>CM029407.1:25902834-27102834 GCA_017139565.1 Luffa aegyptiaca
CAGAAGAGAGGGAAGAGAAGGGCACGAATAGGATATCGACAGGGGCGGCAGAGCGCGAGGAGAGACGAGAGAGAGAGACGATGAGAAGAAGAAGATAGAAGAAGAAGAAAGAAGAAGAAGAAGAAAGAAGAAGAAGAAGAAGAATAAGAAGAAGAAGAAGAAGAAGAAGAAGAAGAAGAAGAAGAAGTAAGAAGAAGAAGAAGAAGAAGAAGAAGATGAAGAAGCAGAAGAAGAAGAAGAAGAAGAAGAAGAAGAAGAAGAAGAGAAGAAGAAGAAGAAGAAGAAGAAGAAGAAGAAGAAGAAGTAAGAAGGAAGAAGAAGAAGAAGAAGAAGAAGAGAAGAAGATAGAAGAAGAAGAAGAAGTAAGAAGAAGAAGAAGAAGAAGAGAAGATAGAAGAAGAAGAAGAAGAAGAAGAAGAAGAAGAAGAAGAAGAAGAAGAAGAAGAAGAAAGAAGAAGAAGAAGAAGAAGAAGAAGAAGAAGAAGAAGAAGAAGAAGAAGAAGAAGAAGAAGAAGAAGAAGAAGAAGAAGAAGAGAAGAAGAAGAAGAAGAAGAAGAAGAAGAAGAATGAAGAAGAAGAAGAAGAAGAAGAAGAAGTAAGAAGAAGAAGAAGAAGAAGAAGAAGAAGAAGAAGAAGAAGAAGAAGAAGAAAGAAGACAGAAGAAGAAGAAGAAGAAGAAGAAGAAGAAGAAGAAGAAGAAGAAGAAGAAGAAGAAGAAGAAGAAGAAGAATAAGAAGAAGAAGAAGAAGAAGAAGCAGAGAAGAAGAAGAAGAAGAAGAAGAAGAAGAAGAAGAAGAAGAAGAAGAAGAAGAAGAAGAAGAAGAAGAAGAAGAAGAAGAAGAAGAAGAAGAAGAAGAAGAAGAAGAAGAAGAAGAAGGAAGAAGAAGAAGAAGATAGAAGAAGAAGAAGAAGAAGAAGACTAAGAAGAAGACGAAGAATAGAGAAGAAGAAGAAGAAGAAGAAGAAGAAGAAGAAGAAAGAAGAAGAAGAGAAGAAAAGAAGAAGAAGACGAAGAAGAAGAAGAAGAGAATGAAGAAGAAGAAGAAGACGAAGAAGAAGAAGAAGAAGAAGAAGAAGAAGAAGAAGAAGAAGAAGAAGAAGAAGAAGAAGAAGAAGAATGAAGAAGAAGAATAGAAGAAGAAGAAGAAGAAGAAGAAGAAGAAGAAGAAGAAGAAGAAGAAGAAGAAGAAGAAGAAGAATAATAAGAGAATAAGAAGAAGAAGAAGTAAGAAGAATGAAGAAGAAGAAGAATAAGAATAAGAATAAGAAGGAAGTAAGAATAATAATATAATAATAATAATAATAATAATAATAATAATACTAATAATCATAATAATAAATAATAATAATAATAATAATAATAATAAGGGCCTAACAACTGAAAAAAAAATATAAAAAATGGAATTGAAACTTTTAAAGTGATAGGGAGAAAACTAAAAAGACACTAGAACATTTCGGACAAAAGGTTATATTTTCACCTTTTCAATGATTGGCTAAGCCCTAATCCTTTGATGAAAACTTATAAAATGTCTAGGAAATTGAGAAATTTTAATTTATTAATTGTACATAGTTTGTTTTAGGGAAGATATTAATTTTATACTTCTAGACCATCTAAGTTGATCAATTAAAACCGTAAAGTAATAATTGTATTAATTTAAACCCTAAACTTTCATAAGTAAATCAATTTAGATCCTTTGTTAGGATTTTAACGGATTCAAACTTTAACGCCCTGGGTTTTCCAACCTCTAGCCTAGAGACGTTACTACAACCCTCAAACTACTATCCATAGATCTGAACCACTTTGAACCGGAAGTACCGAAAATTTCGGCAGCATAATGGCGTAAAATGGTCTGACCCAAAAATTTTACACCTGATAAACAAATATAACACTCCAAAACAACCAATTCAACTCCACCAACTTCATTTAAGATTCACAATATACTTCTCTATACAAGTCAGGCCTCGTAGCAACATGCATTAAATCATTTCATGCAACAGAACAAGTTATCAAACAGCTTCTAACAACACTAGCAACTTATCCCAACGAATGCTAACTAACAACTTTGTTTCATAAATGTTAAAACAATGGAACTAAACTCTCAGTTAACGAAAACTAACATCTCAGGTGAAACTCTCACCCTAACAGAATTGTCAAATAGCAAAAACAAGCTAGCCTACTCGGAGCATCCCAAAATAAAACTTAATCAACTACAGCCTAATCCACCACGTCAATGGAAAGCAAACTCGAACTCCCTAAGATTCCTCCTTGAAGTTCTCCTCTTCCTCACCAAGATCCAGCTTGTCATCCAAACCTGCAACATCTAAAATGTTGGGGGGAAGATGGGAAAGCAGCTCACACTTACCAAGCCACAAACAATCAATCAATACAACCAACATGCTCAGCACACGCATCCAACAGGTTACACAACAAAACCAATCAGCACGCTTTTAAGCTATATAAACTAACCACATGCTTAAAAACAACACACTCATGCAAATGCATCACACGCTATGCAACACACACACTAGACTCCCAAACACTCAACATGCTTAAGACAAACAATCATCATATTTAAACATCTTAAGCAAACACATCTCAAGCAATAAAGAAAGTACATTTCATGCTTCATACAAAGCACTATAATGAACACAGCACAACGGTTCACATATTTGACATTTCATACATAACACAAATATAGGAAAAGCAGAGAAACAACCGATCATGCTTCATGCAGTCAAACAAGCTTAGTAAGTAGAAACTACTTACCAATCACTTTTAAATACCAACGCTAGCTTGAACTGCACAATCACGCTCCAAAACGAGCTTCCAGCTTCAAATAAACTACCAACCATTAAAGGAAGTCAATACTAAAGAAAAGCACCCTACAACAAGATGCTAAAGGCGAAACTGAACCAATAACGGTTTATTTCCTTGCTGGACAGCATCTAAACATAACCCAAATTGAAAACCCAACGACATTAAACCATTGGAAACCACGTCTAAGGCGTTACGGGCGATGGGTATTTGTTAGTTGACGATATTAAGGCTATACAGCCACTGGACAGCAAGCAACAACCACCTAAAACACAAGAACGACATTCTAAGAGCTCCTAAAGCTTAGGCAATGCAAATAAGGCCTAGGTAATCATTGGAAACCTATTTAGCAAGCTTCCTAAACTATGGACAGCAACCAAAAGCTCATAAATTCATGCTTTTAAGAGCCTACAAAGGTCGGGTAAGACTATTGAGGCAACGAGACTTAATGGGCATTGAAGAACTACAAGATTTTAACCAAAATAGCCATGATAACTCATTTAAAAACATAAACTAGGACCTATAACGATTAGGCAACTCCTACGAGCCTAGATATGCAATGGGTATCGACTAACACATGCTTCTAAGGCTAGAATAACTATTGGGCAGCAACTTCAATGCTATAAACGAAGGGGCAACAAGCATTCAACCCCTTTTTTATCACTTTCTAAGGACCTTTAAGGGGTTGGGAACATTCTAAGACCTAAACAACTAATGGGCAAAGGTAATTTCATGCTTCTAAAGCTAAAAAAACCTAACTACCAAAGAACCTCAATACTAATAAATCAAGGACAACAACGAATCTTACCCAAACAGTCCCGTTTCAACGCTAGACGAGTTATACAAACAACAACCAGCGAGTCAGAACGCTCCTTGGGCAGTGGGTGTTCAAGTTGAAGTGATTCGAACCCTAAACGATCACCTAGACGACACTGCAGATCAGAATATCAACACAACCTTAAATTTATAGCACCTATAACGAATGGGTATTTAAATTTAAGCTTCAACCAAGAATGGGTAAGGCATAAACTTACCAAACGGAGCGATGTAAGGCCAAACTATCAGCTGGACAGAGACAAAAATGCAAGGAACTGAGGTTCAGGTTGCTGGACGGGCACGAATTCGACTGAAAAGAGCGAAGGGAGTTAGATCGGCCTTATCTCATCTAAGAATGAGAGGAACAAGAGCTTACCCACGATTTTTAAGGCTGAAACGCGGAGGAGACGGTGCTTCGAGCTGTTGTCCGCGCAAGATCTAACCAATACAGACATGAGGGAGTTAGATCGGACCTCAAATCAACTAGATCGAGGGAGAAGAGACTTACCCACGAGCTTCCTTGGCTGAAAAACGCACGGACAGAGATGGATCTGAATCTTGAACCCACGAAACAGAGAAGAAACAGGCAGCAGCACGAGCAAGCACGGCGGTGCGTTGAGGTGGTTAGACGGCTGGACTCACGGCCTCACGAGAGAGAGAGAGAGAGACTGAAGAGAGGGAGGGAGACTGACGGGAGAGAATAGAACCACGCGGCGGAGCTGCATGAGCTCAGGCGGCGGCGACACGACGCTCGATTCTGGCAAGGGGGGGGGGACTGCTTCACGAGATTGAGAGAAAGATATGGAGAGAGATGAGAGCTGAAGGCTTCCTTTTTTTTTTCCTTTTCCTTAATCCTTTCTTCTTTTTTGTTTTTAATAACCTTAAGCCCAAAAATATGAATTCACTCAACCAACACCCAATATTCAGCGTATAACTTAAAATTAAAATGCTGAATTTCCTCAACCTATACTGACGAAACCAACGAGACTTGGAGGGAGAGATTTAAACACGCTAATTTCCCTAAACACCTTAGTTTATAATTAAAATTCCCACAATACAAGCGAAATAATAATTCTTATAAGAGTCGACTATATCTATGGAATTTAATTAACACCAGAAGTGTACGGGGCGTTACACAAACTACAAAGTTGATCCTGAGGAAAAGTTTTTTTTTTTTTTTTTTTTTTTTAAACTAGCCTTGTGCAGACGTTGTGGTCGCATAATAACTTCTAGGTAGCCTCTATGCAAAAACACAAAATTAACTTAGTTTCTCCCTAGAATTATTCTTTTTACAACAAAATAACTCCATTTTAAACTTTTCACCAAATTGTGAAAAGATCGATTTCATTGAATGAATGGGGCTAAGGTCATAGGCCCTATTTATAACAGAAACACAACAATAATAAATATAAAGAATTACATTAAAAAATAATAAAAGAATATTCTAGAAGAATTATTACTTATAACATCCCCGCAAACGAAAGGCTATCTAAGCATGAGTTTGGATCAAAGAAAACATAACTGATGACTTGTGAGAGGCTTTGTAAAAAATCTACAAGTTGAGAAGAGGTGGAGACAAACTGAAGATCAACATCTTTTTTAGCAACTCGTTCTCGAATGAAGTGGAAATCGACTTCTGTGTGTTTGGTTTTCCCGTGGCAAATAGGATTATAGGCCAGTTGGATTGCTAATTTTTTTTTCACAAAGCATAAGAGGAGAAGAACGACCAAATATGCAGAGATCAAGAAGAAGTTGTCTTGTCCAAAATAATTTGGCTGCAGTGGAGGCAAGAGCTCGATATTCAACTTCTGTCGAGTTCTGAGAAACGGTGGGCTGTTTCTTAACTCCCCAAGAAATAGGATTGTGAAGTAGTTAATATTAAACATGCGGAAGCAATTTTGGATCTTAGGAACATTGTTACATCAATTTGATCATACAAAGCATGGTGTCCATAATGTAAAAAAACAGACTTTCTGAGTACCAACCATTTGTAGCTGAAAATTGGACCGAATCTTCTGATGTTTTTGGTTCTTGAGTTTAAGGAGCAAAATTGCCAGCATAACACTATGAAATTATTCACGAATTCTTCAGCTTTTCTTCCTCTATTTAAAGAAGAAATCATGCAAAGAAAATGCCCCAAAATTAGACACCAAGACTGTTTAATAAAGTGGGAATTTGGTGGCTTAAGAAGGGGAGTGCATGAGTTTAGTCACCATGCACCCCACCTCCTAAAATTATTTTCATTTTGAATTTAAAAAATTTAAATTGAAAATAATTTTATTTAATTAATAATCTGAAAATCTAATTTCAATTTCTAATTTTAAATTTAAAAATAATTCATAATTATTAATTAAATATAATTAATTATATTAATTTAATATCAAATATTAAATTAATATTTTGCAACCATTCCCGACTTTTCTCGAAACAAAATTTCTCGAACATGAATCCATATTCACGTGCTCAATATTTAATTCATATTTAAATATGTCTAATGTTGCCTTCTAGAGTGGGGTAAAAATATGGCGAAAATAGTCTCTAGAATACTGTGCAAGCATACACAAACCACAACAAGTGATAAGTAATTTATCGTATCCATGGGGCTGAATAACTCTCACTTTACCTATCTTGTGTAACTTTTTAATGGTTTCAAGGTTTGTTAAAATGATTGATTTTGATAAAATGCTGAAACAAAAGAAATGACAGAACATAAAGTAAACGGATAAAGCAGACAGATTGGAAACAGGCGTTGGTCAGGATTTTAGTTTAAAAGATGCTCTAGCAATATTATTGATTAGACAATTATCTTGCAGTCTTATTAGCAGGATCCTCCCGGAACTCTGGATTTTTTGGAATGTGTTTCAACTCCAATGACTTGCTACCGATTAAGCACTAGGCAACTGGTTATCCCTAACTCAGTCACTGGCATTCACCAACACATAATGGTCTAGTGTGATTAAATGCCACACACTTCTCAAATCATCCCTGAAACTAAGAAGTGATATTCATACCGGCTGCCCAGGCGGGCATAAAATAGAAATATGCACAACAAATAATCAAGATGCTCAAACCAACATATATTGCATAGAGAATGAAGCACCACAATTACATGAATCCTAACCAACACCTAAGCAAATTTAGTTCATAAGGTTCATCATAACACACGCTACAATCTGAGTGTGTGCATCCATAACTACAAGAAATTACAAGAAAATATTAATTCCCTTGATTAGATCCGTAGTTGATGGTCTTCTTGAAGTCTCCAATCTTTCCTCCTCTATTCGGCTACCAAAGATGGAAATTGGAATCCCTTTGACTTGAGACTGCTCTTCCCTTTTATAGAGTGGAGTCAAACCCTAATTAGGTCAAATTGTACACGTGGAAGGCTCTTCAAGCTTCTTAGATCTGAAATTACTTCAGCTAACGCCACTTCATTGAAATGGATTACGAGCTATTACGTGGTAGTTTTGCTCCTTACTTTACTGGATCACGAATTTTTCTCCCTCAAGTCGCTCAGCAATATATTCTGCACAAAATTACTTCCAAAGCATCTATTCTTCCAAATTCGTTAAAACATATCATATTCATCTAAAAGCAACTCTATTTAACACAAAAGACACACAAAACACTATAGAACTAAGGCTTAAATAACTCCCTTTTGGAGAGTTATCATCTAACTCTCAAATTTCAATTTAATTCGAAATTAAACCAATGTGTCAATAACATCGAATATGATCGATATTTATTCCCTAAATTGAATTCGAGCGATTCAAACTCTCCCATCATATTGTTCCAAGGTTTGTTCCTATATGAGCTAGCAAGGGGACCTAATGGACCTACAGATCATGGGCTCCAACGATTCGAGATTTGACCGGTTAAACTCACTAACATAGTTAACCAACATTGGTTAACTACCGGGTCACTCCACTATAGCGTAGTAGCTGCACTCCCCTCACTGTAGATATATTTTCGTCCACTCGATAGAACCATGATAAGTAAGTCGATCCTTCACAGGTTGTTTGTGACTATAGCTAGGTCAAATGTCCGTTTTACCCCTATAGCACTTCTTTGTTCCTTAAGTCCCACTGATCCTCTAATGAACAATTGGTTTGTGATTTAACGAACAAACCGAATCCCTCTTGGGCCAATAAGAAGGTGGGACCCCTTGTTCAAGTCCCGGAGTCAGCCCTTAAGGGAACAACCTCTAGACTCCTCAATATATCTTTGAATTAAACTTTCTAAGGAAGAAATTTCTTTTAAAGGGGTATTAACTTGAAGATGAAAAATTAGAATATGGTGTTGATTCTTCGGGCACAGATTCCCTAACGAGCAACCCAAAATTATAAAAAGCCATTCTAATTAATCAAAGCATCAATGATAATTAGGCTTCCAATTAGATACAAACACCAAATAATAACCCAACAAGAACAAAGGACTAAGACTCAAACATAAAAGGAAAGAAAAAATAAAAAAGAAAAAGATAAAATAGATAGGGAAAAATCAATCAAATAAGGAAATAACTACAAAGGAAAATTACAACTATGGAAACAAAAACAAAAAAGGAGAAAATCACTATGGAAATAAAAAAAATAAGGAAAAAAAAACAATCTACCTAAAAAATAAAAATACATCGTAAATTAAGACCGAATAATTTTTCCACAATATTAATTTAACTAATTATGCCAATCCCCGGCAACGGCGCCAAAAACTTGATGTGCAATTTGCTTACCGCACGTGTACGAGTCAAGTAATAATATAGTGTTTTCGTGTAAAACGAGTGTCGTCCTCTGGATTGGTTTTTAAGCAAATTAAGTACCGTGAATACTTTTGTTCAGTTTTATTTAGGGAGCAAAACTCAATGATAAAGGTAAAAGTAAAGACAAAAAGCATAAAATAAAAGGCGAAGACTCAAATGGAAAGACTCTTAGGGAATTGATTTCATTGATTAAGATTGAGGATTGATTAATTGGGATGAATTTATCGTGCAATTATTTTACAAGCTAAGGAAACTTTTATCACAATTATCTCTTCTGAGTATAATTGATCCTCATATCCCTATCTAAGTTTATTAGCATGCAAGACATTATTTGGTTTAGTCCTTGTAATACTTCTAAAGGAAATCTAAATTCCGTCACAAACTTAGAAACTCAACTTTAGTCATGCAATTAAATAAGTGAGTCTAGGCAAAACCCCCTCTCCCGAGCAAGATTCAACACCCAAATCATCCAATTAGTGATCAAGTAATTGAAGGCATTAAACAAAATTGCATGAATAAAATAAAAACACATTCATACGAAACATCAATCCAACAAACTAAAACAACTACATCAAACCCTAAGACAATCAACTGGCAATTCATAGCTTTGAAACTACAAACACTAATTGAAGGAAAAACCATAAAAACAACAAGAGGTAAGGGAAAGAGAAAGGAAAACTTGAATCCGTCGACACCGCACGTCCCTGTCACGATCTCCACATCTTCTCGCTTGATTCCTGCTCCTTGGCCTTGCTTAAGCTCCCACCAAAGGTCTCTAGTCGAAATTATGGCTAAAATCTAACCAAATGGACTCCTCTAATCCGTAGCACAAAGTGAGGAATATATAGAAATTGTGTCGACAGCATCGAGCGACGCTATCGCTTGCCGCCTCTGGTAAATAAGGAAAACTTTCGACAGCGTCGAGACGCTCTAGGGCAACGTCTCGACGCTGTCCCAGATTCGCGCCTAATGCCTTCTCGAGTTGGGCAGCTCCAAATTCTTTCCCTATTTATTTTCTTTGCTTCTTTTTAGCACTCGAACACCGAATTATCTCCAATTTCTCTATTTTAACTTCACTAATCAATTCCTATAAAAATAAACATTAAAATGGCCAAAATTACTCAAAGACTAACTATAATATATCGGGAAATATAGCTCGCTATGCGCGCTACCAGTAATTAGAGTGCCTAAGATCCTAATTGCTTCTGCATGAGTGTTCTACACTCCTTCAATATCCGGGAGGAGGGTTTAGAACATCCTAATTATTAGCATAGGAAAAGTTTTCATGATTTCTAACCTCAGGGTGATAGTGTGTGGGCAATGCATTTTGGTGTCCCCTAAAGTTAGAATTTCTATCAATATAATGAACCTGTTCAATAGTGGCCTCCTCCTGAGACTGAGATGCTACAACAATTGCAACCGATTCTATGGATTGTGAGCTCCCTGTACCTGAAAACTTAAGAAAAGCATTAGCGAGGGAAGACATCTGAGCTTTCAGGGATGTTACATTGTCAACTTCATAGACCTCAGCTGCAACTTTGGGTGTGGAGCGCTCTAATGGCCATTGGTAGCTGTTTGTGGCCATATCATCCAATAAGAACGTGCACTCTCCACGGTTTTGGACAACAGAGTCCCACCTGCAGCTGCATCAACTATAGTCTTTAGTGTTAGGATTCAAATCATTATAAAATAGTCGAATCTGCAACCAGTCTGGGTATCCATGCTGAGGACACTTCCTTAGTAGTTCTTTGAAACGCTCCCATGCCTAGAACAATTTCTCATTAAACAGCTGCTGGAAGGTTCCAATTTCGGTCCTCAGTTTTACCGTCTTAGCAGGAAGGAAAAACTTCTTCAGAAAAACATGGACCAAAGCATCCTAAGTGGTGATGCTTCCAGCAGGTATTGACAACAACCAATCTCAAGCTTTGTCCTACAAAGAAAAAGGAAATAAGTGTAAGCAAATAGCATCCTCAGTCACTCCATTCAACTTAACAATCCCACAAATATCAAGAAAAGATTTAAGATGGGAATTTAGGTCCTTAGTGGGCAATCCTCTGAATTCACTGTCTCGAGCCATCTGAATGAGATCGGTCTTCAGCTCGAAGTTATTAGCATTGATCGGAGCATAGTCATTCCCCGACTGTTGTTTAGGAAAAACAGGCTGAAAATAGTCCCTAATCGGCTTGGGCTCCTCAGGTGGATTAGGATTGGCCATTCGAGCAAAACTTTCCTTTTTCTCCCTCCTAATTCTACTAAAAGTCCTCTCAATTTTAGGGTCCAAAGGTACTGGACACCGACCTTGAGAGAGTAGGTGTAAAGGTCCAACGTCCTTGAGAAAGGTAAGTTGGATTAGATTGGGAAGGCATCTAGTTTTCAGGGTTGTTGTACATTGTTTATTTCCAACTTTTGTGTCTTGTAATTTCATTTTGTTTCGATTATTGATTTTAGTTCATTGTATTGTTGCAGTCTCAGTTATGTTTTGTATTCCTACATATTTCTATTTTAATATAATGAGTCATTTCTTCAATATTGTTGTGTCTTTATTTTTAGTCGTTATGAACTAATTTTCCTTTGGGATTCAAACATGTGAATGCTCTAGAGGGAAAAGTACTGCTCATTACATAATTGCTTTGATGGTTCTAGCATTGTTTGCTTTTATTGAATGAATGCTTATTATTAGTTTAGACCGATCACCTAAATTAATATACTATGTTGAGTTTAATGTCGAGAAAATTAAACAATAAATAGCTTTCATAAAAGCAATATAGAAAGAAGAAGCTAGAGATAGTAATTTATTGTTGATCCTAGAGATAGGACAACACCTATAGAACCATTGAATTGTGTGATTAAATTATCTAAGTTCACATTAGCCATAGAGATATAGGTGTAATGACTTAGTCGCTTAACGGTATTTCATAGAGAGCCAAATAATAGCATCATTCAGTTCACAATGCAAGGATCTGTGCCAACGCCTTGCGGCCGCATAGTGAAGCATTACCGTAAACTCTAGAGCATGAGAAATCGTTTGGATCCCCTTTTTATTTATTGTATTTCATCTTAATATTTTCTCACAAGTCAATCATCGCTAATCCCTTTTTATTTTCAATTACCTTCGACTCAACTTGATTCAATTCTCATTATTGATTTTTGGTATTTCCCGTTCCCTTGGGTTCAATACTTGGAGTTCTTCCATTGTATACTACTTGAGACAGTGTATACTTGCGCTCGCATGTGTTCGCCCATCAACAGGTTGCTCAGAGTAGGCATAAGAGCAACACAAATTCTAGGCGTAGAGAACTGGAATTCTGTGTCGGAGTGTTGGGTTTTATGCCCTAAAACTCGTAGATAGTAAATGTAAACAAATTATGAATTATCAATAAAGTGTTATTGAGGTTGTTCAATAAAGTGTTTATTGAATGTTATTTTAGAATTGCATCAATTAACCCTACATCCAATAAACAAAACAGTTGAGGTTGTTTTATGTAGCTTGAACAGAATGTGGGGACATACGGGGATCAATGTTCGAGTAACAACCTAAAGGGTCTATAATATAAGCATAAGGTTCGATACCTTATCCTGGTGATACTATGGGTACGCATGCTTTGTATGTGATAAAAACCAGAACACAAAATAGTAACCGTTAGATGTAACATCATTAACTAATTAGGTTATTATTTCATAGGATGACCTAGGTAACTCAATCTTAATCATGAGTGTACTATGAACTCCTGTCTGCTAGACATTATCCTTTGATTTGCATGGGTGAGAGTGACCAGATTTGCTGACTCAATATGCCTACCATTTTTTGGACAATATCGAGAGGGGAGCTGGGAACATAATATCACAAGATGAAATTCACCCCTTCCTATCTTTAGGGTAAGTAGATGAGTGTTCCCTTAAGGGCTAATTCCGGGTTTTGAACAAGGGTGTTGTTGCCTCTTGAATGGTTAAAAATATAGTTAAATTTCACCTCAAAATATTCTGCAACTATATACAATCTCGTAGCAAGTGGTAAGTGTTGGGTTTTATCCCCTAAAACTCGTGGATAATAAATGTAACAAATTAATTAATATCAATAAAGAGTTATTGAATTTGTTATTCTTGGTCTTGCAATAATTAACCTTAAATCCAATAAACTAAACATCCAAGGTTGTTTTATGAAACTTGAACTGTATGTGGAGACATATGGGGATCAATGTTCAAGTAACAACCTAAAGGGTCTATAGTATTAGGTATAAGGCTGGGTATCTTATCCCGGTGACACTATGTGATACAACTCACTTTGTATTCGATCGAAACGCATTGATCCAGTGCATTCATGTAGTAGACATGCGAGTGGGGTATCCTATGCAATGAGTTTGCAAAAAACCAAACTGCAAAATAGTAACTACTAGATGTAACTGATAGCGCGCATAGCAAGCTATATTTCCCGATAAATTATAGTTAGTCTTTGAGTATTATTTGGCGAAATTATGCAGTTTAATGTTTATTTTTGTAGGAATTGATTATTGGAGCTTAATTGGAGTTAATCAGGCAATCGAGACACCAAAAGAGGCCAAAGAAGCAGAAAGAACCAAAGTTGGAGCTTAGCAAATTGTGCAAAGCTGAGAGGTAGCGTCGAGACGCTACAACATTCCATACTTGGATTTGGCGATTTATGAGGCAGTGTCTCGACGCTGATAGAAAATTTCCTTAATTAATATGGCGGCAAGCGACAGCGTCACGACGCTGTCGACAAAATTTCTATATATACAATCTTTTGTGCTACATATTGGGGGAGTCCATTTGGTTAGAATTTAGCCCTAATTTCGACTAGAGACCTTTGGTGGGAACTGAAGCAAGGCCAAGGAGCAGGAGTCAAGAGAGAAGACGTGGAGATCGTGACAGGGACGTGTAGTGTCAATGGATTTGAGTTTTCCTTTCTCTTTACCTTACCTCTTGTTGTTTTTATGGCTTTTAATTGCTTAATTTAGGGTGTATTTTTATTTTTTTAGGTAGATTGCATTTTTTCCTTATTTGTTTTCTTTCCATATTTGTTAGTTTCCTATTTTTTGTTCTTTCCTTATTTGTTTGATTTTTTTCTTTATTTGTTTTTTCCCTTTTCCTTATTTGTCTTTGTTTTCCTTTTTTTATTTGTCTTTCCTTTTATGATCGAGTCTTAGTCCTTTGTTTTTGTTGGGCTATTATTTTGGTGTTTAATTGAGAGCCTAATTATCATTGATGCTTTAATTGAGTTGAATGGATTTTTATAATTTTGGGAGGTCCGTTAGGGAATCTGTGCCAGAAGAACCAATACCATATTCCAATTTTGTATCTTCAAGTTATACCCCTTTAAAAATTCTTTCTTTGAAAGCATAGTTCAAAATTATATTGAGGAGTCTAGAGTGAGGAGTTTAAAAATTGATGATATTATAAAAGGACTTCAAGCCCCAAAGGAAGTTAGTGAGGTGGGATCCACTTCCATAGGATGTCTAGTGAGTCATGTGGCCGGTGATTTATTGGCACCCATTCAGGAGCTTAGATCTGTCAGTCTTGCTAAGGATGAGTGATAACTCTCCAAAAGAGAGTTATTTAGGCATTGTTTCTATAGTGATTTGTGTGTCATTTGTGCCAAATAGGTGTATTATTAGATGAATATTATGTGTTTTACCCTATTTAGAAGAATGAATGCTTTGGAAGTTATTTTGCAGAAAAAATAATGCTGAGCGACTTGAGGGAGCAAATTCCATGATCTAGCAAAGCTAGGTGCAAAACTGGCCACATGAGCTGCACGTGATTCATTAAAGAGGTGGCGTTTTCTAAAGCAATCTCGGATCTAGGAAGCTTGGAGAGCCCTCCATGTGTAATCTTTGACCTAATTAGGGTTGACTCAACTCTATAAAAGGAAAGGGTCGTCTCAAGTCAAATATTCCAAGTTTGAGACTCACTTTCCATCTTCGGAAGCCGAATAAAGGAGGAACAATTGGAGACTCAAGAAGACCATCAACTACGAATTTCTTCAAGAAAAATTATATTTTCTTGTAAAGTTTTTAGTTATGGATGCACGTGAACAGATTGTAGCGTGTGTTGCTTTTCATTTCAAGAACTAAATTTACTTTAGGTGTTGGTTAGGACTATGTAATTTCCGTACTTCATAATCTAGCAATTGATATTGATTTTGAGCATCTTGATTACTTGTTGTGTTTATTATTATTTTGTGCCTGACTGGCCAACCGGTATGAATACCATCTCTTAGTTTCAGGGATTATTTGAGAGGTGTGTGGCATGTAATCAAACTAGACCATTATGTGTTGGTGGACGTCAGTTACTGAGTTAGGGATAACCGGTTGCCTAGTGCTTGATCGTTAGAGCATCATTGGAGTTGAAACACATTCCAAAAAATCCAGAGTTCTGGGAGGATCCTGCTGATAAGACTGCAAGAGAATGCCTGATCAATATTATTGCTAGAGCATATTAATTTTAACAATTACAGAAATCTTAACCAATGCTTGTTTCCAATCTGTTTACTTTATCTGTTTACATTCTGCTCTGTTATTTCTTTTGCTTCAACATTATTTCAAAACCAATCATTTTAACAACCTTGAAATCACTAAAAAGTTACACAAGATAGGTAGAGTGAAGGTTATTCAAAACCTCGTCGATACGATAAATTACTTATCACTAACTGCAGACTATGTGCACTTACATAGTATTCTAGAGCTAATTTCTATCATATTTTTAACCCACTCTAGAAGGCAACAATGAGCATTTAGGGGTTAGTTACTTAAATAGAGGGGAAGAATTGGAGAGTGTTAGCACCAACCAAGAGCATGTTTGTGAGAAAGAAAATAGTGTCAGAGGAAAGTTCAGGAGGTAGAGTTTGAGATTGAAAAGCCTTCGTCTGTTTTATCTTCTCCATCCTTTGTAGTTTATGATTGTTCTTTTTTTTATTCTCACGAGTCAGTTTTAGAGTCAGAGTCTCTTTATTTTGATCGTTCTCCTTTTATGCTTATTTTATTAATAAATTCTAAAAATATTTCTATTTCAGTGGCCCATGAGAAACTAGTAAGCTTGGTAGCAATCGTGAGTTTTATTGATTCAAGGAAGAATGGCCCAAAGAAATATGAGAAATTTTCTGTGCCTTGACAGTCTGCACGAGCACGTCAAGCTAAAGACGTTAAACAAGCGCTTTTGGGAGGCAACCAAGTTAGTTCGTTTTTTATTTTGTGTCTTTGATGTTTTAGTTGTTTTTGTTTTGTAGGTGTTCTTGTGTTCTTGACTTTGCCAGCATCCATGAGAAGGTCATCATCATTCCAGGGCAGTATTGTTCACCCCTTCCATTTTTTTTTTGTTCTCATGCTTATTTAGGCTTTACTTTTCTATATATTGAGAACAATGCATGTTTTAAGTTTGGGGGTGGAATGCTTTACTTGTTGAGACCTTGAGCATCTGAGTTCGGGCTATATTTTGTTTTTGAGCTTATTATGATTATGGCATATGGTTGTTTTTGGATGCTACTTTTGCATGATTATGATTTCCTAGGATAGGCTTTCTTGTCAATTTTTAAGCTTTTGATGAGTTCTAAGCATGAGTGCCCCAAAAGGTTGACTTTTTTAAATTTTTCTAGGAGATGTCTTGCATTTGTGGAGTATTTTCCTTGGTTAGAATTGGACTTGAATGCTTAGGAGCGAATGATAGCGAGCGTAGCAAGCTATTTTTCCCATATTAATTTAGTTAGTCTTTGATATTAAATTGGCCAAATTTATGCTTTTTGGTGTTTTATTTGTAGGAAATATGTATTGGAGCTAAATTGAGAAAATGGGAATGATCGGTTGTTCGGGACGCGAAAAGAGGCCAAAGAAACGAAGTTGAATTGAAGTGGAAGCTTGGTGATTAGTGCAAACCGTGAGCCAGTGTCCAAACCCTCGGTTCTGCACTGGAGCTTTCCTCATTTAATTCAGGTGACCATAGCGTCTCGACGCTCTCGATAGTTTCCTAAATAGAATGCACGATTTTGCGACAGTGTCGCGACGCTGTGCCTATAGCGTCACGACACTGTTGACTTTTTTCCTATAAATAGAATGCAATTAGGGCTGGCCAAGGGGACTTCTTTGATGCAAGTTTAGTCTAAATCTCGACTAAAAACCTTCTGTGGAAGCTGAAACAAGTGGAGAGGAGTGGGATTCAAGGCTTTGCTCGTAGAGATCGTGACGGGGACATGCGGTCTCAGCAACTTAGCGTTTAATCTTCTTTCCCTCCTACTTTAGTTGTTTTCAATGGTTGTTTTAGACTTAGCTTATATCGTAACGCGTTGTATGAGTAGCCAGGTTCTTTATCTTAGGGATTGATGAAGCCCTTTGGGCAATTTATGAATTGATTTATGGATTCTTGCTATTATTTTAACGATTTCCTTAATGCTTTCAATTTACCGCCCATGAATTGATTGATAATTGTGACTAAATCTTGCTCGGGAGAGGGGGTTTAGCTTAGATCTCATTATGCATAACTAGGATAGTCTTGAGATCGGGAGATAAAAGATAATCTTGGAAATCGTTAAAAACGATAGCCTTAATGCCTTGCATGTTAATGAATTTAGATAGGGATATTGGATTCATAGCATGTGAGAGAATTATGTATGCTCGAGAGAGATATATATGAGTTAAGTATTCCAAGATTTATGAATCATAGCATGTTAATCATCCATTAATTAATTCATAATCCCAATTGGTGAAATCAACTCCCTAAGAATTTGCCATCAATTGATTTCATATTTTTAGCTTTGTGTTAATTTTACATTCATTCTCACTAAAGTTGGTTCCCTAGATAAAATTGGATTAGAGTATTTACGGTAGTTAATTGGATTAGAAACCCAATCCAGAGGACGACGTTCGATCTTAAAAATCACTATATTATAACTTGGCCCGTACACTTGCGGTAAGCAATTTGCGCATCAGCGAATTGTTAGATTCATATGTTTGTTGTCACCTCGATAGGTGTAGGGAAGAGCTAAAGAGTTAATATTTTGCAAATTAGCATGTTTAATCTTGCCTAGGAGAAAAGAAAAGAATATATGCTTATCATGCTCATAAAGAAAAATCAATCTTGTTGTTACGTTTGAAAGAAAAATAAAGTCATGACTTATGTGCGCAATACAATGTTTAATAACGTTTTAGGCAAAAAGAGGTACCCCTATTGTGATTAGTTAGGCCAACCAAGGGTTAAACTCGGGTTATGGGTCCCTACAATAGGTTTGTGAAAGCTAGTGCCACTTATAAATGCTTGACTTAATTTTAATTTAAAGCACCGAGCTATGAATAAAAACAAACTAATTTGTCTAGTGGCTCATTAGTAAATCCTTAGTGCCAATGTAGAGGGAAGATGAGTTGAGGTTGTAATAATCCAATCCCGAGCTAGTAGAGTCTAATCTAATTAAGTTAGATGTCTCATATGCAAGTTAATTCTAGAAAAATTTCGATTTGTCTCCTGCATTAGGCTTTGTGTGCATTACTCTTAATTGCTTATCTATTGACTTTTGAGCCTTGAGGATTGAGTCATGTTCGCTGCATCTATTATTCAACCTATGCCTAATTTTTAGTTTGCTCGAGGACTAGCAAAAGCTTAAGTTTGGGGGTGTTTGATAGCGTGCATAGCAAGTCCAATAGGAATGTGATGACAAGAGCAGCTGGATCATTAGAAGACCAATGTCCTTCTGCAACTATCTCTCCTGAGTCATGCCAATCTAATAATTTGCACTTAATTTGAGTATTATTATTAATACTCTTTATGAGAAGAAAATATAAGATAAATGAGAATTGAATGATAACAAAAATAATAATATTATTTCATCATACATTAAAAAATAAATTTACCGTTGGAGATGGTGTAGGAAAAGTTGAATGAACATTTGTTGGGTTAGGTACACTTGCAGTTGCATTTGAAAGTTCCTCGCTTGGTTCAACCTATAATAATTTAAGTTCAAACATAGCATGAAGTTCACTAAAAACACGTTAATTCGAGTTCAAACATAACATTAATTTACCTGCTTTTTAATAAAACATGTCATGAATGATTCCATTTCCATCATTTTCTCCTTCATCCTTAAATATTCTTTTTCAAGCATTGTGACCTTGTTATCTCGTTGCGAAAGAAGAGATAATATTGTACGAGTCACACCAAATCCAAATCCTCTTACGTGCCCACGATCAGGACCAAGAACTTTACTCAATTCATCCTCAACCACGTTATTTGGAGAAGTTATTATCTCAATATCAGTTTGTTCAATACATTCCTACCAACATAACAACAATATCCTTGAAGTCATTTTCAGTCAAAGTATCATAAGCAAAGTATCACAACATCAATTTGTTTTCCTCCAAAGCAATGAAATAAAAGTCTTACAAGTGTCTCGGCAACTTGTGAATTCACTGGTTCTCCATTCTTCTTTTTGTGTGCCTTTGTCCATAACTTAATCCTCGTGATTGAATTTGGATCCGAGCAACTTTTTTTCTACCAAATGAAATAAATCAGATGAACTCAAATACAATAACAACAATAAAATGAGACTTTGGAAGTAATTATCCTTACCATCTCTTCAGCCAAGCGAGCATACCCTTTCCTACTACATGTATGTGGAAGTTGTTTCTTCTTCGTGGCTTTATATTTTTCACTTTTTAACTAATCAAACAAATACATGTTCAATATTTATAGTAAGGTAATAATAAGAAAATGTAATCTACCCTTTTTAAAGCAAAGATTTTCATACCATAAAATTTGCACTAGTCTTTTCATTGACAAAATCCATCCAATCATCTATAGATTATAAATTATCTGGCATAAGTTTCAAAACTTCATCCTTTGTTGGGGCCTTGCGAATTTGATTTACAAGACGAGATTTTCCAGCCCTCCATAATCTACCCATCTTTTGGAAAAAGAACTGTTTTTGCCAATCCTCATTTACATTGTACCTCGACTAAAGTATCAAATTGTCAAAAATAAATCATAATAAAATGTTTAGGAAGTTTGCAAATGGAAGAACTCAACTTAACAACCCAACTTAACATCTCTTAACAAAAATAAATTCCTTCAACGCTTATCCCAAATATCATGGAGACCAGTTGCAATGAAACAACTCTACTAAACCAAACCATGACAACTAAAAATATGGATGAAAACATGTAAACTAGTTAAAAACGAACTTAGTGCAACATGGTATTGACCCCCCTAAACACAAGAAATTAACAACTCAAACAATAAAACAAAATGTTGCAAATGGAAGAACTCAACTTAACAACTCAACTTAACATCTCTTAACAAAAATAAACTCCTTAAACACTTATTCCAAATATCATGGAGACATTTGCAATGAAACAACTCTACTAAACCAAACCATGACAACTAAAAATATGGATGAAAACATGTAAACTAGTTAAATAAGAACTTAGTGCAACATGGTATTGACCCCCCTAAAAACAAGAAATTAACAACTCAAACAATAAAACCAAACTTTGCAAAGGGAAGTGATGCGCAATTTGCTTACCGCAAGTGTACGGGTCAAGTTATAATATAGTGAATTGTGAAATTCGAATGTCGTTCTCTGGATTGGTTTCTAATCAATTTTAATTACCGAAAATACTCTTGTCCAATTTTATTTAGGGATCCGAATTAAGTGAGAATCAAATTAAATCAAACACAAAACAATGCAAAAAGATGTGACAACTAATGAGAACAATGGTCTTAGGGGTGTGATTTCACCAATTGGGATTATGAATTAATTAACGGATTATCAACATGCTATGATTCATAAATCTTGGGAAACTAAAATCACACATATCTCTCCCGAGCATACATGATTCTCCCACATGCAATTGAACCCGATATCCCTATCTAAATTCAATAAACATGCAAGGCATTAAGGATACCCTTTTTAGCGATTTCTAGGATTAACTATTATCTCCCGATCTCTAGCTAAATCCTAGTTATGCATCATGATTTCTAAGCTAAATCCTCTCTCCCGAGTTAGATTTAAGCACAAACAACATTCAATTCATGGCCGGTAAATCGAAAGCATTAAACATACATTATGCATAAATGAATCAATAACATAAATCCATAACATCAATCCATAATTGCCCCAACGGCTACATCAATCCCTAAGAGTAAAGACCTAGCTAATCATACCACGCGTTACAATATAGCTACGATCTAAAACAACCATAAACACTAACTAAAGTAAGGGAAAGGAGAATTAAACTCTATGTAGGCCGAGACCGAACGTCCCCGTCACGATCCCCACGAACAATGGGTTGATTTCCACTTTGCTCTCCCTTAATCAGCTCCAAAGGCTCTGTTTTTCCTCTGTTTTACGGCTCCAAGGTGTCCCAAAAGAAGTCCCAAAACGCCTTAATCGAAAATTATAAATAGGATGAAATTCTGTCGTAGCGTCGAGACGCTATAGGGATAGCGTCGCGACGCTATCGCCTGCCGCACATTCTGTTTAAGGGAATTTCGAGAGCGTCGAGACGCTAAGGTCGCAGCGTCTCGACACTGTGAGCTATTGCCGCCTAATTCAGATAAGGAAAGGCAGCGTCGCGACGCTGGTCTGCTGCTGACCCTATTTTGACTTTTTCTTCTTTGATTCTTTTCTCATTCTTTGACCTCTTTTCGCCCCCGAACATCCAATTGGCTCCAATATTAATTTCCTACAAATACAACATGAAAATGCATGAAATTTGGCCAATAAATATAAAAGACTAGCTAAATAAATTAGGGAAAAATAGATAGCTTATGCTCGCTATCAGGAAGAACTCAACTTGACAACCCAACTTAACATCTCTTAACAAAAATAAATTCCTTAAATTCTTATCCCAAATATCATGGAGACCATTTGCAATGAAACAACTCTACTAAACCAAACCATGACAACTTAAAATATGGATGAAAACATGTAAACTAGTTAAAAAAGAACTTAGTGCCACATGGTATTGACCCCCCTAAAAACAAGAAATTAACAACTCAAACAATAAAACCAAACTTTGCAAATGGAAGAACTCAACTTAACAACCAAACTTATCATCTCTTAACAAATATAAATTCCTTAAACGCTTATCTCAAATATCATGGAGACCATTTGCAATGAAACAACTCTACTAAACAAAACCATGACAACTAAAAATATGGATGAAAACAAGTAAAGTAGTTAAAAAAAGTACTAAGTGCAACAAGGTATTGACCCCCCCCTCCTAAATGCAATAACTTAACAACTCGATCAACGAAACTCAACTTTGCCGACGAGGACAACTCAACAAAAATAGACTCCCTAAACACCTATCCCAAATATCATGGAGACCATTTGCAATGAAACAAGTCAAATCAACAACACCATCCCACCTAAACATATCGGTGAAAACAAGTAAACTAGTTAAAAAAGAACTAAGTGCAACAAGGTTTTGACCCCCCCCTCCTAAACACAATAACTTAACAACTCGAGCAACGAAACTCAACTTTGCCGACGGGGACAACTCAACAAAAATAGACTCTCTACACTTATCCCAAATATCATGGAAACCATTTGCAATGAAACAACTCAGATCAACAACACTATGCCACCTAAACATATCGATGAAAACAAGTAAACTAGTTAAAAAAGGACTAAGGGCAACAAGGTATTCATCCTCCCGTCCCTCCTAAACACAATAACTTAACAACTCGAACAACAAAACTCAACTTTGCAGACGGGGACAACTACTCTTAATATCTTAACAAAAAAGAACTCCCTAAAAACTTATCCCAAATATCATGGAGAAAATTTTCAATGAAACAACTCAAATCAACAACATGACAACTAAACATATCAGTGAAAACAATTAAACTAGTTAAAAGAGAACTAAGTGCAACATATCAATGTTTTCTACTTTCAATCTAATATATTAAGCTATGACTACCATAACTGTAGGATAGTCATAGCACTCAAGTTAACTAAAACACGTTAAAACGAATAAATGAACTTCAATACTTTCTACCTTCAATCTAATATTAAGCTATGACTACCATAATTGCAGAATAGTCATAGCACTCAAGTTAACTAAACACGTTAAAACGAATAAATGAACTTCAATGCTTTCTACCTTCAATCTAATATTAAGCTATGACTACCATAACTGCAGGATAGTCATAACACTCAAGTTAACTAAACACATTAAAACGAATAAATGAACTTCAATGCTTGCTACCTTCAATCTAATATTAAGCTATGACTATCATAACTGCAGGATAGTCATAGCACTCAAGTTAACTAAACACGTTAAAACGAATAAATGAACTTCAATACTTTCTACCTTCAATCTAATATTAAGCTATGACTACCATAACTGCAGGATAGTCATAGCACTCAAGTTAACTAAATACGTTAAAACAAATAAATGAACTTCAATACTTTCTACCTTCAATCCAATATTAAGTTATGACTACCATAACTGCAAGATAGTCATAGCACTCAAGTTAACTAAACACGTTAAAATGAATAAATGAACTTCAATACTTTCTACCTTCAATCTAATTTTATGTTTTGACTACCACAACTATAGCCTGCAGAATAGTCTCAACTAAAGCTAATTTTCTTGCAATTGATATCTATCTTAGAAATTAAAAATTTATGTTCAAATTTCAATGTTTTGCTTTTTTAGTTAAAAAAAGAGTATATGTTCAGGCTTACTCTTACTTTACTTGGTTCTATAAACTTTTAAAACAAATGTCTAATAGAAGTTTAAAGATTAAGCTTTTAAAAAAAAGTATAAAGATTTAAGACCTAGGAAGATAATCCTCATAGTTTAGGGACAAATTTATAATTTAGTAAAAAACCAAAACATTGAAAGGTTAAATTATAAAAAATACTCATGAACTATGGGGTTGATTTCATTCTAATTCTCGAAGTTTGAAGTTTGTTTCAAAACGAATTCATGGAGACATCTCTTGTTAAATTTATTGACTTAAAATGATGTCTTTGTTTTGTTTTGTCCATGTATATGTGCACATAAGCAACAATGTATATGCAAACATGTCATTTTTCATCCATAGATTTAAGGAAATGAAAATTTTGAAAGTCGGGAATATAAGTTATAATAGACACAATAATGCTGCAAATAGCCTCTAACTCAACCTCGTGGCTAAGGGAAGATGCAAACTTACTAGCGGTGGCGGCGTCGACTTCCCTGCCCAAGCCCACGGTCTCCACAGTCTCTACAAACAAAAAATGGTTGGAAAACAAGCCCAATGTTGCTGGAACTGCAAGAAACGCGAGGAAGAAAAAAAATTACATTACCATTCGCTTCTGCCGAGAGATAGAGATCGAGGGAGAGAAAGAACTCACCAGAAATGGACTGCTGCTTTTGTGGCCGCTGTGCTCACCGGCGATGGTCGGAAGGAGGAGAGTGCCGGAGTTCGGTGAGGGGAGGAAGCGACGGAAAGACCCACGCACAGAGAGAGGAGCGGCGAGCATTTTTCAGTCGAGGGAAAGGACGCGAGAGAGCGGCGACCGTTCAATCGAGGGCGTTCTTCGGGAAGCTGGTAGCTGATGGTTCGTTCGTTCAGTGCAGAGAGGTCGAAGAAGATGGGAAAAATGGTAGCTGGTAGCTGATGGTCTCTTCACGCGTGCGGGGGAAAAATGGGAGGGAAGAAGAGAAGTGTTCCAAATTTTTTTGTTTTTTCCTTCATTACACGCGAGCCCTTTTTGTTTAGTTTTTATTTAATTTTTTTTCTTTCATAGCTTAATTTGAAAAATGCTATTCTAAAAAGCTATAAAAAGACTCATTTCTTGTAGTGCGGAAAGCAATAGCGTCGCGACGCTGTCCATAACGTCTCGACTCTGTCGACAGAATTTCTATATATACAATCTTTTGTGCTACGGATAGAGGGAGTCCATTTGGTTAGATTTTAGCTCTAATTTCAACTAGAGACCTTTGGTAGGAGCTGAAGCAAGGCCAAGGAGCGGGAGTCAAGCGAGAAGACGTGGAGATCGTGACGGGGACGTGCGGTGTCAACGGATTTGAATTTTCCTTTCTCTTTACCTTACCTCTTGTTGTTTTTATGGCTTTTCTTTCAATTAGTGTTTTGATAAGGGCCAAAAATATACCTATTTTGCCCTTATATTTAGCTCATTTCCTTGTCAAAATTGCATGTTTTAGATAAAAAAACACTATTCTTGAGCTTAAAAAGTCCTAAAGTTGATAAGTTAGGATGTTGAGAGTCATATATGTAAAATTATGCATATTTGTGCTTAAAAGAACTCATTTTGGTGTGAATTTGACTTGGTTTTGGTGTTTTGCATAAACCAGAGGAATGTGGAAAAATTCCCAAAAATGCGACCGCATTTCTGACGAGGCTAAAATGAAATGCGACTGCATTTCTAGGCAGAGGCAGACAATTCCGAGTCTATCGCGGGTCGTTTTGAACGAGTGTTTTGTACACCTAACCGGTTGTTTTGACTCCGAAACGGGCTGGGCCACCTGCTAGCACCATTTTTGTGACTCCTCAACCACTCCCCATGCTATAAAAGGCCACGATTCGAAGGGAAATTGAAGCAGAACTCACTGGGAAGAAGAGGGTGGTGACAGAACCCTAGTAGACGCCCATGAGTAGGGATGTCCGAGGTCCTTGCTAGAAGACTAAATTCTAACCCGTAGTTAGACATCAAACCCGAGTGTTTGTAGAGATTTTACCCTATTCCCACCTTGTAAAAGGAGAGTAGAGTGTCGTGAGAGCTCTAGAAGGATTGGATAAAGTGAAAAAACCCTAGTTTTAGCTACTGCACAATATTTTTCCAGCACCTGTTTCTTTTCATTATTCTATATTCTTCATTCATTATTTCAATTAAAAGTTGTTCATTTGTATTATATTCCATCATGGGTAGCTAAATTCCATTGGGGGGTTCGATATAGTGAATTCCCTTATGGTTTAAATGGCTTGAAAGTGCTTATTTGCCTAAGTTCTATTTATTGCATGTCATCCTTTATTGATTATCATTCTAATCTTGCTGAGTTTAACTTGATCATTTAGACTTTGCATGCTATGTGAGTTTGAATCTGAAAGGATCAAACAATATCGGTTCTCATAAAGATGATATAGGAGAAAGGGCTCGAGAGAGTGTATTCGGTGTTATAGGGGAATGTCACCTTATAACAACTATAGGGTTATAGGTTGCATGCATGAACAATCTATGTCGGAGTCGAGTCACAGAAATGTGCATAACAGTACTTGCTTAGCCTTCTAACGATTCTTGGGAGCAAGGCCAAATACGAGTTAAACCTGACCCAATGCATAAGTAGACTTAGGCTATATAAGCCATTATTAGAGTTATTTGCCATAGGGTTGAAGCTATATTGAATACCTCGCCTTATTATTATTGTTCTTTCTTTACTTGTTTGTTTATTTTTTTTACGAAACCCAACATCAACTATTTCTTTTGGTTACCTTTCAAAAGCAATTTAAGAGCAGTTTCTTCTAAAATCTGTGTTTTCAACTCAGTCTCTGTCGGATTGATACCTTTGGAATACTTCCAGAGATTTCATTACTACATGCGATAGTGTATACTTGCACTTGGTTGACTGAATACATCTTTAATTTCTATTTTCAATATTTTCCAACATCCATCTTCAGTCCACCGCTCGCATCAAGTTTGTAGTTTCAAGACTATGAATTGCTAGTTGTTTGTCTTAGGGATTGATGTAGTTGTTTTAGTTTGTTGGATTGATTTTTGGTATTAATGTGCTTTTATTTTATCTATACAATTATGATTGAATGCTTTCAATTACTTGATCACTAATTGAATGATTGATAGCGAGCATAACTAGCTATTTTTCCTAATTAATCTAGCTAGTCTATAATATTAAATTGGCAAAATTTATGCTTTTTATTGTTCTATTTGTAGGAATCAAGTATTGGAGCTAAATTGAGAATATGGGAATGATAGGGTGTTTGGAATGCGAAAAAAGGCCAAAGATCCAAAAAGAAACAAAGATGGAAGTTTATTGATGAGTGCTAGCCGAGGATCAGCGTCGAGACCCTAATTTCTGGGCGTCTTGACGCTCATACTTTCCTTCTTTAATCTGGGCTGCAGAAGACACAGCGTCTCAACGCTCTCAAAGATTTCCTAAACAGAATAGGTGATATAGCGACAGCGTCGCGACACTGCCCCTATAGTGTCTCGACGCTGTCGACTATTTTCCTATAAATAGAATGCGATTAGGGCTGAAAAAGGGGACCTCTTTTGATGCAATTTTGGCCTAAATTTCGACTAATACTTTCTGTCTGAGCTGAAGCAAGTTGGAGGAGCGAGATTCAAAGGCTCGGGTGGTGGAGATCGTGACGGGGACGTGCGGTCTCGGCAACTTAGCGTTTAATCTCCTTTCCCTCTTGAATTTAGTTGTTTTAATGGTTGTTTTAGGCTTAGCTTATATTGTAACGCGTTGTATGAGTAGCTAAGTTCTTAATCTTAGGGATTGATGTAGCCCTTTGGGCAATTTTGGATTGATTTATGGTTGTATTTCATGCTTTCATTTATGCATAACGTGTTCTTAATGCTTTCAATTTACTGGCCATAAATTGATTGATGATTGTGTTTGAATCTTGCTCGAGAGAGGGGATTTAGCTTAGAAATCGTTATGCATGACTAGGATAAATCTTGAGATCGGGAGATAATATATAATTCTAGAAATCGTTAAAAAGGACTAACCTTAAAGCCTTGCATGTTAATGAATTTAGATAGGGATATTGGGTTCGTTGCATGTGAGAGGATTATGTATGCTCGGGAGAGATATGTATGATTGTATTTTTCTTAGATTTATGAATCATAGCATGTTAATCATTCATTAATTAATCCATAATCCGAATTGGTGAAATCAACTCCCTAAGAATTTTACCATCAATTGATTATCACACTTTTTGCTTGTGTTAATTTTGCATTCTTTGTCACTAAAGTTTGTTCCCTAAATAAAATTGGATTAGAGTATTTACGGTTATTAAATTGATTAGAAACTCAATCCAGAGGACGACATTTGATTTAAAAATCACTATATTATAACTTGGCCCGTACACTTGCGGTAAGCAAATTACGCATCAAGTTTTTGGCACCGTTGCTGGGGATTGGCATATTTAATCAATTTATTATCGTAGAAAAATGGTCCGGTCTTAATTTAGGGTGTATTCTTATTTTTGTTATTTTTATTTTTCGGTAGATTGCATTTTTTTCCTTATTTGTTTTTTTGCAATATTTAGTTTTTCCGTATTTGTTTAAATTTTTCCATAGATTGATTTTTCCTTTTTAGTTTCTTCCTCAGATTAATTTTTCCTTATTTGTTAGTTTCCTATATTGTTTTTGTAATATCTACCTTTTGCTTTTCTTATTTGTTTATCTTTTCCTTTTATAGAATATATTTTCCTTAGTTAGATTTATTTCTTCCCTAATTTGTTTTCTTTCCTTTTCTTTTATTTTTCTTTTTAGGTTAGATTAGTTTCTGCATGCGAAAGGTTAGGGAGTCGGCCTTAGTTTCCTTTGACCCGAAGATAGAGAGGACTTATAATAGACTTCAAAGGGCGAATCAAGAAAACCTTATCCAAATGGCCAATCCTAACCCTGAGGAGCCTAAGCCAATTAGGGACTATTTTCAGCCGATCTTTCAGGAGCAACAGTCGGGGATTGTTTATGCCTCGATCAATGCTAATAATGTCGAGCTGAAAACTGGTCTCATTCAGATGGCTCGAGATTGTGCTTACAGAGGATCACCCATGGAGGATCCAAATTCTCACATGAAATCCTTCCTAGACATCTGTGGGACGGTAAAGTCAAACGGAGTTTCTGAAGATGTCATTCCCTTACGCTTATTTCCTTTTTCTTTGCAGGATAAAGCTCGTGACTGGTTGCAATCGATTCCACCTAGAAGCATCACTACTTGGGATGCTTTGGTCTAGGCATTCTTGAAGAAATTCTTTCCCCCTACTAAGATGGTCAAGCTGAGGACCGAGATTGGGACGTTCCAGCAGCAGTTTGATGAGCAGATGTTCGAGGCCTGGGAGCGTTACAAAGAGTTGTTGAGAAAGTGCCCTCAGCATGGTTATCCTAATTGGTTACAAATCCAACTCTTTTATAACGGTCTGAATCCTAGTACTAAAACCATCGTTGATGCAGTTGCAGGTGGGACTCTGTTGTCTAAGACCGTGGAGAATGCGCACACACTTCTAGAGGATATGGCCACCAACAGCTATCAGTGACCATCTGAGCAGTCTGCACCGAAAAAAATTGTTGCTGGAGTGTTTGAAATCGACAACGTAAGTGCACTTCAGGCCCAAATGTCTTCCCTTGCTAATGTTTTTCTGAAATTTTTAGGTACAGGGAGTGCTCAATTGATCGAGTCTCCAGCTGCCCTCGCATCTCAGTCTCAGGAGGAGAATCTAGAGCAGGTTCAGTATGTTTCCAATTTTAATTCTAGGGGATATAATAATAATTCTACGCTTACACATTATTAGCCTAGCAATAGAAATCATGAGAACTTCTCTTATGCTAATACTGAAAATGTGTTAATCCTCCTGGTTTAACCCCTCCTAAGTAAGAAAATAAGCAGTCTTTAGAGGATCTTGTTGGAGCTTTTATTGCAGAATCTAGTAACAGAACGAACAAGCTGGAGGAGGCCGTGATTGCCATAAATACCACAGTAAATGGTCATTCAGCAGCAATAAAGAACATCGAAACTCAGCTGGGACAACTGGTAAGTGTTGTCAACACCATGAACAAGGGTAAGGCTCCAGCTGAACAGGAGAAATCTCACATGGAGTTCTGGAAAGCCATCGTGGTGCATCACGAGGAGGAAACTCAAGTAGCTGAGGAGCAGGAGACTACTAAACCTGAGGATCTTACTGAAGAAGCTGAAGAGGGCACGACCTCAAACGAAGCTGAAAAGCTTAATCCTGAGCCCTCTATCCCTTCTCCTACTGTTTTAGTCCCTAAATTGAAGAAAAAGAAAAAGAAGAATTCAAAAGCTCAATTTGAAAATTTATTAGATGCTTTTATGGGTTTGAATGTTAATATTCCTTTTGCAGATGCGCTGGAGCAGATGCCTCACTGCAGGAAGTTCATGAAGGAATGGCTCATCAAGAAAAATAGGAGAAGCAGATGGAGACAGTGTACCTTGCATCAACATGCAGTGCTCGCGTTCAGTAGAAAGTACCTGAGAAATTGACTGATCCAGGGAGTTTTATTATTCCTTGTAATTTTGGTACATATTCTTGTAGAGCATTATGTGATCTAGGGGCTAGCATAAATATAATTCCTTTATCATTGTGCAAAAAGCTAAATATAGGAGAAATAAAATCTACTATTGTTAGGCTCCAGTTGGCTGATCAATCTGTGGTTAGTCCATATGGAATTGTGGAGAATGTGTTGATTAAAGTAGGTAGATTTTTCCTTCCTATTGATTTCTTTGTTTTGGATATCAAAGAGAATCCTACCATGCCTATCATATTAGGGAGACCATTCCTTGCTACAGGGAGAGTTATAATTGATATTGAGCTCAAGGAGCTGATCATTAGAGTCCAACAGGAGAAGGAGATCCTAAAAGCTTTTGAGGACCCTCAGAGCACATCTGAGACATTTGTTGTGGGCTATAGGAAAGGTGTTAGGAAGAGCACCATTGACGGAACACCAGACATTAGACCACCATGATGCCCATTCGGTCAACACGTCGAGCTAATGACGTTAAACAAGTGCTTATGGGAGGCAACCCAAGTAAGTTCAGTTGTGTTTTTCTTTTTCTTTTTCTTTTTGATTTGCTCTTTGTTTTTGTTTTGTAGGTCTTGTGATCCCGTGGCTTTTGGCTTGCAAGCATCCATGAGAAGGTCATCATCATTCCAGGGCAGTATTGTTCACCCCCTTCCATTCTCTTATTGTTCTCATGTTTGATTATGCTTTATTTTCTTTATACATTGAGGACAATGCATGCTTTAAGTTTGGGGGTGGAATGCTTGTTGAGCCCTTGAGCATCTGAGTTCAGGCTAAATTTTCTGAGCTTTCTTTGAATCTAGCATATGGTTGTTTTGTGGATGCTATTTTTGCATGACTATGATTTCCTAGGATAGGCTTTCTTGTCAATTTTCAAGCTTTTGATGAGTTGTAAGCATGAGTGCCCAAAAAGGGAGACTTTTTAAAGTTTTTCTAGAAGATGTCTTGCATTGGTAGAGTATTTTCCTTGGTTAGAATATGACTTGAATGCTTAGGAGCGAATTATTAGATTCATATGCTTGTTGTCACCTCGATAGGTGTAGGGAAGAGCTAAAAAGTTAATGTTTTTGAAAATTAGCATGTTTAATCTTGCCTAGGAGGAAAGAAAAGAACATATGCTTATCATGATCATAAAAGAAAAATCATTCTTTTCTTTACTTTTGAAAGAAAATAATGACGTCATTTGAGCTCAATATGCAATGTGTAATAATGTTTTAGGCAAAAAGAGCTACCCCTATTGTGAAGAGTTAGGCCAACCAAGAGTTAAACTCGGGTTATGGGTCCCTACAATAGGTGTGTGAAAGCTAGTGCCACTTTTATTTGCTTGATTCAATTTAATTTAAAGCACCTAAGTATGGATGAAAACAAATGATAAGTCCAATTTGTTATACACTTAGAATCTCCCAATTTGCTTATCTTAGTTGAATTCCTTGCGAAAAATGCTTTAAAATGAGTATAATATGTCTATAGGTCCTCACCGGAGCTTTGGAAGCGATTCGAGGCTTAAACGAGCGAAACCAGAGCGTAAAATGACTTTTCTTCCCTTGGAGTCGTCGCAGCGTCAAGATGCTGCCATACAAGCGTCAAGACGCTGTTCAAATAAGGAAAAGACTTGGGCGTGAAGATGAAGTAGCAGCTTCGAGACGCTGTCACCATAGCGTCTCGACGCTGTGTTGATCAGCATAATTTTTCCCATATATGAAGGCCTAGCGTCGCGACGCTAGGCAGTTTTCCAGAATTGAATTTTTTCTATTATTGCTGGAAATTTTCCTTCTTTGAAGACCCAATTCAGCACCAATTTACCACGAATTGAAGGCCAAGAAACACTATAAATAGAGGGTCTTGGTGTAGGTTTAGAATCATTCCTCAATACAATATTGTAGCCACCTTTCTCTTTACTTTTCTAGAGTTCTTTTAAGCGTTCTTAGTTCATGGGCCAGTTGATCGAGCCTCGAGCTTGGAGGTGCTTGTCTATGGCCAACTAAGCTCGGATCGTTGTAATCGAGACCTCGGTTTGTAAGTTTGATTCAATTTTATAAGATTTATATTCTTCATTACTTAGTTAATTGTCTTTGTGATTTTAGTTCTTTGTATACAAGTTTAGATTGTGGTAGGAAAGATTGACAACCTTGACCGCACCTTGTCTAAATTTACTTGCTAAATCTAAGTAGCAAATAGGCTAACGTTATGATATTACGCATGCGTCCCTTGAACTAAATGATTTAATCAATTGTAATTGTGGTTTGTTGCCTGTTCCATGTGAATTAGTTCGGCTACATCTCAATGCGGTTTAGATTAGTTAATAGGCCTATTAATTAATTTAAACTAGAATCAAACTTAGCGTTTGCATGTTTGTGATAGTAGGATCATGGCTCTCGGTTTGTTGCTTTAGCACGCCTGACTTAGATAGTTAATTAAATATCAATTGATAATCAATGAATGAAATTAATCAAACTTAACACTGAGTTCAACCCTGATTACAGTGATCCTCGTGGTAAGATCAACTAACTCCACCTTTACTTTCCTTGCATTTAATTTTCCTTATTTATTTTCCCGCTTTTACTTTATGTCTTAATCTTTTATCCATAAACCCCCATTTTTGGTTACCTAAAAAACACAAAAGAATTTAGAAATAAACTGATTGTTCCCTTTGATCGACCCCGACCCACTACTGCTACAAGTTAGCATTAGGAATCGTGGATTATAAATTTATTTGACAAGAGACCACGACAATCTCTTCCGTCAACAAACTAATTTGTTCCATTGACTCGTTAGTAAATCCTTAGTGCCAGTGTAGAGGGAAGATGAGTTGAGAGTTTAGAAATCAAAATCCGAGCTATTAGAGTCTAATAGAATCAAGTTAGATCTCGCTTGTGCAAGTTAATTTTGGAAAACTTTTGATTTGTTTCCCTCATTGGGCCTTATGTGCATGTCTCTCGATTGCTTGTTTATTGACTTTTAAGCCTTGAGGATTGAGTCAGGTTTGTTGCATCCACTCTTCAACCTATGCTTGATTTTTTTAGTTTGCTCGAGGACTAGCAAAAGCTTAAGTTTGGGGGTGTTTGATAGCGAGCATAGCTAGCTATTTTTCCTAATTAATTTAGCTAGTCTTTAATATTAAATTTGCCAAATTTATGCTATTTATTGTTCTATTTGTAGGAATCAAGTATTGGAGCTAAATTGAGAATCTGGGAATGATAGGGTGTTCGGAATGCGAAAAAAGGCCCAAGATCCGAAAAGAAACAAAGTTGGAAGCTTATTGATGAGTGCTAGCTGAGGATAAGCTTCGAGACCCTAATTTCTGGGCGTCTCGACGCTCATACTTTCCTTCTATAATCTGGGCGGCAAAAGACACAGTGTCGAGATGTTGTGTAATTAACGTCTCGACGCTCTCGAAGATTTCCTAAACAAAATAGGTGGTATAGTGACAACGTCGCGACACTGCCCCTATAGTGTCTCGACGCTGTCAACTATTTTCCTATAAATAGAATGCGATTAGGGCTGAAAAAGGGGACCTCTTTTGATGCAATTTTGGCCTAAATTCCGACCAATACTTTCTGTGGGAGCTGAAGCAAGTTGGAGGAGCGGGATTCGAAGGCTCGGATCGTGGAGATAGTGAGGGGACGTGCTGTCTCGGCAAGTTAGCGTTTAATCTAGCTCATTTTCCTCTTGAATTTAGATGTTTTAATGGCTGTTTTAGGCTTAGCTTATATCGTAACGTGTTGTATGAGTAGCTAAGTTCTTAATCTTAGGGATTGATGTAGCCCTTTGGGCAATTTTGGATTGATTTATGGATGTATTTCATGTTTTCATTTATGCATAACATGTTCTTAATGCTTTCAATTTACCGGCCATAAATTGATTGATGATTGTGTTTGAATCTTGCTCGGGAGAGGGGATTTAGCTTAGAAATCGTTATGCATGACTAGGATAAATCATGAGATCGGGAGATAATAGATAATTTTAGAAGTCGCTAAAAAGGACTAACCTTAAAGCCTTGCATGTTAATGAATTTAGATAGGGATATTGGGTTCATTGCATGTGAGAGGATTATGTATGCTCGGGAGAGATATCTATGATTGTAGTTTTCCTAGATTTATGAATCATAGCATGTTAATCATCCATTAATTAATCCATAATCCCAATTGGGGAAATCAACTCCCTAAGAATTTTGTCATGAATTGATTGTCACACTTTTTGCTTGTGTTAATTTTGCATTCTTTGTCACTAAAGTTTGTTCCCTATATAAAATTGGATTAGAGTATTTACCTTAATTAAATTGATTAGAAACCCAATCCAGAGGACGACATTCGATTTAAAAATCACTATATTATAACTTGGCCCGTACACTTGCGGTAAGCAAATTGCGCATCAATGATCTAAGTGTTGAATCTAACTCGGGAGAGAGGATTTAGCCTAAGACTTAATTTACTAATTGCATGACTAAAGTATAATTTCTAAGTTTGTGACGGGATTTAGAATTACTTTAGAAGTATAACAAGGACTAAACCAAATAATGTCTTGCATGCTAATAAACTTAGATATGGATATTGGGTTTATTGTATGCATGAGAATCAATTATGCTCGGGAGAGATAATTGTGATAAAAGTTTCCTTGGCTTGTAAAATAATTGCACTCTAAATTTATTCCAATTAATCAATCCTCAATCTCAAATAATGAAATCAATTCCCTAAGAGTCTTTCCATTTGAATCTTTACCTTTATTTTATGCTTTTTATCTTTAGATTTATCTTTGTCATTAAGTTTTGCTCTCTAGATAAAATTGAACAAAAGTATTCACGGTACTTAGTATAACTTAAAAACAAATCCAAAGGACGACAATCGTTTAATCACGAAAACACTATATTATTACTTGACCCGTACACTTGCGGTAAACAAATCGTTCATGAGTAACACCGTTGACTAGTTAGGTTTCTATTTCAAGAAGATGACCTAGGCAACTCAATCTTAATCTTGAGTGTGTTATGGACTCCTTTCCATGAGGGATTATCCTTAGATTTGTATGGGTGAGAGTGGTCGAATTCGTCGACTCAATAAACCTACCATTTCAATGATAAGACTGAGTGGGAGCTGGGAACATAACAACACAAGATGAAATTCACTCCTTCCCGTCTTTAGGGCAAGTTGATGAGTGTTCCCTTAAAGTCTGATTCCGGGTCTGAACAAGGGCGTCCATCTTCTCCTGGCCCGAGAGGAACTTCTGTTTATTGGTTGGTCCATAAACGGGTTGTTCATTAGAGGAATCAGTGGTACTTAAGGAGATAGATGTAACCTAGGAATAAAACGGTAATTTGACCGACTGATGTGAGTATCGTCTCCACAGGATTAGATTTATTCACTTAATTACCGCGAATACTATTGCTTAGCTTTATTTAGAGAACAAAATCTAATGTTGGAAAAGATAAACTAAAAAGCTAATCTAGAAAGCAAAAGATAAATGGAGACACAATTTAGAGGGTAATTCTAGGGTGTTGATTTCATTAGTTGGACCTTTAATTGCTTAATCAATTAGCCAATTAGGATTAATTAGGCATTCAATTCATAAGTCTAGAAGCCTAATGTCAAGGACTCTCCTATCGGTCTCCTCCTATTCTCATGCGTTTTAATAAAGAATCTCCTTTCAGTTTCCTCCTTATTTACTAATCATGGCATTACGACTCTTCATTAACAACCTCTAACGTTTATTTATTTAATCCCATGTCACTCATGTAAATAAACATCAGTCATGCATTCAGTTCTACTCTAAGCTTCTCTCCGTCGAGTTTCCACTTAAAAAACAATTCGATTAATCAATGATCAGGTGATTAAAAGTATTAAGAACAAAATGCACAAATGAATGAAAATGACAATCAATTAATCAATTAAGCAAAGTTCCAACAAATTAAAACAAACTCATAGAATTTAGGAATTAGGCTATTAGCTACTCATAATCACAAAACATTTAACAATTCCTAATTACACCTAATCTAGAAACTAAAAGTAAAGGAAAAGGGAAGAGAAATGCTCAAAATAACATCGATCTCCTCGTTCTCGTGGTGATCTCCATCGATCCCGAGATCCAAAGATCTTCAACAAGGCTCCAAATCTTCTCCCAAAACACCCAATTTTAGTGTGGAATTGAGAATATGGTAAAAACCCCAAATTGGCATTCTTAGTCCGGCTAAAAAATGGCCTATTCATAGTTGGCCAGAAGCCCCAGCGTTGAGACGTTGATGTCACAGCATCGAGACTCTGTGACGTATGATACTTGGCACCCATTGATAAGGGTAAAAAATATACATATTTTACCCATATATTTAGCTCACTCTCTTGTCAAAATTGTATGTTTAAGAAAAAAAAAAACACTATTCCCGAGCTTTTAAAGTGCTAAAGTTGATAAGTTAGGATGTTGAGAGTCATGTATGTTAAATTATTCATGTTTGTGCTTAAAAGAACTCATTTTGGTAAGAATTTGACATGGTTTTGGTGTTTTGCAGAAAACAGAGGAATCTGGAAAATTCCCAGAAATGCGATCGAATTTTTGGCGAGGCTAAAATGAAATGCGACCGCATTTCTTGGTAGAGGCAGACAGTTCCGAGTCCGTCGCGGGTCGTTTTGAACGAATGTTTTGCGCACCTAACCGACTGTTTTGACTTCGAAACTGACTGGGCCACCTGCTAGCACCATTTTCGTGACTCCTCAACCACTCCCCATGCTATAACAGGTCTCTATTCGAAGGGAGATTCAAGCAGAACTCACTGGGAAGAAAAGGGTGGTGACAGAACCCTAGTAGACGCCCATGAGTAGGGATGTCTGAGGTCCTTGCTAGAAGACTAAATTCTAACCCTTAGTTAGACATCAAACCTGAGTGTTTGTAGAGATTTCACCCTATTCCCACTTGTAAAAGGAGAGTAGAGTGTCGTGAGAACTCTAGAAGGATTGGATAAAGTGAAAAAACCCTAGTTTTAGCTACTGCACTACATTTTTCCAGCACTTGTTTCTTTTCATCATTTTGTATTCTTTATTCATTATGTCATTGAGGGGTTCGGTATAATGAATTCCCTTATGGTTTAAATGGCTTGAAAGTTGCTTATTTGCCTAAGTTTTATTTATTGCATGTCATCCTTTATTGATTATCATTCTAACTCTTGTTGAGTTTAACTTGATCACTTAGACTTTGCATGTTATGTGAGTTTGAATCTGAAAGGATCAAACAATATCAGTTCTCATATAGGTGATATAGGAGAAAGGGCTCGAGAGAGTGTATTCGGTGTTATAGTCGAGTCATCGAAATGTGCATAATGGTACTCACTTAGCCTTCTAACGGTTCTTGGTAGCAAGGCCAAATAGGAGTTAAACCTGACCCAATGCATGCTTAGACTTATGTTAAATAAGTTATTACTAGAGTTATTTGCCTTTGGGTTGAAGCTATATTGAATACCTCGCTTTATTATCATTGTTATTTCTTTACTTGTTTGTTTACTTGTTTTTTCAAAAACCCAACATCAGCTATTTCTTTTGGTTACCTTTCAAAAGCAATCTTAGAGCAGTTTCTTCTTCAAATCTGTGTTTCCAACTTAGTCTCTATGGGATCGATACCTTTGGAATACTTCCAGAGATTTATTACTACATGCGATAGTGTATACTTGCACTTGGTTGACTGAATTCATTCTTATTTATTATTTACCATCTTTTCCAACATCCATCTTCAGTCCACTGTTCGCATCACCCATGCAGTTGCAGAGTCTCGACGTCGAAGGCATTGTCTTAACCCATGCAAACACCATCCGTAGGGGGTCACTCCCAGGGTGACTCGAGGCCAAGCATGGATCTCACGTTGTGAACTCTTAACGACGTGAGAGCAACACTTGATTTATGAAAATATTGTTTTGATATATTTCCTCCCACTAAGTATTTTTAGAATTTTAGGGTCTAATTACTTAGGTAAATTCCGGCTAAGTGAATCTATCTAAGTCTATGCCTTTATATAACCCATATATATAGGTCTTTAATCTAATGTCTAGGTGAATTAAACTCATTTAATTAGCTACTGACATTGCATGCTAACATTAAACTATGATTAATTCAACTCAGGTTCCGGGTGAGTTCCCAAGTAGGAGGTGTTCCGTAAACCGTTAACTTAAATACCCCTAACCTAGACAGAACTTCACCGGGAGAGTTCCCTTATAACCATAGTAATGTTTTTCCTACTTAGTTCATTAAAACTATTTTAATACTAAGTAAGAAAATAATTCTAATCCTATTAGAATTTATGTGAGCTTAGGTTGAATTAATTTCCATAATATTCAAGACTAATTAATCTCAGAACCCTTTACAAGCTAGCAGGTGGACCTAATGAACCTACAGATCAGAAGCTCCAACGATACAAGATTAACTGGCTAAACTCATTAACCAAATTAATCAACATTCGTTAACTGTGGGTCACTCCACTAAAGACCCACAGTTGCACTCTTCTCACTGTAGAATATTTCTGTGTCCACGGATATCGATCATACCGGTAAGTCAATCCTTCACGAGTGTTTGTAATGTCAGTTCGGTCAAATTAACCGTTTTAGCCCTTGGTTACCTCTGGATCCTTAAGTACCACTGATCCATCTAATGAAAAAGTTGTTTAGGGTCCAACCACTAAACAGAAATTCCTCTCAGGCCAAGAGAGGACAACACGCTTTTGTTCAAGACCTGAAATCAGCCCTTAAGGGAACATACATCTACTTACCTCAATAGGGGAAGGAGTGAATTTCATATTGTACTATTACGTTCCTAGCTCCCACTCGGTCTTGCCCCCTAAAATGGTAGGCCTATTGAGTCGGCAAACTAGCCACTCTCACCCATACAAATCTAAGGACAATCCCTCATGAGAAGGAGTTCATAACAGACTCAAGATTCAGATCGAGTAACCTAGGTGATCCTATTGAAATAGAAACCCAAACTAGTTAACGGCGTTACATCTAGTAGTTACTATTTCGTGGTCCGATCTCATGCAAACTCATTGCATAGGATACCCCCACTCGCATGTCTCCTACATGGATGCTTTGGATCAATGCATCTGTATCGAATACAAAGCGAGTCGTACCACATAGCGTCACCAGGATAAGGTACCCCAGCCTTATCCCTATACTATAGACCATTTAGGTTGTTACTTGAACACTGATCCCCGTATGTCCCCACATACTCGTCCAAGTTTCATTTAAACAACATTGGATCTTAGTTTATTGGATTTAGCGTTAATTAATGCAAAACTCGATTATTCAATAACAAATTACCGAATCTCTCAAATAACACTTTATTGAGGTTAATTAATTTGTTTCATTTTCTATCTACGAGTTTTAGGGCATAAAACCCAGCAAGCGTCTCGACGTCAGCCTCTCGGATTTCCTCTTCAAGAATGGCCCTTTGGACTTCATTTTGGGCACCCAACTCTTTTTTCTTGGGCTTTTGGGCTTGGATCTTCAATGGATCTTCTCTTTAATCTTCAAGATGGTCCAAAAGCTCCCAAAACCGTCCAAAATCTCTCAAAAACTCTGGTTTTGCTCTTTTTGCTCGATTTCTTAAATTTAAACATAAAAACACCTCAAAGAACACAATTGAAGCACAAAACTAGCTAAAATCAATAGGAAATAGATAGCATAATTGCATGTTATCACCCAGCTGGCGTTACAAACACTCGTGAAGGATTGACTTATCGTTATTGGTCAATATCCGTGGACACAGAAATATTCTACAGTGAGAAGAGTGCAATTGTGGGTCTCTAGTGGAGTGACCCACAGTTAACAAATGTTGATTAATCTAGTTAAAGAGTTTGACCAATTAATCTCGTATCGTTGGAGCTTTTGATCTGTAGGTCCATTAGGTGCCCCTGCTAGCTCGTAAAGGGTTCTGAGGTTAAGTAGTCTTGAATTGAATTTGAAGTGTTGAAATTCATTAAGGGAATTTTAGTTAATTGAATATGATATAATTAAGGCCCCGTTTGATAACCATTTGGTTTTTGGTTTTTGGTTTTTGAAAATTAAGCTTATACACACATACTTCCACCCATAAGTTTCTTGGTTTTAGTATTAATCTTCTACCTTATTTTCAAAAACTAAGTCCAATTTTGGAAACAAAAAAAAAGTAGTTTTCAAAAACTTTTTTTTGTTTTTAAAATTTGGCTAGGAATTCAAATGCAACATTAACTAGGATGACAACCATGGTAGGAAATTTAAGAGAAAACAAGCATAATTTTCAAAAACCAAAAACAAAAAACCAAATGGTTATCAAACGGGGCCTAATATAATGTATGGAGATACATTATAATATAAGTTTAATTATTGAATTTGACACACCCCGTCCCAGACTACTCCTAACATCTAGTGACGTGGTGTGTCGACACTGAATTCTAACCGACCATAGGACCCTATCGCCATCTAGCATGCTCATAACCATTCTTAAGCTCATTATAATTCCAGTAATAACTTAAATAACCAAAAAAAACAAAATTGGGCAGAGTTTCCTCTGAAACTTGGGTAATAGCACACCTGAAAACGAGCGATATGTACACATATAAACCCTCTAGAATTAAAGATACTATATCACACTCTGGAGCCAGACTAGAGACACAGGCATCTCAAACCACAATACTCCGCTAGACACTTCTTTACCAAACCTTATACATAATAAGTGATATGCATTGAGTTGCAGAGACTGGTGGCAGATTCTTGCTAGCTCATTTGGTTAGCCAACTTTGGTTGAAACTCAAGAACGACCTGGTGGAAAAATAAAAATTAAAGAATGAGCTGAAAAGCCCAGTGAGTGGTAGGTTCATAAATAAAATAATTTCATAAAACCGTTCTCCTCTTTGAGGATGATTTTATAACTCTGGAAAAAAAATAACAATGTAAACCAGGAGTTGTTTAATAATTCTCAAGATAACCAAACATAAAGAAGTATTTACGGTGTAACTCTTGAAAACAAAACACATGTCAAAAAGATTTATCACCAAACCTGTACCCAAATCTCTAGTCATGCTAGCGTAGAGTAACCTCCATACACTCAGCAGAGCAATCTCTGTCATACTATGCATCGAGTAATCCCGAAATGCACAGCAGAGCCATCTCTGTCATACGTGCACGTAGAGCAACCCTTAAGGGCTAAGCACCCTAACACACGATCCAAAGCCCACACATGTGCTAGGGTGGGTCCTAAGGACCTCTCTCTATACTACGGAAACACATTCACGTAATATACAGGTAAACATTATGGGTACACAAATCTAGCGAATTCAAACCATTTCTTACACAATAAACTCAACATCATCCAATATCTCAAAAAATCATGCGTTGGTTCTAGAACGACATTTCATGAAACTTCTAGGATTTTAGAAATAACGCAAATACTTCTAATTACTCAAACCACCATAAAATATCTCAAGTTTTCCGAAACAGCAATTTTGGCTAAAAACATAAAATACTGGAATTTTGTAACAATTCTCTTAACTCTCGAATGTTCTTAAAATATCTCTAAAATTTGTAAAATGTTATTTCCAAATAAAACGATAATGTTACTGGAAACTTAATAGGATTTCTAAAAAGAATAACATAACAGTTTCACTAAAATCAAAGTTAACTATATAACTCTTGGAGTCTCATAATAACAATTAGATAATAAAACATTTAGTAATATAACCACTCACCGAACCATCGAGACTGTCGTTTCAAATCATAAGTTGTTTTCGTTTTTGCTCAACCTGAAATTTCGATATCCATAACATAAATTACGAACTATCCCCAAACATGGAAATAAGCATAAGCTACACTTTGATCAATTAAACCAATTTCCATTTACTTCTCTTAATCCAAATTCCAAATTTCATTCAAATATTGTCAAGTACTCTTTTTTCCTTTTCCCCTATTAAAATATAGTGTATATATATTTTTCCTTCCCTCTCCTCACACACCTTTTCCCTATTCCATAAATAAATATTAGTTGGTTTTTCTCCAACCACAACTCTCACGAGAAGAGAGTTTCTCCAAGCCTATCTCTCTCTTCATTTAACTTAATGCACTATCCATCATCACATTTGGTTTTCTCTCCTTTGTTTAATTTACCCCTCTTCTCCTTCCTCAGTTTATGCATTTCCTTCTTTCCCACACCTCCTTTGTACCTTATTTTTGCAGCACACCATCTTCAACTTTTCCTTTTCTTTTGCATTTCCTTAGCCCCTTAATTTACTTTACTAAATTCAAGTCATTGAAATGACCATTATCTCCTTTCTTCTTCTTACGTTTTACTTATTCATCCCCCTCAACCCTTTAACAAAACACAAAAACAAACTTACAATCCTCCCTTCCTATCAACCCATTTATACCATAAACAAACCCTTAAGCTAGCTCTTCTTTTCCTTTTCCTCTTTCTTTCTTTTTTTTTTTTTTTTAAAGCATCAATTTCATATCACACAAGTAAAGAGATAAAACCCATGAAATTCTCTTAGTTTCCTTAAAAACTTACCGAGTTTTCCCAAATCGGTCGAGGAGCCCATCAATCCATTCTTCACCCAATTTCAAGAAGAAAAACTAAACATAAATTGCTCCATGGGATCGATCTCCTTCTTCACCAGCTACTTTCTCCCTCTAGAATCTTCTCCTTTCTTTCTCTCTCCCCGACATCCTCTCTCTCTTTCTTCTTTCCTCATTTTTTTTATTTTTAAAACACCCATGTCCAGCTGTCTCATGCTATAACCCACAACAACACTCAAGCCTATTTGAGTCTGCCGCTTAAGTTCCCCCTTTTTTTTTTTTTAATATTTGCTAAAACAAAACAAGAATGGGTTGGGCTTTTCCTTCCCCAATTCTTTTTTTTTTTCTTTTTTTTTTTTTTTTTTACCAAAACAACCCTACAGCCACTTGCCTAAGCTAACACTCCCACAACATGACCACTACCTTACACGTGCCAACACAAAATTTCCCAACAATTCTGCATTTTTTTTTCCTTTTAATTTCACTTTCATTTTTAAAAATAAATACCAAATTTACAAGCATGTCCTTACAGAATTAAACTTTATAATATAAAATTAATTTTGGATGTGATTCAAAATTAATTAATGAGAGAATTAAATATTTGAAGGAGTTCAAATATTAATTAAATATGAATTAGATTCATATTGTAACTACAGGTTAAATTTAATGTGAATTAGATTCATATTAAAACTATAGGTTATGAGAGAAATATGCATTTGAATATGATTCAAATGTAAGATTAGTTAAATATGAGATATTTAATTAAGCAATTAATTAATTGTAGAATTAATTAATTAATTTAATTTAATTTAATGTGATTTAATTGGATTAATTAAATTAATACTATCGTTAATGTACGTTTGATGCACATTAAAACTATAGGTTAAAAGATAGAGGTGCATTTAAATATAATTTAAATGTAAGTTCAAACTAAATATGAGATATTTAATTTGGTAATTAATTAATTGTGAATTAATTAATTGATTAATTTAATTTAATGTGATTTAATTAAATTGATTGAATTAATACTATAGGTTATGTGAGAGATATTCAATTAAACATGATTTAAATGAATGCATTAATTAAATATGATTGAATTAATAGTTTAATTAATTAATACATATTAATTAATTTAAATTAAAATTAGTTTAATTTTAAAATTTGAAATTAAATTAGTTTTAAGTCTGGTGCATGATAGTGGGTAGAGGTTGAAACTTACTACTACCCACCACATCACCATCTCTCTACTCTTCCTAACGAATCTAAGGGATGAACACACAATGTGACTTCTAGAATTCTCCATCAATCTACTCTCTCTGGATCTCTCTCAATCACTCAAACTCTCTCAGAAAAATCCTCTCATGAATTACAGCAACATTCTCTCTGTAATTTGTTCCCTTGATTCAAGAGACTTGGTTCCCACAAGTCAAAACTTCATAACTCAGAGGATAGCATGGTCACCAAGTAGGGGTGTCTTGGAGGTTGCTGAACGTGAATTGGTCAAGGGACTTGCTGTAAATTTGGTCTCCAAAAGTAAGTTTACTAGATCTTAAATTTACAGTAGAAAAGCATGCTTAATCGTTAGACAAAATTTGTAGAATAGTTCTTCAATTTTTCTGTTTGTCAATGTATTAGTTTTTCAATATAATTTTAATTGCGAGACGATCTGATATGTTTCCGCTGCCAAGGGTTTTCATTCCTTCAAAAAGTAAATTATTGTATCCATAGGGATTTGATTTGCCTAATTCAACTGACTTAATTAGCTTTTCGATGATTTCAATTGGTTGGTTAAATTGATTGGGTTTTAAAATGATGAAACAAAAGAAATAATAAAGCAATAAATGATCATGATTAGAGAAAACATAATGAAAACAGACACAAATTAAGATTTTTGTAGTTAATTATAACGATGCTCCGCAATTCTTTTGATTTATCAATCTCATGCAGCCTTATCAGTGGGATCCTCCCGAAACTCCATATTTTTTGGAATGCGTTTCAACTCTAATGAAGCTCTATCGATCATGCACTAGGTAATTGGTTATCCCTAACTCAACTAATGGCATCCACCAACTATCTACAGTCTAGTGTGAATTAATGTCACACAATCCCTAAATCATACCTAAAACTAGAGAAATCTATACATATCGACTGCCCATGCGGGCACATAATAAAAAAAAAACAACAACATATAATTCAAGATGATGAAATCAATAAGAATTTTCAGAATTTAAATAGATATCAACTACGTTAATCCTAGCCCATGCGTACAAGCGATTAGTTCATGGATTGAATTAAAAGTACTAAAGCAAAACGTGTTACAATCTCATGAAAAACATCCATCATGCGAAATACACAAGAAATACTAATCCTTCTCAGCAAATGGGGATGAAACGACTATTCCAAACCACCAAGAACATGGAAGAACTTCGTTTTCTTGAGGGGAATCACAAATGGTCTTCTAATCCTCCATTTTGTTGTCAATTCGCTCTCCAAATTGATGATACCTCCATCTCATACGACTCCCCCTTTTATAATGTGAGGCTTAACCTAATTTGGTTAACTAATGCACGTGGAGTGTTTTCCCACCACGATTTCTCCTAGATTTTCGCTTAGAACGCCAGTTCATTTAATGAATCACATGCGGCTCACGTGGCTCGGTTTGCTAATATTTTGCTGGATCAACATTCTTTGCTCCCTCAACTTGTCAGCATTTATATTTTTCTACAAAGAAACTCTCAATCATCATATCTCATAATAAAGCTAAAACACAGTAAATTCATGTGACAAACACATCCAAATGACATAAACTATTATGCATGGGATGACCACATTTTATGATGAAGTATACCCTTGCCCTCAAGCTTATCACTATCTAGGCTAAACACTCATTGCTCAACACCAAAGATCCTTAGTTATCTATCCCTTGTTTCTCAGAATGGCGACATGTTATGATGAAGCTCACTTAAGTCCTGGGAGATAAAAAAACCGCTAGACCACCATTCATCCTTCAAAAGTTTTGCTCTCTCACTCTTTTAAACAATTCTATTTTCTTTCTTTTTTTTCTTCCTTTTTTTTCCAGCATTTTCCTAGACCATCTTTTGACGCAAAGACAATCTGTGGGTGTCACAAATGTCCCTAGTTACTCAACAACCTAGAAAAATTAAGGAGAGGAATACTTTGCGCAAACAATAGAAGTGCCTCTAAGTCCCCCATATTTAAACTATTCATTGTCCTCAATGAATTCTTTTTAGAATCTAAATGAACTCCCCCAAACTTAATTTTTTTTTCATAGAATTAAACTAAGCATCGAACTTGGACTAAGCGTAAGGTGAATCAACAGATAAATGCTACGTCAGAACTTTTGCTGTAGTCATGACTAGGCAAGAAGGAATGCTCAGGAAAAAGGTTCTGGAGATCAGAATACCTTGATCTAATCTAAGCTAGCTAGTCCAAAGTTCCAAAATTCAAAAGAAAATAGTTAATAAGACTTAGATGTGCTAAACAGAACAATATTTGATTTCATTAAAGATCAAGATCACATATTAACATAATCATGACAAAGATAGATTTTAAAGTAGCAGAAAAAAAACAAAGAAGCATAAAAAACAAAACACAAGCAAGGCGAGTGATAGCTCACAAAATGAGTTATTTTTCTCGATATTAATTAGTTAGTTTTTTAGATTAAATTGGCCAAAATCATACACATTTTGCTTTTGTAGGAATTGAGTTTTGGGATGAATTTGAGAATTTGGAAGATAATCGAGTGTTCAGGACATAAAAAGAGGAAAAGGAAGCAGAGAAGAATCAAGTCGAGACCTGCAGCAGCTATTAGATCCGAGAGCTCAACGTCGAGACGTTGGCCTTTGGCGTCTTGCTGTAGAGTCTTCCCAAGCCAATTTTCCCAAGGACACAACGTCGAGATGTTGTGCCCAGAGCGTCTTGACGCTCTATCATTTTCCTTATTTTCTTCACGCGGCAACAGGACAGCATCGATCTTGCACAGCTAAGGGGAGTTCTTTTGGAGACCTTTTAGCCCTATTTTTGACTTAAGACCTCTTGTGGGAGCTTGAGCAAGGACAATAAGGGAGATTCAAGGCGATAGCTTGTGGAGAGCGTGACGGGGACATGCGATTTCGACGAACATTGAGTTTTTCCCTTTCTTTCCTTATCTTTAGTTAGTTTTTATGGTTTTTTGATCTTGCTTATATTGTTACAAGGAGACCATGTGTAGCTAGACTTTTATCTTAGGGATTGATGTAGCTTGTCGGTGTTTTATGGATTAATTCATGTATGTTTATGGATTTGATTTCATTTATGCAATTTCTATTCTTAATGCTTTTGATTCACTGGCCATGAATTAGTAGTTGGATCTCTAAGTCTTGCTCGGGAGAGGGGATTTAGTTTAGGACTGGATTTGCATAACTTGAGTAATCTTAAGATCGGGAGATTTAGGATGACTTGAGAAATCACAATAGGGTTATTAGACTTAGGGCCTTGCATGTAATTGAATTAGATAGGGATATTGAATTTGTTACATGTTTGAGAATTAATTATGCTCGGGAGAGATAATTATGAGTTGTGTTTAGTTGCTGTTTTTAGTTTTCAACATGTTAGTTTACTATTTTTGCTTGTGTTAGTTGCTGTTTTTTTTTGCTTTAAATGCATTGTTAGTTGTGTAGGGATAAAAGCCCTAGGCAGCGGAAGATTTATCAAAGACCTTACTCAAACTAAATGTCGCTTGGAATACCAATACGACGACAAAATAATTACAGCAATAAACATACACATTAGATGTTGTAAATAGGCTATAAATCATACTGATTTCATAATTAAAACTCTAGATTTAATCTAAAGATTGATCCTAATGCTCAAGAGATGAATAGACACTTACTTACGTTGAAGTCTTGACCGAAAAACTCCTTTTTCTCGTCTTGATCTACAAAAAACAGCCGCCCCAAGTCTCTTTCTTGCTGGAAATTTTATCACGAACACCACCACAAAGTGTCATCGGTATTCTCACTAGGCTTTTGCGTTGGTTGCTTGTGGGAGCAAGAAGCACTAAGGGATTGGGAGGATTTTTCCCTGTGATTGCAGAAGAAATCGAGAGAGTGATCGAGAGACTCAGAGAAGGGATCGATTGATGGAGTGTTGGGGTTGGTGCCCTAAAACTCGTAGATAGTGAATGAAACAAATTGTTATATACTTGTTCGATAAAGTCGTTATGGAGTTTTTGTTCACTCAAGTTATTAAATGAGTGAATTGCACATTAAATAACCCAAATCCAATAAACTAGTATTCTTGGCTATGACATGAGTGCTTGAACTGTATGTTGTGACATAAATATGGATCAAGTTCAAGTAATAGCCTAAACGGTCTATAGTATAGGGATAAGACGTGTACCTTAATCATAGGAAAACTATGTGACACGACCCACTTTGTTTTAGTACAAACGATGTGATCCTTGATCGTTCATGTATAGACATGCGAGTGGGGGCGTCCTATGCAAATGAGTTTGCATAAGACCAGGACCGAGAAATAAGTCACTCTTGCTTTATAATGTCGTTTACTATCAAGACTGACTATTTCAATGTGATGACCTAGGTAACTCGATCTTAATCCTGAGCTAACCATGAACTCCTGTTTTTTCGGGCTTATCCTTAGATCGAAATGGATGAGAGTGGCTCAACATCGTCGACTCAATAAACCCCCCATTTTAGGGATAGGAACGTTTAAATAGCTGGGGACATAGTCTTGCAAAACAGAATTCACTCCTACCCAATTTAGGGATAGTAGAGAGGTTGTTCCCTTAAGTACTGACTCCGGAACGTGAACAAAGGGATCTCGCCCTCTCATTGGCCCGAGAGGTTTTAGGTTTAGTGGTGGGACCACAAACCAATAGTTCATTGGGGACTCAACTACAGACTTAATGTCACACCCCCTCTCGGACCACCTGCTAGTTTAGTCCGGAAGATGGCGTGAAGCCAACGAACATCGTCCTCCTCTAACGATACCTGTTGACCCGCCTGGAACGTTGAACCTGATAAGCATACTAATCTTAGATATAAAATATTCTACGTGAAACACAACACAGCGGAATCCTTGAAAACCTTTCAACATACACGAGGTGCCGCCCTGACATAACTCGGTTTGGAAAATAACCTGATATAGATATCACAACCAAAAACATATACAACCGGGGTTTATACAACCACGACCTCTAGGACTAAATTATCCAATCCTTACAAAAAAATTTACAATATAGACAGACTCATTATACAACTCCACCCACGTACTGGAGCTTGATCTGGAACTTTCAGTAGACGTTGGCAGTGTATCAGGCACCGGGAGCTCGATCTCTACCTGAAAAGTGGGAAAACATTTTGAAAGAATGAGCTACGAAGCCCAGTGAGTGACTAAATTTAAAACTGTACATTCGGAAATCAGAACACGTGATAAAACTTTAAACGTATAAAGCTGCTCAACCAAGGCGTTAAACATAAACGTGCAATGATAAAAGCTTTCTTAAAAACATCGCAGGTTCATCATTAAAAATTTAGCAAGGCATATCAAGTACATCAAACGTTTTAACTAACATGATCGATCTACGTTGTGTAGGGCACGCACAGTACAACCAACATTTACTAGTCCTACGATGTAGTGGGGCCCGCCCAGCACTCCCATCGTCTTTGTCGTAGTGGGGCCCGTCCAGCACTCACGACAGCATCGTAGTCACGGAGTACACTCAACGTCAACAACAAAATATAACCTGTGTGCACACGGTACCATATAGTCTCGGGCTCAATATCTCAGTCATGTAGTCAATAGAAATCTCAGAAAATCACATGAAAACATTAGAACATGCCTGCTTATCGTTATCTTTCGTAAAACCCAAGCTTACTCAGCTTGCTCGTGGAAGAAAAATCGAAAATCTTTAAATAATTCTTGCTAATACATGCTTGGCTTAAAAGGATGTCGTTTCAACTATTTTTCAGAAACTGAATAATCACGTGCTCATTTATAAACCTCATTAGAAAATCTAAGCTCATAACTTAAGCTTGAAACCATTCATAAAAACCATGTATCATTCATAGAAAAGCATGTAAAACATCTAAACATGAACAACCTTTGGAAACAATTTTCGAAATTCATTTTGTCACTTACAGTCTTAGCTAGTTCCCTGGTTTGTAGACCAGACCTATTTCCTCTTGGCCTGTCAAACAACCAAAACCGAGCATTAGAACCATAATTAGCTTTGTCTTTCCATGCTCATGAATTCTAAACACTTGAATCAAAAATCACACTCCACATTCTACTTTCCAGATTTTCCAGATTCAATACCACACCTTCCAACACCCATAACTTCCTCAATACTTAACCAAAACTAATGTACTATACATAAAACTCTTCATTTTCGAACACTCTACAACTTACCTCAAGAAATGAAAACGAGATTTCCAACGGATTTGTCCAGAAATGCCCCGAACATAGAGAACGCAGATTCGAGGTTCTCTGCTACCCTTTATCTATCTCCTAAAATTAAACCTACTTCAAGTCATTTTTGGCTCACGAATGCTTCATGAAAGTTGTAGAAAATTGAATACGCTTTCCAACCATACCAAATAGAGCTTCTGGTTCATCTTGTACGCCCCAGAATGCTCGAAAAACTACAGAAAACCAGAGATCCTCCTGCTTTGCTCGAAAATCCTGTGCTTTGTTTTCCATTCCAAAAACCATTAACTTCTCATACGATTTAGCTCAAGCTTCCTTCATGAAATTTGTTAGAAAATGAACTAAATTTCAAGAAAATCAAACCTCGTCTCTTAGTTCCTTTTGTGTAGCTCAAACCGAATCAAAAACCAGAGGTTGAGAGGTTGAACTCAGATTCTACTATGGTTGGATTTGCATGAGCTTTTCCTATCTTCTTCAACCTCAAAACCCCGAAATTCTTCTTCTTCTTCTTCCTTCACTCTCTCCCTCAAGTGCTCTGAAAATTTGGATGGAAAATGATGAGAAATGGGCTGGAAATGACTAAAAATGGGTTGGAGGTAAGCTTGTCGGTGGTGGGTTGTTTGCTGGCTTTTCCCATTTCCTTTCTTTTCTTTTTTTTTTTTGTTTTTCCTTTTCCTTTTCCTTTTCTTTTCTTTTCTTCTTTATTTCCATTCTTTTCTTTTCTTCTTTTCAACTAGTAAATCCCAACAACTTAAATTCAACCATGAAACCACAATAGATGACAAGAGTAAATGATCCAAGGAAAGTCTCGGGTTTACACTTAAGGAACAAGATGTAACTTCAGGGGTAAAACGGACTTTTGACCTAACTCTAGTTACGAACAACTTGTGAAGGGTCGACTTACTAATCATGATTACATCAGGTGGACAGAAATATATCTACAGTGAGGGGAGTTCAACTATCTGACTATAGTGGAGTGTCCCGGTAGTTAACGAATGTTGGTTAACTGAGTTAAAAGAGTTTAACCAGTTAAACTCGGATTGTTGGAGCCCATGATCTGTAGGTCCATTAGGTTCCCCTGTTAGCTCATACGGAATAAACCTTAGAACATATGTGATGAGATAGCTTGAAGCGTTCAAACTCGTATTAGGGAAGTTGTTGTTAAATTACATTCACTATATTTAACGTCGAAGTTTAATTATGAATTAAACTATATAGAGAGAATGGTATATATATATATATGGAAATGTGATTTAGATGTTATACATGTGAATAAGAATTCATGAACGAACATTCGGTTTGGATATGGATGGGGATTCATATTAGAAACCGATTTTGAGAGAAAATGGAATTGGTGTAAATTGTTGCATTTGAATAAATTAATTAAATTAGTTTATTTTGATTTTTATTTTGAATTAATGAAAATTCATTAATTATTTTAAAATGAATTTATGAAATTAATTTATTTTGAAAATATCTATTAAACACCAAGAGGTGGTGGTGTTTTATGGTTTTCTCCATGCTTAAAGACACCTAATTCCATGATTCATCTTCTCCTTGATGTGTTGTCTTCTTATGGTTAAAAGAATGGCATGCCTTCTGTCTATAAAAGGGAAGAATCAAGAAGTTGAAGATGATGATGCTTGCTGGACAAATTCTCTCAAAACATAAAACTTCTCTCTCAAGTTTTTAGTTTCAACGCTTATGAAACTCTTCCAAAATTCATCATGTTCTTGAGTCCCACAACTCGTTCTAAGGCCGGAGAATAGCGGGGAAGATCACGGTGGTTGTCCACAACAAGATTGAGCAAAGAATTCATCCACGGATTGCCTCAATTCGGCCAAAAAGGTTGGTAATTTTAAAACTCTGTTTTTCGGTTTAAAGTTATGCATGTTTTCATAACTAAAATTAATGGAAATATGATTGTTTCGATCCAAATTGCTTCCGCTCGTGTCTCGTACACTCCTTCATGGAGAGCGTAAGGCAACGAATGAATAACTTCCTCCTAAAAGAACTCTTTCAATCGTGTGTCCCTCAGTTAGTGGGAAGATCTAACTATGATAGATTTAATATATTTAAATAATAGGGATTCATGGTCAAAAAATTACATTTTGAAAATGTTCGGAATTGGTAGCAAAATATTAATTTAATATTAGATATTAAATTAATTATATATTTAATTAATAATTATTTTAAATTAATTTTGAATTAATTTAAAATTGAAAATTGAAAATTGGATTTTAATTTTCAGATTATTAATTGTGGAAATTAAATAAACTAAAATTCAAATTAAATTTGAGTTTTAGGAGGTGGAGTGCATGGTGACTAAACCCATGCACTTCCCCTCATTAATCCACCAAATTACCCACTTAATCTTGGGTAATTTGGTGTCAAATGTTGGTGCATCTTCTTAGCTTTAGTTCCTCTATAAATAGAGGTGAAATTGCTGAAGAAATTATGCTTGAATCCATAGAGTTACGTTGTCAAAATCTCTCCAAAACTCAAGAACTCAAAATTTTCAAGCTCTTTCCCTTCCAAATTCCATCACTAGAGAATCCTACAATCCATTTCAAAGGCTTGAGGATAGTAAGGAAGATTAAGTGGTGGTTCGTGACAATTTGGTGAAGAAAAACAACCAACCAATTCATCCAATTTGAAAATAAAAGAGGTTGGTACTCACTGCCCCTGTTTTTCTTCATATGAACAACATGCTTTGTATGATCAAATTGAAGTTATTAAGTGTCTAAGATCCAAAATTGCTTCCGCATGTTAGATATTAACACCTTCAATTGGTATCAGAGCATGGTTTGGGCACCTAATTTGCTTTAATTTGATCATGGTGGGTAGCATTTTGAAAATAAATTTGCATGGGTGCTAAAATGGATATATTACGGTTTTGACAATTTTTTCTCTTCAATTTGTTGATGAAAATGTAATTGCTCTCATGTATATGAGCATTAATGTGTTGAGAAGAGTATGTAATTTTTTGAGTCATTAGAGTCCATTGGTTTTTATATGGTTTAATTAATTGAATGTCTTATTAGTGCTTGATTATTCATGCAATTACTTGCTTAATGCTTTTAATATCTTGGTCACATATTAATTGTTGATTATATCTAAATCTTATGCTTTGGATAGATGATTTAGATTAGAACTTAATTGTATGACTATAGTAGTTTTAAGATAGGAAATTTAGGAATTCTTTAAAGGTTGTTAAAAGAAGTAGACTTATGATTGTGCTTGTTAATGAAACCAGACAAAATATTGGTTTCTTACTTTACCTGAGAAGTAGTTATGCTCAAGAGAAATAATTATGACTTTAGATTTCTTGACTGTTTGTCTTCATTTAGATTAATTAAGCTATAAATCCAATTGGTGAAATAAAATTCATACGACACTTTTCCCGTAGATTAATCTCTCACTTGCTTATTTTGTTAGTAATCTTTATTCTCATCACTCACTGTGATTCCATCTCTAAATAAATTTGATTTCATCTCTAGAGGATGACTTTCATAATTCACATACGCTCTAATGAAATTTAGGTGAATTTTTGCACATCAATTTTGTAAGTGAAAACCATATTCTCATGACCTGTTGATATCTATGCACTTACATTCTTCAGCTAATTTTATTTAATCTAACTGTTTGAGCATTGTATTTAACTAGGCTTCTCAATAAAGTTTTTTAGACGATATAAAAAGTACCTCAATAAGTAAAGATGAAGAAAACCAGATAATGCATTTATATTTAAAAATAATACTAATAGTATTATGAAGTCAAGGCCATAGGGTTAATTGTCGTGAGTCAAGCCATTGGAAGATTTAGACGATAATTATTTTGATGAAAGAAAAATAATATAAGGTAAACTTCATGTGAATAAAATTAGAAAACGAAATCAAACAATTTAATCAGGTGATGTAAAAAGAAATCAAAATACACATAAAATATACAACATGCTCACAACATAAACATTATGCTTTTCAAACAATCCAAACAATATGACATGCTTATCACCACCACACACTCAACAACTCATCGTGCTTGAGATCAACAACCGCATTCAGAAGTCACCACAAATAGTATAGTTCATAAATATATACATCATATACTATAAACAAAAAAGTAAAGTACGTAGTATGCTAACACACAACAAACAAACCCAACAGATAGAAAACTACTTACTGAAATTTCTAAAGCGCTTCTTAAGCAATTCAAAAATCTTATAAACAAAGAAAACAACATTTTACAACTTAAACTCAATTTGTACGCTTTAATCAAACTAGAAAAAGTGTTGAGAAATAAGAATTTGTGCCTACATGTTATTTGTGTGGAGTTATAGGTTATATTAGACCAAATTGTTTTAAGGGGTGGTTGCAACAATAGCAAAAGGGGAATTTCTATTTGCAAGCGTGTCTCCACTTTTTGAGGTTTGCAATTATGGCAAAAAAATTCAGCCCAGCCCAAAACGTGAATAGAAAAAGTCAAAAATACCCTTTCCAAAATTTTCCCGTGTTTTACCGTTATGAAGTATATGATATACTACTGATATACCTAAAATGAAATACATCAGATATACTGTTGATATACTACTGATATACTTAAAATGAATTATATATGATATACAACCGATATACTCTACTATGGTATATTAGTGGAATAATATTCCTAATATGAAATATATTAATAGTATATCGTTATTTTATAATCAGTATATCAGATATACCTAAATTGAAATACATATAGTACTAATATACTCTGATATATCAGTGAAATGTTATTCCTAATATGAATTATATATCAACAGTATATCGGCAGTTCATATTCAATATAAGAAATATACTTAAAATAAAGTATGTCACTAATAATTAAAAATATATATTAATGATTTTTTTTTAAAAAAAATAAAGTCTATCATTGATATATATTTAGTCAGTCATAATCAAGTATATCAATGTTATTAATTATTTGAGTAGTATAACAAAAGAGGTATATCGATGGTATATCAATGTTCATAACAAGTATATAAGACAAACATTTTATGTTATAAAAACAAACATTTTGTTTAAAATACGTAAATAACACAACGCAATTCAATAAAGAGAAAATGAAACATAACAAATATAAGTAAAGAAAAGTAACATTTCATATATCAGATATATCATTCTTATATCAGTACTCAGGTATATCATAGGTTACATTTATCAAATCAAGTATATATTAGATATATAATTGTATTCATTTGAGTATATCAAATTTGGCATATCAATTAACTGATATACTTTATATATCGTATATCAATAAATATAAAGTATATCGTCTGATATACTACTAATATATCAGTTGATATACCAACAAGGGTAAAACTGGAATAATAAAAAAAGAAAAAAATCAGATTTTAAAATTTTTGCTATATTTGCAAATCTAAAAAAGCATAGCTAAATTTGCAAATGTCCTAATATTTTTTGCTACCCATTACAATTTCCCTTGTTTTAAATTGAAGAAAGTTTCAAAAGGGAATAACTTTGAGAGAAGTATTGTGAAAAATCTATTTGTTAAAGGAAAACCTTTGTCTAATGTTACTTGTTATTCACGTGGTAAAATTGGTCAGAAATTCTATACTTGTTATACTACTGCTAATAATAATAATAATTCAAGTTACCAATTTCAGGAAGCAAATTAGTAAACTTAATGATTAGTATCCTTTGATCATGATATGTCAATGATGAAGTTTTAAGAATCTAAATAACAAAATTAGAAAAAATAGCTTGTATAGATAAAGCTTTGTCAATGAAAATTCATTAACATATTTTCTATTTTTAGAATCGCAAAATTTCATTAACTTATTTTCTATGTTTAGAGTCGATCATCAAAACACTCAATAAACATCACTCTCTCTCAAAAGTCGGTGATCCAACCGCACTTAAAGCAATGCACAAATATAGATTGGAAAGAACTTCCACTTATCACCAAGTTTTCCTATTTAAACACATAAATTAAGGAAGTGAATAAACTAAACCAATAACTTTTAGATTCAAATATGTTTAAGCATCAATGCCTTGTTATTCCTCTTATTGCAACTTTGGCATGTTTATCTTTCTGTATAGGAGCAAACATCTCCTATGATTTAAATGCGATAATTATCAATGGTGAGCAACATATTATTTTCTCAGGTGCAATTCATTATCAACGCAGCACGGTAGAGATGTGGCCTGATCTTATTAAAAAAGCTAAAGATGGTGGGCTTGATGCAATCGAGACATATATTTTTTGGGATCGTCATGAACCTCAAAAAGGAAAATATGATTTCTCTGGAAATTTGGATTTCATCAAATTCTTCAAGCTTATCCAAGATGCAGGTCTTTACGTTGTCTTGAGGATTGGTCCTTATGTATGTGCTGAGTGGAACTATGGAGGCTTTCCAATGTGGTTGCACAATATGCCAGGAATCCAATTACGAACTGATAATCAAGTCTACAAGAATGAAATGCAAACTTTCACGAAAAAGATAGTGGATATGTGTAAAGAAGCCTACCTCTTTGCATCACAATGAGGATCCATAATCTTAGCTCAAATCGAGAATGAGTATGGAAACGTGATGGAACCTTATAGAAATGCTGGAAAGGCATATATCAATTGGTGTGCTCAAATGGCCGATTCTCTAAATATTGGTGTTCCATGGATCATGTGTCAACAGAAAGATGCCCCACAACCTATGATTAATACATGTAATGAATTCTATTGTGACAGTTTTACTCCTAATAATCCTAAGAGCCCAAAAATGTTTACCGAAAATTGGGTGGGATGGTTCAAGAAATGGGGCGAAAAAGACCCTTACAGAACTGCAGAAGATGTAGCATTTTCCGTGGCAAGATTTTTTCAATCTGGTGGTGTGTTTAACAACTACTACATGTATCATGGAGGCACCAACTTTGGAAGAACATCGGGAGGTCCATTCATCACTACATCTTATGATTACAATGCCCCACTTGATGAATATGGAAACCTGAATCAACCCAAATGGGGACATCTCAAACTACTCCATGCATCAATGAAATTGGGAGAAAAGCTTCTCACCAGTGGCACTCACTCAAATCAAAACTACAGTGACTATGTTACTTTAACAAAATTCTCGAACCAAGCAATTGGGGAGAGGTTCTGTTTCTTGAGCAACACAAATGATAGCAATGATGCCAACATAGCTTGGTCTGTGAGTATTATTGATGGTTGCAATAAGGAGATTTAGAACACTGCAAAGGTTAACTCTCAAACATCTATGTTTATAAAGGAGAAAAATGAGAAGGAAAATGCACAACTCTCATGGTCTTGGGCTCTAGAGAACATAAAAGACACTTTACAAGGAAAGGGTTCATTTAAAGCAAACCTTCTTTTGGAACAAAAAGGAGCCACAGTCGATGTTAGTGACTACTTATGGTATATGACGAATGTCGAGTCCAATGCAACAACTTCTCCTCAAAATATGACTCTCCAAGTGAACACAACAGGTCATGTGCTTCATGCTTTCGTAAATAGTAGGTACATTGGATCACAATGGAGAAATGATGGCCAAAGTTTCGTGTTTGAGAAATCCATTCTATTAAAATCAAGAACCAACACCTTAACTCTTTTGAGTGCCACAGTTGGACTCAAGAATTATGATGCATTTTATGATATGGTGTCAACAGGAATTGATGGAGGTCCTATTTATCTTATTGGAGATGGAAATGTCACAATTGATTTGTCATCAAATTCATGGTCTTATAAGATTGGATTAAATGGGGAAATGAAGAAAATTTACGATCCGATGTTCATAGAAAAAACAAAATGGTGTGAATTAGATAAAAGATCTATTGGAAGGCGAATGACATGGTTCAAAACAAACTTTAAGACCCCTCAAGGAATTGACCCTGTAGCATTGGACATGCAAGGAATGGGAAAAGGCCATGCTTGGGTAAATGGGCTAAGTATAGGCCGATTTTGGCCTTCTTTCATTGCTGGAAATGATAGTTGTAATGCCACTTGTGACTACAGAGGTGCATATGAATCTAAAAAATGTGCTGGAAATTGTGGGAATCCTTCTCAAAGATGGTACCACATTCCAAGATCATTTCTTTCATATGACACAAACACATTGATTTTATTTGAAGAAATTGGTGGAAATCCTCAACAAGTGTCAGTTCAAACTATTACTATAGGTACTATTTGTGGAAATGCAAATGAAGGAAGTACGCTAGAGTTGTCTTGTCAAGGAGGGAATATCATCTCCGAAATCCAATTTGCTAGTTATGGAGATCTAAAGGGACAATGTGGTTCATTTAAGTAAGGCATATCAGATGACAAAAATACCATTCTTTTAGTGAAAAAGGCTTGCATTGGTATGAAAAATTGTTCAATTGAGGTATCTGCAAAGTCATTTGGATTAGACAATGTTACCAATTCATCTGCAAGACTGACGGTTCAAGCACTGTGCTCAAAGAATTGAGTGATGATATCAATTTGAATTTTGAGCCAATCGAAGTATTTATACTTCATCCCTTTTTGTAGTATTATTTTCAAGTTTTATATAATCTATGTATGTGTGAACATCCAGCTAATCCAAACATTTAAATTTCATTTCTTTCTATGATCTTATTTTCTAGCCTTTTCAATACATAAAACCTCTCACAAAGATGGAACAATGAATATAAAAAATCAAGAACCCAATTTATATTATTTTTAGAGTTGGTGAAATTGATTTTGAAAAATAACCCAAAACATATTTGCATGTTTTCCAAATAATCCAATTTATGTCATTCATGAGTACTAAATTGATTCATCTTTTATTTTTAAGGTGTAAGTTAATAAACTCGAGATATTTAAAATTATGTTACAGTAAAATAATATTTTATAGAGAAATAATTAATTTATACTCTTAAACTTTGGTGATTCTATCAATTAAAACACCAACCTAATATTTGTATCAATTTATGTATCGTAGGTAATTTGAGATAAATTTTAATTTCTCCAATCTTGGGTTAAATTGGTTTGATTTTCGTCAATTTAGTGTAAAGTAGGGGATTTAAATGGAATGAATGGGTGAAATTGTAAATTAATAAGCTGGGATGGCATTTTTGTAAATAGGTAGATGATTGAGCCAAAACCCTAGCCATTTATATTAGTCTCTAGTCGCACGCAGCCCAAGTCAAAGCAGCCAACCATCTTCTCCATCTTCCTTCTCTTTCACTTCACGATTTAGCAGCCGTTTGAGGTCTTCTCAAGTTAGTTTTTTTCCTCCTTCGTGCATCCCACTCATCACCGGCCTGTGGGTTTCCTTCTGATCGTCATCTCTGGCACCGATAGCGTCAACGGAAGTGGTTTCTGACATACCCGAGAGCTTCGATGTGGCTGAAGCGGGTAAGTTTTTCTATTTTTCGATGGATTTTCTCACGATTTTCTCTCCCCGCCTTTCTCTCTATTGCACGGTCCATCTCCCATTCACTGCTGGCTGTGTTTGCGAGTACACACTCGCGGGCGAGGGGCGACAGTAGCAGTTTTTGGCGAGAATATAGCATAGCAGCGGTTGTAGCGTCTTTCTCCGGTGGATTTAGGCGAGATCTAACTTGGGTAAGTTGGATTAAAGGATATTTTGGTTGTTTTTGAGCTTTGGATTGAATACCCACTCATTGTTTGTTCCGTTTAGTGAACTCTCCATTCAAATTTCAGCGATTGAAGCAGTGAGTGATAAGAATCATGGTGTTCCAAACACCCACATTTTGAAGACACAACTGTTATTTTAAGTCACTAACTTTTGTTTGTAATTTTTGAACTTTTGGGCTTCCACAATACGATTTCAAAGTTAGCATTCAATTGTGGGGAGTTACTTTGTAGGCCAATTATGGTCATGAATATTTTGTAGGTTTTATTTTTGGAAACTCAAGGGTTGGGGGTTTCATTTACATCAAGGCTATAAAAGCCACATCCTAACCATGTAATAGACAAATTAAGATGAATGAAATTTGATCTCTCATGTATGAGACTTTTCTTAGAAATCCCTTTTCTAAGTTTCTTGCAATTCTTGTGATAGATTGCATGTTGAGCCATTCGATCCAGCCTTGATCACGTTTCATTGTGGAATGACTCAATCTAGAAGAAGATTTCAAATCTTGCTTCTAGATCTTTGATCATAAGAGGTAATCGATTTCTAGCCTTTTCTCTTGGTTGATTCTGATTTTCTTAAGGAGGTGTTAATTTCTTTGATTTAAGGGTTCTTGCTCCACAAAAGCTTGGATCTTTTGGCTGAGAATTAGGGTTGCCTTATCATTTTGGTATCATAGCATCTTTGGCTCCTCTATCATTTGGTATCAGAGCCCTAGCAAATTGGATCTAAGAATCCTTATGGATATGCAAACCCCTAGATCTCAAATGCTAAAACCCCCAAATCAAAATGATTCCATCCCAAGGAAGAAAATAGAATGGATTTACCTTGATGATCAAGATCAAGAGTAGAGAAAACTCGTTTCTAAACTCAGGATTCGAATCACTTCACAAGTAGTTTGATCAACGCTACTTGAACGATCCTAGCATGCAAATCTAAACACAAGATATGCAAAGTTGCTCATGGCCTTTAGACTCAAAAGACTTAATTTTCATTGAAATTTCATCAAAACAAATCTGATTTTAAAGCAACAACATAGATGACTATTTATAGCCTTCAAACACAACCTATGGTCATATGAAAGGTTGTAACTTTCATGCCCATCAACTATAATAATTAACTTTAAACATTTAAAAAACAACTTTTAAACTGAAAATTACAATAAAAGCTTCTTAAATTCGAGATTCATCTCCCAATTATCTAACTCTAAAGTTTGTAACCATCTCGGGTTCTTGTAGCTTGATTAAGACACCTCGGTTCGTATCATCCTCCCCTTCTCCAGGAGGATTTGTCCTCAAATCCAAGGATTCCCTTGTAGTGCAAACTTGAAATCTTTTGCATCTCGCAGTCTTGCTCTCCTCAAGTTCTTCACGTTTGACCATCGTCCATGAATGAATGATGAAGTAAAATAGGAGCATTCCTTCTTACATAGCTCGTTGGTATTGCATTTTCCTTGTGGTTGGCTATGACTTGTATTGAAGCAAGCTTTGGATCTTGCCTTTCAATAAGCATTTTAATTTCCTGCAAGAATTCATTAGAAAAAGTAGATACATTTGGTATAAGTGCACCCATTATAAAACAAGTCCTTTCAGTTACAAGTTCTTGTATGTGTCGTTTTGAATACAAGACATTGTTCTCCCCACAAACTCTAGTTGCTGAATTCTCTTTCTCTTTAGCCTCTATATGAGTCTCAAATGTTTATGCCTTACACTCTTTCTCTTGTTCACTCTCCTTACATTTTGTCTCAAATGGACATAGTGATGGGTGCGAGTTTGTCGAGTCCTCGTTGTCAAATAAAATTTATAACTCCGACTCTATGCTACTTTACAGTAGGTAGTGGTCGGGGCATCCACAGGGAAAGGGAGATCTTTATTAACTTTTGGGATTTCGCTAAACAAGAGGGTTTTGCAACAAAATGGGGGTTTTTGGTTTGTCACTGACTGAAATAATTTAAGATGCAAGGAAAAGGGAAAATTGCCGGAAAGAATTTAATAGCATGCAAATAAACAGAAGCGAAGTAAAAATTGATGAAAATCAAACAAAAGACGGGACTGTCGGATTGGTTACTCTTTAGATTACCTTGTTCAATTTAGTTTCACTGTTTGCTCCAATAATATTTTGTGAATTAATTTAAATTGCTCGGAATACTTCTTAGCTTTTCAGATAACCCACCTACTCAGTCTGTGCTTAATTAATTAAATTACCCAATAACCCACGAATAACCTAATTAATTAATTATTGTTAATTGCGCCTGCCGCCTCTCATACTTAGACCGATAAATCCTCAGTCTAAATCTAATTAACCAAATTAACAACCCGATAAATCCTCTCAATTGCTAATTGCATGATCGTACAAGGTCCGAAATTAGTTAATTAAATTAGGATTTAGTTTTCTCTAATTAAATTAACCTAACTTCTCTTAGTTTCTTAGGCCTATCGGAAGTTTACGCTAAGCTACCGTCAAACTAGCGATGGATCCGCCTCAACCTAGTGGCTATCTAAAAATAACTAATAGACCACACTCATATTCAATTTAAGGGACGTCAAGACTCAAATCGATATACAAACGAGATGGTTTAAACGAGAAACTAAGATGCAATTCATATAAATCCACAAAACCGAGAGTAAGGTTCAACAAACTCAACTAAATTAAACAAAGCATCTAAAGATTACACCAATCCGACAATCCTAAGGGGTTTAGCCCCTCATGCTACAAGGTAATCCAACAAAGAAAAAAGAAAACATAGCAAAATAATGAAAACCCAAGAAAGAAATCAGTTCTGAACTCAAGGGAATGGAAAAATACAAAGAGAAATCATCCAAAACGACTAAAATATGACCTAGTGGCCAAAAAAAAAAACGAAGGGTTCATATTTATAAATAACGTCGGCGTCGAGACGCCGGTATTTCCGTCAGTGGGCTGAGAAACGAGGCGGCGTCTCGACGCTTGCTCTCTAGTTTTCCTAAAATATTCAAATTCTAGCTTGATCCTTTTGGCTCCGAAAATGATGTCCAAGCGTTCCAAACTCATCTCGAGGACTCCAAAATAGCTCGAAAACACCTTAAAAATCCCGAGTTAGAGTCGAAATGAAATATAGGCCTCATTTTCCTCTTGTGCTTGAATCCCTGTAAAATAAACACTTAAACCATCAAATGCACACTAACAAGATCGAATTAGAAGTAATAAGATAGCACATTTTGGATGCTATCAAATACCCCTAACTTGAATCTTGCTAGTCCTCAAGCAAGGCTAAAAAGACATGAATATGGATGCAAACAGATGAATTTTCATGACTTAATCCTCAAAGCTAAAGAATCAATAAGAATACAATCAAGAGACATGCACATAAGACCCAACTGAGAGACAAATCAAAATTTTTCAGTCAACATCTTGCAATAGAGACTTCTAACTCACCTAGAACGGACTCTACTAACCCGGGATTGGTTTATCAAGCTCTCATTCTATCTTCCCCTACACTGGCACTAAGGACTCACTAAAGAGAGAAAATGAGACAAATTAGACTACTACTTTCTACCTAGGCGCATGAAATTTAGGAGCTCCTCACTTTTTCATTATTTTAAGGCGGAGCATTAGCTTTCATACTACAATGTCGGACCCATAACTCGAGTTTTACCCTTGGTTGCCCTAACTGATCACACGGTAGGTCACTCTTTTTACCCCCTATCACTCATGATTATTGCCAGCATGCTTTTTCTAATGAAAATAAAACAAGAAAGATGAACCATAAAATTTTTTCTTTTTCTTTTCTTTTTATTTTTCAAGCTCAAGCTCACTCACTCATTTTTCTTTTAATAGGCAAATTTTCTTTTTTCTTTTTCCTAGGCAAGGTTGACATGCTAATTTGCGAAGACTTTCTATTCTTTAAACTCGTCCTTACACCTATCAGGGTGACAATAGAAATCTAAGCCTAATAAACCTCTCCTAAGCATTCGACTCCTATTCTAAAGCAAGAAAGAAACTCAACCAATGCAAGATATTTCACAGAAAATTTTAAAAAGACTCCCTTTGAGGGCACTCACAATTATAAGTCATCGAAAGAAAACCTATCAATACTGAAGCTAATCCTAGGAAATCATTGTCATGCTAAAAACATCTAAAAGCATCCATTCATTCAAGTCAAACAATGAAAGCATACAATCGGCCCGACGCTCAGGTGCTCAGGGCCCAACAGACAGAAAGCAAAACATACCCCACCCCCAACCTAATTCTTACATTGTCTTCAATGTAATAATTGACATGAACAACAAAGGCAATAAATAGAAAAAATGAGAGAAGATACTCCCATGAATTGAAGCTCAATGTTGAAAGACGTACGAATCTGTCTTTTTAAAGTCGTTTACCTAAGAATTCAAATAACAAACTGAATAAGAAAAAACGAAGCAAATGCAAAACTAAATAAAGAAAGGAAAAACAGAAAGCAGTAAACTTTTCTCTGGGTAGCTCCCAGAAATGCAATTTTTAACGTCGCTTGCCTAACGAGACTCGCTTCTCTTTGCTTTATTCAAAGTGGTCTCTCTCTTTAAGACCATACAACATTATTTTTAGAAATTTGTCTTCTCAAAAGGCGGGGAACCTGTAAAGAAAAATCAGAAGAAGTAGAGGGCTGAAAACAACACTATCAGACCTACCTTAGAAGACGAACAAACTGTCACACCAGCGGATTTCTCAGTAATAGAAACATGGTGTTCGTCTACTACATCATACTCATCACCATTAATTATTGGGGTCCTAACAGCAGAAGAATGAGTCTCATTATCAGAAATCATGATAGACTTGACATTACTAGATAGATCAAACACTGGATTTGAGTCTAACATGTAATATTCCAATGACAAGACTTGAGGACTATCAGTATCATCGAAAACTTTTAAACTTAAAAGTCCTATCCTTAAATCCTACAGAAACTACTCCCTCATCCACGTCTATCACTGCTCTAGCCATCTTCATAAATGGACGACCCAACAGTAATGATGCAGATAAAGTAGAAGATGCATGAGTAGGCATGTCTAAAACATAAAAATCAGCAGGAAATACTAGGTCCTCAACCTTAACAAGAACATTCTCCACTATGCCTAAAGGTTTAATGCATGATCTGTTAGCTAACTGAATTAAAATTTCTGACTTCTTAATATTTGTTAAACCTAACTCTCTATATAAGGAAACAAACATAACATTAAATGAAGCACCTAGATCTAACATGACATGTTTTATTTTAGTGAAACCGATCATACACGGAAGTAAAAACATGTCAGGATCTATGCATTTTTCAGGAAGATCATCAGAAAGTAACATACTTACATTTTCACTTACCTCGTCCTTACCCGAGGACTGAAACTTACCTTGATACCAAACTTTTAGAAACTCGGTATAAGATGGAATTTGTGCTACCGCCTCGAGAAGGGGGATGTTCACTTGTAACTTCCAAAACACCTCTAATTCATCCTGTGCATCAAACGAGACAGGATTAGCATTAAGTTCGAAGGAAGTGAAAAAAGTACTTATCTCATCATCTTTGTTAACAGAAAAATTTTTATTCAAAGAAAAATTTTGATCAAAAGAAGGCACTACTACAAAAAAAAAGGCTTTTAATGACGGACATTGCCTGTCATTAAAGGCTTTTAATGTCAGACGATGTACATCATCTATGCGGGTGACATCGTAGCCTTTAATGTCAGGAGACTTTTGATGACGGGCATTGCCCGTCATTAAAGCCCGCCTGACATTAAAGACTACAATGACAGACGTTTTTAATATCGGTTAATGTGTGACATTAAATGTCGTCCGTCATCAAATGTCCGTCATTGAAAGGGTATTTTATGACTAAATGTCTTTCATTAAATGTCTGTCATTAAAGGTGTCTGTCATTAAATGTTCGTCATTAAACGTCCGTCATTAAAAGTGCATCATTAAATGTCTGTCATTAAATGTCCGTTAATAAAAGTGCGACATTAAATGTTCCAACTTTTTTTTTAGAAGAAAAATGTGCCAATTTATATAAAAAATCAAATATTTGCTTAATTTTATTCCAACGAGCCAATTAATAAAATTTGTTCATACAAGTTTGATATAAAAAAGTAAAATTACAAAGCATAGGCACTTGAAAAAACCTATGATTAAAAGCCTACTTAAGAAAAACAAAAATTCTCGTACATGCAGCTTCCATTCTTTTCGACATATTCTTGCTCGTGTACATAGATCTAGAAGAACCGAAGAAAAAAAAATTTCAATTAGATTAAACCAAAACATTCGTCGCTTTACAACCGAAACAAGAACTCACATAACAAACATATGTCCAACAACTTGAAGAACCAAAGAAAAACAAGTTTAGTTAACAATAAAATACATAAAAAAAATATCAATCTCAATGAGTATCGAAAAAATTTGTTAGAAAACCCAATAAACTCCAAAAGCTTACAAACTTAAAGAGGTCAAGGTTAACCCCTTCAAAGAACCTGTAACGCTATAGGTTTCTATACTTAACCTAGCGACATTACCAAAGTCTCTATCCTAATTCTAATCGGATGCTCCGAAAACTTTGACAGCATAACGACATGCATATGGCTAACTCAAAAAAATTTAATCTTGTTAAACAAGAGAAACACACTTCTATATGAAAAACCATCCAACTACAACCTCACAACACTTCAGGTTCACAACAAGACTCCAAATATTCTAAAACTAAGCAAGTTAGGTCTCGCATCAAGTATATTAATCCAGAGAGAAAATATAACTTGCATACTTTATTGAAGGGGAATAAAGATATATATAGTCTTAGGCTTACAATTGAAGTTAGGTAAAATTACCTAACTAATACAACAAAATTAAACTGAAATACAATATAAATCCTAATACTCCCCCTCAAGATGGGGAGCTAAGAATATTACAGACTTCCATCTTGGATAAAAGCGTTTGAAAAGGTAATTTTGACAAGGATTTTGTGAAGATATCTGCCAACTGCATATGTGTTTGAATAGGCAAAAGCTTGGCAGCCCCCTTTATAATCTTGTCTCGAATAAAGTGGTAATAGATTTTGATGTGTTTCGTATGTTCATGAAACACTGGATTTGAAGCTATATGAATGGCAACGGTGTTATCACAGAAAATCAAAGCAGGAGAAGTAACAGAAACTCTTAATTCAGTCAACAATTGTGTTAACCAGACAATCTCACTCGTGACAGCTGCAAGGCTCCTATATTCAGCTTCAGCAGAGGATCGAGAAATAGTATTCTGTTTCTTAGACTTCCAAGATATAAGGGAAGAACCAAGAAAACACACAGAATCCAGAGGTGGATTTGCGTGTATCAATACAGGACGCCCAATCAACATCAGTAAAAGCTCTTAGCTGAAAATCAGTGGTTGCGGAGAGAAAAATTCCTTCCCCAGAGCAACCTTTGAGGTAACGAAGCAAGGTATGAGCTGCGACCATGTGAGAGCTTCGAGGTTGTGCCACAAACTGACTTAGTTTATGCACAGTGAATGAAATGTCAGTTCTGGAAATGGTTAGATACAATAACCTTCCGATGAGCCGCCTATACTCAGTGGGATCGACAAGTAAAATCCCTTCAGAAGAATGTGTTTTGATATTAGGATCCATTGGCAAAGAAGCTGGTTCACTGGCCAAAAAACCAGTATCTTCAAGAAGTTGCAAAGTATAATTTCTTTGACAAAGGAAGACACCTTTGGAAGAACGAGCAAGTTCCAAGCCCAAGAAATACCACAACGAGTCCAAATCTTTGAGCTTAAAAACATCATTTAGATGAGACTTCAGAGAGTTAATTTGTTCCAAGGAAGCACCAGTAATTATAATGTCGTTGACATATACTAGAAGAGCAAGAAAAGTTGTTCCAGAACCTCGAGTAAACAAAAAATAGTCAGATTTGGATTGTTTGAACCCAAGAAGTAATAAAGCATGAGAAAATTTGTCAAACCACTGTCTTGAAGCTTGCTTGAGTCCATAAATGGACTTATTCAACTTACATACTAAACGCTCCCCCTGAGAAACAACATTATGTTTGTATCCAAGCGGCAAATCTATGTATACTTCTTCATACAAATCTCCATGAAGAAAAGCATTATTGACATCTAACTTGATCAATGGCCATTGAAAAGAGACAGCAAGTGTGAGTAAAACTTTTACCGTTACAAGTTTGGCCACTGGAGAGAAAGTCTCAATGTAGTCAAGTCCTTCTTGCTGAGTGTAACCCTTTGCCACTAAGCGAGCTTTATAACGTTCTATGGAACCATCAGCTTTGTGTTTCACTTTGTACACCCATTTACATCCAATAGAATGGAGACCAGAGGACAAAGGAACAACTAACCAAGTTTTATTAGCTTCCATGGCGAGCAACTCATTGTTCATAGCTTCATGCCAATGAGCATGAGGAACAACTTGGTGATAATACTGAGGTTCATAAGCAGCAGAGACATTAAGTATAAAATTTCTATATGTTGGAGTCAATCTGTTATATGATAAAAAATTCTTCAAAGGAAACTTTTGACCAACATCAGAAGGAACAATGTTTGAATGCAAAAGACCACAATGATAATTTTGCAAATAAGATGGTGTCGTGGTTACTCGACTAGAGCGGTGAAAAATTGGCTGAGTAGGTCGTTGAACATTTTCCAATTGAGCAGAATTACCAGAAGAAAATGATTCAGTAGCAGGCATATAAGTTTCATTTGGTACAAATACACCAACATTACAAGGATTAGTCGAAGGAATACTAGATGTATCAATATCAACATTAGTATTTGAAGGGACAACCAAGTTATCACTAGATGTAGTAGCATTAGTATTACGAACAATCGTGTCAAAAGTTATACTAGAGAAATCAAAAGGCGTATGTAGAAGTAAGTCTGGAAAAGGATCAATGATATCCTGTTTGTGATTTGATGGAAAGGAAAAATGCCTTCATGAAAGACTACATCTCGTGAGATAAAAAACTTCTTATTCTCGATATCATACAACCGGTAGCCTTTGACTCCTGGAGGATATCCCACAAATACCAAAGGAATGGCACGAGGGTGAAACTTGGAGCGATGTGAATCCAAAGTCGAAGCAAAACAAAGGCATCCAAAAGTACGAAGATATGTATAATCCGCAGTTGTACCATTCAAACGGAAATATGGAGTCTGCCAGTCTAAAATATGAGAAGGAGTCCGATTTATCAAGAAAGCAGCAATCAATACGCAATCACCCCAAAACTGAATAGGCAATCTACATTGAAAAAGCAAAGTTCGAGCAACATTTAATAAATGCTGGTGTTTTCGTTCAACAACTGAGTTTTGTTCTGGACGAGCGACACAAGAGAACTGATGAATAACGCCTTTGGATAAGAAAAAATCAGTAAAAGCAAGCTCAGGAGCATTATCTGACCGAAACATTTTATATGAGCACCATACTGTGTTTCAACTAGTTTAAAAAATTGGGGAACGATCTTTAGAGCATCTAACTTGTGGCGCATAAGAAAAACTCATGTGTATCTTGAGAAATCATCAACAATGGTGAGAAAAAAAGTACAGCCAGAATGAGTTGAAGACTGATATGGACCCCATATATCACAGTGAACCAAAGCAAACATCTTATTGGCTACATGATTATAAGATTGAAATGACAATCTCCTTTGTTTAGCTAAGGGACATACTAAGCATGGTTTAGAATCAGAAATAGATGGACTAATATGTAAAACTTCCTTTAAAGCAAACAAGTGTTTACTAGAAGGGTGTCCAAGTCAATTGTGCCAAGTACTAGCTATACTTTTACTATGAGTGTTATTTTGGTTTGAAATAACAGAGTTACAAACAGTACTGTGATGTTGTGAAGACAAAAATCTGAGTAAAAACAAACCATGCCAAAGTCCAGTCTTGCCAATCGTCCTCAAAAAGTACTTGTCCTGAATCATACAAGAAGTACCATCATTTGACTGTAACAGGCAGCTTTGTAATCAAAGTACTGACAGATACCAGATTAAACTGAAAAGAAGGATTGAACATAACATCCTGAAGCAGAACATCATAATTAAGCTGTACATCCCCCACGAATTCAACACTGATACGAGTATGGTTTGTTAAAGAAACAAATACGCCAATAACAGGCTTGATACTTTTAAAATAATTTTCGAGAAAAACATATATGAGTGGAGGCTCCTGAATCAAGTACCCAACAATCAGAAGAAGGAAAAGGAGCAGAGGAAATACCTGCTACGTGTGAGGTCCCCGAAAGAGATTCATAATCAGACTTTGCTTTGGCAAGATGAGATTGTAATATGACTAATAAGCCCTGACACTGCTCAGCACTTAAAGAGGATAAAGAATTACTCTTCTGATTAGACCGATATCCTGGGGGATACCCATGAATTTTGTAACATCGATCAATGGTATGACCTTGTATGTTACAGTGTGTACACACAGGTCATTCTTTCTTCTTGACGGTGGATTGATTATTATTAGAGGAAGCAGAAGAACCTTTTTACAAGAAGAGCAGTAGCAACGAAAATAGAGGAAGATGGCAAAGGAATGGCAAATTGTTCCACTTCTTGAGCCACCAAAGAAAAAGCTCGATTTATCGTTGGTTCCGGTTCCATAAGGAGAAGCTGAGACCGAATTTGACTGAAGGACTCATTTAAACCACATTAAGAATGTCATGACGTGCTCCGTATGAAAATAAGTCATGAGGTCTTTAACACCACCACAATTGCAACGACCATAGGAACAAGACGGTCTGTAAGAAACTAATTCATTCCATAAAGTTTATAATTTCTCATAATAGACAGAAATAGAATTCTGATCTTGATACAAATTTGACAACTCCCGTCTTAATTGAAACACCTGTGGACGATTCTTACGCTGATATCTCTCTTGAAGATCAAGCCAAATCTCTTGAGCCGAATCTTTGAAATTCACACTGGAAGAAATCTCTTTTGAAAGAGAATTTAGGATCCAAGCTGTAACAACACTATTACAGATGATCCAAGATCTTGATAAGGCACCAATAGGGCGTGGGAGTGATCCGTCAACAAACCCAAATTTATTATTGACAGTGAGACCAATAGTCATGGCCTGACACCAAGAAGTGTAATTTGTTTCGGTTAATAAATTCAAAAAAAGAACGATGTTGGTGCTGTCGGAGTGGTGAAGAAAGTATGGATTATCATACATTTCAAGGATGGATTGATTATTCGTAGCATTTGTCGAGGAGGAAGACGGCGGAACGGGAGGGTTGACATCGTCTCCAGACATGACAAAGAGGGAAAAGAAAATCCAAAGAAAGCAAGATACACTCTCAGGTTTAAAAAATTAAGCAACTGATACCATATTAATCCAGAGAGAAAATATAACTTGCATACTTTATTGAAGGGGAATAAAGATATATATAGCCTTAGGCTTACAACTGAAGTTAGGTAAAATTATCTAACTGATACAACAAACTTAAACTAAAATACAATATAAATCCAAATAAAGTACAATCTAAATCTAAACAATCATTAAAGGACATTGCAATCAAACAAACTTTATTAGACCTTAATCGTATCATAGCCTAAACCACACACACCTTCTAGCTTGGAAAACACATGATTCAAACATGTATCTAATGGTAAAAAAAGAAAGAAGACTCCATACTAGCCAAGTTCTTTATAAAACCTTCAGTAGCATGTTGTGAACGTAACTTGAAAAACTATAAATATCCCTCGCCTTAGAACCAAAACAAGAACATCCTACACTTAAAAGTAATGAACTTAACCTCAAAACTTATAAACATAATAATTAAACTAACTTATTGAAACTTATGAACATAACAACTAAACCAAAACTTTCAAGATTTCCTCATCTTTAAAACTTCAAAAATTCTATGATTTCCTCCAATAGCAAAACAACGAAAAATCCTCCAAAAATTCCAAGATTTCCTTATCTTTAAAATTTCAACAATCATGTAAATAAAAGCAAGGGTAGCCTAAAATTGTAGCCAAAATATAGATCCCAACAAATTGCAACTCACAAATAAGATAACCAATAACCTACTTTATCCCTAATACAACAACAGACTCGAATAACAGAGGCACAAAGTTTGTCCAAATCTTCTAAAATAACTCAATTTGACTACAAAAGTTTAAAAAAAAAAGCACTATGCCCAAACCCAGGTAGGTAATCTTTATAAGCTTAGTTTCCTAGAGCAATGAAGCAAAAACAAATTCTTATCAAATTAGCTGAAGGTTTACAGATACTAAAATTCATCCATTAAGTTACGTACTATGCTTACCCCAATATGCACCTTCTTTACACATTTTCTTCAACTGCAACAGAAATTGAAACTAATTAACCGGATCAGGAAGCAAAGCGAGTGAGAGAGAGACAACAATTTCAAGGTTTAATGTTTTTCTTTTTTGGTTCAGAGTCGATCAATAGTGTTGGGAATTAGAGAGTGCAACCAAAGTCCCACATTGACTAGACAAAGGGATGATCATGGGCTTATAAGGGAGGACAAGTATCTCCATTGGTGTGAGACCTTTTGGGGTGAACCAAAAGCAAAGCCATGAGTGTTATGTCCAAAGTGGACAATATCATACCATTGTGGAGATTTATGTCGTGTCCTTGTCCCTTATCAATAGACCAAAAAATTGGGAATTTTAAGCTCAAAACCATAGTTCACTTAAACATTTAGGGTCGTGGTGGTGATTTAATATTATTTTTTACAGAATAGAACAATCATTTTGAAATCTTTTCAAGATTTTTAAAATTTCAGTTCAAACATGAAACCAGCTCTGAAACCAAGTTCCATGCGCTAGGAATGTAACTGGTACACAGAGTTCTCAACAGATTGAGATACAAAGCAAAGAGACACTAACCGTGTTCTCAAAATTGTGACTAGAAATCGATCCTGTACAATTGAAACAACACAATGCCTTGAATCAGTGTAGAAAGAACAAAATCAATTTCGCAGGAACCAAAAAAACAAACCCTCAGTCAAACATTAGCAAAATAACCTCTTGAAACTTTGCAACTACTAAGAAAAGAAAAATGCTTGAAACCATAGATTCACACCTGGATCAATTTTAGTCTGCAACTTCCGTATCAAAACCTATGAAACAACAAAAGCAAAAGTACAGTTAACGTTAGCAACACAATAAGCTCATTACAGCATAGAATAATGCCTTCTCATATCCATGACATAATTCTTTTAAGATCAATATGATTAAAAAAAAAAAAATTAAAGGGAAAAAAAATGAAAATGAACATGATTTAGGAAAACACTTTTTTTGGGTCATTGTACGAAATGTAAAATCCATTAATTAAGTAAAATGCATGACACATTGAACAATAAAATTCTATTTCAAGATACCAAACCTCCATCTTCGGAAGCATGTCCTTTAATTTTTCATGTTGACGCTTCCTGGCATTATCATCTCCATTCACTCCTTGAGCAGCAGCAAGTTTATTACTCTCTGCAACTAGCTCTCCATTGCAATTTTCACAATGGAAGTAATCATTCTCAAGAGAGATTAATCGCAGAGCATCCAAAGCAGTGTACCTAATCAATGTCATAACTTTTTCAAGCTTGCTTCCAGCTAAAGAAGTAAAAAACGAGTGTGCTATGATTCCAGTTTAAAATATTAGAAAGAACATTTTTAAGAGAGAAAGAACATATCATCAAAACCTTCTCGAACAGTTGGGGCATATCAAGTACCACGTTTTCTGTCTCCTTTTCATTCAAAGGCTACAAAGTTAGACAGCAAAGTTCCTCATTTGAAACTTGATACATATCATTGTAAATAAAATAAACACTTTAAAACTATAATAAGTTCAAGTTTATTCAGTTCAATCAAATTTATATTAGGTGAACTCAAGAATCAAACCCAACTCATAAATTTTTCATTTATTTGAGAACTCAACTCAATCCAATCCAAAGGTTTTTTTAGGTCATCGGTTTTTTTAATACCCTTAGCTACTAGTAAAACACTAGCAGCTAGTGTTTGCTTACATCGAGTTCCTATAGGACAAGGTAGATCCTTCCTCAAGCACTAAGCAACACCTGCAAAAGTAAACACTTTAGAACCTACTTGCCACTTATGACAAAAGAAGCTTAGAACAAGAAAAAGAAATTGTGTATATGGTTGGTATATACTCTTACATTTCATTCCTTGTAGTTGAATAACATGAAACCAAGTTCCTGTAAAAACATCCTGATATAAAATGTATAAGGGGATTAGACTACAACTATCATAAATTTTATTATTCAAATGGTTGATAAACAAAAAAAAAAGACTTACACATCAGATTGTTGACAACTTGAAACAGGGACCCTGTAAAATTGTTGTAAGATAAATCTCTGCAATAGTTTTTTAATATCAGCAACAGCAGACAGGGCAAGTTAAAAATTTAATCATTCATGATAGATAATAATTATTACATAATTTGAAGAGAGAAAATTTTGTTTAACCAAATTAAAAGTTAGTATAAAACTTCAGTGGTGCATAGAGAATCATAGAGTTTAGACTAAGCTTCCCTTCACTTGTGTAAGATAACATTTGTGGATTAACTCATAGTGCTACAAGTAATAAAGGGATTGCTTACTCAAATAACATGAGCTCAATCCAAAAACATAAACTAATAGGTAAATAGTGTGGCGTCAACGTTTAAAAAAGTTTGTTGTTATTCAAAGTCATGTTCATGAACCCAAAGCCCCTTAAGCTTGGGAGAACACCAATAGAATTCGGAAAGGAAAAGAAAAGTTCACCTTAGGAGCAAGTGGATGTAAAAGAGAAAATGTACCGATTTTAAAAGACGGTTCTAAATTGCTAACCTTCCTCGGAATGATAAGACCACTTTTCTCTGCATCTAAAATCATGCAATAGCCAATCCTAAAAGGAAACGAAGTTTTTCTTTATCACACTCGTTGCAAAAAATTCTAAATTCTAATAGAAGCGTAATTTAAAGGAAACTGAACAATATAAAACGATGGGCAAGAAAATGCAGCATCAATATCACTAGACAAATTTTAAGGCCAGTTTTTTAATTGTTATAATTTATAAAAAAAAAACCCCAAAAATTTTAATTCAAAAACAAAAGTACCTATCTTTAACACTGGAGTAAGGCTTCATCATCTCCAACTTGGAGGCAACCTGGGCCAACCACACAGCCAACAACATACAACACACGGTTGAGATATACAAGAGGTGTTTTACCAATTAGCTATAAATTTTAAGATATGAATTAAATGTAAGTAATGAGTTCATGTTCTTGGTAATAAGCTAAATCGATCCTTCTATCCACAGGAGAAAGAAGAGGGAAAGGAAGGTCAGTGGCCTACTTCAGTAACATCTTTGGCTATTGAAGTCTTTGTTGTGGGTGTCCAGCCCACTTGTTGCACAAGCAATAGTTTATTTTTAAACTTGTGTTTATGAGCCCAATATGTCGGGTTATGTGTTTAGCCCAATTGGGGTTAAATGAGTGGGCTTGTCTTGTAAGCCTAGGGTTTTTCCTGGAATATGAGATGACCTAAGGAAAGTGACAGCAGCAGAAAAATACAGAAAAATACACAGAAAAACGGAGAGAAGCAGGGAGACCAGTGCAGTTTGGATTTTCAGCGACATCATTCACATAGTTGTCAATTGCTGAAGTTTTAACCGTTGGATTTTGCTGAAATTGGGTCAGCCCGTTAGGGACACATAGGGCCTTGTTTTGAACGGTTGATCGTCGTTTTGTTCTTTGTTGTGTTCTTAACCGCTGCTGGACAGAACCTGTAAAACTGGAGATATTTTCATCCTCTTTATCTCTTAAGTGTTGTTCTCTTAGGTATGAAAGTATTGGTGGGTTGTGAATCTTTGTATGACTGATTTGGATTATTTTTCCCTCAATTTTATCATAATAAGAGAAGGTGACAAGGGTGGACTCCTCATAAGTCCCGTGCTTTTTACTCTTCACATCGAAGGGGTTGGTATCAGAGCAAGGTTTTAATTTAATCATTGTTATGGAGTCTACTAGTAGTAGTGGAGGTAGTTCAATGATTAAATTGACATTAACCAATTATTCCATCTGGAGACCGATGATGGAGGATTTGTTATATTGTAATGATTTGTTTGATCCAATTGAAGCAACCATAGGAGCTGATGGTACCATTATTAAACCTGCAAAACCAGAGAAAATGGAAGATTGGGGAAAGTTAAAGAGGAAAACTTTGGGGACTATTAGGCAGTGGGTTGATATTAGCATTTTCAACCATGTGTCTCCAGAGTTCGACCCATATGCGTTTGTGGAAGAAATTGGAAGGTCTTTATGAAAGGAAAGACCGCACATAACAAAGCTTCATTAATTAAGAGGCTTGTTAATTTGAAATTGAAGGGTGGGAAGTCTGTTTCTGAGCATTTGAGTGACTTCCAGGATATTATTAACAATTTGACTACCATGAAGATCGTTCTTGATGATGAATTGCAAGCTTTGTTCTTGTTGAGTTCTTTGTCGGACAATTGAGAAATTTTGGTTGTGACTATTAGTAACTCTGCTCCAGAAGGTGTTTTGTCTTTGAAGTTATTAAAGAAAGCATGTTCAATGAAGAGATAAGAAGAAAGGAGATGGGAGTTGATAATTCACATGCTCTTATTGTTGAGAATCGTGGAAGAAACAAGTGTAGGGGACCCAAAGATCGTGGTAACTCAAAAGGGAGGTCCAAGTCTAGATACAAAGAGACTAGGACATGTCATTACTGCAACAAGCCTGGCCATATCAAAAAGTTTTGCTACCGTTGGAAGCAAAATAACAAGGTAAAAAGCAAGACTCACAAAAAGAAGGAGATGATAGGAATACTGCAGCAATCACTTCTAAGAGTGATGATGATGTCACCTTGATTTGTGCAACTAGTGAGTGTCATCATGTAGAGAGTTCAGATATAGAGTGGCTGGTAGATTCAGGTGTTTCATACCATTGTGTTCCCAAAATGGAGTATTTCATGAACTATCAATCTGGTGATTTTGGTAGTGTGAAGATGGGAAACTAGAGCTCGGCTAGCATTGTTGGGTTAGGTGATATTTGTGTGAAGACAAGTGTTGGATGCATGCTTACATTAAAGAATGTGAGCCATATTCCAGATTTACGCCTTAACTTGTTGTCTGCAAATGTTCTTGATCAAGAAGGATTTTGACATACCTTTCAAGATTTATATTAAGTGAACTCAAGAATCAAACCCAACTCATAAATTTTTCATTTATTTGAGAACTCAACTCAATCCAATCCAATGGATTTTAGATCATCGGTTCTTTTAATACCCTTATCTACTAGTAAAACACTACCATTCAAAAAAGAAGTAAAAATCACATTCATCTTCGCTTACATCGATTTCCTATAAGGCAAGGGAGATCCTTCCTCAAGCACTAAACAACACCTGCAAAATAGACACTTTAGAACCTACTTGCCATTTATGACAAAAGAAGCTTAGAACAAGAAAAAGAAATTGTGTATATGGTTGGTATATACTCTTACGTTTCATTCCTTGTAGTTGAATAACATGAAACAAAGTTCCTATAAAAACATACTGATATAAAGTGTAGGGAAAAATACACTTTTGGTCCCTGAGGTTTGGGTTAAGTGACACTTTGGTCCCTGGGTTTTTAAACTCAACAAAAATACCCCTACGGTTTGAGATAAGGAGCACTTTGGTCCCTGCCGTCAATTTTTCTGTTAACTCCTAACGGTTGCTGACGTGGCAATATTATTTTAATAAAAAAAATATTTTTTTAAAATAAAAATATTAATATTTTATTACTTTTTTTTTATTCTTTCTCCCTTTCTCTTTCTTCTTCTTCTTTTTCTCCATCTTCTCCATCTTCTTCATCTTCCTTCTTCTTCTTCTTCCTATCTCCGGCGACCGGCGGCCACCGCCCCCCGGCGCCGTCGGTCGCCGGCGATTGTGTTTTTTTTTCTTTCTTTCTCTTTTCTTCTCCTTTCTTCTTCTCTCTTACCCCCATTTTTCTTCTTTTCTTCTTGTTTTTTTTTAAAAAAAAACATGGAAGGAGGAGGGTCCTCTCTGGACGGGGAGGGAGGAGGGAGGCCCCTCCTCCGTTTCGCGCTGGAAATGGTGGAGGAGGGAGGACTCCGTTCTTCTTTTTTTAAAATAAAAACAGTGGAAAGAGGGGAGGAAGAAGAAAAAGAAGAGAAGAAGAAGAAAGAAAGAAAGAACGAAAAAAGGGAAAAATACACTTTTGGTCCCTGAGGTTTGGGTTAAGTGACACTTTGGTCCCTGAGTTTTCAAACTCAACAAAAATACCCCTGAGGTTTGAGATAAGGAGCACTTTGGTCCCTGCCGTCAACTTTTCTATTAAATTTTAACGGTTGCTGACGTGGCACTAATATTTTAATAAAAAAAATATTTTTTTAATTTTTTTTTTATAAAAAATATTAAAAATAATAAAATAATATTACTTTTATTATTTCTCCCTCTCCCTCTCTTCTTCTTCTTCTTCCTCTTCATCATCTTCCTCCTTCTTCTTCTTCCCATCTTCGGCGGCCGGCGGCCGCCGCTCGCCGCCAGCGATTTTTTTTTTCTTCTTCTTCTTCTCTTCTTTTTCTTCTTCCTCCCCTCTTTCCACTGTTTTTCTTCTTCTCTTCCACTGTTTTTTTTTTTAAAAAAAGAAAGAAGAATGGAGGAGGGAGGCCCCTCCTCCCTCTCCGCCCAGATCTGGACGGGGAGGGAGGAGGGGCCTTTGTCCCTCCTCCTCCGTTTCGCGCCGGAAACGGTGGAGGAGGGAGGCCCTTCCTCCCTCCTCCATGTTTGTTTTTTTTAATAAAAAAAAAAGAAAGAAAAGAAGAAAAATGGGGTAAGAGAGAAGAGAAAAGAGAAGAAAAGAGAAAGAAAAGAAAAAAAAATAGTTGCTGGCGACCGGCGGCGGCGACGGTGGGCGGTGGCCGCCGGTCGCCGGAGTTAAGAAGAAGAAGAAGAAGAAGGAAGATGAAGGAGATGGAAAGATGGAGAAAAAGAAGAAGAAGAAAGAGAAAGGGGAAGAAATAAAAAAATAAAAAAAAATATTAATATTTTATTATTTTAATATTTTTATTTTAAAAAAATAAAAAAAATTATTTTTTTATTAAAATAATAGTGCCACGTCAGCAACCGTTAGGAGTTAACAGAAAAATTGACGGTAGGGACCAAAATGCTCCTTATCTCAAACCTCAGAGGTATTTTTGTTGAGTTTGAAAACTCAGGGACCAAAGTGTCACTTAACCCAAACCTCAGGGACCAAAAGTGTATTTTTCCCAAGAAAAAAATAGTCAGCGGCTGCCAGCGGTGGCCGTCGGCCGCCGGAGTTAGGAAGAAGAAGAAGGATGAAGAGGATGAAGAGGAAGAAGATGGAGAAGAAGAAGAAGAAGAGAGAGAGGGAGAAATAATAAATAATAATAAAAATAATATTATTTTAATATTTTTATTTTAAAAAAAAATAAAAAAATAATTTTCGTTATTAAAATAATAGTGCCACATCAGCAACCGTTAAAATTTAATAGAAAAGTTGACGGCAGGGACCAAAGTGCTCCTTATCTCAAACCTCAGGGGTATTTTTGTTGAGTTTGAAAACTCAGGGACCAAAGTGTTACTTAACCCAAACCTCAGGGACCAAAAGTGTATTTTTTCCTAAAATGTAGAAGGGAATTAGACTACAACTATCATAAATTTTATTATAGAAATGGTTGATAAAAAAAAAAAAGACTTACACATCAAATTATTGACAACTTGAAACAGGGATCCTGTAAAATTGTTGTAAGATAAATCTCTACAATAGTTTTTTTTAATATCAGCAACAGTAAACAGGGCAAGATAAAAATTTAATCATTCATGATAGATAATAATTATTACATAATTTGAAGAGAGAAAATTTTGTAAGTTAGTATAAAACTTTAGTGGTGCATAGAGAATCATAGAGTTTAGACTAAGCTTCCCTTCACTTGTGTAAGATAACATTTGTGGATTAACTCATAGTGCTACAAGCAATAAAGGGATTGCTTACTCAATTAACATGAGCTCAATCCAAAAACATAAACTAATAGGTAAATAGTGTGGAGATTTCAACACACGTCAACGTTAATAAAAGTTTGTTCTTATTCAAACTATACATACACTAGTAAAAATCATGTTCATGAACCCAAAGCCCCTTAGGCTTGGTAGAACACCAATAGAATTCGGAAAGGAAAAGAAAAGTTCACCTTAGGAGCAAGTGGATGTAAAAGAGAAAATGTACCGATTTTAAATGACGGTTCTAAATTGCTAACCTTCCTCGGAATGATAAGACCACTTTTCTCTGCATCTAAAATCATGCAATAGCCAATCCTAAAAGGAAACGAAGTTTTTCTTTATCACACTTGTTAAATCAATTTACCAGAAAACATAACAACACAAAGCTCAAAACAACAGACCCAACCAATTTATGATCAATCGGCAAGCATAGAACAGTAACCTCAAAACAGAGCAAGTAAAGAGAAGAAGGGACACAAAAAACTTATAGTGGTTCGATCCCACAAAGTTGATCTACATCCACTTGAGGCTATCCACTAGTATCAGCTGAATTTACAGAGGTCAAATACAATCTTCTCACGATCAAGCACTCTCGGCTTCTCAGCAACCTATCTATCACAGATACATGAATTGCTCAAATACCCAGAAGATTTCCCTACCTCTCACAGCTTACTGATATCCCTTAGTACAGAGAAAACTCTCTCACAGACTCACCAAGGTCTCTCGCTCTCAGAATCACTCTCTTTTTCAGCCCTCTCAATTTCAGAGATTTTATAATTCAATCTCACGAAAAAGAGTAGTACAAAATGCACACAATAAAACCCCTATAACAAACTAAGACAAACGGGTAACTAACAAAACAGGTCAGTACCCGATTGATGACCCGAAATATTGATGGATCCTCCAACTTGCTGAGTTGGCTTTATTTGGCTGACTTGGACGAGGAATAAAACCAGTATGCTAATACAAGAGATGTTGACTGGTAGCTGGCAAAAAATTCTCTACAATTCTTCACCTTTGACAGATAGCAGACATCTCTTCTGATAAACTATTCTAGTGGAATCCTAGCCTCTAACTTCAGTCTTCATTCAGCAACAACATTGAGAGTTGAAAGACAACTCTCAAATTTCCTTGCAGGCAACACTTTGGTTAGAGCATCAGCTGCATTGTCTTCAGTGTGAATCTTTTCAAGCTTTAGCTTCCCTTCTGCTACAATATCACGGATGAAATGAAACCGAACATCTATATGCTTGGTTCGCTCCTGATATGTTTGATTCCTTGACAGGTACACGACACTTTGGCTATCACAGAAAATTGTTGCATTGCTTTCTAAGTCAATTCCCAGCTCCTCAACTAGTTCATAGAGCCACAATGCTTCTTTAAACACTTCTGTCAAGGCCATGTATTCTGCCTCAGTAGTTGATAGTGCAACAATTGACTGCAAGCTTGATTTCCAACTGATTGTGTTGCCAAATAGTGTGAAAACAAGGCCAGAAAGAGATCTCCTTCGGTCTCTATCCCCTGCATAATCTGCATCAACAAAACCTACAAGCTTTGTTGTTAGTAAATCTGATTTAGAGTATTTTAGACCATGAGATAATGTGCCTTTAACGTATCTTAACAACCACTTTACAGCAGACCAGTGATATTTCCCAGGGCATGACATAAATCTGGTAACCACACTGAGAGCATATGCCAAATCAGGTCTTGAGCATACCATTAAGTACATAAGACTCCCCACCACATTTGCATACGGTATATGATTCATCTCAGCCTTCTCTTCATATGTTTTAGGTGAATGTTCAAGAGATAGTTTAAAAGGATTTCCCAATGGAACATTAACAGGCTTAGAATTCTGCATACCGTATTTACTCAACATTCTCTTGGCATAAATTTCTTGGGATAAAAACAATGTTCCACTTTTTCTATCTCTTTTAATATCAATACCTAAGATTCGTCTTGCTTCACCCAAATCCTTCATATCAAAAACACCTTTTAGCGTGTCTTTTAACTTATCTATTTCATGCTTATCAGAGGATGCAAGTAACATGTCATCAACATACAACAAGAGATAGATAGAGGCTTGATTCTTGACATGTTTAAAGTAAACACAATGATCTAGGTTACTTCTTGAAAAACCACAAGACAACATGAAAGAATCAAACTTAATATACCATTGCATAGGGGCTTGTTTCAGCCCATACAAGGATTTTTTAAGCAGACAGACTTGGTTCTCAGTTCCTTCATCTACAAATCCCATTGGTTGTTGCATGTAAATGGTTTCAGACAGCTCGCCATGTAAAAAGGCTGTCTTAACATCTAATTGGTCAAGTTCTAGACCAAAAACAGTAACAAGGGACAACAGGGTTCTAATTAAGGAGTGCCTTACAACTGGTGAGAAAATTTCTCCATAGTCCACTCCCTCTTTTTGAGTAAACCCCTTAGCAACTAGCCTTGCTTTGTACCTTTTTGGTTGTGAAGGATCTACACTTTGCTTCACCTTAAATATCCATTTACATCCAACCAATTTTTGATTCAAGGGTCTTTTAACCAACTCCCAGGTATTGTTTTTAAGGAGGGAATTTATCTCATCTTGCATAGCCTCCTTCCATTTATCACTGTCTCTTGAATTAATGGCTTCACTATAGGTAAGTGGTTCTTCATCTACTGAATTCATTTCAGTATACAGAGCATAGTGAACAAGATCAGCATTTGCATACCTAGCTGGTCTTCTAACTTCTCTTCTCTGCCTATCACGAGTTAGACTGTAATTTTGTAAGGAATCTACTTCAGGCTGAGTTGCAACAGATTGTGTATCTGCTGGTTGTATATTAGTTATTTCCTCATTGCTATTTCCTGGTTTAGAAACATCATTTCCAGTTGTAGTTTTTGATGGGAACTCTAACTCCAGTTCATAAGCTTGCTTATTATCAGTTTTGGGGTCATCAATTTCAACATTCTTTTCCCAGGCAATTACAGTCTCATCAAAGGTTACATCACGGCTTATAATACATTTTTCTTCACCTTTTTCAATGCACCAAAGTCTATAACCTTTAACTCCAGAAGGGTATCCTAAGAACAGACATTTTTTGGCTCTATGGTCTAACTTTCCTTCTTTTGAGTGTGCATAAGCTATGCAACCGAAGGTTCTTAAATTACTCAAGTCTGGTGGATGGTTAGACCATTTTTCAATAGGAGTTTTAAAGTCAATTGCTGTAGATGGACTCCTATTTATCAAGTAAGTTGCTGTCATAAGAGCTTCACCCCAAAACTTTTTAGGTAGACATGCATTTGACATCAAGCATCTTACTTTTTCTAAGAGAGTTCGATTCATTCGTTCAGCCAAACCATTCTGTTGGGGAGTCCCACGCACAGTTAAATGCCTTAAAATCCCTTCAGTTTTACAATATTCTTTGAATTCATTGCTTAGAAACTCTAAACCGTTATCAGTTCTAAGACATTTGACCTTTCTTTCAGTTTGTTTTTCAACTAAAGTTTTCCAGTGGATAAATGTTTTAAAGGTCTCATCTTTAGTTTTCAAAAGGTATGTCCACACTTTCCTGGAGAAGTCATCCACAATACATAAAAAATATCTAGCTCCTCCCATTGTAGGTGTCTTTTCTGGTCCCCACAAATCAGCATGCACATAATCAAGGATTTTCTTAGAATTGTGCTGCCCTTTACCAAAAGACACTCTCGTGGACTTCCCATAAACACAGTGCTCACACACATCAAGGGATGACACAGCAAATTTGCTTAACAGTCCCTGTTTAGATAACTCTCTCAGACCCCTCTCACTCATATGTCCTAACCTGGCATGCCATAATTTTTTCTGTTTATTATCCCTGGCAGAAGCAACAGCAGTGGTTCCTACTACTGTATTACCATTTATAACATATAAACCATTATATAAGGTTCCTTTAGCTTTAACAATGGCACCTTTAACAACTTTTATAGTGCCATTTTCAAGCTTACACAAGTAACCAGCCTTATCAAAGACTCCCAGTGAGATTAAATTTCTTTTAAGGTCTGGAACATACCTAACATTTGACAGCTCCCTTATTTGGTTATCAAACATTTTAACTTGGACTGTTCCTATTCCCTTGATACTACATTCTTGATGGTTCCCTAACAGCACTTTACCACCATCAATTTCTTCAAAATTCATAAACCAATGTTTATTAGGTGTCATATGAAAGGAACAACCAGAATCAAGGATCCATTCAGAGTCAAAATTTCTCTCAGAAACTGTAAGGACTTCAGCAGTCTCATAATTTTCTGTTAAGTTTGCATTATGCTGCTCATCTTCCTTCTTTGACTCATTTTTCCTTTTGTTTTTAAGTTCATAGCAGTTTCTGCGTATGTGACCTTCCTTATGACAATAAAAGCATCTTTTAGTTTTATTCCCTTGTGATTTAGACCTACTTCTACCATTATTCCTTGGAGCTTTCTTTTCTGTTCTTCCTCTAGTAAACAGAGCCTCACTCTCCTTTCCTTTACCTTTTCTGAGTTCTAAATCTCTAGACCGAAGAGCACTAAGGACTATATCCATAGTTAAGCTGTCTCTTCCATATCTAATTGCAGATTTTACTTCATTATAGGATTCAGGAAGTGAATTTAACAGGATAATGGCTCGATTCTCATCTGATATCTTTTCATCAATGCTTGCTAGGTCTAAAACAATTCGGTTAAACTCATCCAAGTTATGTTCTAGGTCTTTTGAAGGGTCCATTTTAAAACAAAAGAACCGTTCCTTAATGTAGAGCTTGTTTGTTAATGACTTTGTTTGGTAAATTTCATCAAGTTGTTTCCAGAGTTCTTCAGCTGTCTTAGCTTCATGCACTTGCCGCAGTACATTATCAGCAAAATAGAGTATTATGGTGCTAAATGCTATCTCCTTAGTTTCATTAATATCAGACGCTGACATACCAGTTGTCCAATCAGTAGACTCATCTAGAACTTTAGCTACTTTTTGTTGAACAAGCAATGCACGCATTTTCTTTTTCCATAGTGAAAAATCACCCTTACCGTCAAAACGTTCTACTTCAAATTTAGCAGCCATAATCGAAACAACTTCTAGGTTATAAACAATTCTCAAGCTCTGATACCAATTGCTAAATCAATTTACCAGAAAACATAACAACACAAAGCTCAAAACAACAGACCCAACCAATTTATGATCAATCGGCAAGCATAGAACAGTAACCTCAAAACAGAGCAAGTAAAGAGAAGAAGGGACACAGAAAACTTATAGTGGTTCGATCCCAAAAAGTTGATCTACATCCACTTGAGGCTATCCACTAGTATCAGCTGAATTTACAGAGGTCAAATACAATCTTCTCACGATCAAGCACTCTCGGCTTCTCAGCAACCTATCTATCACAGATACATGAATTGCTCAAATACCCAGAAAATTTCCCTACCTCTCACAACTTACTGATATCCCTTAGTACAGAGAAAACTCTCTCACAGACTCACCAAGGTCTCTCGCTCTTAGAATCACTCTCTTTTTCAACCCTCTCAATTTCAGAGATTTTATAATTCAATCTCATGAAAAGGAGTAGTACAAAATGCACACAATAAAACCCCTATAACAAACTAAGACAAACGGGTAACTAACAAAACAGGTCAGTACCCGATTGATGACCCGAAATATTGATGGATCCTCCAGCTTGCTGAGTTGGCTTTATTTGGCTGACTTGGACGAGGAATAAAACCAGTAAGCTAATACAAGAGATGTTGACTGGTAGCTGGCAAAAAATTCTCTACAACACTCGTTGCAAAAAATTCTAAATTCTAATAGCAGCGTAATTTAAAGGAAACTGAACAATATAAAACGATGGGCAAGAAAATGCAGCATCAATATCACTAGACAAATTTTAAGGCCAGTTTTTTAATTGTTATAATTTATAAAAAAAAAACCCCAAAAATTTTAATTCAAAAACAAAAGTATCTATCTTTAACACTGGAGTAAGGCTTCATCATCTCCAACTTGGAGGCAACCTGGGCCAACCACACAGCCAACAACATACAACACACGGTTGAGATATACAAGAGGTGTTTTACCAATTAGCTATAAATTTTAAGATATGAATTAAATGTAAGTAATGAGTTCATGTTCTTGGTAATAAGCTAAATCGATCCTTCTATCCACAGGAGAAAGAAGAGGGAAAGGAAGGTCAGTGACCTATTTCAGTAACATCTTTAGCTATTTAAGTCTTTGTTGTGGGTGTCCAGTGTTGGGATTGGTGCCCTAAAACTCGTAGATAGTGAATGTTAAACAAAATTATACACTTGTTCGATAAATTCGTTATGGAGATTAATTCAGTAAAGTCATTACGACATTTCAGAATTTGGGGATGTCTGGCATATGTGCTAGAAGCAAACCTATAGAAATGGGAGCCTCGTTCTAGATTTTGCCTATTTGTAGGCTATCCCAAAGAAACGAGAGGTGGATACTTCTTCGATCCAGAGGAAAATAAAGTACTTGTATCGACAAATGCTACATTCCTAGAAGAAGACCACCTTAGAGACCACAAGCCACGAAGTAAAGTCATTTTAAGTGAACTTTCTAACGAAGCTACAGAAACATCAACAAGAGTTGTTGATGATGCTGGCACCTCGAGTCAATCGCATCCTTCTCAAGAAATAAGAGGACCTCGACGTAGTGGGAGGGTTGTTAGACAGCCTGATCGCTATTTGGGTTTAACTAAAACTCCAGTCGTCATACTTGATGACGGGATCGAGGATCCATTAACCTTTAAATAGGCAATGGATGACGTTGACAAGAACGAGTGGATTAAAGCCATGGACTTAGAAATCGAGTCCATGCATTTTAATTTAGTATGGGATCTTGTAGATCAACCTGAAGGGGTTAGACCCATAGGGTGTAAATGGATCTACAAGAGAAAATGAGACGCTGCTGGAAAGGTACAGACCTTTAAGGCACGACTTGTGGCAAAGGGTTTTACCCAGCGGGAGGGGATTGACTATGATGAAACCTTCTCCACTGTTGCCATGTTGAAGTCGATTCGGATACTTTTATCCATTGCCACGTTTTATGATTATGAAATATGGCAAATGGATGTCAAGGCTGCCTTTCTGAATGGCAATCTTGAAGAAAGTATCTACATGTCTCAACCAAAGGGGTTCATTGCTCAGGATCAAGAGCAAAAAGTTTGCAAGCTTAAACGATCCATTTATGGGTTAAAACAAGCATCTAGATCCTGGAACATGAGATTTGATACTGCAATCAAATCTAATGGCTTTGAACAAAACGTTGATGAGCCTTGTGTTTAAAAAGGATCATCAATAACTCTATAGCTTTCTTAGTACTGTATGTGGATGATATCCTACTCATCGAGAATGATGTAGGTTATCTCACTGACATTAAACTATGGCTAGCAACTCAATTCCAAATGAAAGATTTGGGTGAGGCGCAATATGTTCTAGGGATCCAAATTGTTCGAGACCGAAAGAACAAAACGCTAGCCCTCTCTCAAGCGTCTTATATGGACAAATTGTTGGTTAGATATAAAATGAAAAATTCCAAGAAGGGACTATTACCTTTCAGGCACGGAATTAATTTGTCTAAGGAACAGTGTCCTCAGACACCTCAAGAAGTTGAGGACATAAGACAAATTCCCTATGCCTCTGCAGTAGGCAGTCTAATGTATGCCATGTTGTGTACAAGGCCTAACATTTGTTCTGCAGTAGGGATTGTCAGTAGATATCAATCAAATCCAGGAGTCGATCACTGGACAGCCGTTAAAAATATCCTCAAGTATCTAAGGAGAACGAGGGACTATGTGCTCGTGTATGGTTCCAAGGATTTGATCCTTATAGGATACACTAATTCTGACTTTCAAACCGATAAAGATTCGAGGAAATCTACATCGGGGTCAGTATTCACTCTGAATGGAGGAGCAATAGTATGGCGTAGCATCAAGCAAGGAGGCATTGCAGACTCGACCATGGAGGCCGAATATGTAGCCGCTTGCGAAGCAGCAAAAGAGGCAGTATGGCTCAAGAAGTTCCTGATTGACTTGGAAGTCATTCCGAATATGCATCTGCCTATCACCTTGTACTGTGATAATAGCGGAGTAGTTGCAAACTCAAAGGAACCTCACAGCCATAAGAGGGGCAAGCACATCGAAAGGAAATATCATCTCATTAGAGAGATTGTGCACCGAGGAGACGTGATCGTCACAAAGATAGCTTCGGAGCACAACATAGTTGATCCATTCACGAAGGCTCTCACGGCTAAAGTGTTCGAGAGTCATCTAGAAGGTCTAGGTCTGCGAGATATGTATGAAAAAATAATCTAGGACAAGTGGGAGAATTGTAACCAGTATCTGATGCCCTGGTTTATTATATTTGTACATTGTAATACGTTTTAAGTAATATACATGTACTTTATACACCCACTGCTGTTATGGATTATAGTACATCCCACTGAACTAGAGTTTTAGTTCAAGTGGGAGATTGTTGGGATTGGTGCCCTAAAACTCGTAGATAGTGAATGTTAAACAAAATTATATACTTGTTTGATAAAGTCGTTATCGAGATTAATTCAGTAAAGTCATTACTGAATAAGTAAATTGCACATTAGATAACCCAAATCCAATAAACTAAGATCCATGGCTATAGGATGAACACATGAGCTTTATGTAGAGACATAAAAGTGGATCAAGCTCGAGTAATAGCCAAAACGGTCTATAGTATAGGGATAGGGCTGGGTACCTTATTCTGGGGACACTATGTGACGCGGCCCACTTTATAGATAGTATAGATGATGTGATCCTAAATCGTCCATGTAGAGACATGCGAGTGGGGGCGTCCTATGCAATGAGTTTGCATAAGACCAAGACCGAGAAATAAGTCGTTCTCGCTTTATAACACCGTTTACTAACGAGACTGACTATTTCATGTGATGACCTAGGTAACTCAATCTTAATCCTGAGCTAACTATGAACTCCTGTTTATTCGGGCTTATCCTTAGATCTGCATAGGTGAGAGTGGCTCAGTATCGCCGACTCAATAAGCCTCCCATTTCAGGGATAGGAACGGGTAGATAGCTGGGGACATAGTCGTGTGAGAAGGAATTCACTCCTACCCAAATTAGGGATAGTAGAGAGGTTGTTCCCTTAAGTGCAGACTCCAGGGCTTGAACAAAGAGATCCCGCCCTCTCATTGGCCCGAGAGGGACTCGGTTTATTGGTTGGACCATAAACCAATTGTTCATTAGAGGATCAGTGGGACTTAAAGAACTAGAAGTACTATAGGAGTAAAACGGTCATTTAACCTAGCTATAGCTACGAACAACCTGTGAAGGATCGACTTACTAAACATGGTTATATCAAGTGGACGGAAATATATCTATGGTGAGGGGAGTGCAGCTACTGGGCTATAGTGGAGTGTCCCGGTAGTTAACGAATGTTGGTTAGCTTGGTTAATGAGATTAGTCGGTTAACCTTGAATCATTGGAGCCCATGATCTGTAGGTCCATTAGGTCCCCCTGCTAGCTCATATCGGAATAAAGCTTAGAACAATAAGATAGGAAAGTTTGAATCGTTCAAAATCGGGAAAGGGAATTATAATGTCAATTACATATTTGATATTATTGACATAATAATTTAATTGTGAATTAAATTATTAATTGAGAGATAGAAGTATTTAAATATGTGTTAAATACTATATACATGAATAAGGATTCATGATTAGTGGATTACTTTAGGTAAGATTAATTAATTTGATTAATCACATGAAATTGATTGTAAATTGGTTTCAAATCAATTACTAAGTTAAACTCAATTTTGAATTGAATTTAAATTAAATTACAAGACAAATTGGTAATCTTGCATCAAGATGAGATAGTGGATTTTGTTGGAATCCCACTCTTGGATGGTGATTCAAAGTGGAAAAACAACTCATCCATGCATTCTTGCATGTAATATTACATGAACACCTAGAATCCACTATTGCTTGACTCTCCACCATGTGTCCTTCATCTTGAGACTCCAAGGTGCATGGATTTGCTCTATAAGTAGATGCAAAATCAGATTAAGAGTGAAGAGAGCCATTTCCATATTGTTATGCTGCTGGATTTTGGTCTCAAACTCACTCATCTCCATATATCTCTCTAGTGCTTGAACCTTCAAGCATTCCCTTCCCATTCCCTATCTCTATAGACTCCCACAAGTCGTTCTTGGCCCGGAAAATAGTAGGGAAGACACTAGAGGTGGTCCACACACCGTTCGTGATCAAAGTAATCAAAGGGAGTTGTTGAATCGGTCTCCAAAAAGGTTGGTACAAATTCTGCTCTCTGTTTACGGTATTTGGACAGCATGTTTTCATTTTCTAAAATTGATGTAGTTAAGTGCCTCCGATCCTAAAATTTCTTCCGCATGTGTTATATGAACACCTTCAATTGGTATCAGAGCATGATTAAGGCACCTAACATGCATTAATTTTAGCTTGGTGGGTAACTTTTCATATGATGAAACTGTGTAAAAACTAAAGAAAATTTGTTTTGGGATTGAATTTAATTCTCGTTCAATTTGTTGGAATTAATTGTAATTACCTACATTTTTATGGGAATTAATGTGTTCATATGGCGTCTGTAAAATTTGAGAGTCAATAGAGTCCATTTAGGCCGTCAATTTGAAGAAATTCGGAGACTGTTCGCTACTGGCCGAAAATTCCAGCATGCTGTTTTTTAGTTCCAGCCCAAGTATGTTCTTCACTTAAAGGCAAAATGGTCTGGTTCAAGCAATCCAAGGGCGGTTAGGGTCGGTTCGAATGGTTCGGGAGCGGTCCAAGACCTATTTGAAATTATTATTGTAATAATTTTAGTTTTTGTTTTTGCTTGATTAAAAATCCCAAAACCAATTCACTTTAGTTAATTTAATTAATTATGCATTATTGAATGTATTAAATAGTATTTTATGTGCATAATGTATGTCATTTAGATTTAAAATCTCACCATAGGAAAACATGAATCATGCATTAATTAATATGTTATAAGAGTTATGATATTAATTGAATGCATGAATAAAGTTTCATGAAATTAGTATAATAGTTATATTAATTTAGGAGATGCATGTTGGATGGTTTAATTTCATTTATGATTAGTTAATATAAATGTTATATTAATAAAATGAAAATGAACCAAACATGTAGCATGAGTTTATAATGGTTATATTCAAATAAAGCTAGTTATGGATTTTTCGTTCATTATAAGCGTTATAAACCGAGATAGATCTAAAATCTATAACAAGATAAAGTGCATGCTCACTTAGGTTAATGAACCTCCAAATCAATCAACTTGCATAGTTTAGGTCGATATCTTGTAAAACAACGATTACAAGAGAACTCACCCGACAAGATGTTGTCTAAGGCTGGCGGTATTTAAGTTGACGGTTTACGGAACACCTCCTACCTGGGCATCGAGTCGGTTCTTGAGTTAAGTTAACTCGAGTTTTATGAGCATGCGTGAGCGATGTGAGGTTTTAAAGTGTTTTCACCTAGACATCGTAGTATAAAGGGTTATACACACCTAGACATAGGTTGTTTCTAAATGGTGCTTTATTTATAACTTGAATGATTGATTGTTATATGCTTTAAATCACCATTAGAAAGCATGTTATAGGGTTAATTCATTAAAAGTTATAAGAGTTATAAATGTTGATGAATAGAAACCGTAAAACCTATAACAAAGAGTTGCATGCTAACATAGGATCTTAGGATCCTATCATTATTTAAATGGTTTAAAATGAAATAGACCTAAGATCACCTTTTCTAATAGGATTAGAAATATGTCTTACTTAGATTTTTAAATAGTTTTAAAATTCGAGTAAGTAGGACATAAAGACCTTGGTTATAAGGGAACTCTCCCGACAAATGGTCCGAAACCTAAGTTGAATTAACCATAGTCTTACTAGCATGCAATGTCACTAGGTTATTAAAAATGTTTAATTCACCTAGACATTTAGTGTAAAGACCTTATTTAATAAGGCATGGACTTAGATAGATTCATTTAGCCGGAATTTACCTAAGTAATAGACCCTAAAACCTTAGGACACTTTAGTGGGAGGAAAAGTACAGAAACGAAATATTCATATTAAGTTTCTACTCTCACGTCCCTCTGTGTTCACACTGTGAGATCCATGCTTGGCCTCGAGGTGCCCTGGGAGCGTCCCCCTACGGATGGTGTTTGCATGGGTTAATATCAAGGTGAATGGGGAAAGTGTTCATAGTAAGTGGGTGAAGGAAACGTGTCAAACGTATCCTATGGTCTCCACCATTAGGTTGCACCGTGAGATTCCCATGCGCCGCCTCCGAGTCGCCCTGGGAGCGGTCACCCTACGGAAGGCTTGCACATGGGATTCAGAACAACGCAAACTCCAAAAATGGATAGGGTTTCCTAGGGTCATTCCCAACATTAGCTCTTCCCTACGGTGGCATTGTTGGGGTCGTCCTCTGCGATCTGAAAATGATGAGTAACACTTACAAGATTGTCTTGACCAAATTTAACGTTAGCTAATAACTATGGGAGTAAGAGTTATTCTGGTAATAGTATTTGGCCGAGATTGTCTCGATTCAGAGGAGGAGTAGCTGACTGCCCTACGGTAGTGGTTACTCTAAACCTCTGAAGTACTGTTGCAAAATAAATCAATAGTATATATGGGTCGATGATTGCTTTTGCTAAATCTGATTGGATAATATGTATAATGGGTTTTAGTGCAAGTTTCTAATAGGGATTAATTTGTTTGTTTCAGCAATATGTCGAAATACGTATGTGCTTTGTCAAATGCCAAACTAAACGGTTTAGTACATACAACTAAGAATACTAACTTGAATGATAAACACGTGGCAAACAATTTAGGTTTGGTCTGAACTGAGGAATGTCTTTAAACTAACTGCTTAGCAAAGAAAAAACATGATCCACGACTCTAAATACGATTTATTAGTCTTGGAAATGTGTTTAGTGGAGAACGACAATTCTGCCTGGATACTAGATTCAGGTGCCACTAATCACGTATGTTCTTCATTTCAAGGAATGAGTTCCTGGCAACAACTAAGAGCTGGATTGAGAGATAGTGGATTACTTTAGGTAAGATGGATTAATTTGATTAATCACATGAAATTGATTGTAAATTGGTTTCAAATCAATTACTAAGTTAAACTCAATTTTGAATTGAATTTAAATTAAATTACAAGACAAATTGGTAATCTTGCATCAAGATGAGATAGTGGATTTTGTTGGAATCCCACTCTTGCATGGTGATTCAAAGTGGAAAAACAACTCATTCATGCATTCTTGCATGTAATATTACATGAACACCTAGAATCCACTATTGCTTGACTCTCCACCATGTGTCCTTGATCTTGAGACTCCAAGGTGCATGGATTTTCTCTATAAGTAGATGCAAAATCAGATTAAGAGTGAAGAGAGCTATTTCCATATTGTTATGCTGCTGGATTTTGGTCTCAAACTCACTCATCTCCATATATCTCTCTAGTGCTTGAACCTTCAAGCATTCCCTTCCCATTCCCAATCTCTATAGACTCCCACAAGTCGTTCTTGGCCCGGAGAATAGTAGGGAAGACACTAGAGGTGGTCCACACACTGTTCGTGATCAAAGGAATCAAAGGGAGTAGTTGAATTGGTCTCCAAAAAGGTTGGTACAAATTCTGCTCTCTGTTTACGGTATTTGGACAGCATGTTTTCATTTTCTAAAATTGATGTAGTTAAGTGCCTCCGATCCTAAAATTGTGTCCGCATGTGTTATATGAACACCTTCATCCAGCCCACTTGTTGCACAAGCAAGAGTTTATTTTTAAACTTGTGTTTATGAGTCCAATATGTTGGGTTATGTGTTTAGCCCAATTGGGGTTAAATGAGTGGGTTTGTCTTGTAAGCCTAGGATTCTTCCTGGGATATGAGATGACCTAAGGAAAGTGACGGTAGCAGAAAAATATAGAAAAATACACAGAAAATGGAGAGAAGTAGAGAGACCAGTGCAGTTCGGATTTTCAGCGACAACGTTCACAAAGTTGTCGATTGCTGAAGTTTTAACCATTGGATTGGTCGGAAATGTGGTCAGTCCGTTGGGAACACATAGGGCCTCGGTTTGAACGGTTGGATAGTCGTTATGATCGTTTTTTTGTTCGTAATCGCTGCTGGACTGATCCTGTAAAACTGGAGATATTTTTATCTTCTTTATCTCTTAAGTGTTGTTCTCTTAGGTATGAAAGTATTGGTGGGTTGTGAATCTTTGTATGACTGATTTGGATTATTTTTCCCTCAATTTTATCATAATAAGAGAAGGTGACAAGGGTAGACTCCTCACAAGTCCCGTGCTTCTTACTCTTCACATCGAAGGGGTTTTCCACATATAAATCGTGCGTATTTTTGCGTTTTTAGTATTCTAATTTTTATGGTTGGTTGCTGTCCGTTATTGGATGATTTCTTGGTGATTGATTTGTGGTGTTTTTGGAGCAGTATTAATTGGTTGATTGTCTTGGAGGTGATCCTAGTGGGTTGTTAATATACTACTTGGGGACACTTTCGCAAGAGCTCCTTAAACATCTCCCAAGGCTCACTAAAAGTTTCATCTTCGAGTTGCCTAAACCCTACTATCTCACTCCTCAATTTGGCAATCCTAGTTGGTGGAAAATATTTACTAAGAAATTTTTCCCCTAACTCATTCCATGTCCTAATTGATCCTGGAGCAAAATAATTTAACCACGCCTTTGCTCCATCTCTAAGAGAATACGGGAACAAAGTTAATCTAAGGGCATCTCTACACACTCCTTGAATTACAAACGAATCACTAACTGCTAGAAAAGACTTAAGATGTAAATGGGGGTCTTCAGATGACAAACCATGGAACTGACCCACGGTTTGCAACATCTGAAACATTACCGGTTTCATTTCAAAAATTTATGCCTCAATTTGAGGACGTGCAATTCCTGGATTTAACTCATCAAACTTTGGAAAAGCATATGCTCGAATGGCTCTGGCCCTATCGTTCGCTACCAAGATAGGATTCTCAGCCTGATTATTTTGCTATCCATTTTGTTCCAGCGGGGGATTTTGGTGCAGCACACGATTATGTTGGGGGTTCACTGGATCTTCTGGAACTTCTGGGAGACGCGACACATTATCCATTGGATTTTGATTTCGACGCTACTCTCTCCTTCTTTTCCTGAATGTCCTTTCAATTTCTGGATCAAGCTCGAACCTTACCCCAGGCGGATCGCTCATGCACCGAACTCACACCTGCAAAAACAAAAGAAACAATAAAAAAGTTCTAGCACCAAACCACTAAAACACATACACAAAACAGATCAGATAAAAATTTATTCAATTCCCCGGCAACGGCGCCAAAAACTTGTTGGGTTTCCAGAGTGGGTAAAAATGAAGTAAAAATAGACTCTAGAACACTGTGCAAGCATACACAACCCGCAACAAGTAATAAGTATTTATCGAATCCACGGGGCTGAATAGCTCTCACTTTATCTATTTTGTATAATTCTTTAATGGTTTCAAAAGTGGTTAAAATGATTGATTTTGATAAAATGCTGAAGCAAAACAAATGAAAGAACAGAAAGTAAACAAATAAAGCAGACAGATTAGAAACAGGCGTTGATCAGGATTTAGTAATTGTTTTAAAAGATGCTCTAGCAATATTATTGATTAAGCAAAACTCTTGCAGTCTTATTAGCAGGATCCTCCCGGAACTCTGGATTTTTTGGAATGTGTTTCAACTCCAATGACGCTCTACCGATCAAGCACTAGGCAACTGGCTATCCCTAACTCAGTCACTGGCGTTCACCAATACACAATGATCTAGTGTGATTAAATGCCACACACTTCTCAAATCATCCCTGAAACTAAGAAGTGGTATTCATACCGGCTGGCCAGGTGGGCACAAAATATAAATATGCACAACAATTAATCAAGATGCTCAAATCAACATATGTTGCATAGAGAATTAAGCACAACAACTACATGACTCCTAACCAACACTTAAGCAAATTTAGTTCATAAAGCTCATGATAACACACGCTACAATCTGTGTATGTGCATCCATTATTACAAGAATTTACAAGAAAAGATTAATTCCCTTGGTTAAATCCATAACTGATGGTCTTCTTGAAGTCTCCAATCTTTCCTCCTCTATTCGGCTCCCAAAGATGGAAATGAGAAATGACCTTTCCCAAAGATGGAATTGAATTTGACTTGAAACGGCTTTTCCCTTTTATAGAATGAAGGCAAGCCCAAATTAGGTCAATCTGTACACGTGGATGGCTCTCCTAGCTTCTTAAGTCCGAAAATAGCTCAACTAACTTCAGTTCATTAGAATGGATAACGAGCTTTTACGTGGCAGTTTTGCTCCCTGCTTTGCTGGATCACAGATTTTGCTCCCTCAAGTCCCTCCGCAATATATTCTGTAAAAAATAACTTCCAAATGGGTTAAAACATATAATATTCATCTAAAAGCAACCCTATTTAGCACAAAAGACACACAAAATACTACAGAACTAAGGCCTAAATAACCCCCTTTTGGAGAGTTATCATACCCCCACACTTGAACTATTGCGCGTCCCGAGCAATACTGGCCAACCTTCCCTTGAGAATTCAAAACATTAGACATAGCATAACTTAACCAAAACTGATAATCTAACACTACCTTCAACCTTTACCTAAGCACTTTGCACAACCGAGCTCTGTTGCAGCAAAATAATTCTTTCAGCATGGACAAATAATCACCACCTTTTAACTCAATCTTAAGAACTTGCCACAGCCTAACTTTATTATCAGACATATTAAAACACATTTTTACAAGAGGTTTATATTTTTGTTCTTTCAGACTTAAAGCAGCCGTACAATCATAAGCAACTTTACGAAGCGTGGGGGCGGTATAAGGAAATGTTAAGGAGATGCCCTCAACACAGTTATCCAGACTAGCTCCAGGTACAGTTATTTTATAATGGGCTTAATAGTTCCACTAAAACTGTCTTAGATACGTCTACAGGTGGAAGTTTCCTTTCTAAGATGGTAAACGATGCAAGGGAACTATTGGAAGAGATGGCGTGGACAAGCTACCAGTGGCCCAGAGAGAGGACCCCGATGAAAAAGGCTGGAATCTATAAGTTGGACGAATCAAACTCGTTGAAAGTGCAAATGGCTTCCTTGACCAGTGCCCTGAACAAGCTTACGACTTCAGAAGTGGTTAAGTCAATTGCCACTTTAGCTGAAAGCCATTCAAAGAAGGAAGACCAGGAGGTGGAGCAAGTTCAATTCATTGGTAATCGAGGATTCCATCAAAACCAGAACCTATCGAACTTTTACCACCCAGGTTTGCGCAATCACGAGAATTTTTTGTATACTAACTCCAAGAATGTTTTGTAGCCACCCCCAGGTTTTGCTTCCACATCAGGTCAACGAGAGAAAAAGAGTAACCTGGAGGAGATGGTGACACTCGTCATCAAGGAATAAAAGGTCTTAATTTTCAATCTCCAGGCAACCGTAAACACTCTGGTAACCTCTATTAACAATCATGATGTTGCTCTAAAAAATATGGAGGTCCAGCTGGGACAAATAGCAATTGCAGTGAATGCCCTTCAGAAGGGGAAGTTTCCCAGCGACACAGAAGTTAACCCGAGAGAGCAATGTAAGGTTATCACGCTCCAGAGTGGAACACAATTGAAGGATCTATTGGAGAAAAGAAGAAGGAGAAAGAGAGCAAGGATGAAGACCGAGGGGCTGAGGTAGAAAAAACCTCCAAGGACAGGTCCCAAAATCTTCCTATCTCCTTTGATTATTTTTTAACTAACCCTAATGCAGGAATTAAAAAGAATGGAGAGAAAGAAGAGAAGATTGAAGAAAAGCTGCAAGAGGAATATGACGAAAATATACCATGCAACCACCACGATCGGGGGTCTCACATTAGCCCGCCCAGAAGGAGGGGCGAGTGTCCGACCTTCGACTACACGGAGTTACCTTTTCCTCAACGCTTTAAAAATGTTAAATTAGATCAGCAGTTCTCTAAATTTTTGGAAATGTTTTAGAAGTTCACTGTTAACATCCCCTTAGTTGATGTTTTATCAAATATGCCTAACTATGATAGGTTTATGAAAGAGATGTTAGCTGGGAAAAAGAAATTGAAAAAAGAAGAAGTTTTAAGATTGTCTGAGAGTAGTAGAACGATAGTCTAGGGAAAGATGCCTCTAAAGAGAAAGGACCCAGGGAGTTTTACTGTTCCCTGCACTATAGGAGATGTATCTTTTGATAGGGCATTATGCGACCTAGGAGTTAGTATAAATTTAATGCCTACTCTCTTTTCAGGAGGATCAGACTTACAGGTTTGAAAGAGACCGAGATCACCCTACAGTTAGCAGATCGATCTGTGACCCAACCCATGGGGATTGTGGAGGACGTCTTGGTCAAAGTGAACAAGTTCATTTTCCCAGTTGACTTCGTGGTACTAGACATGGAGGAGGATAAGGATGTTCCCATCATCCTAGGTAGACCTTTCTTGGCCATAGGTAAGGTCGAGATCAGTGTGCATTCAGGTAAAATAACTCTAAACATTGATGATGAAAAAGTGGTTTTTAATATTTTTGGTCAAGATGAATCAGTTTGTAGTATTCATACTTGTTTTTCTGTGGGCCATGCATTTTTGCCTAATGAAGAGGATGAAGAGTTAGACATAGCATTAGAATTAGAAGGTCTGCCTGATATGGGATTCAATCCTCATGAGTTCTCTAATGATGATATGTTTGAGGATGAAGAAATGTTGGAAGAGTTTGAATTGCCTATTTTGTTGGACTATAATGAGCATGATGAAAATGATAGCGTCATACTGTCTAATGTAGATAATGAGTCTCATGTAGATATGCCTGTACAAATGAATACGCCTGATGTAGATATGGTTCTTTTTGAAAGGCCATCTCAGGATACGAGACCCATAGATATCATGATGCTTGATTCTTCTATTAACAACTGTTTTGAAAATAGAGATTTAAAGAAAATGTTTGACTTGGATGCTTGGATTTTAGAAAATTATTTGTTGTGTGATGAGAGCCTAAGGGAGGATTCTTTCTTTCCCCTATTTTTTTTTTTTTGTAAGACTGCAGCGAATTTTATTGGCGGCTCTCAATGGTTGGAGGATGAAAATTTTATCTTTGGGCCTCCATCAACAGATCGAGCCTCGTCTAGCTAGAGACGTTAAAAAAGTGATGCTTGGGAGGCAACCCAAGGATTGTTAGTTAGTTGTTTTTCTTTTTGTGGATTTAAATAAACCCTGTCTCCTTGATCCAATTTTGTGTCCTAGGATCCATGAAGCAAGCCCAGTCAAATCCAAAAGTGCCCTCTCCCGATCTGGAAGATGCTGAATATCTCCAAAAGGAAGTTAGGGAAGTCTCAGTATCCCTCTACCTGTTGATTGTTTAAAACATTAGGGACAATGTTTATTTTAAGTTTAGGGGGGAGGCTTTCGCTTCTATTGAACTTACCTAAATTCTTTTGGATGCATGTTTAGGATAGTGAGGACAGCCTAGGATTTGAATTAGAGTTTTTTTTGGGGGGAATATGGTTTATATGAATGTGGAATTCAGGAGCATAGCAGAAAACTGAGAAATTGTAAATTTTTTTGCTTAGTATTAATGTCTAAAGCATGCAATAAACTTATCCTGTAAGATCTTTGAAAATCTAGATTTTTGTTATGGCTTTTATAAGTTTGTTGTCACTCTGATAGGCTTAGTGTCTAACACTAGGAGTTCATGCTTGAATGTTTTAAGAACTAGGTGAAAAAGAAAAGAAAAAAATGTTATGCCTGCAAAAAGAAAAAGCAACAAAACGAAAAGAAATATATGTTGAAAAGAAAGAAAGAAAAGAAAATATTTTTGCTTGCAAAAGAAAAAATCAGAGCTAGAGGTAAAAGAGCTACCTCCGTTGTGATCAGTTAGGACCATCCAAGGATAAAATTCGGGATATGGGTCCCTGTAGTGGTGTGTGAAAGCTAGTACCCTTAGGATCATAAAATGCAAGTTTGGGGGGAAAATCCCTCCAGAAAAAGAAAATCAGGCGCCCTAGCTTCTTTGTTTGCATGATAGCTAAAATTTTGAACTGTTAGGACTCTTAGCCAGTGTAGGGGGAGGCAAATGGAAAAGGCCATAAGACTAATCTAGGTTAGTAGAAGAACCACTAGATAATTTTTGAGCATGCTATTCATCAATGGTAAGTTTCATTTTAAAATTTCTTTATGAGTATGATGTGCTTGCTTAGTCCGCTTGCATGTTTTCCATATTTCCCTAAGAATTCTAAATTCATTGAAGCTAGAGTTGTTCTTTGCATGTTGATAGCGAGCATAGCTAGCTACTTTTACTTATTTAATTTAGCTAGTCTTTTATGATTTTTGGGCCATTTTATTGTGCTTTATTGTTTATTTTGTAGGAAAGCGATGATTAGAGCTAAAACGTGGAATTGGAGTTAATCGGGTGTTCGGGACGTGAAAATATGCCAAAGAACCGGAAAGTTCAAGCAACAAGGAGCCAAGAGAGGGCATTCTGCCCATCAGCGTCAAGACGCCACTCTTGGAGGGTCTCGACGCTGGTTTTCCTTAATTAGAAGAGGCGGCAGCGTCACAGCGTCGAGACGCTGTGACAATAGCGTCTCGATGCTACTATTATTTCCATTCCAGACGCGCGTGTTTAAGAGGCAGCGTCGAGACGCTGTCTGGATAGCGTCTCGACGCTACGACGAAAAATCAGAATAAAAGCTTCCTTTCGGCTAGGTTTTTGGGGGAACTCTTTTGGGATACTTTTGGAGCCGTAAAACAGAGGAGAAAACAGAGGATTGAGGCTGAACAAGAGGGAGAAAAGCGGAAATCAACCCATCGTTCGTGGGGATCGTGACGGGGACGTTCGGTCTCGGCCTACATTGAGTTTTCTTTTCCCTTTCCTTTTCTTTAGCTAGACCTTATGGCTTTATTATGTTTAGTTGAGCTTGTAATACAAATCATGAGTAGCTAAACTTGTAGCTTAGGGATTGATGTAGTTGATTGAGTTTATGGATTGATTTATAGTTTAAGTTGTGCAATGTTTATTATGTTTGTAATCTTGATTTAATGCTTTCAATTAATTGGCCATTAGTTGGATGATTTATGTTTTGAATCTAGCTCGGGAGAGGGGATTTGATATAGACATACTCAAGATTGCATGACTAAAGTTTATTTTCTAATTCGTGACGGTTTTAGACTAACTTTAGAATTGGTCAAAAGATCTCATTGCCTTGCATATTAATAAACTTAGATAGGGATATCAAGTTGGTTAATTTGCATGAGAATCAATTATACTCGGGAGAGGTAGTTGTGATTCGGTCTTTGGCTCATAATTTCATTGTGCATAATAACTTACTCCTTAAAATCAATCCTAGACTAAATCGGCGAAATCAATTCCCTAAGTGTTTTTCCCAATTGAATTTCCACACCTTTTTACTTGCTTCGATTTAGTTTTCATACCATTCATTCATCACTTTTTGCTCCCTAAATAAAATTGAGCGAGATAATTCACAATACTTGATTTGCTTAAAAAATCCAATCCAGAGGACGACATTCGAATTTACATTCACTATATTATAACTTGACCCGTACACTTGCGGTAAGGAAAAGTCCACATCAAGTTTTTGGCACCGTTGCCGGGGATTGGTACATTTAACTAGATTGATATTGTGAAAAAATTGTTTGATCTTAATTTAGGGTGTATTTTTACTTTTCTAGGTTGTTTGCATTTTTTTTCCTTATTTGTTTTTCTTTCCATATTTGTTTTTCTAGTTTAGGTTGTTTGATTTTTTCCATAGATTCTTTGTCCTTTTTAGTGTTTTCTTTCCTTTGTAGATTAGTTTTTCTTTATTTGTTAGATTCCTTATTTGTGTTTTGCCATATTTATTTTTGCATTCCATATTAGGTTATTTTGTTTCCTTTTCTAGATTATATTTTTCCATATTTAGATTAGTTGTTTTCTTTTCTTTGTTTCTTTCCATAATTGTTTTCTTTCCTTTTTAGGGTAGATTTGTTTTTGTATGCGTAGTAGTAGAGAAGTGATACCGTTGGATCCCGAGATTGAAAGAACAATTCATAGGCTTCGAAGGGAAAATAGAGAAATTATTCAGATGGCTGACCAAAATCCACCTGAGGAGCCTAGGCCTATTAGAGATTACTTTCAGCCCGTGTTTCAGGGGCAGCAGTCGGGGATTGTCTATGCCCCGATCAATGCCAACAACTTTGAGCTGAAGACCGGTCTCATTCAGATGGCTCGAGACTGTGCATATAGAGGATCGCCCACCGAGGATCCAAATTCTCATCTTAAATCATTTTTGGATATTTGTGGGACGGTAAAAATTAATGGAGTGTCTGAGGATGCTATTCGCTTACGTTTATTTCCCTTTTCTTTGCAGGATAAAGCACGAGATTGGTTGCAGTCCATTCCCCCTGGGAGCATCACCACTTGGGATGCTTTGGTCCAGGCTTTTCTGAAAAAATTCTTCCCTCCTGCAAAGACGGTCAAGCTGAGGACCGAGATTGGGACATTCCAACAACAATATGATGAACAGCTGTTCGAGGCCTGGGAGCGATTTAAAGAGTTACTGAGGAAGTGCCCTCAGCATGGCTACCCCGACTGGCTCCAGGTTCAATTGCTTTATAATGGTTTAACTCCTAGTACAAAAACGATTGTTGATGCAGCTGCAGGTGGGACTCTGTTGTCCAAGACCGTGGAAAATGCTCGAACATTATTAGAGGATATGGCCACCAACAGCTATCAGTGGCCATCTGAGCGGTCTGCACCTAAAAAGATTGCTGCTGGAGTGTTTGAGGTTGATAAAGTAAGTGCACTCCAGGCCCAGATGACCTCCCTTACTAATGCTTTTATGAAATTTTCAGGTACAGGGAGTGCACAGTCAATTGAATCAGCTGCTGCTTTGGCATCTAGACCTCAGGAGGAGACCATTGAACAGGTTCAGTATGTATCAAATTCTAATTTTAGGGGATATAATAATAATTCTACACCTACACATTATCACCCTAACAATAGGAACCATGAAAATTTCTCTTATGCCAATACTAAGAATGTTCTTAATCCCCCTGGTTTTGCCCCTCAAACTCAAGAAAATAAAAAGTTAGAAGATCTTGTTGGAGCTTTCATTGCAGAGTCAAGTAACAGGACAACCAAGTTAGAGGAGGCAGTCATGGCCATCAACACCACAGTCAATGGCCACAGTGCAGCCATAAAGAACATTGAGACTCAGTTGGGACAGTTGGTAAGTGTTGTAAGCACCATGAATAAAGGTAAGGCCCCAGCTGAGCAGGAGAAAACTCAGATGGAATACTGTAAGGCAATCACTGTGCACCAGGAGGAAAATGAAGAGGAGCCTGAGTCTGAGGACTATGACACGCCCACAGGGGAAGCTGAGGAGGACACATCATCTGATGAGGCTGAAAAGCCTGAACCTGAGCCTCCTATTCCTTCTCCCACGCTGATGGTTCCCAAGGAAAAGAAAAAGAAAAAGAAGAAAAAGAGCAATCAGGTTCAGTTTGACAAATTTATGAATGCTTTTATGAATCTGAATATTAATATTCCTTTTGCAGAGGCATTGGAGATGCCCCAATATAACAGGTTCATGAAGGAGTGGTTAGCAAAGAAGCGAAAGGAAAAGAAGGTTGACACGGTATATCTTGCTTCCACATGCAGCACAAGAGTACAACAGAAGGTACCTGAAAAAGTAGCAGATCCAGGGAGTTTTTCTGTTCCTTGTAGTTTTGGTACTTACTCTTTTAGAGCTTTATGTGACTTAGGTGCTAGCATTAATATCATTCCTTTGTCCTTGTGTAAAAAGTTAGACATAGGTGAGATTAAATCTACTCCTGTAAAGCTCCAATTGGCTGATCAGTCTGTGGTTAGACCAGTTGGCATTGTAGAAAATGTTTTAATCAGAGTAGGTAGATTTTTCCTCCCTATTGATTTATATGTTATGGACATGATAGAAAATCCTTCAATGCCTGTCATATTAGGAAGACCATTCCTTGCTACTGGGCGAGTGATTATTGATATTGAGCGCAGGGAGCTCACTCTTAGAGTCAGGAACGAAAAAGAAATTTTTAAAGCAGTGGAAGACTCTAAAGAACAATCTGAAGTGCTGTTCATGGGCTACAAGAACGGTGCAAGAAAGAGCACCTCTGTTGGATTCACAGAAAAGAAGCCTCCTTGAAGCACGGTCAACACGTCGAGCTAATGACGTTAAACAAGCGCTTATGGGAGGCAACCCAAGTAAGTGTAGTTGTGCTTTTCTATTTGCTTTTGATTTATTGTTTGTTTTTGTAGGTCTTGTTTCTGTCTCTCCTTTGCTTTCAAGCTTTCAAGATTTCAATCAAGAAGTCATCATCATTCCAGGCCAGTATTATTCACTCCTCTCATTCTTTTATTGTTCTCATGCTTGTTTATGCCTTATTTTCTTTATACATTGAGGACAATGCATGTTTTAAGTTTGGGGGTGGATTAGCATGTTTGTGGAGCCCTTGAGCATCTGAGTTCGGGCTATAGTTTTGAGCTTTCTTTGAATTAAGCATATGGTTGTTTTCTGGATGCTATTTTTGCATGATTATGATGTCCTAGGATAGGCTTTCTTGTCAATTTTCAAGCTTGCGATGAGTTGTAAGCATGAGTGCCCAAAAAGGGAGACTTTTTAAACTTTTTCTAGGAGATGGCTTGCATGAGTAGAGTATTTGTCTTGGCGAGATTTGGATTTGAATGCTTAGGAGCGAATTATTAGGTTCATATGCTTGTTGTCACCTCGATAGGTGTAGGGTAGAGCTAAAGAGTTAATTTTTTGCAAATTAGCATGTTTGATCTTGCTTAGGAGGAAAGAAAAGAATAATTGCTTATCATGCTCATAAAGAAAAATCAATTTTATTGTTACAATTTGAAATCGAGAAAGTCATGACTTGTGCGCACAAAGCAATGAGTAATAAAGATTTAGGCAAAAAGAGCTACCTCTGTTGTGATCAGTTAGGCCAACCAGAGAAATCTCAAGTTAAGGGTCCCTGCAATGGGTGTGTGAAAGCTAGTGCCACATATACTTGCTTAATTTAATTGTTAATTATAAGCACCTAAGTTGGGACGAAAACAAACTAATTTGTTTCATTAACTCGTTAGTGAAACCTTAGTGCCAGTGTAGAGGGAAGATGAGCTGAGAGTTTAATAATCCAATCCCGGGATAGTAGAGTCTGATCTTGTTGAGTTAGATCTCGCTTGTGCAAGTTAATTTTGGAAAAAATTTAATTTGTCTCCCTCATTGGTCCTTATGTGCATGACTCTTGCTTGCTTGACTATTGACTTTTGAGCCTTGAGGATTGAGTTATGATTATTGCATCCATTCTTCTACTGTGTGTTTGATTTGTAGTTTGCTCAAGGACTAGCAAAAGCTTAAGTTTGGGGGTATTTGATAGCGAGCATAGCTAGCTACTTTTACTTATTTAATTTAGCTAGTCTTTTATGATTTTGGGCCATTTTATTGTGCTTTATTGTTTATTTTGTAGGAAAGCGATGATTAGAGCTAAAACGTGGAATTGGAGTTAATCGGGTGTTCGGGACGTGAAAATATGCCAAAGAACCGGAAAGTTCAAGCAACAAGGAGCCAAGAGAGGGCATTCTGCCCATCAGCGTCGAGACGCCACTCTTGGAGGGTCTCGACGCTGGTTTTCCTTAATTAGAAGAGGCGGCAGCGTCACAGCGTCGAGACGCTGTGACAATAGCGTCTCGACGCTACCGTTATTTCCATTCCAGACGCGCGTGTTTAAGAGGCAGCGTCGAGACGCTGTCTGGATAGCGTCTCGACGCTACGACGAAAAATCAGAATAAAAGCTTCCTTTCGGCTAGGTTTTTGGGGGAACTCTTTTGGGATACTTTTGGAGCCGTAAAACAGAGGAGAAAACAGAGGATTGAGGCTGAACAAGAGGGAGAAAAGCGGAAATCAACCCATCGTTCGTGGGGATCGTGACGGGGACGTTCGGTCTCGGCCTACATTGAGTTTTCTTTTCCCTTTCCTTTTCTTTAGCTAGACCTTATGGCTTTATTATGTTTAGTTGAGCTTGTAATACAAATCATGAGTAGCTAAACTTGTAGCTTAGGGATTGATGTAGTTGATTGAGTTTATGGATTGATTTATAGTTTAAGTTGTGCAATGTTTATTATGTTTGTAATCTTGATTTAATGCTTTCAATTAATTGGCCATTAGTTGGATGATTTATGTTTTGAATCTAGCTCGGGAGAGGGGATTTGATATAGACATACTCAAGATTGCATGACTAAAGTTTATTTTCTAATTCGTGACGGTTTTAGACTAACTTTAGAATTGGTCAAAAGATCTCATTGCCTTGCATATTAATAAACTTAGATAGGGATATCAAGTTGGTTAATTTGCATGAGAATCAATTATACTCGGGAGAGGTAGTTGTGATTAAAGGGTCTTTGGCTCATAATTTCATTGTGCATAATAACTTACTCCTTAAAATCAATCCTAGACTAAATCGGCGAAATCAATTCCCTAAGTGTTTTTCCCAATTGAATTTCCACACCTTTTTACTTGCTTCGATTTAGTTTTCATACCATTCATTCATCACTTTTTGCTCCCTAAATAAAATTGAGCGAGATAATTCACAATACTTGATTTGCTTAAAAAATCCAATCCAGAGGACGACATTCGAATTTACATTCACTATATTATAACTTGACCCGTACACTTGCGGTAAGGAAAAGTCCACATCACATGTATCCATAACAATTTATTTTGATCGGGACTAGCAAAAGCTTAAGTTTGGGGGTATGATAGCATGCATAAATGCTTCATTTTATCCTTAGATTTAAGATTTTTTGTTGGGTTTTATTGTGGATTTAATGTCTAAATATGTTTATTTCAGCATTATGTCCCAGAGGAGCTCTATCATCAATTTTGGAGTAAAAGATAGAGGTTTGGCCCAATTAATGAAGAAGTGGGTCAAAGAAGGATGATTAAAGAGCTTAAAGTGAAGACCATAGGCCAAAATTTCAAAAAGAATGGCCCAAAACCAACCCACAAGCCGAAGAGAAGGAAGTCCAAGAGGAGGAGTTGCATCGCGACGCCACCCTCGGCGTCGGCAACTTGGGAAACACGAATATGACGTCATGGCGTCGAGACGCTGTGACGTCTGTGTCTCAACGCTAGGCCTACTGGAGCACTATTTAAAGGAGCGTTTTGCCTCGATTTTCAAGCATCAAGTAGCAAATTGGAGTGTTTTCCAAAGGCTGCTAGAACCTCTTAGAGGGAGGGATTGAGAGATATGTTTTAGAGAGTTTTGTGAGCATTTTAAGGGTGATTCGGGCTTGTGGCGGGGCTCCAATCTGAGGGAGTGAAGAACACTCGAGCGGAAGTGATTACGGATCTTAGGCCTTCATTTTCATTAATTTGTTTAAGAGAAGCATGCTGAAATTTTAACCGAAAAACAGAGTAATGAGAAAACCAACCTTGAAAGCTTCAATCCATGAGTTCCTTTGTTCGTTTCTCTTCATAATCGAGTGATGGGCTACTGCTAGAGTCTTCCCCGCTAATCTCTGGCCTTAGAAAGAGTTTGTGGGAACTCAAATCATGATGAATTGAAGGAGAGAAAAATGGGTTTTTGAGAGAACCAATTCCATCAAGATTTTTCTTGCATCCTTCTTGCTGAAGCTTTTCATCCTCCTTTTTAAAGGAAGAATACATGTAGTTAACAAGCCTTACAATCAGCCAGCAAACACCATGACTCAAGAGATCGAAGTCATTTAAGGATACAAACACAAAATTTTGAATTTCCAAAAGAAAATTCAATTTTGAATTTCCATAAACCAATTTGAAATATTCATAATAACCAAATTGGTTTATATATATATATATATATATATATTAATTTAATATCTTATATTAAATTAAATCATGAACCAATCCCGGTTTCTCTCAAAAAACAATTTATTCAAAGGTGAATCCTTATTCAAATTTAAACCGTAATATGTATCCTTATACATATTTGTAATATTTAGATCATAATTAAATATTACCAACTCTCTCTATATATAGTTTAATCCATAATTAAACTAAAGCACGTTTAAGTATATCGTATACATTTAACGTTAACTCCCTACATCGAATTCGAACGATTCAAATTCTTTCATCACTTTTGTTCTAAGGTTTAGTCTATTTGAGCTAGTAGGGGTACCTAATGGACCTACAGGTCATGGGCTCCAACGATCCGAGATTGACCTGTTAAACTCTTTTAACCTAGTTAACCAACATTCGTTGACTAACAGGACACTCCACTATAGCCCGTAGTTGCACTCCCCTCACTGTAGATATATCTATGTCCACACGATATAACCGTGATCAGTACGTCAAACCTTCACAGGTTGTTCGTAACTATAGCTAGGTCAAATGTCCGTTTTACCCCTATAGCACTTCTTGTTCCTTAAGTCCCCACTGAGTCCCTAATGAACAATTGGTTTGTACTCCGACCACTAAACTTAAAAACCTCTTGGGCTAATGAGAGGGCGGTGCACCTTTGTTCACTTCCCGGAGTCAGAACTTAAGGGAACAACCTCTCTACTATCCCTAAAGTCGGGTAGCAGTGAATTTCATCTTAAAGGAATATTTCCCCAGCAATCTACCCGGTCTTATCCCCAAAGTCGTGGGCTTATTGATCAGCGTTGTTGGGCCACTCTTACTCATGCAAATCAAAGGATAATCCCGAATAAACATGAGTTCATAGTTAGCTCAGGATTAAGATCGAGTTACCTAGGTCATCGCTTAGAATAGTCAGTTTCACTGTAAACGACGTTAGAAAGTGAAAGTGACTTATTTTGTGGTCCGGTCTTATGCAAACTTCTTTTGCATAGGATTCCCCCACTCGCATGTCTCTACATGAACGATTTAGGATCACATTGTTCGTACTAAAACAAAGTGGGCCGCATCACATAGTTTTTCCTAGGATAAGGTACCCAGTTTTATCCCTATACTATAGATCGTTTAGGCTATTACTTGTACTTGATCCACTTTTATGTCACTACATAAAGTTCAAGTATTCATATCATAGCCAAGGATTCTAGTCTATTGGATTTGGGTTAAATAATGCATAATTAAGAAACCATTCAACAACTAGAAATTGAATCATTTCAATAACGTTTGATATTTAACTTTGTTACATTTACTATCCATGAGTTTTAGGACATAAATCCCAACAAACTCCCACTTAGACTAAAACTCTAGTGGGCTGTACAACAATCCATAAACATAGTGGTCGAATACATGTTAAAATGCAATAAACAAGGATATCTAGTATACCTATTACATATCTCCCACTAGCCCTAGATTATTCTTTGTACATTACTCGTAGACCTAGCCCGTCTAGTTATCCCTTGAACACTTTAGCCATGAGGGCCTTCGTAAATGGTTCAGCAATGTTTTGCTTTGAGGCTATCCTCGTGACAATTATGTCCCCTCTATGCATAATCTCTCAGATGAGATATACGTTTGTGTTCTATACATTCGCCTCATATTTGGAACAACATCCAAATGACCTTCCTAAGCCACACAGACTTCTAAGTTTGCTTCATAAGTAGCATTATACTTGGACTTCAAGATAAAGTCTGTAATGCATCCTTACTTGATGTTGCACCATTCTATAACTCCCTATTAAAGGGTGAATCCTAATGCCATTGTAAATTTCCTTGAATCCTGATCGGGGTGAATTAGAATTAGTGTATCCTGTAAGGATCAGATCCTTAGCACCATACACAAGCTCATAATCCCTCGTTCTCCTAAGATACTCGAGGATATTTTCATAGCAGTCCAGTGGTCTTACCCTAGACTGAATTGGTATCAACTGACAATCCTTACTGCATACCATATGCCAGACCTGGCTACCTAATGCCAAGTTATAGGGATTCTGTCTCCAATCCTCAACCTCTTGAGGTGTTTTAGGACACTGCTCCTATGAAAAATGAATTCCATGTCGGACAGGTAACCAACCATTATTGGAATTCTAATCTTATATCTAGCCAACACCTTGTCCATATAAGATACATGAGACAAAGCTAGCGATCTGTTCTTGCAATTTCGAACGTTTTCAATTCTAAGAACATATGGAGTCCCTCCTGCACTGCTAGCTAACTTTTAATGTCAGTATTATAGCCTATATCCTTCCCTAATGAAGAGGATATCATTCACATACAAAACTAAGAAAGCTACTAAGCTATTCATCATCCTTCTAACAACATAAGGCTCATTATTATTCTGGTCAAAACTATAAGATTTAATCATGCATTAAGCTTTATGTTCCAAGATCGAGACCCTAGTTCAATCCATAAATGGATCGATTAAGTTCGCAAACCTTTTGCTCTAGATCCTGTGCTATGAACTCTTCTGGTCAATACCAGACGAAATTGAAGTACTCATACTTTATTTCAAGGTTCATCCTTTTGACTCAACTGTCTCTATCCACGTCATCCATTGCCTGTTTTAAAGGTCAATGGATCCTCGATATTGTCATCAGGCATGATAATTGGAGTTTCAGTTAAACTCAAATAGTTTTCATTAGGTTGATTTACAACCCTCCCACTACATTGAGGCTCTCTCAACGATTGAGAAGGACGGGACTAACTCAATGTGCCAGCTCAAACAACTCTTGTTGAAGGGCTAGTCTGATCAACAACTCTTTGTAGCTTTACTAGATAACTTACTTTAACACTGTCTTACTGCGTTGTTTGTGATCTCTAACGTGGTCTTCTTCTAAGAAAGAAACATTTGTCAATACAAATACTTTATTTTCTTTTGAACAAAGTAGCATCCATATCTCGTTTCTTTTGGGGTAACCTAGAAATAGGCACACTATCGAATAAGGTTCTAGTTTCTTCGGGTTTGTCTTAAGCATATATGCAGGACATCCCTAAGTTCTGAAACGACATAAACATACTTTATGCTCTTTTCAGAGTTTCAAATGATGTGTCAAAGACACTCTTTGAGTGAACCATATTCGTATTATAAACTGCAATCTTTACTGCATAACCCAAAACAAGTTAGGCAACTGAGCATAGCTCATCATTAAGTGAACCATGTCCAACAAGGTTCTGTTTCTGCTTACCGATACATCATTCTATTATGATGTACTAGGTGTTGAGAGTTAGGACGTAATTCCATGTTTTATCAAATAGACCTAGAATCTCGAGTCCATATACTTTCCACCTCGATCGTATCGAAGTGTCCCTATCGTTCTACCTAATTTGGATCTTTATCCTCGGTGTTTATACTACCTAAACTTCTCAAGAGTTCGAACTTATGACGCATTAGGTATAGATAATCACACCTTGAATAATCATCAATTAAAACTAATGAATTATTCATACCCTGTTTGAGCTTTAGCATTCATTGATTTCAAAGATCAGAATGTATTAGCTTTAAGGGTTCTTTGGCAAAATAACCCTTTGACAGGACAAGTTATTGAGACTCGAGTTGTCAAATAAATTTATAATCAACGACACTATAACTATTTTGTAGAAATAGCGGCCGGGGTCGAACACAGGGAAGGGGATCTAGCAGATGCAAAATTTTGTGCTAATAAAATAGGGGGTTTTGGAAAACAGGACAAGCAAAAAAATAAATGTTGAATGTAAATGAGACAGAATAAAGCGTGCAATGGAGAAGTATAACAAAAATCAATATCATAAAAAGGGATCGCTGGATTGGGATTTCTTATGCCTGAATGCTATTTCACTTGGCTTCCTAGTTTTCTCTAAAAATCATTCTAAGCCGATTTTTATTAGTCTAGTTGGCTTCTTGGTTACTTGGAGGACCCCCTACACTAACTTGTGTTAATTAACCCGTTAACCGTGAATTCTGCAATTAACAAGATTAATCAATTTTATTATTATCGATCGCCACCTCTCATACATAAAGTAGCAACCATCCGAGACCTTGCAATGGCCACTAAATTATATCTAACTAGTCTAGAATAAGCAATCTTTCAATTACCTTACTTAAACTAGTCGCTTTAGGGTCGTGGGTCCAGAATCGTATTAACTAAATTTAAATACAATTTAAATCTAATTCATACAACCTTTAACATGCATCCTAGGCCTATCAAGGGTCGTCACTCTGTAGAGATTGTCTTGTCTCAGCCTAGTGGCTATCTAAAAATAACAGATAGAATACATAAGTAGTAATCGCATAGGGTCGTCAAGCCTAATAGACTAGTCTCATGTATTGGTTTCAACGGGATAACATGCTGATAACTCTCCAAAAGGGAGTTATTTAGGCCTTGGTTTTATAGTATTTTGTCTGTCTTCTGTGCTAAATAAGGTTGCTTTTAGATGAATATTATATGTTTAAACCCATATGGAAGAATAGATGCTTTGGAAGTTATTTTGTGCAGAATATATTGTTGAGCGACTTGAGGGATCAAAATCTGTGATCCAGCAAAGCAGGGAGCAAAACTGCCACGTCACAGCTCGTTATCCATTTTAATGAACTGAAGTTAGTTGAGCTATTTTCGGATTTAAGAAGCAAGGAGAGCCATCCACGTGTACAGATTGACCTAATTTGGGCTTGCCTTCATTCTATAAAAGGGAAGAGCCATCCAAGTAAAAAATATTCCACTTTTGGGAAAGATCATTTCTCATTTCCATCATTGGGAGCCGAATAGAGCAGGAAAGATTGGAGACTTCAAGAAGACCATCAATTACGGATTTGACCAAGGGAATTAATCTTTTCTTGTAATTTCTTGTAATTATGGATGCACATACTCAGATTGTAGTGCGTGTTATCATGAGCTTTATGAACTAAATTGCTTAGGTGTTGGTTAGGAGCCATGTAATTGTCGTGCTTATTTTCTCTATGCAATATATGTTGATTTGAGCATCTTGATTATTTTTTGTGCATATCCTTATTTTGTGCCCGTCTGGTGATGACCGCAAAGTGCACGGGTCACAAGTAATATAAAATGGAAGAATTCCGAGTATCGAATCCACAGGGAGGCGAAGCGAAAATTAAGCAAGCAAAAATCTCTTGAGCACTAAAAATAATTAGGAGAAATAATATTTAGGGGACAGTTCATGCAGTTAAAAAGGATTCAAAAATCAAAGCAGTTAAAGAAAATAATTTGATCAATCGATAAAAAAAAAGCGGAGAAAGAGTTTTCTAATGGGAAGAGGGGTCTTTGAAAATCAATTATTAGCCAAACAGTTGCTATAATTATCCTATCTCATTGCCCAACTAATTATAATCCTAGAATCTCCGTTAATCACATAGGTTCTCCTGTCGGTTTCCCCTAATTGTAATTAATTCATTTTAACAACCTAAGTGTCCTTAGCGCCATTAAAAATCATCAATTATTACGCTCTGATTCATTTTAGGAATCTAAGTTTAATCAACTAATCCCGGTGTCACGACGGGCAATTAAACTAGTTGCATGGATTATGATCTATCCTAACTTCTCTCCGTCGAGTTTCCATTAAGAATCGAATCATTACACAATTGGCCAGATTGAATAAAGCATTAAGCACATCCATACAAATAATTAGGAAAAAGGGCAAGAGACAGGTAATCATAACAACATTCTGACTATAATTTCATTTCAAGACCCCAATTTGGGGTTTAGCTATACATAGCTAAAATATCCACAACATTTACAATAGAAAGCATAATTAAGAGCATAAAAGGAAAGGAATTGACCGTCGAAGAACCCCTTTGCTGACGCTCAGAGCTCCGCCGAACACTCCTTGAGCCTCCTAGGATGCTCCCCAAAATTCCCCAAATATTTCCCACTAAGAAATCTCTCAAAAAGGCTAGAAATCCTTGAGAGAGGCTCCAAAGGAGCCAAAGGAGGGAGGAAAGGAAGGAAAGAATGGATTGATTGGTGATTAATTGATGGTAAAATGAGGCACCAAGGGGTGCCTTTTATAGGCTCGGATTGGGGGTAGCGTCGCTACGCTATATTGCACAGCCTCGTGACGCTGCTATGCACGCGTCGTGTTGCCCAAGAAATGGACAGCGTCTCGACGCTATGCCATTTTCCAGCAATTCCAGCTTCGGTTTGGGCTAATTTTTGGGCCTTTTCTTTACTTCTTTTTGGGCTCTTCCAACATGATTGGCCTCTTTGGATCCCCTTTTGATCCAAGCTTGGATTTGGGCTTCATTAGCTTCATTTTTGGCACTTTTTCTCCCAAAATCACCGACTTTGCTCCTAAGGACAAAATAACAGAATACATTAAATATTTTCATTAATAACACGATTAAAGCACTGAAAAGCCTAATAAATTGGGACTAAAATAGCGACATTTCTGCCCGCTATCATCTGGCCAGCCGGTATGAATACCACTTCTTAGTTTCAGGGATGATTTGAGAAGTGTGTGACATTTAATCACACTAGATCATTGTGTATTGGTGAACGCCAGTGACTGAGTTAGGGATAGCCAGTTGCCTAGTGCTTGATCGGTAAGAGCGTCATTGGGGTTGAAACACATTCCAAAAAATCCAGAGTTCCGGGAGGATCCTGCTAATAAGACTGCAAGAGTTTTGCCTAATCAATAATATTGCTAGAGCATCTTTTAAAAAAATTACTGAACTTGACCAACGCATGTTTCTAATTTGTCTGCTTTATTTATTTACTTCTCTTCTGTCATTTCTTTTGCTTCAGCATTATATCAAAATCAATCATTTTAACCACTTTTTGAAACCATTAAGAAGTTATACAAAATAGATAAAGTGAGAGCTATTCAGCCCCGTGGATTCGATAAATACTTATTACTTGTTGCGGATTGTGTATGCTTGCACAGTGTTCTAGAGTCTTTTTTTACTTTTTTTTACCCACTCTAGAAACCCAACACATGCAAAACTCAATAAAAATACAGCAAGAACGGACCTTAAAGTACCAGAAAACTCAGCCAAACTTAATAGCAATCAAGGCATAATCCCAATCCAACGATATAAAGGTGTTTAGCTACTCACAAACAAAGTAAAAGCATAAACTAATACAAAAGATTGCATAAATAATGATTAAACAAGGTCTAAACAGAGGTTGGAAAGTAAAAGAGACGAAACAAATCGTAAAGGGACCAAAATTCTAACCTAACGACAAACTAAACCGAGACCCAATATTTATAGAAAAAGCCATAGAGTCGAGACGCCAGGGCTCGACATCTCGACGCCACGAACTTTATACTCCGCTTCGAAGTCGTGTTGGCGTCGAGATGCTAGGGGCAGCGTCTCGACGCCATCCCCAATCTTAGCATGTTGTTTTATTTCTCGGTCTTGTCTCGTTACATCTCGATACGTGGCTTCAATCTTCGGTTCTTGGTGTCGTTCTTTAGGCCCGCTTCAATAAACTTGGGTCTTCTCACCTCCTCGTCGTCCAAGACATCGAGATGGCTCCAAAACTCCATAATTGGCCCGAATTAACACCAATTTAGCGTGATTGGCTCCCGACATTGCCTAAGCTCAAAGATCTTGTAAATAAGATAAGTAAAGTATAAAATTCCTCTAACAAGCTTAGATTAGAGGTGATAAAATAGGACTATTTAGGTCCTATCACCCTTTCCAATAAAATTGTTTAGTCATCTTGCCCCGAAGGCATGACTCACAAGGAGGTGATGAGACATCCTCTAACTTTGTTTAGAAGTTCATTCTTGACCAGCCTCTCAATCCTATTGAGTTTTAATATTGCCTAACCTCAATTGCCAAAGATAGGTACTTTGAGAAACACGTTGCCTTTTGGTTGAGTCTCAACGGTTTAAATATCTCATGATTAAAAATCGCTCTAGACTCTATCGGTCTTAAAACATATATGTTATTTTTCATGTTTGCAGAACAAATATTGGCATCCTTTTCGAAATGAACCGCTCATACATTAAAAGGTAACATAAAAGCCTTGTTCTTGCAAACAAGATATAGAAATCAAAATTTCTTTCAATCTTTGGAACTATATTAAATAATATCTAACGTTCCTCGGAGAAGAATAACTTTATGTCTCCCACTGTCACAGCCAAGATGAACTCTTATGTTTCAACTCTAAGAGTCATCTTAACTAGCTCACAGCTTGTGCCAAGAACTCGTTCCTCGAGAAGAACATATGTGATTAGTGAGCTATGTATCGAATATCCAGGTTGAATCACTATTCCTACTAAGCACGTCTTCAAGACAAACAAATGTTATTTTAGCGTCTTGGGTTATGTTCTTATTTACTAGGCAGTTTGCTATGTCATGAATATTTCGAAAACGAATTTAGACATAACATCTTGAGAGCATTCCACATTTTAAGACCATTTCCAAACCACTCACTACGATCTCAATGTTTAAGTTTGTTTTCTTAGTCGTATGTTTTTATACCAATAACGTATTTGGCGTATAGAAGAGGCATTTATAGAACCTATACTTATTGCTTAAAATAAACAAATAAACTTATACTGGTTGTCTAATATTTAACCCATTACCTAATCCAATCAATTTAGCAAAAGTAATTAAGCACCCTATGAATCATAATTCTTTTGCAACGATACTTCAGAGGTTTAGAATAACTGCTACCGAGGGGTAGTTAGCTACTCCTCCTCTGAACTGAGACGTTCTCAACCAAACGCTAACACCATAATCACTCATATCCTGTTAGTGTTTAGTTACTGCTGCTTGGTCAAGAAATCATTAACAACTTAATAATTTCCCGTAAGTGTGACCCTCCATTTTCAGATCCCAGAGGACGACCCCAACAATGCTGTCGAAGGGGAAAGCTAATGTTGGGAATGGTCCTAAGAAACCTTATCCATTTATGGAGTTTTCATTGTTTCGAATCCCATGTTACATCCCTCTAAATGGTTTAGTAGCTCCAGGGCATACAATTCAGGCGCAACATGGGAATCTCACGGTGCAATCCAATGGAAGAGACCGCAGGATGTGTTGTCACACTTCCTTCACCCACTTACTATAAATACTTTCTCCATTCACCTTGTTATTGATTTATGCAAACACCTTCCAAATGGAGCAATTGCGTTAGTAAGTAACACGAGGCCAAGCATAAACCTCACGGTGTGAATTTTAGGGAGAGAGAGAAGAAGACGATTTATTTTCATATACCTTTTTCCTCCCACTAAGTATTCTAAAGATTAGGGCCTTTTACTTAGGTAAATTTCGGCTAAACGAATCTATCTAAGTTTATGCCTTCTATTTAACTTTTTAAATAAGGTCTCTACTCTAATGTCGAGGCGAATTAAACCCTTTTAATTTCCTAGCGACATTGCATGCTAATAAGACCGTGGTTAATTCAACTCATGTACCAGATTACCGGGAGAGTTCCCTTATGACAAAAGTCTTATATCCTACTTAACATATTTTAACTCTATTAAAATACTAAGTAGGACATTTTTCTAATCCTATTAGAAAATAGTGATCTTAGGTCTAATTTAATTTTAAACTGTTTTAAAATATATTCATGTTCCTAAGATCCTATGTTAGCATGCAACTCTTTGTTATATGTTTGACGATTTTTATTCATTAACCTTATAACTATTATAACTTTTAATGAATTAATCCTATAACTTGCTTCTAATGGTGATGAAAGCATATAACAATCAACAATTCAAGTTATATAAAAACACCATTCATAAAGCAAACACATTTTGAAATAACCAACGTCTAGGTGATCTCCCAAGGCATAACTATTACGCTATGATGTCTAGGTGATAAAACCTTACATCTCTCACGCATGCTCATAAAACCTAGTTAACCTAACTAAAGTACCGGCTTGATGCCCAGGTAGAAGGTGTTTCGTAAATCGTCATCTTAAATACCTCCAGCCTTAGACAGCATCTCACCGAGTGAGTTCACTTGTAACCTTAGCTTTACAAGATATCGACCTATTCTATGCGAATTGTTCGAGATTGGATTTCGTTAACCCTTAGTGAGCATGCATTTATCTTTGTTATAGGTTTTAACGTCTATCTGAATTTTATAACATTTAATAATATAGACAACCTATAACATTCATCTATGCTAAGGTGGTTTCATGTTGCATGCTTGTTCGTTTTCATTTATTAATATAACGCTTACATTCAAACAATCATAAACGAAAAATATAACATCCAACATGCATCTATCATGAAACTCTAACATGCATTCCTTTTATTATAACCTTTATAATTAATTACTAATGCATGAAACATGTTTTCCCATGGTGGGATTTTAAATCTATATGACATACATTATGCATATTCAATTCTAATTTAATTATAACAAACATTCCTAATGCATAAATAATTAAACAGACTAAAGTGGACCGATTTTGGCTTCCAAACAATCAAACTAAGCTAAATTATTACATTAATAATTAAATGAACTCATAAACCGCCTTGGACAGCTCCCGAACCGGCCCCGAACCTTTTGAACCAGTTTGAACCACCTCAATAGGACTTGAATCGGACCAAAAAGCTTGAAATTTGGTTGAACTAGGCTTGAATCAACCGAACCGGACCGCTGGTGGACTGGACCAAACCGAACCACCGCCAAAATTCAAACAGTTTGAATTTGTTCATCAACAGTTTCTTCATCCTCTTTTTTTTCAGCCAGCAAACATCTCCTCTTCTTCGATCGATTACAACGTATTTTCAGCTCTATTGACTCCCAAATTTATACAGACTCTAGGAAGGACATTAAACCCACTATACATGTAGGCTATTACAATTTTCATCAACAATTGAGAGAGAATTTTAATGCCAAAATCGAATTATCCCCCTTTAGCTACCAAACTTATTCATCTGATGAAATTCACCCACCAAACTCAAAATTAATGGAAATCAAGTGCCCAAACCACGCTCTGGTACCAATTGAAGGAGTGAAGAACACTCGAGCGGAAGCGATTACGAATTTTAGGCCTTCATTTTCATTAATTTGTTCAAGAAAAGCATGCTGAAATTTTAACCGAAAAACAGAGGAATGAGAAAACCAACCTTGAAAGCTTCAATCCGTGAGTTCCTTTGTTTGTTTCTCTTCATGATCGAGTCATGGACTACCACTAGAGTCTTCTTCGCTATTCTCCAGCCATAGAATGAGCTTGTGGGAACTCAAATCATGATGAATTGAAGGAGAGAAAGATGGAGAGAAAAATGGGTTTTTGAGAGAACAGAATTCCAGCAAGTTTTTTCTTCCATCCTTCTTGCTGAAGCTTTTCATCCTCCTTTTTAAAGGAAGAATACATGCACTTAACAAGCCTTACAATCAGCCAGCAAATACCATGACTCAAGAGATTGGTGTCATTTAAGGATGCAAACACCAAATTTTGAATTTTCAAAATAAAATTCAATTTTGAATTTCCATAAATCAACTTGAAATATTCATAATAACAAAATTGATATATATATATATATATATGTATATATATATATATTAATTTAATATGTTATATTAAATTAAATCATGAACGATCCCGGTTTCTCTCAAAAAACAATTTGTTCAAATGTGAATCCTTATTCAAATGTAAACCGTAATTTGTATCCTTATACACATTTGTAATATTTAGATCATAATTAAATATTACCAACTCTCTCTATATATAGTTTAATCCTTAATTAAACTAAAGCACGTTTAAGTATTTTGTATACATTTAACGTTTACTCCCTACATCGAATTTGAACGATTCAAATTCTTTCATCACTTTTGTTCTAAGGTTTAGTCTGTTTGAGCTAGCAGAGGGACCTAATGGACCTACAGATCATGGGCTCCAACGATCTGAGATTGATCGGTTAAACTCTTTTAACCTAGTTAACAAACATTCGTTAACTAATGGGACACTCCACTGTGAAGGTGTTCATATAACACATGCGGAAGCAATTGAAGATCGAAAGCACTTAAGACATTCAATTTTGCTCCTAAAGCATGCATGTTCTATAAAAGACAGAATATAGAGTTGAGAGAACACCAACCTTTGTAGCTCACTTATGTGGAACTCCTTGTGGTGTTTGCCTCTCCTATGCTCCTTGGACAACCTCTAGAGTCTTCCCTACTATTCTCTTGGGCCTAGAAAGACTTGTGGGAGTCTATAGAAGTAAGAAATAGGAAGGGAATGCTTGAAGGTACAAGCTTTAGGAAGAAATGAGATGAGAGAATGCTTGAGGGAGAAATTTTGCAGCATAACACTAAGATGAAAGCTTGATCCTTCTTGAATCTGATTCAAGCACCTTTTATAGACCTCTCCCATGCAAAGACAAGCTTTATGACACTAGCCACATGGTCAAAATGCATCTCAAAGTGGATTCTAGGTGTTTAATTCACAACACATGCATCTAGTGCATGGTTGTGTTGTTTTCCACTATGCATCATCATGCAAGAGTGGAAATGCCACTAAATCCATTATGAATTGAATCCTAATTGTGAATTTTCAGCTTGCAATTCATTTCAATTTCAATTCAAAATTGAAATTGATTTCTAGGCAATTAATTGGGACATTTCCAAGTAATTTTGATATGATTAATCCAATTAATCTTTATCACCTAATGCCATGAATTATATATGATTCCTAATACATATATAGTATTTAAAACACTTTTAAATACCTTATCTCTCAATTCCTAATTTAATTCATAATTAAATCATTGTGTCGAACACGTTTTACGATAAAACCCTATTTCCCATTTTTGAACGATTCAAAGATTCCTATCAAAATATTCTAGGCTTTAATCCGATATGAGCTAGTAGGGGGACCTAATGGACCTATAGATCATGGGCTCCAACGATTCGAGGCTAACCGACTAATCTCATTATCAAAGTTATCCAACATTCGTTAACTACCGGGACACTCCACTATAGCCCGATAGTTGCACTCCCCTCACTATAGATATATTTCCGTCCACTTGATTTAACCATGTTTAGTAAGTCGTTCCTTCACAGGTTGTCCGTAGCTATAGCTAGGTCAAATAACCGTTTCACCCCTATAGTACTTCTTGTTCCTTAAGTTCCACTAATCTTCTAATGAACAATCGATTTGTGGTCCAACCATCAAACCTAAGTCCCTCTCGATCCAACGAGAGGGTGGGGCCCCTTGTTCAAGTCCTGGAGTTAGTACTTAAGAGAACAACCTCTCTGCTATCCCTGAAATGGGTAGGAGTGAATTCCGTCTTGCGAAACTATGTCCCCAGCTATCTATTCGATCTTATCCCCAAAATGGTAGGCTTGTCGAGTCGGCGATGCTGGCCACTCTCACCCATGCAGATCAAAGGATAATCTCGCATAAACAGGAGTTCATAGATAGCTCAGGATTAAGAACGAGTTACCTAGGTCATCTATGAGAAATAGTCAGTTTCTTCAGTAAACGGCGTTATAAAGAGAAAGTGACTTATTTCGTGGTCCAGTCTTATGCAAACTCATTGCATAGGACGCCCCCACTCGCATGTCACCACATGAACGATTTAGGATCTCATCGTTTGTACTTAATACAAAGTGGGCCGCGTCCATAGTGTCACCAGGATAAGGCACCCAACCGTATCCTTATACTATAGACTATTTTTTACTATAAACTTGAACTTGATCCTACGATATGTCCCTACATATAGTTCGAGTATTCATTTTATAGTCAAGGATCTTAGTTTATTGGATTTAGGTTAATCATTCGCAATTTACATATTCAATAACATCTTTTACCGAATAACCTCAATAATGTCTTTATTGAAAATAAAATATGTTTAATGATTTACAAACTACGAGTTTATAGGACATTAAACCCAACAAACTCCCACTTGCACTAGAAACTCTAGTGGGGTACATGAAGTTAGGTGTGAGAGAAGTATAACGACAATAAACTAGGGCATCATCCATACCCTTACATTTCTCCCACTTGCCCTAGTCTAACAAAGCTCGTAAACCTAGATTAACTAGGTGACCCTCAAATACTTTAGCCGTGAGGGGTTTTGTAAACGGATCAGCTATGTTGTGCTCCGAAGCAATCTGCGTGACGATCACATCTCCTCGTTGCACGATCTCCCTGATGAGATGGTATTTGCGCTCAATATGCTTTCCTCGCTTGTGACTTCGAGGTTCCTCAGAGTTTGCAACTGCTCCACTGTTATCACAATAGAGGGTGATAGGCAGTTGCATATTTGGAACAATTTCCAACTCTGTTAGGAATTTTCTTAGCCATATTGCCTCTTTTGCTGCTTCGCAGGCGGCTACGTACTCTGCTTCCATGGTAGAGTCAGCAATGCAACCTTGCTTAATACTCCTCCATACTATTGCTCCTCCATTTAGAGTAAACACAGATCCCGATGTTGATTTTCTTGAATCTATATCGGTCTGAAAATCTGAGTCAGTGTATCCTGTAAGGATCAGATCCTTAGCTCCATACACGAGCGTATAATGCCTAGTTCTCCTTAGATACTTAAGGATGTTTTTAACAGCAGTCCAATGCGCATGTCCAGGATTGGACTGATATCTGCTGACAATTCCTACAGCATAGCATATGTCGGGTCTGGTACACAGCATTGCATACATCAAACTACCAACTGCTGATGCATACGGAATACGTCTCATTTCCTCAACTTCTTGAGGTGTCTTAGGACTTTGTTCCTTCGACAGATGAACCCCGTGCCTAAAAGGTAATAACCCTTTCTTGGAGTTCTGCATCGAATATCGTATCAACATTTTGTCGATATATGATGCTTGAGACAGTGCTAGCGTTTTGTTCTTTCTATTTCTAATGATTTGAATGCCCAGAACAAATTGAGCCTCACCCAAATCTTTCATTTGGAATTGAGTCGCTAGCCATTGTTTTACGTCAGTCAGGAATCCTACATTATTCCCAATAAGTAGGATATCATCTACGTATAGAACTAGAAAAGCTACAGTGTTTTTGACGATTTTCTTGTAAACACAAGGTTCGTCAACATTCTGCTCAAAGCCATACGTTTTGATCGCAGTGTCAAAACGTATATTCCAGGATCTTGATGCTTGTTTTAATCCATAAATGGATCGTTTAAGTTTGCAAACCTTTTGCTCATCACCCTGGACTATGAATCCCTCTGGTTCAGCCATATAGATAGTCTCTTCAAGATTGCCGTTCAAAAAAGCTGTCTTGACATCCATTTGCCATATTTCATAATCATAATATGTGGCAATGGATAAGAGTATTCTAATCGACTTAAGCATGGCAATAGGGGAAAAAGTTTCTTCAAAATCAACTCCTTCCCGCTGGGTAAAACCCTTTGCCACGAGTCGAGCCTTAAAGGTTTGAACCTTACCGGCTTGGTCTCGTTTTCTCTTGTAGATCCATTTGCATCCAATAGGTTTTACCCCATCTGGCTGCTCTACAAGATCCCAGACCGAATTGAAGTACATTGACTCCATTTCGAGATCCATGGCTTTGATCCACTGGTCCTTATCAACATCATTCATTGCCTGATTAAAGGACAATGGATCCTCTATTCCATCATCAGATATGATGGTTTGAGTTTCTGTTAAACCCATGTAGCGGTCTGGTTGTATTATAACCCTCCCACTACATCGAGGCTCTCTCACTATTTGAGATGGATGTGTTTGATCAACAACTTTTGATGGACCAGCTTGATCTACAATTTTTGTAGATTCTTTTGTAGTTTTTCTTGAAATCTCATCTAATACTAGTTTACTGCGAGGTCGATGATCTTTTATGTGATCTTCCTCAAGGAAAGTAGCGTTTGTCGATACAATCACTTTATTATCCTGAGGCTCGTAAAATAGACCACCTTTCGTTTCTTTAGGATATCCTACAAACAGGCACAGTTTTGAACGTCGTTCCAATTTCTTTGGGTTTTGCACCAACACGTGTGCCGGGCATCCCCAAATTCTGAAGTGATGTAAACTACCTTTATGCCCTTTCCATAGCTCATAAGGTGTTTCAGAAACACTTTTAGAGGGAACCATGTTCAAAATGTATACGGCAGCCTCAACTACATATCCCCAGAACGAATCAGGCAACTGAGCATAGCTCATCATTGATCGAACCATGTCTAACAAAGTTCGGTTTCTCCTCTCTGATACACCATTTTGTTGTGGTGTAGCAGGGGCTGAGAGTTGAGACGTAATTCCATGTTCTATCAAATAGTCTTGGAATTGTAAGTCCATATATTCTCCACCTCGATCTGATCGTAGTGTTTTAATTGTTTTACCTAAGTGGTTCTCAACCTCGGTCTTGTACTCTTTGAACTTTTCAAGGGCTTCAGACTTGTGATGCATTAGGTAAAGGTAGCCATACCTAGAATAATCATCAATGAAGCTGACGAAATATTCATACCCTCCTCGTGCTTTGACATTCATAGGACCACAGAGATCCGAATGCACGAGTTCCAAAGGTTCTTTGGCCCTATAACCTTTTTCTGAAAAAGGTCGTTTGGTCATTTTTCCCTCGAGGCAGGACTCACATGGTGGTAACGAGTCATCTTCTAACTGGTTTAATAGTCCACTCTTTACCAATCTTTCAATCCTATTGCGATTTATGTGGCCTAATCTCAAGTGCCAAAGATAGGTATTAGGAGAAACTTTTCGCCTTTTGTTTTGAGTTTCCGCTACTTTAAACATTTCCGTATTAAAAATAGCTTTAACTTGAATTGGCCTTAACACGTATAAGTTGCTTTCAAGTTTTGCAGAACATATATACATACCTCTTTTGTTAACAAACACTTTATTAATATCAAAAGATACTTGGTATTCATGTTCAATCAAACAAGAGATAGAAATTAAGTTCCTTTTTATATCGGGAACGTACAAGACATTTTCAAGTAGTAAAAATCTATCTCCAAAAGACAACTTGAGAGTTCCAGAAGCTCTGGCTGAGACGACCTCTCCAGTTCCAACTCTGAGAGTTACTTCGCCATCTGCCAGCATATGCCAGGAACTAATTAAAGGATTTGGAATTCCCCAATTCCGTTAAAGCGGAAGCGTAATTGGGACCGATTCGTAGTTAATTTTGTTTATCCAAAAATACTATTGCATTGGTTAAAACATAGAACAAATTCTATAGAAACTTAAGGCTAAGCATACAAAATTTAGATCTAAATCTATAATAAAGAAAAAAGAAGCAAACCTCCGTTGACGACTCTGAATACTTCAACGGATGATTCTTGTTTGCTCTGCAACAACGAAGAACACCACCATTTGATCTTCCCCGCTATAACTCTGAGATTAGGAACGTAGTTGTGGGACTACCTAATCTTGAATGAGAAAAACACTAAAGAGAAAATTCTCCCTAGAGTTCTTGAGTTGAGAGAATATGAGAGGGAGGCTAGAGAGAATGCAAGAGTGCATTCTTGTGGCCTTATGTTGTTGTACATAAACCCTAGGGTTAGTGTTCTATTTATAGGAGAAAGGCCATGAATAAAATATTCATTTAAAATCAATTATTTCCATAATTGATTTAATCTTTTCCATAATTAATCAATTCCATAACCAATCAATTCCATAATTGATTAATCTTTTCCATAAATGATTGATCACTTCCATAAGTGATTAAATCATTTCCATAAATGATTAATTACTTCCATAAGTAATTAATCATTTTCATAATTGATTAATTTCCAATTAATTAATTCTTTAAATTAATTAATCACCAATTAAATATCATATATTTAATTTCAGACCTTCTATTAGTTAATTAATTAATTACCCAATTAAATATCATATATTTAATTTCAGGCCTTCAATTAATTAATTCTATAATATGAATCAAATTCATATTAAAATTGGAACTCCTTCCAATTCTCTTATATCCTATAAATTTAATATGAATCAAATTCATATTGATATTTGAACTTCTTCAAATATTTATTTCTCTCATAATAATAAAGTTTAATTTCAAATTATACTTTATATTTTAATGTATCATTATACATTATATTAATTTGTATCTCATACAATTAACTTAATTCCCAATATGAATTTGAACTATTCAAATTCTCTCAAGATATAATTGTTCCTAATTACTCTTTACGAGCTAGCAGGGGGACCTAATGGACCTACAGATCAGAAGCTCCAATGATATGAGGTTAACCGATTAAACTCATTAATCAGGTTAACCAATATTCATTAACTGTGGGTCATTCCACTAAAGACCCACAGCTGAACTCTTCTCACTGTAGAACATTTCTGTGTCCACGGATATAGACCTATACCGGTAAGTCAATCCTTCACAAGTGTTCGTAACTACAGTTGGGTCAAATTACCGTTTTACCCCTGTGTTACATCTGTCTCCTTAAGTACCAACGCTCCTCTAATGAACAACCTGTTTATGGTCCAACCATTAAACAGAAAGTTCCTCTCGGGCCAGTGAGAGGACGGGATCCCTTTGTTCAAGTCCCGGAGTCACCACTTAAGGGAACACTCATCTACTTCTCCTAGAAGTGGGAAGGAGTGAATTCCTTCTTGTGTTGTCATGTCCCCAGCCTCCCACTCGGTCTTGTCCCCAAAAAAGGAAGGCATATTGAGTCGGCGTATTGGCCACTCTCACCCATGCTAATCAAAGGACAATCCCTCATGAGAAGGAGTTCATGACACACTCAGGATTAAGACTGAGTTACCTAGGTCATCGTATTGAAACAGTAACCTAACTAGTTAACGGTGTTACATCTAGTGGTTTACTATTTCGTGGTCCAGTCTTATGCAAACTCATTGCATAGGATACCCCCGCTCGCATGTCTCCTACATGGACGCCTTGGATTAATACGTCTGTATCGAATACAAAGCGGGTCGTATCACATAGTGTTACCAGGATAAGGTACCCAACATTATCCTTGTACTATAGACCTTTTAGGTTGTTACTTGAACACCAATCCCCGTATGTCCTCACATACTAGTTCAAGTCACATGTAAACAACCTTGGATCTTAGTTTATTGGATTTGGGTCAAATTGTGCAATATTTAACAATGACACTTTATTGTAGAAACTCAATAACACTTTATTGAAACAAGTATACAATTTGTTTACATTCACTATCTACGAGTTTTAGGGCATAAAACCCAACACTAATTTCCTGTAAAGAAGAGCATACATGGTTAGTCGCTCCTGAATCTAATATCCAGGCAGAGCTATCTTGCTCAACTAAACATGTTTCGATAACGAGCAAATCAAATTTACCTTGTTTTTCTTTTTCAGCCTTCTTTTCCGCAAGGTACTTGGGACAATTGCGTTTCCAATGTCCGTCTACATTACAATGGAAACATTTTCCTTTATCTGCAGCTTTAGTTTTTGCCTTGCTTCCCATTGGAGCCTTTCCTTTCCCTTTTTCCTTCTTTTTCTTCATCTGAATACTTTTATTCTTTGAAGTGGAAGGTCCAGACTTGGTTCCCGAGGACGATCCCTTTTGGAACCACTTGGTTGTGGCAACGTTTGCTTCCCCTTCATGTCCCCTCTTGGTGAGACTTTGGTAGGTCTGGAGCTCGTTTAGCAAAGTAGTCAAGTTAAAGTCTATTTTGTTCATGACAGCGTTTGTCCTGAACTGAATGAAGCTCTTCGGAAGAGACTCCATTATGAAACTTACTTGACTACCCTCGTCAATGGTAGCACCGTTTACTTCAGCAATGTTAAACTGAACCATCATGTTCAAAACATGTTCCCTAACTGAAGCACCTTCCTTCATTCGGGAATTGTAAACATTCTTGAGAGCTTCGTGCCTGATTTGCGAGGACGGTTGTCCAAACATACCTTGCAACGAAGTCATGATCTCCCTTGCGGTGACCATCCTCTTGTGCTTTTTAGACAAGACATCCGAAATGCGTGCTAAAATATAGACTCTTGCTTTATCATTTGCTCGAGTCCATTTCTCATATGTTTCCCGAACAATTCGGTTTGTTGACGAGCCAGGGTTAGGTGGACACTCTTCGGTAAGGACAAATCTAAGATCCTCGATTACTAGTATTGTGTTCAGATTAGACTTCCAAGTTCCATAGTTATCCCCGTTAAGCTTATCTGAAGCGAGTAATTGTACTAGTGAGCTAGACATGCTGAAAAATTAAACAAAGCTATTAGAAATTGCTTATTAACCATTTTTAGACAAAATCCAATCAGGTTTTAGCAAAAGTAATAATGTACCCAGGATTATTATTTTGCAACGACACTTTAGTGAGTTAGAGCAACCGCTACCGAGGGGCAGTCAATTACTCCTTCACTAAATCAAGACGTTCTTGACTAAATACTAATCCCAGAATAACTCTTATTCCTATAGTGGTTTAGTTATCGTTACGTTTGGTCAGGAATTTACTAACACTTAGTAACCCTTGTAAGTTTGACCCGCCGTTTTAAGATTACAGAGAACGGCCCCAACAATGCTACCGAATGGAAAAGCTAATGTTGGAAATGGTCCTAAGTAATCCTATCCATTTCTGGAGTTTGCGTTGTTCCGATCTCCATGTTACAACCCTCCGAATGGTTAGTAGCTCCAGGGCATACAAGTAGGCGCAACATGGAAATCTCACGGTGCAACCTAACGGAGGAGACCGAAGGATGTGTTGACACACTTCCTTCACTCACTTACTATAAATACTTTCTCCATTCACCTTGTTATTGATTTATGCAAACACCTTCCGAATGGAGCAGTTGAGGTATAATCAACACGAGGCCAAGCATAAATCTCACCTTGTGAACAAACGGGAGAATGTGAAAGGGAAATGGATTTGATATATCTCTCCCCTCCCACTAAGTATTTTAAATGGTTTTGGGTATACTTATACTTAGGCGAATTCCGGCTAATTGAATAACCCTAAGTCTAAGTTCATTTAATCCTACGATGTCTAGGTGATAACGATTAAAACCTCACATCACACACGTGCATACTCATAAAACTGGGTTAACTTTAACTCAAGAACCGACTCGATACCCAGGTAGGAGGTGTTCCGTGAACCGTCAACTTAAATACCCCCAGCCTTAGACAACATCTTGTCGGGTGAGTTCTCTTGTAACCTATGTTTTACAAGCTTATCAACCTATTTGAATCTAATTGAAATCGATCGAGAGTAGGATATAATTTAACCCTAAGTGAGCATGCACCTTTTCTTTGTTATAGATTTTAGATTTCTAAGTGATTTATAACATTTATAAATCTAATCTATAACATGCTTCCCCATTTGAATATAACTCTTTATAAACAAACACTAATGAAATTTCATGCTTCATGCTAGGTAACTTTTATCTTTTAATTAATATAACTTTTATATCAATTAACCAATTTTAATTAACCATTCAAGCATGAATCTCCCTAAATCAATATAACACTTATATCAATTAAACATGAAATTTCCCTCATGCATTTGAACATTTAATAACACTTATTAAAAATGCATGAACATGCTTTCCTATGGTGGGATTTTAATCTATATGGCATACTCATAATGCACATACATTTAATCTAATTAAACCATACATTCTCCATGCATAAAAGAAATTAAATCAAGACTAAAATGGAATGGTTTGGCAATTTAAAACAAGCACTTTAACTAATTATTACAATAATAATTAATAAATAAAAGCTTGTAGAAATCCCGAGCTTCACGAACCGACCCGAACCAACCCTCCATGGAGTGAACCGGCCTTCAAAAGTGTGTAAATAAGCTGCAGCAGACCGAACCGGACCCCAACAAAAGCAGCTGAACCCAACCGGACTGGAAAAGAAAAAGAAAAAAAAAAAACTGCTGCTGGAATTTTCCTTTTCTGCTGCGTCTTCTCCAGTTTTTCTTCGATTTTACAGCCTATATGGACTCTAATGACTCTATAAAAATTACAGACTCTAGTACACACATTAACGCTCTTACATATCCGAGCAATTACAATTTCATGAAGGTTTGAAAGCTCAAAAAATTGCCAAACCAAAACACTTCCATTTTAGCACACAGAAAATTCAATTTCAAAATGGTACCCACCACAGCAAAATTAAAACGAATTAAGTGCTCTAATCATGCTCTGATACCAATTGAAGGTGTTCATATAACACATGCGGAAGCAATTGAAGATCGAAAGCACTTAAGACATTCAATTTTGCTCCTAAAGCATGCATGTTCTATAAAAGACAGAATATAGAGTTGAGAGAACACCAACATTTGTAGCTCACTTATGTGGAACTCCTTGTGGTGTTTGCCTCTCCTATGCTCCTTGGACAACCTCTAGAGTCTTCCCTACTATTCTCTTGGGCCTAGAAAGACTTGTGGGAGTCTATAGAAGTAAGAAATAGGAAGGGAATGCTTGAAGGTACAAGCTTTAGGAAGAAATGAGATGAGAGAATGCTTGAGGGAGAAATTTTGCAGCATAACACTAAGATGAAAGCTTGATCCTTCTTGAATCTGATTCAAGCACCTTTTATAGACCTCTCCCATGCAAAGACAAGCTTCATGACACTAGCCACATGGTCAAAATGCATCTCAAAGTGGATTCTAGGTGTTTAATTCACAACACATGCATCTAGTGCATGGTTGTGTTGTTTTCCACTATGCATCATCATGCAAGAGTGGAAATGCCACTAAATCCATTATGCATTGAATCCTAATTGTGAATTTTCAGCTTGCAATTCATTTCAATTTCAATTCAAAATTGAAATTGATTTCTAGGCAATTAATTGGGACATTTCCAAGTAATTTTGATATGATTAATCCAATTAATCTTTATCACCTAATGCCATGAATTATATATGATTCCTAATACATATATAGTATTTAAAACACTTTTAAATACCTTATCTCTCAATTCCTAATTTAATTCATAATTAAATCATTGTGTCGAACACGTTTTACGATAAAACCCTATTTCCCATTTTTGAACGATTCAAAGATTCCTATCAAAATATTCTAGGCTTTAATCCGATATGAGCTAGTAGGGGGGACCTAATAGACCTATAGATCATGGGCTCCAACGATTCGAGGCTAACCGACTAATCTCATTATCAAAGTTATCCAACATTCGTTAACAACCGGGACACTCCACTATAGCCCGATAGTTGCACTCCCCTCACTATAGATATATTTCCGTCCACTTGATTTAACCATGTTTAGTAAGTCGTTCCTTCACAGGTTGTCCGTAGCTATAGCTAGGTCAAATAACCGTTTCACCCCTATAATACTTCTTGTTCCTTAAGTTCCACTAATCCTCTAATGAACAATCGATTTGTGGTCCAACCATCAAACCTAAGTTCCTCTCGATCCAACGAGAGGGTGGGGCCCCTTGTTCAAGTTCTGGAGTTAGTACTTAAGAGAACAACCTCTCTGCTATCCCTGAAATGGGTAGGAGTGAATTCCGTCTTGCGAAACTATGTCCCCAGCTATCTATTCGATCTTATCCCCAAAATGGTAGGCTTGTCGAGTCGGCGATGCTGGCCACTCTCACCCATGCAGATCAAAGGATAATCTCGCATAAACAGGAGTTCATAGATAGCTTAGGATTAAGAACGAGTTACCTAGGTCATCTATGAGAAATAGTCAGTTTCTTCAGTAAACGGCGTTATAAAGAGAAAGTGACTTATTTCGTGGTCCAGTCTTATGCAAACTCATTGCATAGGACGCCCCCACTCGCATGTCACCACATGAACGATTTAGGATCTCATCGTTTGTACTTAATACAAAGTGGGCCGCGTCCATAGTGTCACCAGGATAAGGCACCCAACCGTATCCTTATACTATAGACTATTTTTGACTATAAACTTGAACTTGATCCTACGATATGTCCCTACATATAGTTCGAGTATTCATTTTATAGTCAAGGATCTTAGTTTATTGGATTTAGGTTAATCATTCGCAATTTACATATTCAATAACATCTTTTACTGAATAACCTCAATAATGTCTTTATTGAAAATAGAATATGTTTAATGATTTACAAACTACGAGTTTATAGGACATTAAACCCAACACACTGTAGCCCGTAGTTGCATTCCTCTCACTGTAGATATATTTATGTCCACCCGATATAACCGTGATCAGTAAGTCGAGCCTTCACAGGTTCTTCGTAACTATAGCTAAGTCAAATGTCTGTTTTACCCATATAACACTTCTTGTTCCTTAAGTCCCCACTGAGTTCCTAATGAACAAATTGTTTGTGGTTCGACCACAAAACCTAAAAACCTCTGAAGCCAATGAGAGCGCAACGTGCCTTTGTTCACGTCCCGGAGTCAGCGCTTAAGGGAACAACCTCTCTACTATCCCTAAGGTTAAGTAGGAGTGAATTCCATCTGCAGGACTATGTCCTCAGCTATCTACCCGGTCTTATCCCCAAAGTGGTAGGCTTATTGAGTGGTGTTGTTGGGCCACTCTCACCCATGCAAATTAAAGGATAATCCCAAATAAACAGGAATTCTTAGTTAGCTCTAGATTAAGATCGAGTTACCTAGGTCATCTCTTGAAATAGTCAGTTTCACAGTAAACGACATTATAAAGTGAAAGTGACTTATTTCGCGGTCCGGTCTTATGCTAACTTCTTTTGCATAAGATGCCCCCACTCGCATGTCTCTACATTAATGATTTAGGATCACATCGTTTGTACTAAAACAAAGTGGGCCCCGTCACATAGTTTTTCCTAGGATAAGCTACCCAGTCTTATCCCTATACTATAGACCGTTTAGGCTATTACTTGAACTTGATCCACTTTTATGTCACTACATAATGTTCAAGTATTCATATCATAGCCAAGGATTCTAGTTTATTGGATTTGTGTTAAATAATTCATAATTATGCAACCATTCAACAACTAGAAATTGAATCATTTCAATAACGTTTGATATTTAACTTTGTTACATTTACTATCCACGAGTTTTAGGACATAAATCCCAATACAATCGAGGCTTTCCTACGGCAGACCAGGGCGTAAGCAAGGGTTCAATGTCGGGATAAGTTCTATACCCTTTTTCCTTGTTCATATTACTGTTTTAATACATGTATATGCTGGAAGTTTTGTTTGTGCATATAACGGTGTATAGCTAAATCCCGGCTTTCGGGTCTTGAATGAAAATATACAATTGAAGGATATTTTGACTACTATTGTTGTGTCCAATTACTGATTATTTAATAGAGTGGTCGTAATGCTTTATAAATTCTGGCCAAATTTATACTGAACTGTTACTTAGTGGAAACTCGACGGAGAGAAACTAAGTTAGGACATAGCTCAATTCACTAGACTTAACTGCTCGTAGTGTCAGTGAGAGTAGTTGATTAGGACTATAATCTAAAATGAATCAAGACTTAAGACTTAACCAAATTAATAGTGCTAATGACACTTAGGTTATTAATATGAGTTAACGATAATTAGGGGAAACCGACAGGAGATCCTATGTTAATTAAGTATATTCTAGATCTATGATTAGTGGGCATAATAAAAAGTAGTCAAATATCTAGTAGTTATATATTGGATTTCAAGACCCGAACTCTCATCCCATGTGTGAACCCTCAGTGTGTTAACCTCTGCTTGATCAATTTATTGCTTTAGTATTTCGTTTGTTTGCTCTGATTTCTCTCTACATTGGATTACCTAGATAATGTGCATTCTCATTAATTTTAGTGTTTACAATCTGTGTTTGTCTAAGTCACGCTACTCCCTGAGGAATACGATATTCAGTTTACTTACCATCTTTATTACCTGTGGCAACCGTACACTTGCGGACACCCAACACACCTTCCCGACTTTAGGCAAACAGATGAGTGTTCCCTTAAGTGGTGTGTCCGAGTCTTGAACAAAGGGCCCTACCCTCACATTGGCACGAGAGGGTCTTCTGTTTGATGGTTGGACCACAAACAGATTGTTCATTAGAGGAACACTGGTACTTAAGGACATAGAGGTAACCCAGGGGTAAAATGGTAATTTGACCCAGCTGGTGTTACGAACACTCGTGAAGGACTAACGTTGTTAATGGTCTATTGATAAGGGTAAAAAATATACCTATTTTACCCTTATATTTAGCTCATTCTCTTGTAAAAAATGTATGTTTTAGATAAAAAAAAAAAAACACTCTTCCCAAGCTTAAAAAGTACTAATGTTGATAGGTTAGGATGTTGAGAGTCATGTATGTCAAATTATGCATATTTGTGCTTAAAAGAACTCATTTTGGTGTGAATTTGACTTGGTTTATGTGTGTTGCAGAAAATAGAGGAATCTGGAAAAAATCCCAGAAATGCAACTGCATTTCTGGCAAGGCTAAAATGAAGCGACCACATTTCTGGGCAGAGGCAGACAGTTCTGAGTCCATCGCGGGTCGTTTTGAACGAGTGTTTTGCACACCTAACCGGCTGTTTTGACTCCGAAACTGATTGGGCCACCTGCTAGCACCATTTTTGTGACTCCTCAACCACTCCCCATGCTATAAAAGGCCACGATTCGAAGGCAAATTCAAACAGAACTCACTGGGAAGAAGAGGATGGTGACAGAACCCTAGTAGACGCCCATGAGTAGGGATGCCCGAGATCCTTGCTAGAAGACTAAATTCTAACCCTTAGTTAGACATCAAACCCGAGTGTTTGTCGTGATTTCACCTTATTCCCACCTGGTAAAATGAGAGTAGAGTGTCGTGAGAACTCTAGAAGGATTGGATAAAGTGAGAAGAGTGCAACTGTGAGTCTATTGTGGAATGTACCCACAATTAACGAATAATGATTAATTTGGTTAATGAGTTTAACCAATTAATCTCATATCGTTGGAGCTTCTGATCTGCAGGTCCATTAGGTCCCACTGGTAGCTCGTAAAGTAATTTGAGGCAACGAAGTAATAAATGTAAATTGAAAGTGTTCAATTTGCTAAGAGAAAGAATATAATGTATGTTGATACAATATTATGAGAGAAATAAATATTTGAAGAAATTCAAATATGAATATGAATTTGATTCATATTGAATTTATAGGATATAATAGAATTTGAAAGAGTTCAAATTCTAATATGAATTTGATTCATATTATGGAATTAATTAAAAGCCTGAAATTAAATAGATGATATTTAATTAGGTGATTAATTCATAGAAGGCCTGAAATTAAATATATAATATTTAATTTGAATAATTAATTAATTATAGAATTAATTAATTGGGTAATTAATCATTTATGGAAATGGTTAAACTACTTATGGAAGTAATCAATCATTTATGGAAAAGATTAATCAATTATGGAATTGATTGGTCATGGAATTGATTAATTATGGAAATGATTAAACCAGTTATGGAAATAATTGATTTTATATGGATATTTTATTCATGGCCTTTCTCCTATAAATAGAACACTAGACCTAAAGGTTTAGGTGCCCAATGCTCATATTGATAATACAAGACTGAAAGGTTGTCTCTCTCTCAAACCTCCCTCTTAGAGAAAGACTCCCATCAGTCCATTGTCTCCTAGACTTAGAGGCATACCAGTGTAACTTCATTGGTAGTTTGTTTTGGAGAAGAAAATTCCAGCAAAGGATTCTTGGGGTTGTTGCTTTTTCAACGGAAGAGCGTGGTTGGTGAGAATCGGTCAAGTCCACAACGACAGTTTGTATCGATTCTTTCTTTTCCCTTTGAAAAGCGTGAATGTAAAATAGTTTTATTTATCTTGTTTTTCTAGCATGTTTATAAAAGATTAACAACGATTTTAATGCATGATTATAATAGCTTTTTTGCCTTTTCGTATTGGTATTTTAATGTTGATTAATATACGGTGTGAGATCGTCTCGATACGCTTCCGCTGCGCTGAGGCTTTTATCCCTACACATTTAACCTAGTTAACCAACATTCGTTAACTATTGAGACATTCAACTATAGCCCGATATAACCATGCTTAGTAAGTCGACCCTTCAATGGTTGTTCGTAATTACAACGGGTCAAATGTTCATTTTACCCCTAAAGTTACTTCTAGTTCCTTAAGTCTCATTGATCCTCTAATGAAGAATTGGTTTGTGGTTCAACCAACAAACCTAATCCCTTTCGATCAATGAGAATGTGGGATCCCTTTGTTCAAGCCCCGGAGTCAGTAGTTAAGGGAACAACCTATCTACTCTCCCTAAAAGGGATAGGAGTGAATTCCGTCTTGCAGGACTATGTCCCCAGCTATCTACCAGGTTTCATCCACAAAATGGTAGGCATATTGAGTCGCAAATTCAGGCCATTCTCACCCATGCAAATCAAAGGACAATCCCGAATAAACAGGATTTCATAGTTAGCTCAGGATTAAGATCGACTTACCTAGGTCATCGCATGAAATAGTCAGATTCAACAGTAAACAGCGTTTAAAAGTGAAAGTGACTTATGTCATGGTTCGGTCTTATGCAAACTCATTGCATAGGAAGCCCTCGCTCGCATGTCATTACATGAACGATTCTGGATCACATCGTTTGTATTAAAAACAAAGTGAGCTGCGTCCATAATGTCCCCAAGATAAGGTACCCAGTCTTATCCCTGTACTATAGACTGTTTAGGCTATTACTTGAACTTGATCCATTCTTATGTCACTACATATAGTTCAAGTGTTCATTACATAGCCTAGGGTTCTTAGTTTATTGGATTTGTGGTTATTTAGGCAAGACTTAATCATTATTGAACCAATAACGCTTTATCGAAAGGAAATAACTCTTTATTATCAAACAGTCGTCAAGTGTTACATTTACTATCTACGAGTTTTAAGGCATAAAACCCAACATCTATTTTGTAGAGAATCGAGTGTAAGAGGTTTCGGGAGGCAATTATACAAATTGACCCTAATTCGGGCGAGTGAAGGAGTTTTTAGGCCACTTTGGAGTCCTTGGGATGAAGGAGAGGTGAAAGGACAAAAGCGCTAGCGTCTCAATGCCGAAGATGGCGTCAAAATGCTGCAAAAATGAAGATTTTGGCTTGAAGACCCGAGAGCATAGCGTTGAGATCTGACGTGTTGCGTGCTGCTGGTGCAACAGCTGCTTCAGTGCAAGTATACACTATCAAGTAATAAAGTGGAAAGTATTCCGGATATCGTACCCAAGGGAGATAGTGACTAGTTAAGTTAACACACAATTCTGTAAAATATGAACCACCTCTAAATTTGCCAACCACGATTGGTAACCAAATGAAAACAGATAATTGGGGTTTTGGTTTTAAAACAAAAGAAAAAAGATAATAAGAAAAATAGGAGAAAAATCAATGAGATAAGTTGGAAGTGAAGGATTTGGAATTCCTTAATTCCGATAAAGCGGAAGCGTAATTGGGGCCGATTCGTAGTTAATTTTGTTTATCCAAAAATACTATTACATTGGCAAAAAACATAGAACACATTATATAGAAACTTAAGGCTAAGCATACAAAATTTAGATCTAAATCTATAATAAAGAAAAGAGAAGCAAACTTCCGTTGACGTCTCTGAAAATCAAGAATGATTCTTGATTGCTCTACAACAACGAAGAACACCACCATTTGATCTTCCCCGTTGTAACTCTGAGATTAGGAACGTAGTTGTGGGACTACCTAATCTTGAATGGGAAAAACTCTTAGAGAGAAAAATTCTCTCTAGAGTTCTTTTGTTGAGAGAATGAGAGGGAGGCTAGAATGAGACCTTAGGGTTAGGGTTCTCATAACCTTTCCTTTTATAAGAGAGGAAACCCTAATGTGAGGTTAGGAAACAATCTTGACCGTTAGATCAAGATCAATTAATTAATTGATTAAATCAATTAATTAAATGTTAATTAATTAATTAATCTCATGCACATTTAAATCTTCTTTAAATGTAATTTCCTCACATAATATATAGTTTAATTAACTTAATTAAATCACATTTAATTAATTCAATTAAACTAATCAATTAATTAATTCCAATAATTAATTAATTTCATAATTAAATATCACCCATATTTAATTAATTACTCATTAGAATCATATTCTAACAATTCCCTCATAGACTATAGTTTAATTAAATCTCATTTAACTTAAACTAAATTGAATAATTAATTAATTCATGATTAATTAATTCATCTTCTAATTAAATATCATATATTTAATTACACATATATTTGAACTATTTCAAATATATTAATCTCTCAATTTAATAAAGTTTAACTCAAATTAGACTTTATATTTTAATGCATCACTATACATTGTATTAATTTGTATCTCATACAATTAACTTAATTCCCAATATGAATTTGAACTATTCAAATTCTCTCAAGATACAATTGTTCCTAATTACTCTTTACGAGCTAGCAGGGGGACCTAATGGACCTATAGATCAGAAGCTCCAATGATATGAGGTTAACTGATTAAACTCATTAATCAGGTTAAGCAATATTCATTAACTGTGGGTCATTCCACTAAAGACCCACAACTGAACTCTTCTCACTGTAGAACATTTATGTGTCCACGAATATAAACCTATATCGGTAAGTCAATCCTTCACGAGTGTTCGTAACTATAGTTGGATCAAATTACCGTTTTACCCCTGTGTTACCTCTTGCTCCTTAAGTACCAATGCTCCTCTAATGAACAACCTGTTTATGGTCCAACCAGTAAACAGAAAGTCCCTCTCGGGCCAGTGAGAGGGCGGGATCCCTTTGTTCAAGACCCGGAGTCACCACTTAAGGGAACACTCATCTACTTCTCCTAGAAGCGGGAAGGAGTGAATTCCATCTTATGTTGTCATGTTCCCAGCCCCCCACTCGGTCTTGTCCCCAAGAAGGTAGGCTTATTGAGTCGGCGTGCAGGCCACTCTCACCCATACTAATCAAAGGACAATCCCTCGTGAGAAGGAGTTCATGACACACTCAGGATTAAGACTGAGTTACCTAGGTCATCCTATTGAAACAGTAACCTAACTAGTTAACGGTGTTACATCTAGTGGTTTACTATTTCGTGGTCCGGTCTTATGCAAACTCATTGCATAGGATACCCTCGCTCGCATGTCTGCTACATGGACGTTTTGGATCAATACGTCTGTATCAAATACAAAGCGGGCCGTATCTCATAGTGTTACCAGGATAAGGTACCTAGCCTTATCCTTGTACTATAGACCTTTTAGGTTGTTACTTGAACATCGATCTCTGTATGTCCCCACATACTTGTTCAAGTTACATACAAACAACTTTGGATCTTAGTTTATTGGATTTGGGTCAAATTGTGCAATATTTAACAATAACATTTTATTGTAGAAACTCAATAACACTTTATTGAAACAAGTATACAATTTTTTTACATTCACTATCTACGAGGTTTAGGGCATAAAACCCAACAGGAAGTTCAAACAGCCTCAACCTTGAGCATTAGATAGCCTCCACCTATGCGCCCGCAATTTGCTCAGGTCTTGCAAACGTCTGAGCCACACTATTTATGTTGCCCACATAGACATGGTGCAGATAGAATAACTCAGTTTGCGCCTGCAATCCCCTTACAACCAGACTGTGAGTTAAGCCCAACTCCTATTCAGCTCCACTGTAGGTGCCTTTAGGAGACTAAGCCAGCTAGAGATCTATTTCTAGGTCTAGTTGAAACTTAGATGAATACTACTCACGACTCTTCATACTCTAGTGGTTCCAGTCCTATTTCTAGGATTTTTTCCACTATTGCTCTGCATGTTGGGTTTTATGCCCTAAAACTCGTAGATAATAAACGAAACAAATTAATCGATCTCAATAAAGTGCAATTTGAGTAATTCAGTAATTTGGTTATTGAATAATCGAGTTTGCATTAATAAACCCTAAATCCAATAAACTAAGATCCAAGGTTGTTTAAATGAAACTTGGACTAGTATGTGGGGACATACGGGGATCAGTGTCCAAGTAACAACCTAAATGGTCTATAGTATAGGGATAAGGCTGGGTACCTTATCCTGGTGACACTATGTGATACGGCCCACCTTGTATTCGATACAGATGCAATGATCCAAAGCATCCATGTAGGAGACATGCGGGTGGGGGTATCCTATGCAATGAGTTTGCATAAGACCGGACCGCGAAATATTAACCACTAGATGTAACGCCGTTAACTAGTTTAGGTTTCTATTTCAATAGGATGACCTAGGTAACTCAATCTCAATCCTGAGTCTGTTATGAACCCCTTTCAGGAGGGACTGTCCTTAGATTTGTATGGGTGAGAGTGGCCAGTTCGCCGACTCAATAAGCCTACCATTTCAGGGGCAAGACCGAATGGGGGCTGGGAACATAACAGTACAAGATGGAATTCACTCCTTCCCCTATTGGGGTAAGTAGATGTGTGTTCCCTTAAGGGCTGATTCTAGGGCTTGAACAAAGGCGCGCCGTCCTCTCCTAGCCTGAGAGGAACTCCTGTTTAGTGGTTGGACCCTAAACAACTTGTTCATTATAGGAATCAGTGGCACTTAAGGAACCAGAGGTAACCCAGGGGTAAAACGGTAATTTGACCCAGCTGGTGTTACGAACACACGTGAAGGATTGACTTACTGCTTGGTCGATATCCGTGGACACAGAAATATTCTATAGTGAGAAGAGTGCAGCTGTGGGTCTTTAGTGGAGTGACCCACAGTTAACGAATGTTGACTAAACTTGGTGAATGAGTTTGGCCAATTAGTCTCGTATCGTTGGAGCTTCTGATCTGTAGGTCCATTAGGTCCCACTGGTAGCTCTTAAAGAGACTTGAGGCAATTAAGTATAAATTGTAAATTGAAAGTGTTCAATTTATTTGGGGAATCGTATAATGTATATTGATGCATTATAATATAAAGTTTATGAAACTTTATAATATAATTTTTGAATTAATTTAAAAAAAATTAATTCCTGAGAGAAAGTATTTGAAAGAGTTCAAATAAATTTAATATGAATTGGATTCATATTAATTTTAATTTTAATAAAATCCCTAAGATTAAATATATGATATTTAATTGAGTAAATTAATTAATTATGGAATTAATTAATTATTTATTAAAATTAGAGACCTTTTCCTATTAGGAAAGAAAATATTTGAAAGAGTTCAAATAAATTTAATATGAATTGGATTCATATTAATTTTAATTTTAATAAAATCCCTAAGATTAAATATATGTTATTTAATTGGGAAATTAATTAATTATGGAATTAATTAATTATTTATTAAAATTAGAGACTTTTTCCTATTAGGAAAAGGTCTCCCTTTTCCTATTAGGAAAAAGGTCTTGGCCTTTACTATATATAGGACCCCTGGGGTGGGGTGAAAGAGATCCCATTCATTCTCCTACTCTCAGAGAATTCTCCCAAAGGCTCCCACAAGTCTCTTGCCTCTAGAAGTCTCAGAGTCATACCGGTGTAGCCATAGTGGTGGTGTTCACACTAGTTCGTGATTAATTCACAAGCAGTTGGTGAATTTAATCTGAGTCGTCAACGAGAGTAAGTAATTTGTTACTTTATAAATTAGATTTAGATCTAATATTTTTGTATGCTTAGCCTTAATATATATTTAGAATAGTTCTAATATTATTGTCAATGTACTGGTATTTTAGATTAAACAAAATTAATTACGAATCGGTCCCAATCACGCTTCCGCTTTACGGAATTATGGAATTCCAATCCTTCAATTGGTATCAGAGCCGATCGTAGATCTAATTTTGTTTCTCTAAAATTTGCATTGGCTATTGGTGGGATTGATTAATACATAATGTATGTATGATTTGCATTGAACTGTTTAGGTTAATTTTATGGCCATAGATTTTACTGTTTTTATGTGATTTGATCATGTAAGAGCCCGGTGTTTCGGGTATTTTATGTAAAATCGAGTCCTATGTAAGTCCGGGTCTATAATAGGTTTTTATGAGATAAAAATCGGAGAAATTGCGACGCTGTCACAATTAACTCTCAGTACCAGGTACACCTCAACAGAATGGTGTATCTGAAAGGAGAAACAGAACCTTGTTAGACATGGTTCAATCTATTATGAGCTATGCTCAGTTGCCTAGTTCTTTTTGGGGTTATGCAGTAGAGACTGCAGTTTATATTTTGAATGTTGTTCCCTCAAAGAGTGTTTCTGAAACACCATTTGAGCTTTGGAAAGGGCGTAAAGCTAGTTTACGCCATTTCAGAATTTGGGGCTGCCTGCACATGTGTTAGTAGCAAACCCAAAGAAATTGGATTCACGTTCAAAATTATGCCTATTCGTAGGCTACCCAAAAGAAACAAGAGGTGGATACTTCTTTGATCCAAAAGAAAATAAAGTGTTTGTATCGACAAATGCTACTTTCTTGGAAGAAGACCACGTTAAAGAACACATACCACGCAGTAAAATTGTGTTAAGTGAACTTTCTAGTAAAGCTACAAATAAATCAACAAGAGTTGTTGATGAGGCTGGACCTTCAACAAGAGTTGTTGATGAGCCCAGTTCAGAGGCTGGACCTTCAACAAGAGTTATTGATGAGCCCAGTACATCTGGTCAAGCCCATCCTTCTCAAGAGTTGAGAATGCCTTGACGTAGTGGGAGGGTTGTTATTCAACCTGAATGCTATCTGGGTTTAGCAGAAACTCCAACTGTCATACCTGATGATGGGGTTGAGGATCCATTGACCTTTAGACAGGCAATGAATGATGTGGACCATGACCAGTGGGTCAAAGCTATGGACCTAGAGATGGAGTCTATGTACTTCAATCAAGTCTGGGATCTTGTAGACCTACCTGAAGGCGTTAAACCCATAGGGTGCAAATGGATCTACAAGAGAAAACGAGACGCAGCTGGGAAAGTACAGACTTTCAAAGCTTGACTTGTGGCAAAGAGTTATACCCAAAAGGAGGGGGTGGACTATGAGGAAACCTTCTCCCCAGTTGCCATGTTAAAGTCGATAAGAATTCTCTTGTCCATTGCCACCTTTTATGATTATGAGATTTGGCAAATGGACGTCAAGACTGCCTTTCTGAATGGCAATCTTGATGAGAACATCTTTATGTCTCAACCAGAGGGGTTCGTTGCTCAAGGTCAAGAGCAAAAAGTTTGCAAGCTTAGACGATCCATTTATGGGTTGAAGCAAGCTTCCAGATCTTGGAATATAAAGTTTGACACTGCTGTCAAATCTTATGGCTTTGACCAGAACGTTGATGAGCCTTGTGTTTACAAAAGGATTATCAACAGTTCAGTAGCTTTTCTGGTGTTGTATGTAGATGATATTCTTCTCATTGGAAATGATGTAGAATATCTAGCTGACATTAAAAAATGGCTATCGACTGAGTTCCAAATGAAAGATTTGGGTGAAGCTCAGTATGTTCTAGGGATTCAAATTATCAGGAATCGTAAGAACAGAACGTTAGCCCTGTCTCAAGCATCATAGACAAGATGTTGTCTAGATATAAGATGCAGAATTCCAAGAGGGGTTTACTACCCTTTAGGCATGGAGTTCATTTGTCTAAGGAACAGTGTCCTAAGACACCTCAAGAAATTGAGGATATGAGACACATCCCTTATGCTTCAGTTGTGGGCAGTCTTATGTACGCCATGTTGTGTACTAGGCCTGACATTTGCTATGCAGTTGGGATAGTCAGCAGGTACCAGTCCAATCCAGGGTTAGACCACTGGACTGCAGTTAAAAACATCCTCAAGTATCTTCGGAGAACGAGGGGCTATCAGCTTGTGTATGGCTCTAAGGATTTGATCCTTACAGGATACACAGACTCTGACTTTCAGACTGATAAGGATTCTAGGAAATCCACATCAGGGTCAGTATTTACCCTCAACGGGGGAGCTGTAGTCTGGCGTAGCATCAAGCAAGGATGCATTGCAGACTCCACCATGGAGGGCGAATATGTCGCTGCTTGTGGAGCAGCTAAGGAGGCTGTATGGCTACGGAAGTTCTTGATGGATTTGGAAGTTGTTCCAAATATGAACTTGCCAATCACCCTTTACTGTGATAATAGTGGTACAGTGGCAAATTCTAAAGAACCTCGCAATCATAAAAGAGGCAAGCACATAGAGCGCAAATATCATCTCATCAAAGAGATCGTGCAACGAGGGGACGTGATCGTCACGAAGGTAGCCTCTGAGCACAATATTGCTGATCCATTTACGAAGGCTCTCACGGCTAAACTGTTCGAGGGTCATCTAGAGGGTCTAGGTCTGCGAGATATGTACATAGAATAATCTAGGGCAAGTGGGAGAAATGTAATGGGTATTGTGAATGCCCTAGTTTATTGTATTTATCTGTATTTGTACTTTTCATGTATTATACAGTATTAATACAAACTACTATTCCTACTTCAATGATTATTCATTCAATTTTGATTGTTGATGTACATTGCCCACTAGAGTTTTAGTTCAAGTGGGAGTTGTTGGGTTTTATGCCCTAAAACTCGTAGATAGTAAATGAAACAAATTAATCGATCTCAATAAAGTGTAATTTGAGTAATTCAGTAATTTGGTTATTGAATAATCGAGTTTGCATTAATAAACCCTAAATCCAATAAACTAAGATCCAAGGTTGTTTAAATGAAACTTGGACTAGTATGTGGGGACATACGGGGATCAGTGTCCAAGTAACAACCTAAATGGTCTATAGTATAGGGATAAGGTTGGGTACCTTATCCTGGTGACACTATGTGATACGGCCCACCTTGTATTCGATACAGATGCAATGATCCAAAGCATCCATGTAGGAGACATGCGGGTGGGGGTATCCTATGCAATGAGTTTGCATAAGACCGGACCGCGAAATAGTAACCACTAGATGTAACGTCGTTAACTAGTTTAGGTTTCTATTTCAATAGGATGACCTAGGTAACTCAATCTCAATCCTGAGTCTGTTATGAACCCCTTTCAGGAGGGACTGTCCTTAGATTTGTATGGGTGAGAGTGGCCAGTTCGCCGACTCAATAAGCCTACCATTTCAAGGGCAAGACTGAATGGGGGCTCGGAACATAACAGTACAAGATGGAATTCACTCCTTCCCCTATTGGGGTAAGTAGATGTGTGTTCCCTTAAGGGCTGATTCTAGGGCTTGAACTGTTGGGTTTTATGCCCTAAAACTCGTAGATAGTAAATGAAACAAATTAATCGATCTCAATAAAGTGTTATTTGAGTAATTCAGTAATTTGGTTATTGAATAATCGAGTTTGCATTAATAAACCCTAAATCCAATAAACTAAGATCCAAGGTTGTTTAAATGAGACTTGGACTAGTATGTGGGGACATACGGGGATCAGTGTCCAAGTAACAACCTAAATGGTCTATAGTATAGGGATAAGGCTGGGTACCTTATCCTGGTGACACTATGTGATACGGCCCACCTTGTATTCGATACAGATGCAATGATCCAAAGCATCCATGTAGGAGACATGCGGGTGGGGGTATCCTATGCAATGAGTTTGCATAAGACCGGACCGCGAAATAGTAACCACTAGATGTAACGCCGTTAACTAGTTTAGGTTTCTATTTCAATAGGATGACCTAGGTAACTCAATCTCAATCCTGAGTCTGTTATGAACCCCTTTCAGGAGGGACTGTCCTTAGATTTGTATGGGTGAGAGTGGCCAGTTCGCCGACTCAATAAGCCTACCATTTCAGGGGCAAGACCGAATGGGGGCTGGGAACATAACAGTACAAGATGAAATTCACTCTTTCCCCTATTGGGGTAAGTAGATGTGTGTTCCCTTAAGGGTTGATTCTAGGGCTTGAACAAAGGCGCGCCGTCCTCTCCTAGCCTGAGAGGAACTCCTGTTTAGTGGTTGGATCCTAAACAACTTGTTCATTAGAGGAATCAATGGTACTTAAGGAACCAGAGGTAACCCAGGGGTAAAACGGTAATTTGACCCAGCTGGTGTTACGAACCCACGTGAAGGATTGACTTACTGCTTGGTCGATATCCGTGGACACAAAAATATTCTATAGTGAGAAGAGTGCAGCTGTGGGTCTTTAGTGGAGTGACCCACAGTTAACGAATGTTGACTAAACTTGGTCAATGAGTTTGGCCAATTAGTCTCGTATCGTTGGAGCTTCTGATCTGTAGGTCCATTAGGTCCCACTGGTAGCTCTTAAAGAGACTTGAGGCAATTAAGTATAAATTTTAAATTGAAAGTGTTCAATTTATTTGGGGAATCGTATAATGTATTTTGATGCATTGTAATATAAAGTTTATGAAACTTTATAATAGAATTTTTTAAAAAAAATTAATTCTTGAGAGAAAGTATTTGAAAGAGTTCAAATAAATTTAATATGAATTGGATTCATATTAATTTTAATTTTAATAAAATCCCTAAGATTAAATATATGATATTTAATTGGGTAAATTAATTAATTATGGAATTAATTAATTATTTATTAAAATTAGAGACCTTTTCCTATTAGGAAAGAAAATATTTGAAAGAGTTCAAATAAATTTAATATGAATTGGATTCATATTAATTTTAATTTTAATAAAATCCCTAAGATTAAATATATGATATTTAATTGGGAAATTAATTAATTATTTATTAAAATTAGAGACTTTTTCCTATAGGAAAAGGTCCCTTTTCCTATTAGGAAAAAGGTCTTGGCCTTTACTATATATAGGACCCCTGGGGTGGGGTGAAAGGTATTCCATTGATTCTCCTACTCTCAGAGAATTCTCCCAAAGGCTCCCACAAGTCTCCTGCCTCTAGAAGTCTCAGAGTCATACCGGTGTAGCCATAGTGGTGGTGTTCACACTAGTTCGTGATTAATTCACAAGCAGTTGGTGAATTTAATCTGAGTTGTCAACGAGAGTAAGTAATTTGTTACTTTATAAATTAGATTTAGATCTAATATTTTTGTATGCTTAGCCTTAATATATATTTAGAATAGTTCTAATATTATTGCCAATGTATTGGTATTTTAGATTAAACAAAATTAATTACGAATCGGTCCCAATCACGCTTCCGCTTTATGGAATTATGGAATTCCAATCCTTCATGAACAAAGGCGCGCCGTCCTCTCCTAGCCTGAGAGGAACTCCTGTTTAGTTGTTTAGGGTCCAACCACTAAAGGAACCAGAGGTAACCCAGGGGTAACACAGGGGTAAAACGGTAATTTGACCCAGCTGGTGTTACGAACACACGTGAAGGATTGACTTACTGCTTGGTCGATATCCGTGGACACAGAAATATTCTATAGTGAGAAGAGTGCAGCTGTGGGTCTTTAGTGGAGTGACCCACAATTAACGAATGTTGACTAAACTTGGTCAATGAGTTTGGCCAATTAGTCTCGTATCATTGGAGCTTCTGATCTGTAGGTCCATTAGGTCCCACTGGTAGCTCTTAAAGAGACTTGAGGCAATTAAGTATAAATTTTAAATTGAAAGTGTTCAATTTATTTGGGGAATCGTATAATGTATATTGATGCATTATAATATAAAGTTTATGAAACTTTATAATATAATTTTTGAATTAATTTAAAAAAAAAATTAATTCCTGAGAGAAAGTATTTGAAAGAGTTCAAATAAATTTAATATGAATTGGATTCATATTAATTTTAATTTTAATAAAATCCCTAAGATTAAATATATGATATTTAATTGGGTAAATTAATTAATTATGGAATTAATTAATTATTTATTAAAATTAGAGACCTTTTCCTATTAGGAAAGAAAATATTTGAAAGAGTTCAAATAAATTTAATATGAATTGGATTCATATTAATTTTAATTTTAATAAAATCCCTAAGATTAAATATATGATATTTAATTGGGAAATTAATTAATTATTTATTAAAATTAGAGACTTTTTCCTATTAGGAAAAGGTCTCCCTCTTCCTAATAGGAAAAAGGTCTTGGCCTTTACTATATATAGGACCCCTGGGGTGGGGTGAAAGGGATCCCATTCATTCTCCTACTCTCAGAGAATTCTCTCAAAGGCTTCCACAAGTCTCCTGCCTCTAGAAGTCTCAGAGTCATACCGGTGTAGCCATAGTGGTGGTGTTCACACTAGTTCGTGATTAATTCACAAGCAGTTGGTGAATTTAATCTGAGTCGTCAACGAGAGTAAGTAATTTGTTACTTTATAAATTAGATTTAGATCTAATATTTAGAATAGTTCTAATATTATTGCCAATGTATTGGTATTTTAGATTAAACAAAATTAATTACGAATCGGTCCCAATCACGCTTCCGCTTTACGGAATTATGGAATTTCAATCCTTCACTGCAAACCCACGCCTTTAACTCCAACCTTTCGGCCATCAGTTATATGCAAACTATGCTAACCTAAGTGATCAATTTAAGCTAACATTTAAACCTTAATTTCAACAAAGACAAACAATGCTAGAGGAAGCAAGGTTGCTTTGACATAGGCGGAGCTTACTTTTATTCAAGGAATCCACATATTTGAACCCCTAAATAGAAGCTTAGCTCATGATAGAAAATAAGTGCAAAACATAATGAAATACAAACTTGACATGGAGAAAAACGATGAAATATTATTAAAGAATGAACTGAATACAAAAGTTTAACTTACAATCGAAATTAAATGATAATTGAAAACAACTTGCTAGAAACAAAAGAATACAAAGCTTAAACTAAAGACACGACTCAACTAAGGATCTCTCTCTCTATCTAGCTAGCTCTTTACCTTTTTTTCAAGGAGAGACAAGCCTTTCTCTTCTTCTTCTTTCGAATAAAAGAGCTGACAGAGATTAAGGAATCCAGAACTCGAAGTGGTTACAAGGTGAGAAGAGAGAAACTGAAAATAAAATCTTAAGGACGAAAACTCCCAAGCATCGAGCTCTCTTTGCTTCTTGCACCTTGGTCCCCTTTTATAGACCATGGAAGGTAATGTTGGCTACCAAGATTAGTGTGAGAAAGCTTTGGATGGAAAGAATCCACGATCCTTGGAGATTTGATACCTGATTGAGAGATATTCAGATGATTTTGTGCAAATCCTACGAATCTCAGAATTCTGTCGGAAAGCCCAATTGTGGCCACATCTCGGGCGCAATTTACTCTGTGTTCTGCTTTGACAATTCTTTCTTCAGCAAAAGGGCTTCTTTCCTTAAATGGCTTTGCGGGCGCAACTTGATCGCATTCACCACATCCTCAGGTCCAGATGCAGGCGCAATTTTCCAGCTTTTAATTCCTTTTGTTTCTCTAACCTCTATCTCCTCTTGCGGGCGCATTCTCCTCGCAAAGATTCCTGCACAAAAACATTACTTGGATAAATTCTTTACAAAATAATCTCTTTTTGTACCAAATAAGCTTAAATTCTATAATTCTAAGATTTCCTTCATGCTTCTACCACTTTTGCTAAAAAGACTTAAAATGGTAAGATTCCAGGTATAAAGTCCTTGCTTTCCAAACAATTCCTTAAGCTTCTAGGGCTAAATAACCCACATAAACGAGCGTTTTCAATATCCTATCTCAGAGTGTCTCAATGCTACGCAAAGCCCCAAAACACGCTCCCAGCTCAAGAAAAATCACGTCTCACTTTTCGAAGCGTCGAGACGCTCTCTTATGGTGTCTCGACCCTACAATTAGGTCTATAAATACTTAAACTTTTGTCCTCAACCACTTTTAGGTTAGAATTGGATGAATTCTCTCATTCTTGACTTGTATTTATTTCCTTTTTACAGAATTTCTTTAGTTTCTTGCACTCTTAGATTTATTTTGATGTCGTATTTCAATTTCAATAGTGTTTTTCCTTCAAGCATGCTAGGCTAAGTTAGTTGATCATTGGTTTGGGATTCAATTTGGATTGCCTATGTAGTTTTGGTTGAGTTTGCTGGATTTATGAGTATTTTATGAACGTTCTTGATTGCATCCTTGAGTTCATGCTTAAACAATTGTGGTTGATGGATTTCCTTTGAATTGACGACTCTTTGGATTAAATTGACTGCAATTTACCTGTTATTCGTAGATAGCCACTGGACGGAGGCAAGTCCATTGCTCTTTCACTTTAGGATTGGCATAAATTCTTGATAGCTTGGAAAAACCAGACTAGTTTAATTAGAGAATTTGAATTCCTAGTTAAATTAATTAATTTTGGGCCTTATTTGTAATGCGATTAGTTAGGGAGTAATTTAGAGGACTTATCGGGTTAGTTTTCTAATTAATTAGATTTAGTCTAGGGAGTCATCAGGCTAAGCCTGAGGGGTAGCGGGCATAAATTATTAATTAATCAGTTAATAAATTTGTGGAGTATTGGGTAAGTTAATCAATTAGACACGAGTTTAGTAGGATGGATTATTCCAAATAACCCAGAAGCACGCCGGGCACTTGAACAATTCATAAAATCTATTTTTAGAGCAATCTAAGAAACTAGATAATTAGGCAATCCAATGAATCTTCCAATCAAATGATTCCATTTCATTGAGTTTCACTTCCAGCTATTTTCTCCGTTTTTATAGTTGCATGTTATTTAGTATTTCCAGAAATTTTTATTTTTTTTGCAATGTTATCTTTATTAGCATGTGACAAACCACCTTGTGGACGACCCGACCATTACCTACTGCAAAGTAGCATAGAGCCGGAGTTACAAATTTTATTTGACATCAACATTCGTGAAGTTGTTCCGTTAATCACCAATTAAAAGAAAAAATTAGTTAGCAGAAATCATATTAAGCTCAAGAGTCATTTATGCATAGGAAATATGTTAAAACCTTATAACACTTGGTGAAAAATGACTACCTTTTTTTTTATTATTATTAAATTAGTCAACATCTGCAAAGTAGGAAAAAAAATAAATTTATACCCATACGATTTGGGGATTGTTTCACGTAAAACTTCAAACTAATAACTGTACCAATTAAAACCCTAAATGCAGGGATTAACATAAATTAGAGTGAAATGTTGGGATCAAATAGATAGTACTGATTTTTCATCAATATGAGTGGTTTTTCATCCCCTATTTCCCCCTATTTTCCCCTATTTTTCTTACTACTATGATAGGATTTGGGAGAAGAATAATTTTGTTTAGGTGATTTTGAGCTGATTTTAAATGAAACCAAGTGAAAATAACTATAATTCATTAATGACGGGCTTAAATTGATACAATTATTAGGTTGGTGTTTTAATTTATACAATCCCCAAAGTTTAAGAGTATAAATTAATTTTTGCTCTATAAAATATTATTTTATAGTAACGTAATTTTAAATATCTCGAGTTTATTAACCTACACTTTGAAAATAAAAGATGAATCAATTTAATATTCATGAATGACATAAATGTTATTTGGAAAACATGCAAATATGTTTTGGATTATTTTTCAAAATCAATTTCACCTGCTCTAAGAATAGTAGAAAATGGGTTCTTGATGTTCAATATTCATTGTTCCATCTTTGTGAGAGATTTTATGTATTTAAAAGGCTAGAAAATAATCTCATAGAAAGAAATGAAATTTAAATGCTTGGATTAGCTCGATGTTCGCACATACATAGATTATATCAAACTTGAAAATAATACTACAAAAAGGGATGAAGTATAAATACTCCGATTGGCTCAAAATTCACATTGATATCATCACTCAATTCTTTGAGCACAGTGCTTGAACTGCCAGTCTTGCAGATGAATTGGCAACATTGCCTAATCCAAATGATTTTGCTGATACCTCAATCGAACATTTTTTCATACCAATGCAAGCCTTTTTCACCAAATGAATGGTGTTTTTGTCATCCAATAAGCCTGGCTTAAATGAACCACATTGTCCCTTTGGATCTCCATAACTAGCAAATTGGATTTCAGAGATGATATTCCCTCCTTGACAAGACAACTCTAGCGTACTTCCTTCATTTGCATTTCCACAAATAGTACCTATAGTAATGGTTTGAACTGACACTTGTTGAGGATTTCCACCAATTTCTTCAAATAAAATCAATGTGTTTGTGTCATCTGAAAGAAATGATCTTGGAATGTGGTACCATCTTTGAGAAGGATTTCCACAATTTCCAGCACATTTTTTAGACTCATATGCACCTCTGTAGTCACAAGTGGCATTACAATTATCATTTCCCGCAATGAAAGAAGGCCAAAATCGGCCTATACTTAGCCCATTTACCCAAGCATGGCCTTTTCCCATTCCTTGTAGGTCCACTACTACAGGGTCAATTCCTTGAGGGGTCTTAAAGTTGGTTCTGAACCATGTCATTCGCCTTCCAATAGTTCTTTTATCTAATGCACACCATTTTACTTTTTCTGTGAACATCGGATCGTAATGTTTCTTCATTTCTCCATTTAATCCAATCTTATAAGACCATGAATTTGATGACAAATCAATTGTGACATTTCCATCCCCAATAAGATAAATAGGACCTCGATCAATTCCTGTTGACACCATATCATAAAATGCATCATAATTCTTGAGTCCAACTGTGGCACTCAAAAGAGTTATGGTGTTGGTTTTTGATTTTAATAGAATGGATTTCTCAAACACAAAACTTTGGCCATCATTTCTCCATTGTGATCCAATGTACCTACTATTTACGAAAGCATGAAGCACATGACCTGTTGTGTTCACTTGGAGAGTCATATTTTGAGGAGAAGTTCCATTGGACTCAACATTCGTCATATACCATAAGTAGTCACTAACATCGACAGTGGCTCCTTTTTGTTCCAAAAGAAGGTTTGCTTTAAATGTACCCTTTCCTTGTAAAGTGTCTTTTATGTTCTCTGGAGCCCAAGACCACAAGATTTGTGCATTTTCTTTCACATTTTTCTCCTTTATAAACATAGATGTTTGAGAGTTAACCTTTGCGGTGTTGTAAATCTCCTTGTTGCAACCATCAAGAATACTCACAGACCAAGCTGGTACAAAGTACTTTCCATCTGCCTGCAAATCTATGTTGGCATCATTTCTATCATTTGTGTTGCTCAAGAAGCAGAACCTCTCTCCAGTTGCTTGGTTCGAGAATTTCGTTAAAGTAACATAGTCACTGTAGTTTTGATTTGAGTGAGTGCCACTGGTGAGAAGCTTTTCTCCCAATTTGATCGATGCATGCAGTTGTTTGAGATGTCCCCATTTGGGCTGATTCAGGTTTCCATATTCATCAAGTGGGGCATTGTAATCATAAGATGTAGTGATGAATGGACCTCCCGATGTTCTTCCAAAATTGGTGCCTCCATGATACATGTAATAGTTGTTAAACACACCACCAGATTGAAAGAATCTTGCCACAGAAAATGCTACATCTTCTGCAGTTCTGTAAGGGTCTTTTTCGCCCCATTTCTTGAACCATCCCACCCAATTTTCGGTAAACATTTTTGGGCTCTTAGGATTATTAGGAGTAAAACTGTCACAATAGAATCCATTACATGTATTAATCATAGGTTGTGGGGCATCTTTCTGTTGACACATGATCCATGGAACACCAATATTAAGAGAATCGGCCATTTGAGCACACCAATTGATATATGCCTTTCCAGCATTTCCATAAGGTTCCATCACGTTTCCATACTCATTCTCGATTTGAGCTAAGATTATTGATCCTCCTTGTGATGCAAAGAGGTTAGCTTCTTTACACATATCCACTATCTTTTTCGTGAAAGTTTGCATTTCATTCTTGTAGACTTGGTTATCAGTTCGTAATTGGATTCCCGGCATATTGTGCAACCACATTGGAAAGCCTCCATAGTTCCACTCAGCACATACATAAGGACCAATCCTCAAGACAACGTAAAGACCTGCATCTTGGATAAGCTTGAAGAATTTTATGAAATCCAAATTTCCAGAAAAATCATATTTTCCTTTTTGAGGTTCATGACGATCCCAAAAAATATATGTCTCGATTGCATCAAGCCCACCATCTTTAGCCTTTTGAATAAGATCAGGCCACATCTCTACAGTGCTGCGTGGATAATGAATTGCACCTGAGAAAATAATATGTCGCTCACCATTGATAATTATCGCATTTGAATCATAGGAGATGTTTGCTCCTATAGAGAAAGATAAGCAAGCCAAAGTTGCAATAAGAGGAATAACAAGGCATTGATGCTTAAACATCTTTGAATCTAAAAGTTATAGGTTGAGTTTATTCACTTTCTGAATTTATGTGTATATATAGGAAAACTTGGTGATAAGTGGAAGTTCTTTCCAATCTATATTTGGGCATTGCTTTAAGTGTAGTTGGATCACCTTCTTTTGAGGGAGAGTGATGCTTATCGAATGTTTTGGTGATTGACTCTAAACATAGAAAATCAGTTAATGAAATTTCATGATTCTAAAATAGAAAATATGTTAATGAAATTTCATTAACAAAACTTTATCTATATGAGCTAATTTTTCTAATTTTGTTATTTAGATTCTTAAAACTTCATCATTGACATATCATGATGATAGGATACTAACCATGAAGTTTACTAATTTGTTTCCTCAAATTGGTAACTTGAATTATTATTATTATTAGCAGTAGTATAACAAGTATTGAATATCTAACCAATTTTACCACACGAATAACAAGTAACATTAGACAAAGATTTTTTCAATCAACAAATAGATTTTTCACAATACTTTTCTCAAAGATATTTCTTTTTGAAACATTTTTCAATTTAAAACAATTTGGTCTAATATAACTTATAACTCCACACAAATGACATATAGGAGAAGAGATAAATATTGTCGTGTCAAATTTCTATTCCCAGCTCAACCTCCACAATTTTGAACTTGAAAATTCCTTTTCTTAGCCTTCTAATGGACTATTTGCCTTCCAATTTGGTAAAAGAATGTAAACTACTAACTTTTCTTTTCAAAAGAATCTCTCTGTGGCGCAAAATAAACCCTACTTTATGAGGTAAAAAAAAAATGCATGGCACTGCTGAGACGCTACAAACGACATCGAGAAGCTATCTCAACCTCGACACTTGATTTTCTTCTTTCTTTCCTCACATGATTTCTTCTATTTGTGTCCACTCTTGTTCTCATTTTCTCGGTAATTTCTTTAAATTTTTCGTTTTACTCCAAATGCTCAAATTCCACAAAATACACAAATACGTACATGAAAATAGTCCTTTAATAATTAAGCCCTAGAAATACCTCATTAGGTACGCAATCAAAAGTCATAAATATCAATGGCTTATCATACTTATTATTAAACCAGGTTTATGAATATTCAAAATTTAACAAGAACTAAAGTCTTTGGTCTTGACAAAAGTTCAAAAGCGTTAAGTTACAAAGGCCTGATTTTATCAACTACTAATCTAATTTACTTTCATTCATTTAATTTATGTTATTTAGTAGTAATCACTCTAAAAGAATGATTTCTTTACCTTAGATGTTGAATAATTGATTTTGTATGAAAATCTAATACTAAGTCTTCGTGGGTACGATATCATAGAAATACATCCCTATATTACATGTGTGAAGATTGTGTTCACTTTTGCTAACCTTTACTGTGGCAAATATTTTCCCTCACAAATTATTCGCAAGTTGAAACAATATATCACATAACACTTGTCTTCAAAACACTATTGGTATGACCTTTTTGTAGAAGTTACAAATAATTTGATCCTAATTATTCATTTGGGTACATGTGAATGATAATATCATATACAATGAATTTTTATAAGATTGAACCACAAAATTTTAAATCTTTCTTTCAAAATCCATTAAAAAAATATTGATACTTCATTGGATCACCCTATGTCAATCTAGAGTAAATCATAAACTTCTACTTGTGAGAGCATCTGTCGTTTGATTTTCATGGCTGTGAATGACTTATGTAACTCATTCAACATGCCTACTATTTTGAGGATATGACGAATTATGAACATGGAGAATATAATCTTACAAAATAGAATAAAGTAGATGAATAGTTCCCTTAAAATGTTAATTTAAAGACTTGAACAATGGGACTTTGCCCTTTCATTGGCTAGCAAAAAGCTTAGTTTATAATTAATTAACAAACTGTTCATTTGAGAATCAATGGTACTTAATATTGTTGGCTTTTTGGCCCTTAATCTCAAATTAATTAATTTTAATTAATTAATTAATCAATGTTTTGATGATAACAAACTCAATTTTTAATTACTGAAATTTTTAGTGTTTTAATGTGCCCATAGCGTAGAGCTCGGAACAACGATTCCAATGCATCTTGAATCATTCAAATCGGAGCTAAAACGAAGAAGTTATGGGCGAAACAAGCTTTAACGAAAATTACCGGTGGTGATGACGTGGCAGCTGAGTCAGCATCATAGACCAATCAGACGGCGACACGTGGAGCAATGGGAGAGTGACACATGGGACCTTTTTGGTTATCTAAATATAATTATATATATATTATTTTTATTAAAAATAATCATGTGAGTAAATGGCTATTTGAAAATTAAAGAAGAAAAAAAAAAAAAAAAAAAATCAGAAGCATTAATGCTGCTGACCGTTGGGATTTTCAAAATTTAGAAAAAAAAAATCTTTTTATTATTATTATTATTATATTTTGAATTTTACCGTTAGTTTGTTTTTCAAAAGTTAAAATGTTTTAATTTTATTATTATTAATATTATTATTTTAAATTTCTTTTTACTTTTAATTTCTTTTAATCTCCACCCTTTATTTTTCTTTATCTTCAAATCCAATGGTCCAAATTAAATTTAACTTTTTACCTATTTTCCCTCTCTTTTTAAACCCATCTTCCTCTCCAAATTTTTACTAACACATTTTACATTTTACAATCCTCCAAATCAAAAAGTTTCCATTGTTGCTCTCTCCAAGCTCTCAAATTTTTTCTTTTCATCTTATTCTTGAGAGAGTATTATTGTATTGTGAGGATACATTTGTTGAGTGCTCAAATTTGTAAATCTACTCTATTGAGAGTTGTATTGTGTTATTCAAAAATTTCAACATTTGTAACGGTTTGATCCTAACCCGTGGAAAGGATCGGGTTTGCTCTTGAACCCGTAAAAGGAGCGGTGGTGTAACGGTTGGGCTCTAATCCGTGGAAAGAGTCAAAAGGTTTTTATTCAAATTCCCAAGAGGCGCTTGGGGAGTGGAGTAGGTCGAGTTTGACCGAACCACTATAAAAATTACGGTGTCTTCTTCTCTAACTCTTTCCTTTTTATTTTTGCAATTAATTTAAGCAATTTATTGCATGCTTTAGTTTGTTCGTATTTGTTGCATAAATTGAATTTCTCTTATTGTTTATAAAAAGTGTATTAATTAGTTTAATTGGGTTAATTTAGGAAAAAGTTTTATTAAACCCTATTCACCCCCCCCCCTCTAGGGTTGCCATACCGATCCAACAAAGATATCATATGTAATAATAGGAATAAAACAAACTTTGACCCAATTGTAATTAGAAATCACATGTGATGGATCAACTTAATTATATGTAGTGATTATATTCATAGACACTAATCTTACATTGCAAAAGAGTGTAACTTTGGGTTTACAGTGGGGTAACCTTGAGTTTAATTAATGAAAATTAATTAATCATTGGTGAATCAAAACAAATTGTATCATCGGAGCTTATAATTTGTAAATCTATAAGGTCTCCTTTGCTAGCAAACAAACCCGTCAATGGATGATTTATTGATAGCATGAAAATATGGTATCTATTTTCTAGTCATTTTAGCTAGTTTGGTGTTTAGATTGTGTGCTTTGATGTCTTTTATATTTAATTTGTAGAATCTAAGCCAAAGCAGCAAAACCAGAATTCTTGAATCACATTTGGAGGATATTGAGAGATTTTTGGATCAATTTGAAGTTTAAAGATAAGAAGATTGATGATCAAACCCAAAGGCCCAAAATGAGGGTGTTTACAAGATCAAATTGGCGTCCAAATCACCTCTTAAGAAAAGGCAATTTGAATGGCTAGCGTCGGTGCTCCAACGCAAGCCTTGGAGCGTCTCAATGCCAACAGACATAGGCATCAAGTTCCATATGAAGGTGTTCATATAACACATGCGGAAGCAATTTTAGGATCGGAGGCACTTAACTACATCAATTTTAGAAAATGAAAACATGTTGTCCAAATACCGTAAGGAGAGAGCAGAATTTTTACCAACCTTTTGGAGACCGATTCAACAACTCCCTTTGATTCCTTTGATCACGAACGGTGTGTGGACCACCTCTAGTGTCTTCCCTACTATTCTCCGGGCCAAGAACGACTTGTGGGAGTCTATAGAGATAGGGAATGGGAAGGGAATGCTTGAAGGTTCAAGCACTAGAGAGATATAAGGAGATGAGTGAGTTTGAGACCAAAATCCAGCAGCATAACAATATGGAAAATGGCTCTCTTTTATTTGAATCTGATTCATACTCCTTATATAGACATCTTCCATGCAAAGAGAAGCCTCATGACACTAGACACATGGTGAAATTGCAACTCAAAGTGGATTCTAGGTGTTTAATTCACAACACATGCAACTAGTGCATGGTTGTGTTGTTTTCCACTATGCATCAACATGCAAGAGTGGGAATGCCACTAAATCCACTTAAAATTGAATCTAAATTCTCAATTTTCAGCTTGCAATTCATTCTTATTTCAATTCAAAATTGAAATTGATTTCTAGGCAATTAATTTGTACAATTCCAAGTAATTTTTACATGATTAATCCAATTAATCTTTATCACCCAGTGCCATGAATTATATATGATTCCTAATACAGATATATGGTATTCAAAACACTTTTAAATACTCCATCTCTCATTCTCTAATTTAATTCATAATTAAATTATTGTGTCAAACACAATTTACGATAATACCCGTTTTCCCGATTTTGAACGATTCAAAGCTTCCTATCTTTTTGTTCTAGGCTTTGTTCCGATATGAGCTAGTAGGGGGACCTAATGGACCTATAGATCATGGGCTCCAATGATTCGAGGCTAACCGACTAATCTCATTATCCAAGCTAGCCAACATTCGTTAACTACCGGGACACTCCACTATAGCCCGATAGTTGCACTCCCCTCACTATAGATATATTTCCGTCCACTTGATTTAACCATGATTAGTAAGTCGATCCTTCACAGGTTGTTCGTATCTATAGCTAGGTCAAAAAGCCGTTTCACCCCTATAGTACTTCTAGTTCCTCAAGTCCCACTGATCCTCTAATGAACAATTGGTTTATGGTCCAACCAATAAACCGAGTCCCTCTCGGGCCAATGAGAGGGCGGGATCCCTTTGTTCAAGCCCCGGAGTCAGCACTTAAGGGAACAACCTCTCTACTATCCCTAATTCGGGTAGGAGTGAATTCCTTCTTGCACGACTATGTCCCCAGCTATCTACCCGTTCCTATCCCTGAAATGGGAGGCTTATTGAGTCGGCGATACTGAGCCACTCTCACCTATGCAGATCTAAGGATAAGCCCGAATAAACAAGAGTTCATAGATAGCTCAGGATTAAGATCGAGTTACCTAGGTCATCATATGAAATAGTCAGTCTCATCAGTAAACGGTGTTATAAAGCGAGAGCGACTTATTTCTCGGTCCTGGTCTTATGCAAACTCATTGCATAGGACGCCCCCACTCGCATGTCTCTACATGGACGATTTAGGATCACATCGTCTATACCATCTATAAAGCGGGCCGCGTCTCATAGTGTCCCCAGGATAAGGTATCCAGCCCTATCCCTATACTATAGACTTTTTTGGCTATTACTCGAGCTTGATCCACTTTTATGTCTCTACATAAAGCTCAAGTGTTCATCCTATAGCCATGGATCTTAGTTTATTGGATTTGGGTAATTATATGTGCAATTTACTTTATTCAGTAATAACTTTACTGAATTAGTCTCGATAACGCCTTTATCGAATAAGTATATAATTCGTATAACATTCACTATCTACGAGTTTTAGGACACCAATCCCAACACCATATTCAATAGTGTCTCGATGTTGTCTTGGGAGCGTCTCGACGCTAGGTGCTTGGGTAGCAAGCAAATTCCTCTATAAATTGGACATCTTTCAACTATTTAGGGGGAGTCAACTTGGGAGGTTCACGACTCGAGACGATCGTGACGGGAGCATTGGATCAACACACAACGGGTTCTTTTCTCTTAAATTCTTTGTAATTTTTTTTTATTGTATTTGAGTTAGGATTATGGATACAGATTGTTAGGCTGAAATTATTTCCATTTTAGATTAAATCTTGTGACCTAGGGTGTTTAATTTAGCCAAATATGATTATGTAGCTTCATTGTTTGAATGTTGTAATTGATTTGTTCAAATTTCATCTTTGCAATTTATGCTTAATGTTTTTAATTCCTTTATCACGAATTGGTTAATTTGTTGATCTAAATTGAAACTTGACTGGAAGAAGTAAGATTAGAGGAAATTTCATAGCTAAAAATTGCTTGGAACATGAAAGTGAAAAATAATTCATAGAGATTTACGATGAAGTTGCTTAATGCCAAATTAAAATTAACTAAGGAAATTGACACATAAATAAGTTAATTAGATATGAGATATGGAGGAGTTTGAAGAGAATTCCACTTAAATTACTTCTAGATCTATGAAATTGAAGTTTATTAATTATAATCATTCATTTAATTGAGTTGCAAATCCAAAAGGCTAGTTAACACCCTAGGTTGAGTCCCTTTGAAAGATTTCCCCCAATTTAGTTGCTTTGTCTTTTACATTTGTTAATTTCTTAATTTGTACACAATCATTCGAGTTTGAGTTCTAAATAAAATTCAGTATGACAACTCATGGTAATTAATGGATTAAAAAAAAAATCTTGTGGATTTGATACTTGGTACATTCTTATTATTTTTATATTACTTGTGGCCCATGCGCTTGCGGATGTGCATAATCGCAACAAGCTTTTGGTGTCGTTGTCGGGGTGATAGGTCTAATTTGTTATATATTTATAATCTCCCAGTTTGCTTATCTTTATTGAATTCCTTGTGAAAAATACTGTAAAATGAGTATAATATGTGTATAGGTCCTTGACTGAGCTTTGAAGCAATTCGGGGCTAAAACGAGCAAAACCAGAGTGTAAAATGACCAAATTGCCTTTGGAGTCGAAGCCTAGTATCGAGACCCTCCAAAGTAGCGTCTCAACGCCATGTCTGCAATAGGTTCAAGCCAAAAACTTGAGAGGATAGCGTCTTGACGCCCAAAAGGAGCGTCTCAACGCTAGGGCAAAAATCAGAGTAGCGTCTCGAGCTGTGCCTAGTGTCTAGACGCTAGGCAGTTTCCAAAATTGGGATTTTCCTTTCTTATCAGTGATTCGTTCCATGTTTGAGGCCTCGTTTCAATGCCAAAATACAACGAATTCAAGTTCAAAGACTTCTATAAATATGTAGCATTGTATTAGGGATCCTTGAATCAAGTTGAATTCTCTCAATTGTAGCCACTTTTCCCTCTAGTTTCAAGCTTTCTTATCAATTTTCTCAGTGTAAGGGTCGGTTGATCAAGCATCGAGCTTGGAATGTGCTTGTCTATGGCCAACTAAGCTCGGATTGCTGTAATCGGGACCTCGGTGTGTAAGTTTGATTTAATTTTATGAGCTTGGAGTGTGCTACTCTCAATTTCCTTGTCATGGTTTTAATTTTTGTTAGGTAGACATTTGAGATCTTAGCCAAATTCCAAAAACAAAAACTACTTTTTGAAAACTACTTTTTTTTTGTTTTCAAATTTTTACTTGGTTTTTGAAAACATGGGAAGGTTGTAGATAACAAAACAAAGAAAGTTGTGAGTGGAAGTGGTGTTTATAAGCTTAATTTTCAAAAACCAAAAACCAAAAACGACATGGTTATCAAACAGGGCCTTACTTTGTCTTTGTGATTTTAGCTCTATGCATACAAGTTTAGTAAATGTTAGGAGACACGGCTCTCGGGTTGTTCCCGGAAGTACGCTGGGCTTAGATAGTTAATTAAAGGGAAAAATACACTTTTAGTCCCTGAGGTTTGAGTTAGGTTTCATTTTGGTCCCTAAGGTTTCAAATTCAACAATTTAGTCCCTAAGGTTTGAGATAAGTAGAGATTTGGTCTCTGCCAACCATTTTGCCGTTAAATCTAATCGGCTGCTAACGTGGCACAATTATTTTAATTAAAAAAATTAATTTTTTATTTTTTAAATTTAAAATATATTAAAATAAAAAAAAATATTTTTTTATTATTATTTTTTAATTCTTTCTCTCCCTCCCTCTTCTCCTTCTTCTTCCCCATCCCCATCACCTTCTCCCTTCTTCCCCATCTTCTTCTTCTTCAACTCCGGTGGTCGGCCACCGTCGACCGCCAGCAAACGGCGGCGACGGCTGCCGGAATTTTTTTTTCTTCTTTCTTTCTTTTCTTCTTCTCTTTCTTCTATTTCTTCTGTGTTTTTTTTAAACATAACAGATTTGGGGAGGAGGAGCTCCTCCCTCCCCGAATCGGTGACGGAATCGGGGAGGAGCCTCTCCTCCCCGATTCCGGCGTCGAATCGAGGAGGGACTCCTCATCCCTGATTCCGGTGCCGATTCGGGGAGGGAGGGGGAGAAGGAGTTCCTCCCTCCCCAAATCTGTTCTGTTTAAAAAAAAACACAGAAGAAAGAGAAGAAAGAGAAGAAGAGAAGAATGAGGGAAGAAAAAAAAATTATGGCAGCAGCCGGCGGCTGGTAGTGGCCGGCCACCGGAGTTGAAGTAGAAGAAGATGGGGAAGAAGGGAGAAGGTGATGGGGATGGGGTAGAAGAAGGAGAAGAGGGAGGGAGAGAAAAATTAAAAAATATAATTAAAAAATAAAATTTTAATTATTTTAATATATTTTTAATTTAAAAAATAAAAAAAATAATTTTTTTTAATTAAAACAATTGTGTCGTGTCAGCAGCCGATTAGATTTAACGCCAAAATGGATGGCAGGAACCAAATTGCTACTTATCTCAAACCTCAGGGACTAAATTATTGAATTTGAAACCTTAGGGACCAAAATCAAACCTAACTCAAACCTCAGGGACTAAAAGTGTATTTTTCCCTTAATTAAATATCAATTGATAATCGATGAATGAAATTAATCAAACCAAACACCAAGTGCAACCCCGATTACAGTAGTCCTCGTGGTAAGATCAACTAACCCACCTTTAAATTGAAAGTGTTCAATTTATTTAGGGAATCGTATAATGTATATTGATGCATTAAAATATAAAGTTTATGAAACTTTATAATATAGTTTTTGAATTAATTTTAAAAAAAAATTAATTCCTGAGAGAAAATATTTGAAAGAGTTCAAATAAATTTAATATGAATTGGATTCATATTAATTTTAATTTTAATAAAATCCCTAAGATTAAATATATGATATTTAATTGGGAAATTAATTAATTATTTATTAAAATTAGAGACTTTTTCCTATTAGGAAAAGGTCTCCCTTTTCCTATTAGGAAAAAGGTCTTGGCCTTTACTATATATAGGACCCCTGGGGTGGGGTGAAAGGTATCCCATTCATTCTCCTACTCTCAGAGAATTCTCCCAAAGGCTCCCACAAGTCTCCAGCCTCTAGAAGTCTCAGAGTCATACTGGTGTAGCCATAGTGGTGGTGTTCGCACTAGTTCGTGATTAATTCACAAGCAGTTGGTGAATTTAATCTGAGTCGTCAACGAGAGTAAGTAATTTGTTACTTTATAAATTAGATTTAGATCTAATATTTTTGTATGCTTAGCCTTAATATATATTTAGAATAGTTCTAATATTATTGCCAATGTATTGGTATTTTAGATTAAACAAAATTAATTACGAATCGGTCCCAATCACGCTTCCGCTTTACGGAATTATGGAATTCCAATCCTTCACAGATGGGGCCCCGGACCATGACCTCGAAAGTCGGGGTTCCCTCGTGAGTTTTGACGAGCGGCTCTGGAGTTAAGTGCATATGAGTGAAGTATGCAAGCCCGCAAAGTTTCGTGTCAATCGGACACTAGACGGGCACTCCACGTTGGCATATGACTCCTCGTGAAAATAACGTGCAAGGGTGTCAGACCAAATATGCCTCAGAATGTACTATAGGGGGAGGCATGGTGTCAGCTCTCAACCACCCCTGGGCCCTGTGGCCTAAGTGAGCTACCCCATGGCACATGCGTGTGTCATGGCGTGGGCGAGCGTTGCAAGACGAGTGTCTTGGGCGTCTTCCTTTGGGAATGGGTTTTCAAGGACAGTGTCGGGCAACACGGGTGTGCCGACATTGCGCCCCTACCCATGGGCTAGAGGTTGCACCACATGGTCGGGCTGTGGCATGCTATACACAAATGACTCGGCATGGACACGGAAGGGTTCATGCCTCGATATGTCCGGATGGATGGATGTCCGGGAGGTCCCGAATATATGCAAGTCCCATGGGTCGGTTCTCGAGAAGCAGGTCCGAGTGAGCGGTTAAGTCAGATGACATCCTGAGGCTCGAGGTGGCATTGTGAAGCATCAGTGGAACTTGATAGTTCCTGGTTGGCACGGTATTTGCCCGAAATGTCCCGATAAGCATTATAATGGCCCAATAAGCCCCGGTAGGCGTCGAAAAGCCCTGGTAAGCATTATAATGCCCTGGTAAGTGCTTAAATCACCCGGTAAGCTCCGGTTGAGCGTTTTAAGGCCGTTTTGACCTGTTGAAGGGTCCGAACACATCCTGGCGAAGTTCTAGATCGATGTAGAAGCGTGTGGGTCGTGTTATCGAGATTGAAGATTATGAAATGAGATGCGACGTTGCGTTTATATGACCTTGGCCTGATGTAGAGGCAAGGTTGAGCCTTAGGACTTGGCCTAGAGTAGACGCAAGTCGACTAGAGTCGCGAATGAGGGAAAATACACGTACGGGCGACGTGTATGACCGAATGATATTCCGCTGCAAGATGATTTGAGTTCGGTTGAGGATGAGAGAACCTCGCCTAAGGTCCAATGAAGCCACAAAGTCCCGCGAAAAAGTGTTATAGGTTAGAGATGACCCTTAAGGCTGGCCATGGTCGCGTGTAAGATCATGGTGCCGCACGGTTGAAAGAGTACGACCGTGACACTAAGCATGCATTAGATCTAAATCTAATAATTAAGGCCCCATTTGATAACCATTTGGTTTTTGAAAATTAGGCTTGTTTTCTACCAATTTCCCTACCATGGTTTTCATACTTGTAAATGACACATTTGTATTCCTAGCCAAATTCTAAAAACAAAAACAAGGTTTTGAAAACTACTTTTTTTAGTTTTCAAAATTTGCTTGGTTTTTAAAAACAAGGAAAGAAATGTATTAGAAAAACAAAGAAACTTGTAGGTGGAAATAGGATTTATAAGCATAATTTTCAAAAACCAAAAACCAAAAATCAAATAGTTATCAAATGGGGGCAAAGAATGAAATACTTACTTGTTGAAGAATTTCTTCAATGAACTCCCACCAAGAATAATATGATCACAGTAGGGACATTACCACCGAGATGTTCCACTGCGATATCTCTGGGACTAGGAACCAAGTTGTGGGACTTGGTGTTCTTGAATTTTGAGAAAAAGAATTTCACTAGAATGTTGTGAAATTCCTAGAGAGAAATCTTGCTTGAGAGCAAAGTCTTGTGTTATGAGTTATATCAATTGGGAAGGCTTTATGCCCTTTATATAGAGTGCCATATCCCTTTCCTATTCATAATAGGTTAGGGATATATTTAATTAATTAATAATTAATTACTCTTCCCAATTCTAATAGGATGGAGATTCATTTAATTAATTAATTAATTAAATCAATAATTAAATCAAATTTAATTAATTTCATTTAAATCATATTTAAATGAATATCTCCCACATAACCTATAGTTTTTAATTAAATCAAATTCAATTAAATTAAATAATTAATTAATTCTCCAATTAATTAATTACTAAATTAAATATGTCATATTTAATTTAAGCCTACAATTAAATCGTATTTAATTGTATTTCTCTCAATTAATAAAGTTTAATCTTAAATTAAACATTATATTATAACGTATAACATACATTATATTAATTGTATCTCATACAATTAACTTGATTTCCCATAATGGATTTTGAACTATTCAAATTTCTTTCAAGACTAATTGTTCCTAATTACCTTTTATGAGCTAGCAGGGGCATATAATGGACCTACAGATCAGAAGCTCCAATGATATGAGGTTAAATGACTAAACTCATTAATCAATTTAACCAATTTTCATTAACTGCGAGTCACTCCACTAAAGACCCATAGTTGCACTCTTCTCACTGCAGAATATTTCTATGTCCACAGATATAGACCAATAACGGTAAGTCAATCCTTCATGAGTTTTCGTAACGCCAGCTGGGTCAAATTACCGTTTTACCCATAGGTTACCTTTGTCTCTTTAAGTACCATTGATTCCTCTAATGAACAACTCATTTATGGCCCAACCAGTAAACAGAAGTTTCTCTCAGGCCAGGAGAGGATGGGTGCCCTTGTTCAAGACCTGGAATCAACTCGTAAGGGAACACTCATCTACTTGCCCTAAAGATGGGAAAGAGTGAATTCCATCTTGTGTTGTTATGTTCCCAGCCCCACTCGATCTTATCCCTGAAATGGTAGGCTTATTGAGTCGACGAATCCAGTCACTCTCACCCATACAAATCTAAGGATAATCCCTCATGAAAAGGAGTCGATAACACACTCAGGATTAAGATTGAGTTACCTAGGTCATCCTATTGAAATATAGAAACCTAACTAGCCAACAGTGTTACATCTAGTGATTACTATTTCGTGGTCCGGTCTTATGCAAACTCATTGCATAGGATACCCCCACTCGCATGTCCACTACATGAACACTTTGGATCAATGCGCTTGTATCAAATACAAAGAGGGTCGTATCACATAGTGTCACTAGGATAAGGTACCCAACCTTATCCCTATACTATAGACCCTTTAGGTTGTTACTTGAACATTGATCCCTGTATATCTCCACATACAATTCAAGTTTCATAAAACAACCTTGGACGTTGCTTCAATTTTGCTCTTTTTTTACGTTGGTTCACTTTTGTTCCTTTTTTACGTTGCTTTCGAGGTTTGAGTGCTCCGCTTTTGTCCTTTCACCTCCTCAACATCTTGTGGACTTCAAGTTGGATCAAAACCTTGTTAATCTCCTCGAATTAACATCAATTTGGAATATCGGCTCCCGAGAAGCTTTAATACCAAATACCTACAAAATAATATTATTAAGCACCCGATTAAACATAAAACTAGCAAGATTAAGACTAAATAAATAGGACTAAATTGGTCCTATCAAATACTCCCAACCTAAACCTTGTTAATCCTCGAGCCAGCATATAAAATAAAAGAATAGTATTCAACAATTGCAATTTTTATAACTCCAATCTCAATGCCTAAAATGCCAAAAAATATTGCAATTAAGAGACATGCACACATAGTCCATTAAAGAGACAAATCAAGAGTTTTCATGAAAGTTCTTGCTCAAGCTCACATTTAGCCTACCGAAAACAAATTTTACTAAACAAAGATTGGATTATATAACTCTCAACCTATCTTCCCTCTACAGTGGCACTAGGAACAAGCATTCAAGCAATTTGAACAATCAAGAAAGTAATACGTTACTTGGCACCGGAAAATAGAAATAAATTATATTTTTGCATTTAAAGGATGGTAGTAGCTTTCACACACCTATTGCAGGGATCCATAACCTGAGTTTAACCCTTGGTTGGCCTAACTTATCACAACAGGGGTAACTCTTTTTGCTTTAACATTTTTAAGCGATGCAAGGCGCACATGAGATTAGTTTTTTTTCTTTCTTTCATTTTTTTCTTTTTCAATAAGAATGATTTTTCTTTTAAGCATAGCAAGCATATTTTCTTTTATCATTTCTAAGCAAGGCATTACAAGCCATTAAGTCCTAAATTACTAGATAGCAAATCCCTACACCTATCGAGGTAACAACAAGCATATGGATCTTATAATTCGCTCCTAAGCTTTCAAATCTAATCCTAAGCACACTAAGGTTCACTCTTGCAAGAAAAATCTTAGAAAAGTTTTAAAAAGGCTCGATTTTGGGGCAATATTCTTACAACTCAATAAAAGCAATAGAATTGGCAGAATGACACATCGTTGATTCTCATAATCATAGCAGGAGCAACAAGATCATCCATACATTCTTGCTCCAAATCATGCTCAAAAATTTAAAATTTGCTCATAAAATAGATTCAATGCTCAAATGCATGGCATCAATCAAATAAGCATAGAGCAATAAAATAAAGCATGCATAATAAAGTCGTCCGATGCTTAGGTGCATCAAGGCTCAACAAAAATTAGGCATGCAAAGCCAACTCCACCCCCAACCTAAAATCATACATTGTCCTCAATATATTTAAACATGAAAAACTAAAGGACAAAAAGTATCTGGAACAGAAAACCTCCCCTGATTTTAAGCACAATGGTTGGAAGGTGACGGTTCACGACACCTCAAAAGTGATGCTTTTGCACAGATATAGGTCAGAGAATCCTATAAAACAAAAGAAAGGAAACAAGCATAAATTAAAACTAAAAAGACAAATAACTAAAAATAAAGAGAAGGGATAGAAATTATTTTTATAGTTGGGCTGCCTCCCAGAAGCGCAAATTTTTAACGTCAACTGCTCGACGGGATTTGCAGTCTTTAACCGAAATCCACTTCTTTGATCCTCAGAGGATTTTTCTTCTTTTTCTTTATCAGCTCCGGCACAGAAAAACTCAACTTGCACACAGAGTGCACAACATAAGAAATGTTAACCAAATAATCCTCAACCATCCCGTACATGCTAACCCGAAGCCACCTAAGACTAAATTGGTCAGCCACTTGAATCACTAAGCCTAAATCATGCATTTCAGAATTAAAGATCTCAGGAGAAAAAGAATTAGGCATGGAATGTTCTGGATTTAGCTCAACATCTCTAATTTCTAACTCTCCTAACATGCATGAAATACTACATGAATCAGGCTCAAAATTAAAGGAAGAGTTAAGTTCCTCGACCTCGATGGGATTTTCTTCTAACTTACCTTTTTGCTGCTCTGAAATTTGGCTCTGTAGCTCATCATGGAAGGTGGCACGAATCTGAGTGATTTCTGCCATTTTTGCAATGATCTCCCATGCCTCACCAGGTGTCGTACCAACACATCACCACCATTAACTGAGTCAACCATCCTTCTATCGTTAGGCGTCAACCCTTCGTAGAAGCTTTCCATAAGGGGCTCTTCAGATAGTGGGGTGTGAGGAACCATGAAATAACTAAGGAAGCGGACCACGCACTCATGCAATCTATCTAAAAATAAAAATACACTCTAAAGTAAGACCGAACAATTTTTTCACAATATCAATTTGACTAACTATGCCAATCCCCGACAACGGCGCCAAAAACTTAATGTGCAAATTTGCTTACTGCAGTGTACGGGTCAAGTAATAATATAGTGTTTTCGTGTAACATGAGTGTCGTCCTTTGGATTGGTTTTCTAGCAAATTAAGTACCGTGAATAATCTTGTCCAATTTTATTTAGAGTGCAAAACTTAATGACAAAGATAAATCTAAAGAAAAAAAGCATAAAATAAAACGTGGAAACTCAAATGGAAAGATTCGTAGGGAACAGATTTCATTGTTTGAGATTGACGATTAATTAATGGGATGAATTTAGCGTGCAATTATTTTAGAAGTCTCGGAACCGTAAATCACAACCATCTGTCCCGAGCATAATTGATTCTCATGCATACAACAAACTTGATATCCCTATCTAAGTTCATTAACATGCAAGGCTTCGGGCTTAGTTCTTTCAACAACTTCTAAAGTAAGTCTAGATGATGGGACCTAATTGCCCACGATTATTTGTCCTTAATCTTGTTAGTTTTACAACAATTATCTCGTTTAAAGTTATTGATAACTGCCCAAAAGGTAGTTATTTAGGCCTCATTTCTATATTGATTTGTGTGTCTTTTGTGCTTAATGGGGTTGGTTTTAGATATATATTATATGTTTTAACCCATTTGGAAGAATGGAAGCTTTGGAAATCATTTTGTGCAGAATCTGTTGCTGGGGGACTTGAGGGAGCAAATTCTGTGCTGCAGCAAAACTGGGAGCAGAACTGCCACGTCACAGCTCATTAGCCAACTTCATGAACCGACTTCTGTTGAATTATTTTCGGAATAAAGGAGCAAGGAGAGCCCTACACGTGTCCATGTTGACCTAATTCAAGCCTCCTTTCCTTTTATAAAAGGAAGTAGCCGCCCAAGTCAAGATCATTCCACTTTTGGGAGAAAACATTCCATTCTTGGGAAGTTCCTTCCACCTTTGGGAGCCGAATAGAGGAGAGAGATTGGAGACCACCTAAAAGACCATCATCATTGCAAGCTGATCGAGGAGATTAACATTTCCTTTTATTATCTTGTAATTATGGACATGCTTACTCAGATTGTAGCGTGTGTTTCCATGCATATTATGAACTAAGTAGCTTAGGCGTTGGCTAGGAAACAATGTGATTGCCGTGCTTAATTCTAGTAATAAATATTGATTATTGCATCTTGATTAATTGTTGTACTTGTTTCTATTTTATGCTCGCTTGGCCAACCGGTATGAATACCTCTCTCTAGTTTCAGGGATGATTTAGAGAGTGTGTGGCGATTAATCACACTACGATCATTGTGTATTGGTGAACGCCAGTGACTGAGCTAGGGATAGCTAGTTGCCTAGTGCTTGATCGGTCGTACTTCATTGGGGTTGAAACACATTCCAAAAAATCCGGAGTTCTGGGAGGAATCCGCTAATAATACTGCGAGAGTTTGCATGATCAATAATATTGCTAGAGCATCTTTTAAAACAATTACTAAATCCTGACCGGCGCCTGTTTCTAATCTGTCTGCCTATTTGTTTATTCTTTGTTCTGTCATTTATTTTGATTCAGCATTATTCTTATAAAAACCAATCATTTTTACCATCTTTGAAACCATTAAAAAGTTATACAAAATAGATAAAGTGGAAGCTAGTTCAGGCCTTGGATTGATAATACTTATTACTTGCTGCAGACTGTGTATACTTGCACAGTGTTCTAGAGCATTTTTATATCGCATTTTTACTCACTCTAGGAACCCAACAGTTATGTTTTGTAGCGGTTTGGTATCAAGCGCTTCAACGGAGTCCAATTTCAATTTCAGTGTAAATTCGAGGATTTTAGCGCGGTTTCGATCCATCTTAAAGTCCGTGGGACGCCGAGACGGTGAAAAGACCTAAGTGGAGCACTCGAGACTCGAGTACGACACCAAACGGATCAAGTTTTGAAGCAGCCAAACTAGGGAGACCCGAGAGATGGCGTCGAGACGCCATCCTCAAGCGTCTCGACTATTTGGAAGCGGAGGGACGACAAATTCACTGTCGGCGTCTCGACGCCGTTTCGTTTATTTAAACAACAGTTCCTGTAATATTAGGGCAACTTCGAAGGGGAGATCCGATTGGGGAGTTTCAGCAGCCGTTTCTTCTCAGTCTTGCTTAATTTTATTCATTCTTCCCTTGTATTTTATAGTTTCTAAGTAGATTAGGTTGGTTTCTCGAGCCTTGGGCTTAGATTAGGCTTGTCTATGGTCGTCTAAGCACCGTCCATTGTAGTTGGAACCTCGGGATTGTAAGTACATTTGTATTTTTATGAGATTCATGAGCATTCTAAACTGATTAGCTGTTTATCTTGAAATTCTTCAACTTTATGCATGATTGATTTGTTGTTTGTGGCTTTAGATTCCCGCTTTTATAATTAGCATGCCCAGTAGGTTAGATTGACGCCCTAACTTGCAGCTTGTATCTTAATAACTTGCTAAAGAACTAATTGCCAAGTAGCTAATGGATGGTTAGTTCAATAGTTAGCATTAGATTGATTCGTGAGCACGGGTCCCAAGAGAAGACTCTGACTTTGTTGCTGACACGATAGATCTAGGGTCTAAGTTGATACTTCTGATTAATTAGGTGTCCCTCTAGTTAATTGTGAGTGTTCTAGTCTAGAGCAACAATTAATTAATTTATTATCTTAATAACTTGCTAAAGAACTAATTGCCAAGTAGCTAATGGATGGTTAGTTCAATAGTTAGCATTAGATTGATTCGTGAGCACGGGTCCCAAGAGAAGACTCTGACTTTGTTGCTGACACGATAGATCTAGGGTCTAAGTTGATACTTGTGATTAATTAGGTGTCCCTCTAGTTAATTGTGAGTGTTCTAGTCTAGAGCAACAATTAATTAATTTATTAGTTGTGGCCAGGTTAATTTATTGATCAATTGCATGTTAGCTCAGCGGGTCCGATGGGTTAGCGCTCTAGGGGTATCTAGTTCTTAATCCAGTTGCTTGATTAATTGACTTTAACGGGTTTGTGGGTTTAATTAATTAGTAGCTTGTAATTGAGTCGATGCACGTTGGGATCGAGTCAATTGATTTAGAGTACCTATAGACAGCATGCATATAAATCATTATCTGCTAATCAAGGAGTAAAAAGTGAATGTAATAATCCCGAGTGTCTTCAGCTACGACGAGCGACAAGGTGAGATTGACCAACCTCCCCATTTACTTTCCCGTCATTTAATTTTCCGTCAGTTTACTTTCTTATTATCTGACTTTCTGTCAGTTTACTTTCTTATATTCGAACTTCGCCCACAATTTTCTCCATCTGTCCCAAACCCCCTTTTCTCTGCCACCAAACACAAAAGAGGTTAGAAGTAAACCAGGTGTTCCATGTGATTGACCTCAGCCACTATTACTGCAAGTAGTTTAGTGATCGTGGAACTATAAATTCGTTTTGACACATGGGAGCCTCGACAACTCCCGTCCCCGTCACTAGATCTCCCGATCTTAGAATTCTACTTAAGTTATGCAATTAGGGTCTAAGCTAAATCCTCTCTCCCAAGTTAGTGTATGTTTGGGAGTGATTTTGAAATCGTCAAAATCACTTTTATCAAGTTTGAAATCACTTTGAAACATGTCTTTAACTATTCAAAATCAATTTAATATTTGATTTTACACTTTTAAACGCAATTTTCATATCATCAAATTTGATTTTGAATTGTTAAAGACATATTTCGGAGTAATTTTGAATATGACAAAAGTGATTTTAACAATTTCAAAATCATTCCCAAACATATTATTAGATTCAACACTAAATCACATTCAATCAATGGCCAATTAATCAAATGCATGAATAAAACAAAAGCACATTCATACCAAAAGTAAATCCAGCAAACCAAACAACTACATCAATCCCTAAGACAAACAACTAGCAACTCATAGTCTTGAAACTACAAACACTAATTGAAAGAAAAGCCATAAAAACAATAAGAGGTAAGGGAAAGAAAAGGAAAACTCTTGAATCCGTTGAAACCGACATGTCCCTGTCACGATCTCCACGTCTTCAAGCTTGGTTCCCACTCTTTGGCCTTGCTTCAGCTCCAGCTGAAGGCCTCTAGTCGAAATTAGAGCTAAAATCTAATCAAATGGACTCCTCTTGGTCGTAGAACATAAGATTGTATTTATAGGAATTTGTCAACAACATCAAGACACTAGGGACAACGTCTCGACGCGCTGTCCTCTTTACCGCCATTCTTAGATTTGGAAACTTTGTAGCGTCGAGACGCCAAGGAAGCAGCGTCGAGACGCTACCTCTAGGATTTGCCTCATATGTAAGCCTCCAACTTTGATCCTTTTTGCTTCTTTGGCCTCTTTTGGCGTCCCAAGCACCCGATTACTCAAATTTCTCTAATTTAGCTTCATTAATCAATTTCCTACAAAATAAACATTGAAGTGCATAATTCAGCTAAATAATACTCAAAGACTACTAAAATGAACAGGGAAAAATAGCTCACTATGCACACTATCAAACACCCCCAAACTTAAGCTTTTGCTAGTCCTCGAGCAAACTAAAAATTAAGCGTAGGTTGTAAAATAGATGCAACAAAAAAACTCATTCCTCAAGGCTCCCAAGTCAATAATTAAGTAATTAAGAGACATGCACATAAAGCCCAATGAAAGAGACAAATCAAGATTTTTCCAAAAATTGACTTGCGTAAGAGAGATCTAACTTACTTAGATTAAACTCTACTAGCTCGGGATTGGATTATTAAACTCTCAACTCATCTTCCCTCTACACTGGCACAAAGGATTTACTAATGAGCCAATGGAACAAATTAGATTGTTTTTATCCATACCTAGGTGCTTTAAATTTAAAAATTGATTCAGGCATTTATAAATGGCACTAGCTTTCACACACCTATTGTAGGGACCCATAACCCGAGTTTAACCCTTGGTTGGCCTAACTGATCACAACAGGGGTAGCTCCTTTTGTCTAAAACATTATTGTTCATTGCATAGAGCGCTCATGACATGTCATTGTTTTTTCTTTCAAACGTGATGTTTCTTTTCAAGCATGATAAGCATATATACTCTTTGGCTCTTCCCTACACCTATCGAGGTGACAACAAGCATATGAACCTAATAATTCGCTCCTAAGCAATCAAGTCTAATTCTAACCAAGGAAAATACTCCACTAATGCAAGACATCTCCTAGAAAAGATTTTAAAAAGTCTCCCTTTTGGGGCACTCATGCTTACAACTCATCAAAAGCATAAAAATTGACAATAAAGCCTATCCTAGGAAATATTAATCATTCAAAAATAGCATCCAAATACATCCATATGCCAATTTCGCAATAAGCTCAAAAAAATATATAGCCCGAACTCAGATGCTCAAGGGCTCAACAAGCAAAGCATTCCATAATTGCATGAATAAAACAAAAGCACATTCATACCAAAAATCAATACAATAAACTAAACAACTACATCAAACCCTAAGACAAACAACTAGCAACTCATAGTCTTGAAACTACAAACACTAATTGAAAGAAAAGCCATACAAACAACAAGAGGTAAGGGAAAGAAAAGGAAAACTCTTGAATCCGTTGAAACCGACACGTCCCTGTCACGATATCCACGTCTTCAAGCTTGGTTCTCACTCCTTGGCCTTGCTTCAGCTCCCACAGAAGGTCTCTAGTCGAAATTAGGGCTAAAATCTAGCCAATTGGACTCTCCTTGGGCGGCCAAAATCGCATTGTATTTATAGAAGAATTGTCGATAGTGTCGAGATGCTAGAGATAACATCTCGACGGTGTCTTGTTGCTGCCAAAACAGAATAGGAAAAACTTGGCAGCGTCTCGACGATATCCTCTTATGACAAGCTTCCAAATTGATTCTTTTTCGATCTCTTGCCTCTTTTTAGGTCCCGAACGCCCGATAAACTCCAATTTCACCAATTTATGTTCAATATTCACTTCCTACAAAATAAACATGAAAGTGCATTAAAATGGCCAAATAATACTCAAAGACTAACTAAAATAAACCGAGAAAAATAGCTCGCTATGCACACTATCAATAACAACCTTCCCACTATGTCGAGGCATTCTCAACTCTTGAGAAGGATGAGCTTGACCAGATGTACTGGGCTCATCAACAACTCTTGTTGATGTATCTGTAGCTTTACCAGAAAGTTCACTTAACACCATTTTACTGTGTGGCTTATGTTCTCTAATGTGGTCGTCTTCCATGAAAGTAGCAATAGTCGATACAAACACTTTATTTTCTTGTGGATCGAAGAAGTATCCACCTCTTGTTTCTTTTGGGTAGCCTACAAATAGGCATAATTTTACAATTTCTTTGGGTATGTCACTAGCACATGTGCATGACAACCCCAAATTCTAAAATGATGTAAACTAGCTTTACGTCATCTCCAGAGCTCAAAAGGTGTTTCAGAAACATTCTTTGAGGGAACTACATTCAAAATATATACTGTAGTCTCTACTGCATAACCCCAAAAAGAATTCGGCATGCAACAACCTGTATTTTTCAATATGGTCAAACTTTCAAATATTGCGGAAACGATTTAACAAAACTGAAAACACAACCTATTATTCAGAAAACAAGGCTTACAACCAAAGCCAAGTCCAACATTCAAACAAATAAAGAACTAAACAATACCAAAAACAACAAATCCTACGGAAGCCTACTAAATCCTAAAGATCATAAGTCCTCATCATCTGAAAACATTTTAAAAACACAAAATGAGTACAAAAAATACTCAATAAGCAACCTCCACATCAAGTTCACAACTAATTTTCGTTCAAAACAAAACATAAGATTTCAAGTAATAAAACATTTCAATAATCGAAACAAAATCATTCTTTCAGTCAAACAAACTTTCAGTCAAACAATACTTTCAGAACATATTGGGAAAGATGCATCAATGGAATAGCCCAGAACAGAAGTGGTTACCCGTCGGTAACACCAATCAAACATACATACATAATTGTCGGTTAAAACCGACCAGATCATATCAAATCAAATACTTAAGTGTGAGGCCATGTGAGTGAAACACACACATGAATCTACATTCCAAAGGAACGTCAAACCACATAAGTGCCTTCCCACAAATAAGTCTCAGAACAATTCATACAAATACTTAAGTGTGAGGCCATGTGAGTGAAGCACACACATGAATATTCTAAGGAACGTCAAACCACATAAGTGCCTTCTCACAAATAAGTTTCATTCAGAACATATAACTGTCAATTCCAATACGGCTACTACAAAGCATACAGTCCCCAAAACAAAATTTTGCATATCCGGATAGCACTATCAATTCGATTCAAAACACTTTTCAAAACATTCAAATCAGTAAACATGCTTTCATTTAACAAAACAATTTCAATCAAATCAATTCCGATCAAATCACTTTCAATTTGAAACAAACAATTTTAACCAAAATTTCTATTTTGGAAGGGATGTGGAAATTACTTACCTCGATCAGAACCTACAAATCTTAAGCCCAAAGCAAATCAAAATCGGTTCCTTGAATCCAAAAATTTCCTAAACATGACCAATACTTCTCTAATTAGAAACCAACGAATCCATCTTAAAGGTCTAACGACCAATCCAAATGGCAATCAATCTTAACCTCCAATTTTTCCCACTTAAAACAAATTCCCTTCATAAAAAGTTGGGAAAATAGGCTTATTGGGTGCCAAAAACAGCATTTAAAATCTAGGAATTTCCCTTTAAAATCATCTTTTTCATACCAAAAATCAATAAAACAAATACCTTTCAAAACCATTTAAAATAATAAAACAAGATTTCAATTCTCCAATCTTTAAAACCTTCAAAACTACCTTTAAAGATATTCTAAGCTTTTCACCCTAAAACAAATCAATAATGGATACTTTTAAAATACAAAATCAGATATGAAAACCCCAATAAAAGCTGCTGTAAAATCAGTAAAAACACTCCCTTTTCATGAAGAAATCAAAGCCATAAATCATATTTCAATTTAGCAATCATAGGCAAACTTTTTGAACAAAAAGATTCCAATTTAAACACAAAAACATCCCCAAAATCAAATAAATTCAAGGCTGGAAATTCTGGAAAAATTCCTCAAATCTTGAATTTAAACCAAAAGCCCTAAGAGGAAAAACATTGATAAAAAAATTTAGGCCAAAACAAAAATACCTAAAACTTTTTAGGGCAAAAGGTTTGAAAACCAATTGTAGGGATAAAAACCCTAGGCAGCGGAAGACCTCAGAGACCCTATCGGTTTAAACATCAATTGGGGAAACCAATACGACGGCAAAAAAAAAATTTACAGCAGATTAACAAAACTAAAACATGCTGTAACTAATTATAAAACATGCTGTAACATATTAAGAACCTAGATCTAATCTAGGAAAAATGGATCCTATTGATCCTAGGTCAAGAACCACTTACCCTTGAAGTTGTTCTTGATCGTTTCGCCAAACACCTTCGTTTCTTCTCCCAAAAACAGCAGCAACAGTCCTTGAACTTGCTGGAATTTTATGGACACAACCACAAAATCGTCACCGGTATTCTCCTAGGATTATTGATGAGGTTGCTTGTGGGAGCACTTTTCTAAGGGATTTGGAGGGGAATTCTCTGTATTTCCTTGAGAGGAAGAATTGCAGAGAGTTACCAAAGAGTTTGAGAGAGAGAGAGCGAGCGTGAGAGAGGGAGAGAGAGAGAGGCGTAAAAATTGAGATTCACAGTAATCTCTTCAACCGAACTAAAAACTCTCCCGTATAGTAACCAACAGTTATTCCTCAAAACCCTCTCATCCACGCTTAAAAAATGGAAGACACGTTCCCATCAGTTAGGTTAACTGATGGGAAAAAAATTAATTAATATTTAAAAAAAACATTAATTAATCTTTTTAATCAAATTAACTCTTAATTTAATATTAATGTGTCTTGTATAAACATATTTATACAACTCTTCCATTTATACTATAGTTTTAATAACATTTAATTAAACCAAAATTTAATTAAATTAAATTAAAACGGAATTATTAATTAATTCTCTAATTAACTAATATTATAATTAAATATCATATATTTAATTATATTTCTCTCATATAAACTATAGAATTAATATACATCATATGCGCATTAATTTTAACCTATAGTTTTAAATATGAATCAAATTCATATTTTTACATAATATTCAAACCCCTTCGAATATTTAATTTACCCTTAGAAATTTGCCTCAACACCCTTATAGAGCTACCGGTGGGACCTAATGGACCTACAGATCAGAAGCTCCAACGATGTGAGATTAATTGGCTAAACTCATTAACCAAGTTAATCAATATTCGTTAACCGTGGTTCACTCCACTAAAGAACCACGGCTGCACTCTTCTCACTGCAGATATATTTCTGTGTCCACGGATATCGACCGTCAACAGCAAGTCAGCCCTTCACGTGTGTTCGTACCCCAGCTAGGTCAAATTACCGTTTTACCCCTGGACTACCTCTTGGTCCTTAAGTACCAATGCTCCTCTAATGAACAACCTGTTTGAGGTCCAGCCAACAAACAGAAGTCCCTCTCGTGCCATAGAGAGGGTAGGGCCCATTGTTCAAGACCCGGAGACACCACTTAAGGGAACACACCTCTACTTACCCTAATGTCGGGAAGGAGTGAATTCCATCTCGTAAGACTATGTTCCCAGCTCCCCACTCGGTCTTGTCCCCAAAATGGTAGGCTTATTGAGTCGGCGAACAGGCCACTCTCACCCGTACAAATCAAAGGACAATCCCTCATGGACAGGAGTCCATAATCCACTCAGGATTAAGGCCAAGTTGCCTAGGTCATCCTAGTGAAATAGAAACCGAGCTAACTAACGGTGTTACAGTTAGTGGTTAACTATTTCGCGGTCCGGTCTTTGTGCAAACTCATTGCACAGGATACCCCCACTCGCATGTCAACTACATGAACGCATTGGATCAATACGTTTGTATCAATATACAAAGTGGGTTGTATCCATAGTGTCACCAGGATAAGGTACCCAACCTTATCCCTATACTACAGACCCTTTAGGCTAAAACTTGAACATCGATCCCCGTATGTCCCTACATACTAGTTCAAGCCTCATTCTATTAGCCTTGGATGTTTAGTTTATTGGATTAGGGTTAACAAGACAAGATATAATACAAACATGAAAAAAAATTCATCAATTTTATTAATGTTCGGTCAAATGTACATTTACTATCTACGAGTTTTAGGGCATAAAACCCAACAAACTCCCACTTGAACTAAAACTCAAGTTTAAGGGAAAGTATATACAATATAATCCAAAGCTGGAAATGGTCCATGTATGTTGTACATTACATGAAAGGTAAATATACAAAATACAATAAACTAGGGCATCCTTACACCCATTACACATCTCCCACTTGCCCTAGATTACGCTATATACATGTCTCGCAGACCTAGACTTTCTAGATGACCCTCGAACACTTTAGCCGAGAGGGCCTTCGTAAACGGATCAGCAATGTTGTGCTCGGAAGCGATCTTGGTCACGACCACATCTCCTCTTTGCACAATCTCTCGAATCAGATGATACTTCCTCTCTATTTGTTTACCTCGTTTGTGGCTGCGAGGTTCCTTTGAATTGGCTACAGCCCCACTGTTGTCACAGTATAACGTAATGGGCAAGTTCATATTTGGAACAACTTCCAAATCTGTCAAGAACTTCCTTAGCCAAACAGCTTCCTTCGCTGCTTCACAAGCAGCTACATACTCAGCCTCCATCGTGGAGTCTGCTATGCATCCTTGCTTTATACTTCTCCAAACAACAGCTCCCCCGTTAAGGGTGAATACTGACCCTGACGTGGATTTCCTAGAATCCTTGTCAGTTTGGAAGTCAGAGTCGGTGTATCCAGTGAGAACTAACTCTTTAGCCCCAAACACCAGCATGTAGTCCCTCGTTCTCCTAAGATACTTGAGGATTCCTTTAACGGCGGTCCAGTGGTCTAACGCTGGATTTGACTGATATCTGCTGACAATCCCTACAGCATAACAGATGTCAGGCCTCGTGCATAGCATAGCATACATTAAGCTACCCACTGCAGAGGCATAGGGAATCTGTCTCATATCCTCAACCTCTTGAGGTGTCTTAGGAGACTGTTCCTTAGACAAGTGAACCCCCATGCCTGAAAGGCAATAAGCCCTTCTTGGAGTTCTGCATCGAATATCGGGCCAACATCTTGTCGATATACGTTGCTTGAGACAGAGCTAGCGTTTTGTTCTTTCTATCCCGAATAATCTGGATGCCAAGAACATACTGGGCCTCACCCAAATCTTTCATTTGGAATTGGGCTGCTAGCCATTCTTTTACGTCAGATAGATATCCTACATCATTCCCAATGAGTAGGATGTCGTCAACACAAAGTACAAGGAAAACTACTTTATTCCCGTTGATTTTCTTGTATACACAAGGCTCATCAACGTTTTGGTCAAAACCAAGTGATTTGATCGCAGTATCAAATCGAATATTCCAAGATCTAGAGGCATGTTTCAATCCATAAATAGATCGATTCAGTTTACAAACCTTTTGCTCCTGACCTTGGGTTATGAACCCTTCGGGTTGAGACATAAAAATACTCTCCTCAAGATTGCCATTCAGAAAAGCAGTCTTGACATCCATTTGCCATATTTCAGAGTCATAAAACGTGGCAATGAATAAGAGAATTCTTATGGACTTTAACATAGCAACTGGAGAAAAGGTTTCTTCATAGTCCACCCCTTCTCTTTGGGTATAACCCTTTGCTACAAGTCTTGCTTTGAAAGTCTGTACTTTCCTAGCGGCATCTCTTTTCCTCTTATAGATCCATTTACACCCAATGGGTTTAACCCCTTCAGGTGGATCTACAAGTTCCCAAACTTGATTGAAGTACATAGACTCCATCTCAAGGTCCATAGCTTTGACCCACTCGTCCTTATCTACGTCATTCATTGCCTGACGATAAGACAATGGATCTTCTACGCCGTCATCAGGTATGACTACTTGTGTTTCCGTTAAACCCAAGTAGCGGTTAGGTTGTATCACAACCCTCCCACTGCGTCGAAGCTCTCCCACTACGTGAGGAGGACTAGATTGACGAGAAGAACTGGATTCTCCAACAACTCTTGTTGAAGGACCAGATTCATCAACAACTCTTGTTGATCCTTCTATAGCTTCTCCTAATACTAACTTACTTCGTGGTCTATGATCTCGTATGTGGTCTTCCTCCAAGAAGGTTGCGTTTGTCGATACAAACACTTTATTATCTTGAGGGTCGTAGAAAAGACCACCTCTCGTTTCCTTTGGGTAACCAACAAATTGGCATATTCTTGTACGCGGTTCCAGTTTCTTAGGATTTGTCACTAGCACGTGTGCAGGACAACCCCAGATACGGAAGTAACGCAAACTAGGTTTACGCCCCTTCCATAACTCAAAAGGAGTTTCAGAAACACTTTTTGAGGGAACGTTGTTGAGAATATGTACTGCAGTCTCTACTGCATACCCCAAAAACGAGCTAGGCAACTGAGCATAGCTCATCATAGATCGAACCATGTCTAACAGGGTTCTATTTCTCCTTTCTGACACACCATTTTGTTGAGGTGTAGCAGGTGCCGAGAGTTGGGATTGGATTCCATGTTCTATCATATAGTCTTGGAATCTCTGATCCAAATACTCTCCACCTCGATCAGATCGAAGTGTCTTAATTGTTTTACCTAACTGGTTTTCCACCTCAGTCTTAAACTCTTTGAACTTTTCAAGAGCCTCAGTCTTATGGCTCATTAGGTATAAGTAACCGTATCTTGAATAATCATCTATAAAAGAGATGAAATATTCATAACCACCTCGAGCCTTTACATTCATTGGACCACAAAGATCCGAATGTATCAGTTCAAGTGGTTCTTTGGCCCTATAACCTTTTCCAGTAAAAGGCCTCTTGGTCATTTTACCCTCGAGACACGATTCACAGGGTGGTAAAGATGTATCTTCTATATCAATTAGAAGTCCATTTTTAACCAAACGATCGATCCGATCGATGTTAATATGACCAAGACGAAGGTGCCAAAGATACGTATTGTTACTTAGAGGAGAAATCTTTTGCCTTTTATTTTGCGTTTCAGCTGTTTTAAACATTTCATGACTTAAAATAGCCTTAGCATCAGCTGGTCTTAACACAAATAAATTATTCTCACGCTGAGCAGAACATATAAAAATACCATTTCTTGAAATAATAGCTTCATTAAGCAGGAAAGAAATTGTGTATTCATGTTCTAACAAAGCGGAAACAGAAATAAGGTTCCTTTTAATTCTAGGAACCAAAAACAAGTTCTCTAAAATCAAAAACTTATTTCTAAAGAATAATTTTGCAGCTCCCACTGCACGAGCTGAAACAACCTCTCCTGTTCCAACCTTGAGAGTCATTTCACCATCTGCCAGCTGTTGGAAATCATTTCCCTAAAAAGAAGAGCAAACATGATTAGTGGCTCCCGAATCCAGTATCCAGGCAAACTCATCATGTTCGACGAGACGAGTCCTTAGTATCAGTAAATCGAATTTACCTTCTTTTTCTCTCTTCTTCTCTGCGAGGTAACGGGGACAATTGCGCTTCCAATGACCATCTGCATTGCAGTGGAAGCATCTGCCTTTGTCGGCCATGACCTTGGCCTTGCCCTTACCTTGCACAGCTTGTGCAGGAGCCTTCCCTTGTCTCCCTTCCTCTTCTGGATTTGCTTCGATGAAGAAGCTTGAGGTACAGATTTAGTCCTTGAGGATGAACCCTTCAGGAACTTCTTTTTGGAATGGGCCACATTGGCCTCTCCTTTTACCACATTTTTGTCCTTGCTTTTCTGCAAGGACTCATAAATCTGTAACTCCGAGAGGAGGGTAGTCAGGTTGACCTGAATCTTATTCATGCTCGCGTTCGTCCTAAAAGACAGATAGCTCGTTGGAAGCGAGTGAAGGATGAACGCAACCTGACTTCTCTCGCAGACTACCCCGCCATTTGCCTCAGCAATATTGAACTGGTTAATCATGTCCAGGACGTGTTCCCGAACAGACTGACCCTCTTGCATCTTGGCATTGAAGACGTTCTTCAAGGCATCGTGGTGGAGCTGATAGGACGGGAGTCCAAACATCTCCTGAGGGAATTCATAATCTCCCTGGCAGTTTCCACGTTTTCATAACGCTTGGCCAACACTTCAGACAAGCTGACCAGTATATAGACTTTGACCTTTTCATTGGCCTTAGTCCAGCGTTCATGGGCATCCTTTACTGCCTGAGTGGCAGTGCGAGGGGGAACGGGAGGACATTCCTCCGTTAAGACGAACCTAAGATCCTCTACCACGAGTATGGTATTTAGATTCGATTTCCATTGTGGAAAATTTTCGCCCGTTAGTCGTTCGTTTTTAAGCAAGGAGATAATAGAGGAAGACATTGCTGAAAAAACAAACAATTGACCGTATTAGTTATCTTTGCCTTAACCCATCACACAAGCAATACAAACAATTGCATACATCCAATCAATTTTGCAAACAAGCAATCAAAGAACCCTAATAAAACTATGATTGTGTTTTGCAACGATGCTTTAGAGGTTTAGAAGAACAGCCACCGAAGGGTGATCAGTTGTTCCTCCTCTAAAATGAGACTCTTCTCAGTCAATTTCTAATACCAGAATAACTCATATTCCATTAGATATTAACCACCGTTGTTCGGTCAAGGATTTGTTAACAAATTAACTCCTCCCCGTAAGTGTTACCCTCCCACTTTCAGATCTCAGAGGCACGGACCAACAGGCTACCGTTAGGAAAGACAACTGTTGGTAATTAGCCTAAGCGATCCTATCCTATTCAGGAGTTCGGTGTTCCGAATCCTATGATCAGGCCCTCCGAAGGGATGGTTGCTCCAGGGCAACACGCAGGCGGATCATAGGACTCTCACGGTGTGACCTAGGGGTGGAGACCGAAGGATACGTTGACACGCGTCACGCTCCCACTTACTATAGTCACTTTCCCCATTCACCTTGGTATTGATCCATGCAAACACTTTCCGAAGGGAGGCCGCGCTAAAACGACACGAAGCAGAGCATGGATCTCACGGTGTGAACTATACAGGGACGTAGGAGCAAAACTCGATTTAAATCAAGTTTTGTAATTTTCCTCCCACTAAAGTAACCTATCGGATATTTTAGGGTTTGATTAGACCTAGATAAATCCGGCTAAGTCATTTATCTAAGTCTAGTCCTATTATAACTATTATAATAAGACCTAATGTCTAGGTGTATTAAACAAATTTAATTTACCTAGCGACATTATTCTAACATTAACCTGTGATTAATTCAACTCCGGTGTTCCAGATCAGTTCCCAGGTAGGAGGTGTTCCGTATACCGTCAACTTAAATACCTCCAATCCTTAGACAGAACTTCACTGGTAGAGTTCCCTTATAATCTCAGGAATGTTTGTCCTACTTAGTTCATTAAAACTATTTTAAAACTAAGTAAGAATTTCTAATCCTATTAGAAAATGATCTTAGGTCTAATTAATTTTAACTCATTAAAATTAATTCATTTTAACCTAAGATCCTATGTGAGCATGCATATCTTGATTATAGATTGACGGTTTCTAATCATAAATTTTAAACTATTTCAAAATTTTAATGATTAGCCCTATAATCATGCATACTATAGTTTAATTTAATTAACAATCATATTCGAATTAATCAAATATAAACTATATACTTTGCATTGCATGATTTTAATATAACTTTTATATTAAACTATGGATGTATCATGCTCAATGCTACTTGATTTCCATTTTTAATAAATAAACAATTTAATTATTGCCAAAAATGGTAAATCAAATTAGCAAGCTGCAAACAATTTATTTTTAATATAACTCTTATATTAAAAAACTATGTAATTGCATGCATCATGCTATCCCATTTTCATGATAATTATATAACTCTAATATATATAAATCATTCATGAAAATCCATGCATTATCCCATACATCATAATCATATTATAACATACATAATGCATGAGCATGCTTTATAACCTAAGGTGGGATTATTATTTAAATGACATCCATAAAGCATTTAAATAGCGAATAAACCGATTTATTTGGCCCCTAGGATAATTAAAGCAAAAATTACACTAATTAAAGCTTTAAAACTATCCTATTACATCATATACAACTCCAAAATTGGTCTAGAATCCACGAACCGACCCGAACCGCTTCGAACCGGCCCTGAAAATCTCGAACCGCCCAAAAACCGGGTTGAACCGGACCAAACTGGTCCCAGCTCAACCCTAACCGCACGAATCGGACTGGCATCATGGCTGGAATTCACGTCTGCACGAAACCCTAACCGCCGCACGAAATCGCGACAGCGTCGAGACGCTGAAGGCACAGCGTCGAGACGCTGAAGGCACAGCGTCCCGACGCTGGCGCGATTTCAACCGTTCGCTGGGTGAAATCGCGACAGCGTCGAGACGCAATAGGCCAAGCGTCCCGATGTGTTGCGTCTGGAGCTCAATTTTGGGCAGAAACAGCGTCTGGAAATCTCAATTGGCCTCAAATTTCATCGTGTTCTTCGCAGATCTCCAACCTATTTTAGACCCGGACTGTACAGACTCGATATATACGAATTTATTGCCCGAAAACACAGGGGCCCTTACATTTGATCATATCAAACACATAAATTCTAAGGCCAAATAACACCAAAAAAGTTTATCGCAAACCATACATTCAAAATGCAAATTAAATCCCACCTCACAGCCCATCGCAATTCCCAAATCAACATTTAATACAAGATTTGGCTCTGATACCAATTGTAGGGATAAAAACCCTAGGCAGCGGAAGACCTCAGAGACCCTATCGGTTTAAACATCAATTGGGGAAACCAATACGACGGCAAAAAAAAATTTACAGCAGATTAACAAAACTAAAACATGCTGTAACTAATTATAAAACATGCTGTAACATATTAAGAACCTAGATCTAATCTAGGAAAAATGGATCCTATTGATCCTAGGTCAAGAACCACTTACCCTTGAAGTTGTTCTTGATCGTTTCGCCAAACACCTTCGTTTCTTCTCCCAAAAACAGCAGCAACAGTCCTTGAACTTGCTGGAATTTTATGGACACAACCACAAAATCGTCACCAGTATTCTCCTAGGATTATTGATGAGGTTGCTTGTGGGAGCACTTTTCTAAGGGATTTGGAGGGGAATTCTCTGTATTTCCTTGAGAGGAAGAATTGCAGAGAGTTACCAAAGAGTTTGAGAGAGAGAGAGCGAGCGTGAGAGAGGGAGAGAGAGAGAGGCGTAAAAATTGAGATTCACAGTAATCTCTTCAACCGAACTAAAAACTCTCCCGTATAGTAACCAACAGTTATTCCTCAAAACCCTCTCATCCACGCTTAAAAAATGGAAGACACGTTCCCATCAGTTAGGTTAACTGATGGGAAAAAAATTAATTAATATTTAAAAAAAAACATTAATTAATCTTTTTAATCAAATTAACTCTTAATTTAATATTAATGTGTCTTGTATAAACATATTTATACAACTCTTCCATTTATACTATAGTTTTAATAACATTTAATTAAACCAAAATTTAATTAAATTAAATTAAAACGGAATTATTAATTAATTCTCTAATTAACTAATATTATAATTAAATATCATATATTTAATTATATTTCTCTCATATAAACTATAGAATTAATATACATCATATGCGCATTAATTTTAACCTATAGTTTTAAATATGAATCAAATTCATATTTTTACATAATATTCGAACCCCTTCGAATATTTAATTTACCCTTAGAAATTTGCCTCAACACCCTTATAGAGCTACCGGTGGGACCTAATGGACCTACAGATCAGAAGCTCCAACGATGTGAGATTAATTGGCTAAACTCATTAACCAAGTTAATCAATATTCGTTAACCGTGGTTCACTCTACTAAAGAACCACGGCTGCACTCTTCTCACTGCAGATATATTTCTGTGTCCACGGATATCGACCGTCAACAGCAAGTCAGCCCTTCACGTGTGTTCGTACCCCAGCTAGGTCAAATTACCGTTTTACTCCTGGGCTACCTCTTGGTCCTTAAGTACCAATGCTCCTCTAATGAACAACTTGTTTGAGGTCCAACCAACAAACAGAAGTCCCTCTCGTGCCATAGAGAGGGTAGGGCCCATTGTTCAAGACCCGGAGACACCACTTAAGGGAACACACCTCTACTTACCCTAATGTCGGGAAGGAGTGAATTCCATCTCGTAAGACTATGTTCCCAGCTCCCCACTCGGTCTTGTCCCCAAAATGGTAGGCTTATTAAGTCGGCGAACAGGCCACTCTCACCCGTACAAATCAAAGGACAATCCCTCATGGACAGGAGTCCATAATCCACTCAGGATTAAGGCCAAGTTGCCTAGGTCATCCTAGTGAAATAGAAACCGAGCTAACTAACGGTGTTACAGTTAGTGGTTAACTATTTCGCGGTCCGGTCTTTGTGCAAACTCATTGCACAGGATACCCCCACTCGCAGGTCAACTACATGAACGCGTTGGATCAATACGTTTGTATCAATATACAAAGTGGGTCGTATCCATAGTGTCACCAGGATAAGGTACCCAGCCTTATCCCTATACTACAGACCCTTTAGGCTAAAACTTGAACATCGATCCCCGTATGTCCCTACATACTAGTTCAAGCCTCATTCTATTAGCCTTGGATGTTTAGTTTATTGGATTAGGGTTAACAAGACAAGATATAATACAAACATGAAAAAAAATTCATCAATTTTATTAATGTTCGGTCAAATGTACATTTACTATCTACGAGTTTTAGGGCATAAAACCCAACACCAATTTCATCCCAAGTAGAACAAATAAAACTTCATACTAAAACTTTTCAACAAGAAAAGAAAACAAAATAAAAGCATAGAAGGGAAGAAAAACTTACTACTTTTTCTCTGGGAAAGATAGTGTAGAATGCGTTCCTCTTCTCTCTTTTTTGATTCAGAGCGTAAAAATAATTAGGGCTAAAGAAAAGGTCTTTAAATAGAACCCTGATTAAAACCCTAAAAGAATATTTCCTTTTCAAAAAAGAGAAAGGATAATTCAAATCTACCTCCTAATTCAAAAAGGAAATAAATTTAAATAAAAGATTCTCTTGAAAACATTAAAATAAATTAAACTCTTTTTTTTTTTCAAAAGCCGGCTGTTACAAACACCCCACCTAATAAAAATTTCGTCCTTGAAATTTGCATACCTTGGTTAAGAGAATAAACTCGGATATCTTTCCCTCATGTCCTTTTCAGTCTCCCAGGTAGCATCTTCAAAGGATTGGTTCCTCCATAAAACCTTCACAAGAGGGATAGTCTTGTCGCGCAAAACTCGATCTTTTTTTGTCCAGGATTTGAACTGGAGCCTCCTCATAAGTCAAATCTTCCTTCGCATGAAGTGGTTCATAGCTTAACACATGGGATGCATTTGCAATATACTTTCGAAGCATGGAAACATGGAAAGTATTGTGAATTCGATCCAAGGCAAGCGGTAAGGCCAAGCGATACGCCACTACACCCACCTTTTCCAGAATCTCAAAAGGTCCAATAAACCTCGGACTAAGCTTCCCCCTCTTCCCAAATCTCAAAATTCCTTTCAATGGTGAAACTTTCAAGAACACCATATCTCCAACTTCAAAATTTAATTCCTTTCTCCTGACATCAGCATAACTTTTCTGTCGACTTTGAGCTGTTTTCATTCTATGCTTGATCAAATCAATGGCTTCATTAGTCTTTTGCACTAATTCTGGACCTAAAATCAAATTCTCTCCTACCTCACTCCAGTTGATTGGTGATCTGCATTTACGCCCATAGAGAGCCTCAAAAGGTGACATCCCAATAGTGGCCTGATAGCTGTTATTATAAGAAAACTCAACTAAATGCAGGTGATTCTCCCAACTTCCTTGAAAGTCTAAGGCACAAGCCCGAAACATGTCTTCCACTATCTGAATTGTCCTTTCTGTTTGATTGTCTGACTGAGGGTGAAATGCAGTACTGAAATCAAGCCTCGTGCCTAAAGCCTTATGCAAACTTTTCCAAAATTTGGATGTAAACTTTGGATCTCGATCTGACACTATAGAGACGGGTATACCATGAAGTCGAACTATCTCCTTGACATAAATCTGAGCCCATCTCTTGGCTGTATAAGAAGACTTTCCCGGCAAAAAGTGAGTTGACTTTGTTAAACGATCAACAACAACCATACAGTCTCAAATCCTAACTGAGTCTTAGGCAATCCAGTCACAAAATCCATTGAGATATTTTCCCATTTCCACACTGGGATACCCAACGGTTGGAGAGGTCCTGACGGTCTTTGATGTTTAATCTTCACCTGCTAGCACGTTAAACAATGATTAACGAAACTGACAACCTCTCGCTTCATTCCTGACCACCAATACGTCTTTCGAAGATCTTGATACATCTTTGTACTCCCAGGGTGAACTGAATAAGGAGTACTATGTGCTTCTGTCATAATCTCCTTCTTAATAACTAGGTCATTAGGAACACAAAGACGATCACCCATCCACAAAACTCCATCACGAGATACTGAAAACTCAGATTGCTTACCCATGCTAACATCATCAACAATTCTTCTCAAAGTTGGGTCTAAACTTTGAGCCTGCTTGATCTTATTAACTAATGATGGTTCAACTGTCAGATTAGTCAACAATGATGTTACATCTTCTGAAGTCACATCGATGTCTAGCTTTCCAAAATCGTGGATCAAACTCTTGAGTAGTGATTAAAGCTGCTGAAAATGAAGACTTCCTACTAAGAGCATCAGCAACCACATTGGCTTTACCTGGATGGTAACTAATAGTGCAATCATAATCCTTCACCAATTCCAACCAACGCCGCTGACGCATATTCAATTCCTTCTGCGTGAAGAAGTACTTTAAACTTTTATGGTCAGTAAAAATCTCGCATCGAGCACCATATAAGTAGTGCCTCCAAATCTTTAGTGCAAACACCACTGCAGCTAACTCCAAATCATGAGTGGGGTAATTTTGCTCATGGTTCTTAAGTTGTTGAGAAGCATAGGCTATAACCTTGCCGTTTTGCATAAGCACACAACCTAGACCATTTCTTGAAGCATCACTATAAATTACAAATCCTGAGTCTCCACATGGACAAGTCAGCACTGGAGCTGTAACAAGTCTCTTTTTCAACTCTTGAAAGCTATGCTCACACACTTCTGACCACTGGAACCGTGCATTCTTTCTGGTTAGCTGAGTCAAAGGAGCTGAAATCTTAGCGAAACCTTCCACAAACCTTCTGTAATAACCAGCTAAACCAAGGAAACGTCGGACTTCTCGAACATTAGTGGGTTGTGGCCAACCCATAACTGCTTCAACTTTGCTCGGGTCTACAGAGATCCCCTTTTTAGAGACCACATGGCCCAAAAAGGCAATGCTCTTTAGCCAAAACTCACATTTCTTAAATTTTGCATATAATCTCTTTTCCCTCAACACTTCTAGTGTTCTTCTTAAGTGAACCTCATGTTCCATCTTCGACTTGGAATAAATTAAGATGTCATCAATGAAGACAATGATGAATTTATCCAGAAATTCATTGAACACTCTGTTCATCAAATCCATAAAAGCAGCTGGAGCATTAGTTAGTCCAAACGACATTACCAAAAATTCATAGTGTCCATAGCGTGTTCTGAATGCACTCTTCTGGATGTCACAATCCTTAATCTTTAACTGGTGGTAGCCTGACCTCAAATCAATCTTTGAGAAAACCTTGGCACCTTGAAGCTGATCAAATAAATCTTCAATCCGAGGAAGAGGATATTTGTTCTTTATAGTAACTCGGTTGAGCTCTCTATAATCGATGCATAATCGAAGAGATCCATCCTTCTTTTTAACAAAAAGGACTGGAGCACCCCAAGGCGAAACACTTGGACGGATAAAGCCTTCGTCCAATAATTCCTGGATTTGCTCCTTAAGTTCTCGAAGTTCAGCAGGAGCCATTCTATAGGGTGCTTTGGATAAAGGTGCAGTTCCCGGTACTAAATCGATAGAGAATACAATCTCTCTATCAGGAGGCTGTTGGGTTTTATGCCCTAAAACTCGTAGATAGTAAATGTACATTTGACCGAACATTAATAAAAGTGATGTATTATTCAATGTTTCTATTATATCTTGTCTTATTAACCCTTATCAATTAAACTAAACATCCAAGGCTAATAGAATGAAGCTTGAACTAGTATGTAGGGACATACGGGGATCAATGTTCAAGTTTTAGCCTAAAGGGTCTGTAGTATAGGGATAAGGTTGGGTACCTTATCCTGGTGACACTATGGATACGGCCCGCTTTGTATATTGATACAAACGTATTGATCCAACGTGTTCATGTAGTAGACATGCGAGTGGGGGTATCCTGTGCAATGAGTTTGCACAAAGACCGGACGGCGAAATAGTTAACCACTAACTGTAACACCGTTAGTTAGCTCGGTTTCTATTTCACTAGGATGACCTAGGCAACTTGGCCTTAATCCTGAGTGGATTATGGACTCCTGTCCATGAGGGATTGTCCTTTGATTTGTACGGGTGAGAGTGGCCTATTCGCCGACTCAATAAGCCTACCATTTTGGGGACAAGATCGATTGGGGAGCTGGGAACATAGTCTTACAAGATGGAATTCACTCCTTCCCAACTTTAGGGTAAGTAGAGGTGTGTTCCCTTAAGTGGTGTCTCCGGGTCTTGAACAATGGGCCCTACCCTTTCTATGGCACGAGAGGGACTTCTGTTTGCTGGTTGGACCTCAAACAGGTTGTTCATTAGAGGAGCACTGGTACTTAAGGACAAAGAGGTAGCCCAGGGGTAAAACGGTAATTTGACCTAGCTGGGGTACGAACACACGTGAAGGGCTAACTTGCTGTTGATGGTCGATATCTGTGGACACAGAAATATATCTGCAGTGAGAAGAGTGCAGCTGTGATTCTATAGTGGAGTGAACCACAGTTAACGAATATTGATTAAAATGGTTAATGAGTTTAGCCAATTAATCTCACATCGTTGGAGCTTCTGATCTGTAGGTCCATTAGGTCCCACCAGTAGCTCATTAGGGGCGTTGAGGTAAAATTCTAAAGGGGAATAGAACATTCGAAGGTGTTCGAATGTTAAGTTTAAATATGAATTGGATTCATATTAAAAAACTATAGGTTATAATTAATGCACATTTGATGTACATTAAAACTATAGTTTATGAGAGAGAAATATAATTAAGTATATGATATTTAATTATAATATTAATTAATTGATGAATTAATTAATATTTTTAGTTTTAGTTTAATTTAATTAAATTTCATTTAATTACTTTACATTAAAACTATAGGTTATGTGGGAGGTTGACATAAATGTGATTTATGTTTATAATATTAAGATAAATTGGGATTCTTAATATTATTTAATTAATTATTATTAATTTAATAATTAATTTTTCTTATCAGTTAAAGATAACTGATAAGAATTAATCTTACCCACTAATTGTGCAATACGCACGATGTAGAGTGAGGATAGGAGAAGTTTTAGCTGCTTATTGTAACTGTGTAGTTCAGTTAGGGTTTAATCCCAATTTGGCCTCTCAGATCTCTCACTTTCTCGTGCGTCTCTCTCCCTCTCTCATAAGTCTTTCTCTGTGTTTTTCCTCTCTAGTGAATATAGAGAACAACTCTCCACAAATTCCCTGAATTTTCTTGGTTCCCACAAACCTCTCAACTCCATTCTCTAGGAGTACATTGGTGAATCCTATTTGGTGGTGTTCGTAAGGATTTGCAGCGAAAAAAGAGACCTTTTGCTGCTGGAATTTTCTGCATTTTGAAGGGAATTCGGCGAAACGATCAAGGACTTCATCTACGGTAGGTGTTCCTTAATCTAGGATCATTAGGATCCATTCCTAGATTAGATCTAGGGTTTATTAATGAGGATTAGCATGTTTTATTATTAAAATTCAGTAGTTTTATTTTGATTTTACTGTTGTATTTTAATTTGCCAACGTACGGTATTTTATTCTGAATTAAAAACGAGTTAAGGTTCTGTACGTTTCCACTGCGAAAGGGCTCTTATCCCTTCAATTGGTATCAGAGCCTTCTCTGTATTTTAATTTGTGAATTAAAATTTGCGTTGGTTTTAGGTGGGATTTAATTGCATTATGAATGTTAATTTGCTGTGAACTGGAGGTTAATTGGCCTTAGATTTACAATTTTTTTGATGCGATCAAATGTAAGGGTCCCTTCGTTTTTGGGCAATTAAAATTGTAAATCGAGTCTCTGTAAGTCCAAGTCTAGTTTAGGCTGAAGAACGATGAAGATCGGGACAAATTTTGGACAAAAACGGTGGAAAACGGCGAACAATTGCGGCTGCAACAGTGCAGATTTTCCAGAAATTCGAAAAAAAAAAAAAAAATCGGACGGAAACGCGCGTGCAGGGGTAGGGCTGACGTCAGCAATCGTAACGCTGACGTCAGCGAGGCGCGGTCCAGCGGTCAGCGAGGCGTGATAGCGAGCATAGCTAGCTACTTTTACTTATTTAATTTAGCTAGTCTTTTATGATTTTTGGGCCATTTTATTGTGCTTTATTGTTTATTTTGTAGGAAAGCGATGATTAGAGCTAAAACGTGGAATTGGAGTTAATCGGGTGTTCGGGACGTGAAAATATGCCAAAGAACCAGAAAGTTCAAACAACAAGGAGCCAAAAGAGGGCATTCTGCCCATCAGCGTCGAGACGCCACTCTTGGAGGGTCTCGACGCTGGTTTTCCTTAATTAGAAGAGGCGGCAGCGTCACAGCGTCGAGACGCTGTGACAATAGCGTCTCGACGCTACCGTTATTTCCATTTCAGACGCGCGTGTTTTAGAGGCAGCGTCGAGACGCTGTCTGGATAGCGTCTCGACGCTACGACGAAAAATCAGTATTTATAGTTCTTTTCGGCTAGGTTTTTGGAAGGACTCTTTTGGGGATACTTTTGGAGCCGTAAAACAGAGGAGAAAACAGAGGATTGAGGCTGAACAAGAGGGAGAAAAGCGGAAATCAACCCATCGTTCGTGGGGATCGTGACGGGGACGTTCGGTCTCGGCCTACATTGAGTTTTCTTTTCCCTTTCTTTTTCTTTAGCTAGACCTTATGGCTTTATTATGTTTAGTTGAGCTTGTAATACAAATCATGAGTAGCTAAACTTGTAGCTTAGGGATTGATGTAGTTGATTGAGTTTATGGATTGATTTATAGTTTAAGTTGTGCAATGTTTATTATGTTTGTAATCTTGATTTAATGCTTTCAATTAATTGGCCATTAGTTGGATGATTTATGTTTTGAATCTAGCTCGGGAGAGGGGATTTGATATAGACATACTCAAGATTGCATGACTAAAGTTTATTTTCTAATTCGTGACGGTTTTAGATTAACTTTAGAATTGGTTAAAAGATCTCATTGCCTTGCATATTAATAAACTTAGATAGGGATATCAAGTTGGTTAATTTGCATGAGAATCAATTATACTCGGGAGAGGTAGTTGTGATTAAAGGGTCTTTTGCTCATAATTTCATTGTGCATAATAACTTACTCCTTAAAATCAATCCTAGACTAAATCGGCGAAATCAATTCCCTAAGTGTTTTTCCCAATTGAATTTCCACACCTTTTTACTTGCTTCGATTTAGTTTTCATACCATTCATTCATCACTTTTTGATCCCTAAATAAAATTGAGCGAGATAATTCACAATACTTGATTTGCTTAAAAAATCCAATCCAGAGGACGACATTCGAATTACATTCACTATATTATTACTTGACCCATGCGCTTGCGGTAAGGAAAAGTCCACATCAAGTTTTTGGTCCAGCGGTTCGGCGGTCTGGTTCGTTTTAGGCGCGGTTCGGTCGTCTGGCGAGCGGTTCGTTGACTGGTTTAGGCGGTTCGTTGACTGGCTTTATGGTTCGCTGACCAGGGGCGCGGTTCGGTCAATTCTGGGCGGTTTTTGACCGGTTCCTTGACTGGTTCGGTGGTTTTCCAGCTGGTTCAAGCGGTTTTGACCAATTTTTGGTGGTTTTGACCTGTTTTGGGCGGTTTTGGCACGTTTTGGAGCGGTTTTGGTCCGGTTCGGGGCTGCAGAAGGCTATAATAGGATAGAATTTTGCTTTATTATTGTAATTTAGCTTTAATTTTATCCTAGGGTCCAATTAATCGGTTCATATGCTATTTTATATGCTTTATGGATGTCATATAAAATTAGAAATCCCACCTTAGGTTATAAAGCATGTCATGCATGTATGTATGTTATAATTAGATTATAATATATGATTGAAATGCATGGATTGATTTTCATGAGTTTTTTAATATATAGTTGAGTTATATTAAAATCATGAAAATGGGATAGCATGATGCATGCAATTACATAGTTTTAATATAAGAGTTATATTTAAAATGAATTGTTTGCAACATGCTACAATGATTTTCCATTTTTGGCAATAATTAATTGTTAATTTATTAAAAATGGAAATCGAGTTGCATTGAGCATGAGACATCCATAGTTTAATATAAAAGTTATATTAAATTCATGCAATGCTAGTATATAGTTTTAATTTCATTAACTAGAATATGATTGTTAATTGTTTTTAAAACTATAGTATGCATGATTATAGGACTAATCATTAAAATTTTGAAATAGTTTAAAATTTATGATTAGAAACCGTCAATTTATAATCAAGATATGCATGCTCACATAGGATCTTAGGTTAAAATGAATTAATTTTAAATGAGTTAAAATTAATTAGACCTAAGATCATTTTCTAATAGGATTAGAAATTCTTACTTAGTTTTAAAATAGTTTTAATGAACTAAGTAGGACAAACATTCCTGAGATTATAAGGGAACTCTACCAGTGAAGTTCTGTCTAAGGATTGGAGGTATTTAAGTTGACGGTATACGGAACACCTCCTACCTGGGAACTGATCTAGATCACCGGAGTTGAATTAATCACAGGTTAATGTTAGAATAATGTCGCTAGGTTAATTAAATATGTTTAATACACCTAGACATTAGGTCTTATTATAATAGTTATAATAGGACTAGACTTAGATAAATGACTTAGCCGGATTTATCTAAGGTGATTAAACCCTAATATATCCATAGGTTTCTTTAGTGGGAGGAAAATTACAAAACTTAATTTAAATTGAGTTTTGCTCCTACGTCCCTGTATGTTCACATCGTGAGATCCATGCTCGGCTTCATGTCGTTTTAGCGCGGCCTCCCTTCGGAAAGTGTTTGCATGGGTCAATATCAAGGTGAATGGGGAAAGTAACCATAGTAAGTGGGAGCGGGACGCGTGTCAACGTATCCTTCGGTCTCCACCCCTAGGTCACAACGTGAGATTCCTATGATCCGCCTGCGTGTTGCCCTAGAGCAACCATCCCTTCGGAGGGCCTGATCATAGGATTCGAAACACCGTGAACTCCTGAATAGGATAGGATCGCTGAGGCTAATTACCAACAGTTGTCTTTCCTAACGGTAGCCTGTTGGTCCGTGCCTTTGAGATCTAAAAGTGGGAGGGTTACACTTACGGGGAGGAGTTAATTGGTTAACAAATCCTTGACCGAACAACGGTGGTTAAAATCTAATGGAATATGAGTTATTTTGGGATTAGAAATTAACTGAGAAGAGTCTCATTTTAGAGGAGGAATAACTGATCACCCTTCGGTGGCTGTTCTTCTAAACCTCTAAAGCATCGTTGCATAACACAATCAATAGTTTTATTAGGGTTCTTTGATTGTTTGTTTGCAAAATTGATTGGATGAATGTAATTGTTTGTGTTGCTTGTGTGATGGGTTAAGGCAAAGATAACTAATACGGTCAATTGTTTGTTTTTTCAGCAATGTCTTTCTCAATCATTTCCTTGCTTAAGAATGAAAGATTAACTGGCGAAAATTTTCCAACTTGGAAATCGAATCTAAATACCATACTCGTGGTAGAGGATCTTAGGTTCGTCTTAACGGAGGAATGTCCTCCCGTTCCCCCTCGCATTGCCACTCAGGCAGTAAAGGATGCCCATGAACGCTGGACGAAGGCCAATGAAAAGGTCAAAGTCTATATATTGGTCAGCTTATCTAAAGTCTTGGCCAAGCGTTACGAGAACATGGCAACTGCCAGGGAGATTATGAATTCCCTGCAGGAGATGTTTGGACTACCGTCCTATCAGCTCCACCACGATGCCTTGAAGAACGTCTTCAACGCCAAGATGCAAGAAGGTCAGTCTGTCCGGGAACATGTCCTGGATATGATTAACCAGTTCAACATTGTCGGCAAACGGCGGGGTAGTCTGCGAGCGCAGTCAGGTTGCGTTCATCCTTCACTCGCTTCCTGCAAGCTATATGCAATTCAGGACAAATGCGAGTATGAACAAAATTCAGTTCAACCTGACTACCCTCCTCTCGGAGTTACAGATTTATGAGTCCATGCTGAAAAGCAAGGGCAAAAACGTAGTGAAAGGAGAGGCCAATGTGGCCCATTCCAAGAAAAAGTTCCTGAAGGGTTCATCCTCAGGGACTAAATCTGTACCTCAAGCTTCTTCATCGAAGCAAATACAGAAGAGGAAGGGAGAAAAGGGGAAGGCTCCTGCACAAGCTGTGCAAGGTAAGGGCAAGGCCAAGGTCGTGGCCGACAAAGGCAGATGCTTCCACTGCAATGTGGATGGTCACTGGAAGCGCAATTGTCCCTGTTACCTCGCTGAGAAGAAGAGAGAGAAAGAAGGTAAATTCGATTTACTGGTTTTAGAAACCTGTCTTGTAGAACATGATGAGTTTGCCTGGATATTAGATTCGGGAGCCACTAATCATGTTTGCTCATTTTTTCAGGGAAATGATTTCCAACAGCTGGCAGATGGCGAAATGACTCTCAAGGTTGGAACAGGAGAGGTCGTTTCAGCTCGTGCAGTGGGAGCTGCAAAATTATTTTTTAGAAATAAGTATTTGATTTTAGAGAACTTGTACTTGGTTCCTAGAATTAAAAGGAACCTTATTTCTGTTTCAGCTTTACTTGAACAATGTTATTCAAATTCATTCATGCTTAATGAAGCTTTTATTTATCGGAATGGAATTTATATTTGTTCAGCTAAGCGTGAAAATAATTTATTTGTGTTAAGCCGATGCTAAGGCTATTTTAAGCCATGAAATGTTTAAAACGGCCAAAACTCAAAACAAAAGGCAAAAGATTTCTCCTTTAAGTAACAACACGTATCTTTGGCATCTTCGTCTTGGTCATATTAACATCGATCGGATCGATCGTTTGGTTAAAAATGGACTTCTAACTGATTTAGAAGATATATCTTTACCACCCTGTGAATCGTGTCTCGAGGGTAAAATGACCCAGAGGCCTTTTACTGGAAAAGGTTACAGGGCCAAAGAACCACTTGAACTGATACATTCGGATCTTTGTGGTCCAATGAATGTAAAGGCTCGAGGTGGTTATGAATATTTCATCTCTTTCATAGATGATTATTCTCGATACGGTTACTTATACCTAATGGGCCATAAGTCCGAAGCTCTTGAAAAGTTTAAAGAGTTTAAGACTGAGGTTGAAAACCTGTTAGGTCAATCGATTAAAACACTTCGATCAGATCGAGGTGGAGAGTATCTGGATCAAAGATTCCAGGACTATATGATAGAACATGGAATCCAATCCCAACTCTCAGCACCTGGTACACCTCAGCAGAATGGTGTATCAGAAAGGAGAAATAGAACCCTGTTAGACATGGTTCGTTCTATGATGAGCTATGCTCAGTTGCCTAGCTCGTTTTGGGGGTATGCAGTAGAGACTGCAGTACATATTCTTAACAACGTTCCCTCAAAGAGTGTTTCTGAAACTCCTTTTGAGTTATGGAGGGGGCGTAAACCTACTTTGCGTTACTTCCGTATATGGGGTTGTCCTGCACACGTGCTAGTGACGAATCCTAAGAAATTGGAACCACGTACAAGAATATGCCAATTTGTTGGATACTCAAAAGAAACGAGAGGTGGTCTTTTCTACGACCCTCAAGAAAATAAAGTATTTGTATCGACAAATGCAACTTTCTTGGAGGAAGACCACATTCGAGATCATAAACCACGAAGTAAGTTAGTATTAGGAGAAGCTTCAGAAGGATGAACAAGGGTTGTTGATGAACCAGGTCCTTCAACAAGAGTTGTTGGAGAAGCCAGTTCTTCTCGTCAATCTAGTCCTCTTCGACGCAGTGGGAGGGTTGTAATCCAACCTAACCGCTACTTGGGTTTAACGGAAACACAAGTAGTCATGCCTGATGACGGCGTAGAAGATCCATTGTCTTATCGTCAGGAAATGAATGACGTAGATAAAGACGAATGGGCCAAAGCCATGGACCTTGAGATGGAGTCTATGTACTTCAATCATGTTTAGGAACTTGTAGATCCACCTGAAGGGGTTAAACCCATTGGGTGTAAATGGATCTATAAGAGGAAAAGAGATGCTGCTGGGAAAGTGCAGACTTTCAAGGCAAGACTTGTAGCAAAGGGTTATACCCAAAGAGAAGGGGTGGACTATGAAGAAACCTTTTCTCCAGTTGCTATGCTTAAGTCCATAAGAATTCTCTTATCCATTGCCACGTTTTATGACTATGAAATATGGCAGATGGATGTCAAGACTTCTTTTCTGAATGGCAATCTTGAAGAGTGTATTTTTATGTCTCAGCCCGAAGGGTTCATAACCCAAGGTCAGGAGCAAAAGGTTTGTAAACTGAATAGATCCATTTATGGGTTGAAACAGGCCTCCAGATCCTGGAATATTAGATTTGATACTACAATCAAATCTTTTGGCTTTGACCAAAATGTTGATGAACCTTGTGTCTACAAGAAAATCAACAAGAACAAAGTAGCTTTCCTTGTACTTTATGTTGACGACATCCTACTCATTGGGAATGATATAGGCTATCTGTCTGGCGTAAAAGAATGGCTAGCGGCCCAATTCCAAATGAAAGATTTAGGTGAGGCCCAATATGTTCTTGGCATCCAGATTATTCGGGATCGAAAGAACAAAACACTAGCCCTGTCTCAAGCAACGTATATCGACAAGATGTTGGCTCGATATTCGATGCAAAACTCCAAGAAGGGCTTATTGCCTTTCAGGCATGGGGTTCACCTGTCTAAGGAACAGTCTCCTAAGACACCTCAAGAGGTTGAGGATATGAGACGAATTCCCTACGCCTCTGCAGTGGGTAGCTTAATGTATGCTATGCTCTGCACGAGGCCTGACATCTGTTATGCTGTAGGGATTGTCAGCATATATCAGTCAAATCCAGGGTTAGACCACTGGACCGCCGTTAAAGGAATCCTCAAGTATCTTAGGAGAACGAGGGACTACATGCTGGTGTTTGGGGCTAAAGAGTTAGTTCTCACTGGATACACCGACTCTGACTTCCAGACTGACAAGGATTCTAGGAAATCCACATCAGGGTCAGTGTTCACCCTTAACGGGGGAGCTGTAGTTTGGAGAAGTATAAAGCAAGGATGCATAGCTGACTCCACCATGGAGGCTGAGTATGTAGCTGCTTGTGAAGCAGCAAAGGAAGCTGTTTCGCTAAGGAAGTTCTTGACTGATTTGGAAGTTGTTCCAAACATGAACTTGCCCATTACTCTATACTATGACAATAGTGGGGCTGTAGCCAATTCAAAGGAACCTCGCAGCCACAAACGAGGTAAACATATTGAGAGGAAGTATCATCTGATTCGAGAGATTGTGCAAAGAGGAGATGTGGTCGTGACCAAGATCGCTTCAGAGCACAACATTGCTGATCCGTTTACGAAGGCCCTCTCGGCTAAAGTGTTCGAGGGTCATCTAGAAAGTCTAGGTCTGCGAGACATGTATATAGCGTAATCTAGGGCAAGTGGGAGATGTGTAATGGGTGTAAGGATGCCCTAGTTTATTGTATTTTGTATATTTACCTTTCATGTAATGTACAACATACATTTACCATTTCCAGCTTTGGATTATTTTGTATATACTTTCCCATTAACTTGAGTTTTAGTTCAAGTGGGAGTTTGTTGGGTTTTATGCCCTAAAACTCGTAGATAGTAAATGTACATTTGACCGAACATTAATAAAAGTGATGTATTATTCAATGTTTGTATTATATCTTGTCTTATTAACCCTAATCCAATAAACTAAACATCCAAGGCTAATAGAATGAGGCTTGAACTAGTATGTAGGGACATACGGGGATCAATGTTCAAGTTTTAGCCTAAAAGGTCTGTAGTATAGGGATAAGGCTGGGTACCTTATCCTGGTGACACTATGGATACGACCCGCTTTGTATATTTATACAAACGTATTGATCCAACACGTTCATGTAGTAGACATGCGAGTGGGGGTATCCTGTGCAATGAGTTTGCACAAAGACCGGACCGCGAAATAGTTAACCACTAACTGTAACACCGTTAGTTAGCTCGGTTTCTATTTCACTAGGATGACCTAGGCAACTTGGCCTTAATCCTGAGTGGATTATGGACTCCTGTCCATGAGGGATTGTCCTTTGATTTGTACGGGTGAGAGTGGCCTATTCGCCGACTCAATAAGCCTACCATTTTGGGGACAAGACCGATTGGGGAGCTGGGAACATAGTCTTACAAGATGGAATTCACTCCTTCCCAACTTTAGGGTAAGTAGAGGTGTGTTCCCTTAAGTGGTGTCTCCGGGTCTTGAACAATGGGCCCTACCCTCTCTATGGCACGAGAAGGACTTCTGTTTGCTGGTTGGACCTCAAACAGGTTGTTCATTAGAGGAGCACTGGTACTTAAGGACAAAGAGGTAGCCCAGGGGTAAAACGGTAATTTGACCTAGCTGGGGTACGAACACACGTGAAGGGCTAACTTGCTGTTGATGGTCGATATCCGTGGACACAGAAATATATCTGCAGTGAGAAGAGTGCAGCTGTGATTCTATAGTGGAGTGAACCACAGTTAACGAATATTGATTAAATTGGTTAATGAGTTTAGCCAATTAATCTCACATCGTTGGAGCTTCTGATCTGTAGGTCCATTAGGTCCCACCAGTAGCTCATTAGGGGCGTTGAGGTAAAATTCTAAAGGGGAATAGAACATTCGAAGGTGTTCGAATGTTAAGTTTAAATATGAATTGGATTCATATTAAAAAACTATAGGTTATAATTAATGCACATTTGATGTACATTAAAACTATAGTTTATGAGAGAGAAATATAATTAAGTATATGATATTTAGTTATAATATTAATTAATTGATGAATTAATTAATATTTTTAGTTTTAATTTAATTTAATTAAATTTTATTTAATTACATTAAAACTATAGGTTATGTGGGAGGTTGACATAAATGTGATTTATGTTTATAATATTAAGATAAATTGGGATTCTTAATATTATTTAATTAATTATTATTAATTTAATAATTAATTTTTCTTATCAGTTAAAGATAACTGATAAGAATTAATCCTACCCACTAATTGTGCAATACGCACGATGTAGAGTGAGGATAGGACAAGTTTTAACTTCTTATTGTAACTGAGTAGTTTAGTTAGGGTTTAATCCCAATTTGGCCTCTCAGATCTCTCACTCTCTCGTGCGTCTCTCTCCCTCTCTCAGAAGTCTTTCTCTGTGTTTTTCCTCTCTAGTGAATACAGAGAACAACTCTCCAAAAATTCCCTGAATTTTCTTGGTTCCCACAAACCTCTCAACTCCATTCTCTAGGAGTATATTCGTGAATCCTATTTGGTGGTGTTCGTAAGGATTTGCAGCGAAAAAGGAGACCTTTTGCTGCTGGAATTTTCTGCATTTTGAAGGGAATTCGGCGAAACGATCAAGGACTTCATCTACGGTAGGTGTTCCTTAATCTAGGATCATTAGGATCCATTCCTAGATTAGATCTAGGGTTTATTAATGAGGATTAGCATGTTTTATTATTAAAATTCAGTAGTTTTATTTTGATTTTACTGTTGTATTTTAATTTGCCAACGTACGGTATTTTATTCTGAATTAAAAACGAGTTAAGGTTCTGTACGTTTCCGCTGCGAAAGGGCTCTTATCCCTTCAGAGGCAAACCTTGTAAGTCCTCTGGAAAGACATTTGTAAAGTCACGCACTACTGGTATTTCTCCAATTGACTTACCTGTCTTCTCAGTATTAATCACACTAGCTAAATACCCCCAACATCCATTCTCAATCAGCTTTGATGCTTTAAGTGTTGATATAATTTTCGAAAGAGGGTGTACCTTCATTCCCTTAAAACGAAACTTTGATTGATCCGGAGGGGCAAACAAAACCTCCTTCTCATGGCAAAGAATATTTGCATGATTTAGAGACAACCAATCCATTCCCAATATTGCATCAAAATCAGTCATCTCAAGAAGTGTCAAGTCAGCAAACAAATTTCTATCAGCAATCTTCAACTGACAAGACTTAACTACTTTATCAGTTCTCAACACATTTCCAGAAGGGGTAGATACCGTAAGCACATAACTTAACTCAACGGGTACTAACTTAAACTTCTCAACAAAAGCAGTAGATATGAAAGAGTGTGTTGAACCAGAGTCAATCAATATAAAAGCAGTAATCTCAGATATAAGAATGGTACCTGACACCACATTAGGTTCATCGTCAGCCTGCTGCTTTGTCAAGGCAAAAACTTTTCCCTTCACTTTCTGTTTCTTCCCCTGAACTCTTGAATCATCAGTTTTCTGGCTCATAGGACAATTATTCATTAAATGTCCTACCTTTCCACACCGGAAGCAAGCTCCTGACACTCTATAGCATGTCCCTTGATGCTTCTTACCGCATGTCTTACACTCTGGAAACTGTCCACTGGTGATAGGGCCTACCTTCTTTTGTGGTTGGCTTGAACTCTGACCTTCATGGAACTTCCTCTTGGAACTTCCCTCCCTGTGTGATGTCTTGGTCAGGTCAGCATCCTGTGATAAGATCTGCGCAGTCTGCAACACCTCAGCATAGGTGTTCAACCTGAAGGCTGCAACATGCTTCCTTAATTCAGGCCTCAAACCTCTCTCAAACTGTCTGACTTTCCTCCAATCAGTGTCCACCAAGTGAGGAGCATACTGAGAAAGTGCATCAAACTTTCTTTCATACTCCAATAGGCTCAACTTCCCCTGCTCCAACTTAATGAACTCGACTTCCTTATCTTGTCTAACAGTAGGGGGAAAGAACTTTTCGAAGAAAAGCTCCTTGAATCTTTCCCAACTCAATGGGTTATTAGGCACATTCCACGTCCTCCTTGTTAAGTTCCACCATTTGTTTGCTCCCCTTTTTAGCATATAAGCAGCACAAGCCACCTTTTGTCGATCATTGCAATCCATGAAGTCAAATGCTTTTTCTATTTCTGCAATCCACTCCTCAGCAACTATGGGATCTGTGCTTGTTCCATCAAAAGAGGGTGGATGAAGCTTCCTGAATTGCTCCACCACACGATTAATTCCATCATTGGCTTGGGCTTGCCTTATGGTCCTTTGGCCTTGCACAATGTTTGGAATTTGGTCTTGCTGCTCATCATCATTTTCTCCTCTACGGTTAGCCGCTCTTCGGGGTGGCATTATTCTAAAAAAAACGAATGCCAACTAACTTTTAAAGACCAAAACGTAATAAAGAATTTATGAAAACGAACATCTAAAGATATAAAATTTCTACTTATACTGACAAGCCTAGAGTTCTGGCATGAACTTCCATATACTACAAATCCTTTCAAAATTCTAGTCTACAAAATCACAAACCATGCTCTGATACCAATTGCAAGAACCCGTATTTTTCAATACAGTCAAACTTTCAAATATTGCGGAAACGATTTAACAAAACTGAAAACACAACCTATTATTCAGAAAACAAGGCTTACAACCAAAGCTTGGTCCAACATTCAAACAAATAAAGAACTAAACAATAACAAAAACAACAAATCCTACGGAAGCCTACTAAATCCTAAAGATCATAAGTCCTCATCGGTCATGCCAAAACGCTAGCCTAATCGCTGTCAAAACTATCACTTGCTCCATCATCTGAAAACATTTTAAAAACACAAAATGAGTACAAAAAATACTCAATAAGAAACTTCCACATCAAGTTCACAATTCATTTTCGTTCAAAACAAAACATAAGATTTCAGGTAATAAAACATTTCAATAATCGAAACAAAATCATTCTTTCAGTCAAACAAACCTTCAGTCAAACAATACTTTCAGAACATATTGGGAAAGATGCATCAATGGAGTAGCCCAGAACAGAAGTGGTTACCCGTCGGTAACACCAATCAAACATACATACATAATTGTCGGTTAAAACCGACCAGATCAAATCAAATCAAATACTTAAGTGTGAGGCCATGTGAGTGAAACACACACATGAATCTACATTCCAAAGGAACGTCAAACCACATAAGTGCCTTCTGTTGCAATTCTGAAGTGGCTAAAAATATGAGATAAATTAACTCTAGAATACTGTGCAAGTATACACAATCTAGCAGCAAGTGATAAGTATTTATCGTATCCACAGGGTCTTGAAATGCCTACCTCTATTGATTTAATTTGCCTTTTTAGTGATTTCAAAAGGTTGGTTAAATTGATTGGGTTTTTAAAATGCTGAAACAAAAGATATGCGAAAGCAGTAAATGATTACGACAGAGAAAACAGAATGGAAACAGACACAGGTTAAGACTTCTGTAATTGTTTAAAAATGCTCCAGCAATTCTTTTGATCTGTCAATCTCTCGCAGTATTATCAGCGGGATCCTCCCGGAACTCCGGATTTTTTGGAATATGTTTCAAAACCAATGAAGCTCTACCGATCAAGCACTAGGCAACTGGCTATCCCTAACTCAGTCACTGGCGTTCACCAATACACAATGATCTAGCGTGAGTTATTGCCACACAACTCCTAAATCATCCCTGAAACTAGGAGAAGCTATACATACCGGCTAGCTAGGCGGGCACATAATGAAATTAAAGATCAACAATAATTCAAGATGATAATGATCAAATAGAATTTCCAGATTTTATAAATATAACAATCACATAATTCTTAACCCATGACTACAAGCAATTAGTTCATGATTGAAAACATAAAATACGTTACAATCTCATTAAGCACATCCATAATGCAAAATACACAAGAAATACTAATCCTTTTCAGCAAATGGGGATGAAACGGCTGCTCCAAACCACCAAGAATATGGAAGGACTTCGTCTTCTTGAGAGGAATTGCACTTGGTCTTCTTAGATCTCCATTCTGCCGTCAATTCGGCCTCTGGCCGATTGATTCGGTCTCCAAGTCGTGAAATCTTTTATCTTTGACGGCTCCTCCTTTTATAAGATGAGAATTAGGTTAAATTGGACACATGGCAGGCTCTCCTTGCTCCTTTATCCCGAAAATAACTCAACAGAAGTCGATTTGTCAACTTGGCTAACGAGCTGTGACGTGGCAGTTTTTCTCCCAGTTTTGCTGCAGCACAGATTTTGCTCCCTCTCGTCGCTCAGCAGTATTTTCTGCACAAAATAACTTTAAAAGCCTCCATTCTTCCAAATGGGTTAAAACATATAATATTCATCTAAAAGCAACCCTATTAAGCACAAAAGACACACAAATCCCTATAGAATTAAGGCCTAAATAACTACCTTTCGGACAGTTATCACCTTCCCACAAATAAGTCTCAGAACAATTCATACAAATACTTAAGTGTGAGGCCATGTGAGTGAAACACACACATGAATCTACATTCTAAGGAATGTCAAACCACATAAGTGCCTTCTCACAAATAAGTTTCATTCAGAACATATAACCGTCAATTCCAATATGGCTACTACAAAGCATACAGTCCCCAAAACAAAATTTTGCATATCCGGATAGCACTATCGATTCGATTCAAAACACTTTTCAAAACATTCAAATCAGTAAAGATGCTTTCATTTAACAAAACAATTTCAATCAAATCAATTCCGATCAAATCACTTTCAATTTGAAACAAACAATTTTAACCAAAATTTCTATTTTGGAAGGGATGTGGAAATTACTTACCTCGATCAGAACCTACAAATCTTAAGCCCAAAGCAAATCAAAATTGGTTCCTTGAATCCAACAATTTCCTAAACATGACCAATACTTCTCTAATTAGAAACCAACGAATCCATCTTAAAGGTCTAACGACCAATCCAAATGGCAATCAATCTTAACCTCCAATCTTTTCCCACTTAAAACAAATTCTCTTCATAAAAAGTTGGGAAAATAGGCTTATTGGGTGCCAAAAACAGCATTTAAAATCTAGGAATTTCCCTTTAAAATCATCTTTTTCATACCAAAAATCAATAAAACAAATACCTTTCAAAACCCTTTAAAATAATAAAACAAGATTTCAACTCTCCAATCTTTAAAACCTTCAAAACTACCTTAAAATTGGGACAAATAACCCAGAAAATTTCTGCAAACAAAATAAAGATATTCTAAGCTTTTCACCCTAAAACAAATCAATAATGGATACTTTTAAAATACAAAATCATATCTGAAAACCCCAATAAAAACTGCTGTAAAATCAGTAAAAACACTCCCTTTTCATGAAGAAATCAAAGCCATAAATCATATTTCAATTTAGCAATCATAGGCAAACTTTTTGAACAAAAAGATTCCAATATAAACACAAAAACAACCCCAAAATCAAATAAATTCAAGGCTGGAAATTCTGGAAAAATTCCTCAAATCTTGAATTTAAACCAAAAGCCCTAAGAGGAAAAACTTTGATAAAAAAATTTAGGCCAAAACAAAAAAAACCTAAAACTTTTTAGGGCAAAAGGTTTGAAAACCAATTTCATCCCAAGTAGAACAAATAAAACTTCATACTAAAACTTTTCAACAAGAAAAGAAAACAAAATAAAAACATAGAAGGGAAGAAAAACTTACTACTTTTTCTCTGGGAAAGATAGTGTAGAATGCGTTCCTCTTCTCTTTTTTTTGATTCAGAGCGTAAAAATAATTAGGGCTAAAGAAAAGGTCTTTAAATAGAACCCTGATTAAAACCCTAAAAGAATATTTCCTTTTCTAAAAAAGAAAAAGGATAATTCAAATCTACCTCCTAATTCGAAAAGGATATAAATTTAAATAAAAGATTCTATTGAAAACATTAAAATAAATTAAAATAAATTAAACACTTTTTTTTTTCAAAAGCCGGCTGTTACACGGCAATTGAGCGTAGCTCATCATTGACCAAACCATGTCCAACAAGGTTCTGTTTCTCCTTTCTAATACACCATTGGTAGCACCTAATTCGTACTATTGTACCACTGCTAATCTAAGCTTTTTAGGAGAATTTTATGCTTTAACTGTTTTATTCTCAGGTAATTCGAGCACAGGTGACATTGGAATCTAACCGCACATCTTGGTGCTAACTCGAGCCAATTAGAGCATTTTTTAGCCATCTCAAAGTTCATGGATGACGAGGAAGTGAAAAGACCCAAGTGGACCATGGCAAGCCTGAAAGAAATGCAAAGAGGTCAAAGGTTCGAGCCCCAAGCGAAGCAAACAAAAGAAGACAACAAGCTGGAAAAGGAGACATCGTCAAGACGTTGATCCAAGCGTCTTGACGCTGTCGCGAAAACACGCGGAAGACAGTAGCTTAGCGTCCAGACGCTGTTTTCCCAACATCTCAACACTACGACAATTATTCTAAATATTAGGAATCGGTGTAGTCCGCCGTTAGGTTAGATTTATTACCCATTTACGATTTTTTCGCTTTCTTTTAGTTTCCTGAGTTGTTTAGACCTTTTAGGGTTTTTTCTTATGTATTGTTTTGTTATTATTTGTGACCACTGACAACTGTTGGTTGATATTTTTTCTAAAATTTCATGGGCTTCATTAAAGGTTTATGCCAAAAGGGCCCCTCCAGCCGAGGCATCGACCATACTTTGGGTTGCTATGTTTAGCCCATTGTAAAATGTTTCCATTTGGATACAATGAGGTAAACCATGGTGGGGACACTTTCGCAAAAGCTCCTTAAACCTCTCCCAAGCCTTACTAAAAGTTTCATCTTTGAGTTGCCTAAATCCCACTATTTCACTCCTCAACTTGGCATTCCTAGTTGGTGGAAAATACTTACTAAGAAATTTTTTCGCTAACTCATTTCTTGTCCTAATTGATCCTGGAGCAAAAGAATTTAACCATGCCTTTGCTCCATCTCTAAGAGAATACAGTAACAAAGTTAATCTAAGGGAATCCCTAGACACTCCCTGAATTACAAACGAATCACTAACTCCTAAAAAAGACTTCAGATGTAAATGAGGGTCTTCAGATGACAAACCATGGAACTGTCCCACGGTTTACAACATCTGAAACATTACCGATTTATTTTCAAAATTTGTTGCCTCAATCTGAGGACGTGCAATTCCTGGATTTAACTCATCAAACATCGAAAAAGCATACGCTCGAATGGCTCTGGCCCTATCGTTCGCTACCAAGATAGGGTTCTCAACCTGATTATTTTGCTGTCCATTTTGCTCCAGCGGTGGATTAGGCTGCAGCACACGATTCTGCTGGGGATCATCTTGACCTTCTAGAACTTGCGGGAGACGTGGCACGTTATCCATTGGATTTTGATTTCTTCGCTGCTCATTCCTTCTTCTCCTGAATATCCTTTCAATTTCTGGATCAAGCTCGAATCTCACCCCAGGCGGATCGCTCATGCACTAAACTCACACCTGCAGAAACAAAATAAACAATCAAAAAGTTCTAGCACCAAACCACTAAAACACATACACAAGAATAGATCAGATAAAAACTTATTCAAGTCCCCGACAACAGCGCCAAAAACTTGTTGCCTTCTAGAGTGGGGTAAAAATATGATGAAAATTAACTCTAGAATATTGTGCAATCATACACAATCCGTAGCAAGTGATAAGTAATTTATCGTATCCACGGGGTTTGAATAGCTCTCACTTTACCTATCATGTATAATTTTTTAATGGTTTCAAGGTTTGTTAGAATGATTGATTTTGATAAAATGCTGAAGCAAAAGAAATGACAGACAAAAAGTAAACGGATAAAGCAGACAGATTGGAAACAGGCGTTGGTCAGGAATTCAGTAATTGTTTTAAAAGATGTTTTAGAAATATTATTGATTAGGCAATTCTCTTGCAGTCTTATCAGCAGGATCCTCCCGGAACTCTGGATTTTTTGGAATATGTTTCAACTCCAATGACGTGCTACCGATCAAGCACTAGGCAATTGGTTATCCCTAACTCAGTCACTGGCGTCCACCAACACATAATGGTCTAGTGTGATTAAATGTTACACACTTCTCAAATCAGCCCTGAAACTAAGAAGTGATATTCATACCGGCTGGCCAGGCGGGCATAAAATAGAAATGGACACAACAAATAATCAAGATGCTCAAATCAACATATGTTCCATAGAGTATGAAGCACGACAATTACATAATTCCTAAACAACACCTAAGCAAATTTAGTTCATAAGGTTCATCATAACACACGCTACAATCTGAGTGTGTGCATCCATAACTACAAGAAATTACAAGAAAATATTAATTCCCTTGATTAGATCCGTAGCTAATGGTCTTCTTGAAGTCTCCAATCTTTCCTCCTCTATTCGGCTTCCAAAGATGGAAATTGGAATGTTTTTTACTTGAGACGACTCTTTCTTTTTATAGAGTGGAGTCAAACCCTAATTAGGTCAAACTTTACACGTGGAGGGCTCTCCAAGCTTCTTAGATCTGAAATTATTTCAGCTAACGTCACTTCATAAAATGGATTGCGTGCAGCTTACGTGGCAGTTTTGTTCCCTGCTTTGCTGGATCATGGATTTTGCTCCCTCAAGTCGCTCAGCATTATATTCTGCACAAAATAACTTCCAAAGCATCAATTCTTCCAAATGGGTTAAAACATATAGTATCCATCTAAAAGCGACCCTATTTAACACAAATGACACACAAAACACTATAGAAATAAGGCCTAAATAACTCCATTTAGAGAGTTATCAATATTCGATGCAGAACTCCAAGAAATGGTTGTTACCTTTCAGGCATGGGGTTCACCTGTCTAAGGAACAATGTCCTAAGACACCTCAAGCAATTGAAGATATGAGACACATTCCCTACGCCTCAGCTGTGGGTAGCTTAATGTATGTTATGCTCTACACTAAGCCTGACATATGTTATGCAGTGGGAATAGTCAGTAGGTACCAGTCCAATCCAGGGTTAGACCACTGGGCAGCGGTTAAGAATATCCTCAAGTATCTTCGAAGAACGAGGAACTACATGTGGGTGTGTGGAGCTAAGGATTTGATCCTTACAGGATACACCGACTCTGACTTTCAATCTGACAATGATTCTAGGAAATCCACGTCAGGGTCAGTGTTCACCCTTAACGGAGGAGCTGTAGTTTGGCGAAGTATCAAACAAGGATGCATAGCAGACTCAACCATGGAGGCTGAGTATGTAGCTGCTTGTGAAGCAGCAAAGGAAGTAGTTTGACTCAGACAGTTCTTGACAGATTTGGAAGTTGTTCCAAATATGGACTTGCCCATAAAATTATATTGTGACAACAGTAGGGCTATAGCCAATTCTAGAGAACCTCGCAGCCACAAACGAGGAAAACACATTGAGAGGTAGTATCACCTGATCCGTTTACGAAGGCTCTCTCGGCTAAAGTGTTTGAGGGTCACCTAGAAGGTCTAGGTCTATGAGATATGTATGTAGTATAATCTAGGGCAAGTGGGAGATGTGTAATGGGTATAAGGATGCCCTAGTTTATTGTATTACTTGTATATTTACTTTTCATATAATATACAATGTACATTACATACTCAGCTTTAGATTATTGCATTTACTTCCCATTGACTAGAGTTTTAGTTCAAGTGAGAGTTTTTTGGATTTTATGCCCTAAAACTCATAGATAGTAAATGTAACAATTGACCGAACATAAATAAAGTATTGTTTGATGTATTTTCAATAAAGAGTTATTGTCTATATTATGTACATCTTGCCTAAATAACCCTAATTCAATAAACTAAACATCCTAGGCTGTGGGATGAGTCTTGAATTGTATGTGGAGACATACGGGGATCACTGTTCAAGAAACAGCCTGAAGAGTCTATAGTATAGGGATAAGGTTGGGTACCTTATCATGGGGATCACTGTTCAAGAAACAGCCTGAATGGTCTATAGTATAGGGATAAGGTTAGGTACCTTATCCTGGCGACACTATGGATACGACCCACTTTGTATTTGATACAAACGCAATGATCCAACGCATTCGTGTAGGGGACATGCGAGTGGGGGTATCCTATGCAATGAGTTTGCATAAGACCAGACGAAATAGTAACCGCTAACTATAACACCGTTAACTAGTTAGGTTTCTATTTCACTAGGATGACCTAGGCAACTTTGTCTGAATCTTGAGTGGTTTATGGACTCTTGTTCATGAGGGATTGTCCTTTGATTTGTATGGGTGAGGGTGGCCAGTGCACAGACTCAATACCCCTACCATTTTGAGGACAAGACCGAGTGGGGAGCTGGGAACATAATCACACAAGATGAAATTCACTTCTTCCCGACTTTTGAGGAAGTAGATGAGTGTTCCCTTAAGTGGTGTCTCCGGGTCTTGAACAAAGGGTCCTACCCTCTCACTGCCCCAAAAGGCATTTCTGTTTGATGGTTGGACCACAAACAGGTTGTTCATTAGAGGAGCACTGGTACTTAAGAAGTTAGAGGTAACTCAGGGGCAAAACGATAATTTGACCCAGCAAGAGTTACGAGCACTCATGAAGGACTAACTTGCTATCATTGGTCTATATCCGTGGACACAAAATTATGTCTGCAGTGAGAAGAGTGCAACTGTGGGTCTTTAGTGGAGTGAACCCACAGTTAACGAAAATTGATTAATTGGTTAATGAGTTTAGTTGATTAAATCTCATATCGTTGGAGCTTCTGATCTGCAGGTCCATTAGGTCCCACTAGTAGCTCGTAAAGAGACTTGAGGCAATTAAGTATAAAATGTAAATTGAAAGTGTTCAATTTATTTAGGGGAATCATATAATGTATATTGATACATTATAATATAAATTTTATGAAATTCACTTCTTCCCGACTTTTGAGGAAGTAGATGAGTGTTCCCTTAAGTGGTGTCTCCGGGTCTTGAACAAAGGGTCCTACCCTCTCACTGCCCCAAAAGGCATTTCTGTTTGATGGTTGGACCACAAACAGGTTGTTCATTAGAGGAGCACTGGTACTTAAGAAGTTAGAGGTAACTCAGGGGCAAAACGATAATTTGACCCAGCAAGAGTTACGAGCACTCATGAAGGACTAACTTGCTATCATTGGTCTATATCCGTGGACACAAAATTATGTCTGCAGTGAGAAGAGTGCAACTGTGGGTCTTTAGTGGAGTGAACCCACAGTTAACGAAAATTGATTAATTGGTTAATGAGTTTAGTTGATTAAATCTCATATCGTTGGAGCTTCTGATCTGCAGGTCCATTAGGTCCCACTAGTAGCTCGTAAAGAGACTTGAGGCAATTAAGTATAAAATGTAAATTGAAAGTGTTCAATTTATTTAGGGGAATCATATAATGTATATTGATACATTATAATATAAATTTTATGAAATTTAATAATATAATTTTGAATTAATTTCAAAATTAATTCTAGAGAGAAAATATTTGAAAGAGTTCAAATAATTAATATGAATTGGATTCATATTAATATAAATAATTTAATAAAATCTCTAAGATTAAATATATGATATTTAATTGGGTAATTAATTAATTATTTATTAAAATTAGATATGAATAAGATAATAGATTTGAGCTTATTCATGACCTTTTCCTTAGGAAAAGGTCTTGGCCTTTTCCTATAAATAGGACCCCTGGGGTGGGGTGAAAGGCATCCCGTTCATTCTCCTACTCATAGAGAATTCCCCTGAAGGCTCTGTCTAGACTCCCACTAGTCTCCTGCCTCTAGAAGTCTTAGAGTCATACCGATGTAGCCATAATGGCGGTGTTCGCAGTAATTCGTGATTATTTCACAAGCAGTTGGTGAATTTAATCTTAGTCGTCAACGAGAGTAAGTAACTTGTTACTATGTAAATTAGAATTAGATTCTATAGATTTTCAGTATGCTTTAGATATATTTACAGTAGATTATGCATGATAATTATTGTAAATTTGGCCCATCGTATCGGTATTTTGATCTAAATTAAAACATAGTCATAGGTCCTCTTATAAATCTTCCGCTACGCTAGGGATTTAATTCCTACACTATAGTGGAGTGAACCACAATTAACGAATATTGATTCACATGTTAATGCGTTTAGCCAATTAATCTCATATCGTTGGAGCTTCTGATCTGTAAGTCCATTAGGTCCCACCGATAGCTCATTTAGGGCGTTGAGGTCAAATTTCTAAGGGAAGTAATATAATTTATGAAAATACATTATAATATAAAGTTTATAATTTTATTAATTTTTATAATATAGATTTATTTTGAATATTGATTCAAATTTTATTTAAGGGAGAATTGAATATTTGAAAGGGTTCGAATATTAAAATTAAAATATGAATTGGATTCTGAAAGTGTTAATTTCTAAAATACGGAAGCAATTTTGGATCTTAGGCACATAAGAAGCTCAATTTGATCAAACATAGCATGTTATTCATATAGAGAAAAACAAAGTATGTTTACCAACCTTGTTTCAATGGAGAAATTGGTTGGATTTCCTTCTTGTTTTTTTCACTAACGAGTCACGAACCAGCACTGGATGTTCTTTGCTATCCTGAAGCCTTTGGAATGGATTGTGGGATCCTCAAGTGATGGAATTGAAAGGAAAAAGCTTGAAGAACAGGCTTGTAAGGTGGGTTTTGTGAGTTTGAGTTTTGGCAGCAATTCCTTAAGATTCAAGCTTAATTTCCGCAGCAAAATCCATCCTTTATATAGAGGGAATACAGCTGGAGAGGAGAAGCCTGAGATTGACAACAATCAATCACAAATTAGAGTGGATTGAAGTGGCTTACGTGAAGGGAGTGCATGGGTTTAGTCACCATGCACTCCACCTCCAAAAACAAACATTTTTTAATTTTTGAAAATTCAAGATTTATCTTGAATTTAATAATTAAATAAACAATGTGCAATAATCTGAAAATTTGAAAAATGAATTTAAATTTTTAAATTTTAAATTAATTCAAAATAATTATTAATTAAATAATTAATTACTAATTTAATATCTAATATTAAATTAAGGGAACAATTTAGTCCCAGAGGTTTGGTTTTAGTTTCAGTTTAGTCCCTCCATCCATTTTTCCGTTAAAAACTAACGATATGCTGACGTGGCACTATATTTTTTTTATTAAACATTTATTTTTGATTTTTTTAAATATAAATATATTAAAAATAATAAAATATTATTAAAATAATATTATTTCATTAAAAACCTACCTTCTTCTTCCCTACCAAAACCCTAATTCTCCCCCTCTCACTCATCTTCTCTTCTTCCACTCTTCCAGCAGCCGTCGCCAGACATCGTCACCCGCCACGACTCCGGCAGCCGTCGCCGACCGTCGCTGGCGGCGGCGACATTTTTTTTTTCCTTATCCTTCTTCCACTTCTTCTTCCTTCTTCCTTCTTTTCTTATTGTCTTTAATTTTTTTATTTTTTTAAAAAATAAGGACTGTTCCAGATCTGGAACAAGCCTAGATCTGGAACGATCGGAGCAAGAACGCCACACGAAATTGCTAGAACACGTAGGACAAGGAACCCATGCTGTCAAAATTTGAAGGAGAAGACCCACGGTCGAAAAAGCTTGCAATCACGTTAGGTCGTCGTCGAAGTTCGAAGGAAGAAGAAGACTACCGCTACCGAGCCCATTCGCGCGACCTCCACTGAAAGCTTGCTACAGGCCAAAGATGATCGCCAGAGACGGAGAAACGTGCTCACCGAAAATCGTTTCAGATATGATCTTTTCGGACGTGACTGGTCTTCGATCTGGGCGTGTGTGGACTGGAGAGAGAGAGGGACGGTGAGGGATAGAAATAGATCTGGGCGTGAGCGACGTTCAGTCCTCGATTTCCAGCGAAAGGGACCGTGAGAGAGAATGAGAGATGGAAGATTTCCGACGATAGGGACGACGAGATCTGGGCGGCGAAGTTCGAGCGACAAAACTTGTGGGGGTGGTGTTTTTTTTTGTCCTTTTTCATTAAAAAAAGAAAGTTGGAAAAGAAGGAGAAGAAGAAAAAAATAGAAGAAAAAAAAAAGTCGTCGTCGGAGATGGTCGTCGGCCGGCGCGGCGGCGACGGCGGTCGATGGTGGCTGGACAGCAACCCACGACAAAGGTAAGGGTTAGGTAAGGAGGATTAGGGTTTTGGTAGGGAAGAAGAAGAAAGGGTTTTTAATGAAATAATATTTTTTCTAAATATATTTATATTTAAAAATGCAAAAAATAAATTTAATAAAAAAAAATAGTGCCACGTCAGCAAACCGTTAGTTTTTAACGAAAAAGTGGATGGAGGGACTAAAATGAAACTAAAACCAAACCGTAGGGACTAAATTGTTGAGTTTGAAAACTCAGGGACCAAAATGAAACCTAACCCAAACCTCAAGGACTAAAAGTGTATTTTTCCCTTAAATTTATATTTAGCCACTATTCCCAACCATCTTCGAAATTTTATTTTCTTATCATGAATCCCTATTCATGTCCACGATATTTAAATCATATTTAAATATTAATTTACTCAAACCCGATTTTCATAAAACCCGACGTATCAACAACGTCCATCACCTTTATCTATTTCCCTTAATATGAACTTAAAGTAATTCATACTTTATCCATCATATTGTTCCAAAGGTTAGTCTCGAGCTAGCAAAGGGACCTAATAGACCTACAGATCATGGGCTCCAACGATATGAGGTTAAACTAGCCAAACTCTTTCAACCTAGCTAACCAACATCCGTTAACTACCAAAACACTCCACTATAGCCTAGTAGTTGAACTCCCCTCACTGTAGATATATTTTTTTCCACTCGATATAACCATGATTAGTAAGTTAATCCTTCACAGGTCGTTCGTTACTATAGATACGTCAAGAGTTCGTTTTACCCCTATATCACATCTTAGTTCCTTAAGTTCACTGGTCCTCTAATGAACAATTTGTTCATGGTCCAACCATTAAACAAGATCCCTCTCGAGCCAATGAAAGGGTGGGGCCCCTTGTTCAAGCCTTGGATTCAGCACTTAAGGGAACAACATCTCTACTATCACTGAATAGGGTAGGAGTGAATTCCGTCTTGCTTTACTATGTCCCCAGCCATCCATTTAGTGTTATCCAAAAAATGGTAGGATTATTGAACGGAATTTTATGACCACTCTCACTCATGCAGATCAAAGGATAACCCTAAACGAACAGGAGTTCATAGCAAGCTTAGGATTAAGATCGAGTTACCTAGGTCATCGCATGAAATAATCAGTCTTAACAGTAAACGGTATTATAAAGTAAGAGTGACTTATTTCTCGGTCCTGTCTTGTGTAAACATATTTTACACAGGATGCCCCTACTCGCATGTCTTTACATGAACGATCCAGGATCACGTCGTTTGCCTTATTCGTAAAGTAGGCCGCATCCATAGTGTTACCAGAATAAGGTACCCAACCTTATTCATTTACTATAGACTATTTAGGTTATATACTCAAACTTGATCCCTGTCTATATTTACGATATAGTTCGAGTATCTCATATTATAACCATGAATGTTTCTATTGGATTATAAGATATAAATAAACAAATTTCACTGAATAACGTCTTTATTTATATAAAGGATAACAAAACTTGAGTTCTAGGACATAAACCCCAACTGATTCATATTAAAACTATAGGTTAAAATTAATGTGCATTAGATGCACATTAAAACTATAGGTTATATGAGAGAGAGATATAATTGAATATGTGATATTCAATTTAATGATCAATTAATTACAGAATTAATTAATTATTTTTGTTTAATTAAATTTGATTTAATTAAAACAATAGGGTAAATGAAGGATGTTCATTTAAATAATGATTTAAATGAATTTACTAATTAAATGTGATTTAATTTAGTTATAATTAATTTAATTAATTTTTTATTTTAATTTATTTTGAAATTAAAATTAAAAAATCTGTTAACCGAATTGATCAATTAACGGGCTCCTGATCGTGGGTGGGTTTCACGATTGTGGTCCTTCATTTTCTCCTGGCGTTTAGATAGTGAGGTTAATTTTACTCCTTCAATTCTAACGTTGGTTTTACTCTCTCAATGGCTCTCCAGAGAATTGTTCTTCCAAAAATCCTAGAGATCTCCTCTCTCAAAATTTTGTCCAGAGAAATCATTGCTCCCACAAGCAAGCCTCATAAAAGATCCTTAGAGAATACCGGCTGAACCTCTGTGGTTGTGTTCGTGGAGTTTTTCCAACAAAGAAATTCTTTGTGGCTGCTATATTTTCTGCAAAATTCTCAAGGAGAAGGAGTTTTCGGTCAAGAACGACACCGTGAGTAAGTTTCCTTTGATCCCTATGATCCTTAGAATAAAACTTGACTAGACTTAGGTTTTATTCACAAAATCAGAATGCTTATAACCTTCTGTACCACAGTTTATAATTTGATATATTTACTGTGATGTTTGTCGTCGTACGGGTATTCTAATTGTGGTTTAATTGACCATGGTCCTCTAATAAGTTTCCGCTGCGTAAGAGATTTTAACCCTACATTTGTATTGTATGAATACAAACCCACTGTGTTTCTGGATTGAAGTACACCCCACTAGAGTTTTAGTCCAAGTGGGAGTTTGTTGGGTTTTATGTTTTAAAACTCGTGTATAGTAAATATAACAAAGTTAATTATAATCAATAAAGCGTTATTGATAATTTAATTATGCATTAATTAACCCAAATCCAATAAACTAGAACCCGTGGCAATGATATGAATACCTGAACTTTATGTGAAGACATAAAAGTGGATCAATTTCGAGTAATAGCCAAAACGGTCTATAGTATATGGATAAGGTTGGGTACCTTATCATGGGGACACTATGAGACGTGGCTCACTTTGTATTTATACAAACGATATGATCCTGAATCGTTCATGTGAAGACATGCGAGTGGGGGTGTCCTATGCAATGAGTTTGCATAAGACCAGGATCGAGAAATAAGTCACTTTTACTTCATAACGACGTTTACTGTTGAAACTGACTTATTTAGTGTGATGACCTAGGTAAATCGATCTTAATCCTGAACTAACTATGAACTCCTGTTTATTCGGGATTATCCTTTGATTTTCATGAGTGAGAGTGGCTCAACATCGCTGACTCAATAAGCCTAGCATTTTAGGGATAAGACTGGGTAGTTAGTTGGGGACATAGTTCTGCCAGATGAAATTCACTTCTACCCGTTTTTTGGGATAGTAGAGAGGTTATTCCCTTAAGTACTGATTTCGGGTCTTGAACAAGGCGCCCACCCTCTCATTGGCCTGAGAGGGATTCTGTTTAATGGTTGGACCATAAACAAATTGTTCATTATAGGATCAGTGGAACTTAAGGAACAAGATATAACTTCAGGGGTAAAACAGACATTTGACCTGCTGTAGTTACGAACAACCAGTGAGGGTCGACTTACTAATTATGGTTATATCGAGTAGACAGAAATATACCTACAGTGAGGGGAGTGCAGTTACGAGCTATAGTGAAGTGTCGCGGTAGTTAACGAATGTTGGTTAATTAGGCTAATAAGTTTAACAGGTTAATCTTGGATCGTTGGAGCCCATGATCTGTAGGTCCATTAGGTCCCCTGCTAGCTCATACGGATTAAACCTTAGAACAATATGTGATGAATGAATTTGAATTGTTCAAATTCAATTTAGGGAATAAATGTTAACTATATATGATATACTTTACGTATTATAGTTTAATTGTGAATTAAACGGTAGAGAGAGTCAGAAATATTTAAATAAGATTTAAATATTGGAAATATGCATATGATACATATTTCAGTATGATTATATGAATAGGGATTCATATTCAAACCATTGGTTTTTTTTTAGAGAGAATGGGATTGGTGGAATAGTTTAATTTAATATTTGATATTAAATTAAATAATTATAATTAATTATTTAAAATCAATTATTTAAATGAGTTTTATTTTAAAATTAATTAAAGAAAATTAAGAAATTGAATTTCAATTTCATTTGTTCTTTAATTAAATGCCAAGAGGCAAAATGTATCCTTTTGCCACCAAATCTCATGATTCACCTATGTGGTGTCTTCATTTGCTAAATTTCAAATTGCATGCTCAAATTCTATATAATGGATTTGAAAGGTAGTAGCTAAACGATGATGAAGATTCTGAGATTTTCCAAAATGATCTCTCAAAAACTAAATGTCCCAAACTCTCAAACCCATGTCTTTTCTTCTCACATTCATCACTTTTTGTTACCACAAGCTAAAGGCCGGAGAATAGCAGGGAAGATCTCGGTGGTGGTCCACAACGTGATCGTGTGAAGAAACAACCGACGGATTGCTTGGATTTTGAGCTCCAAGAGGTATGTTCATAATACTCTGTATTTTTTGTATATTTTTCAGCATGCTTTAGTTAGAGAAATTAATGAAATTCAACCCCTAAGATCTCAAAACGCTTCCACCCGAGTGTTTTTCACTCCTTCAATGGGTATGAGAGTGTGGTTTGGGTGTTTAATTTGCATTAATTTCATGTTTGGTGGGTGAATTTCATAAGTTGTATGGAATGGTTAATGAAGTTGGATAATTATGGTTTTGGCATCAATATAAGCTTTCAATTGTTGAAAAATGTTGTAATTGCCTACATGTATATGGGCTTTAATGTCTTGAGAGGTTTGTCCTATGTTTTTCGTTTCCAGCAGCCGTAAACGCCAAAATTCACCCGGATTCGAGCATCATTCAACAAATTGAAGCATAATCTATTGACACGAACTTACATGACTTGATTTACAATGATTTGTCCCAAATACAAAGGCCTTTACATGATCAAATCAAAGAAAATTGTAAATCTTGGGCAAAAAATACCTAAACAACCTATTAGCAAAATTCCCATTCAAAATGCAGAATTTACCCACCAAAAACCACGATGCAAATTCTAGAATTGAAATTGAGTTTACGTTCCGATACCATTTGAAGGAATTGAATCCCAGCGGAAGCAAATTGAATCGAGCGTAAACCAATTTCAATACCACAAAATATCGATACTTTGGGCCACAACAATACAACAGAACAATTTCTACAGATTTAATCTAGATTAAGCATGCAAAATCATTATAAACACTTTAGAACACAGCAAACTAACATGAAGGAAGACTTTACTGCACTACGCTCCAAAAACTCGTTCACAGTAATCTCCTGGACACCAACAAAAGAGAGAACACTGGCTATTCTCTGAGTTCTCGAGATCTATGGCTTGTGGGAACCCCGAATTGTCTTGAAAAGAGGGAAGAGAACAGCAGAATGTCGTTGCAGTTTTTGAGAGGAGTTGGAGATCTTTAGAGAAAAAATACTTTCTGTGTTTTCCAGAAGAGAGCAAAATGAGCGTACAATCTTTCCCACTTCACGATTGGGAGATATAGCAACCAACTTCCCAGCAACTGCTGGGGAGTTATTTTTAATTTAATAAATATTAAATTAAAACATATATAAAACTATATATTAAATCCTAAATTAATTTAGCATATAGTTTTAATCAATTCAATTAAATCTCATTTAATAAAATTAATTTAGCAAATTAATTAATTCTATAATTAATTAATCCCAATCTTAATATCAATTAAATATCATATACTTAATTAATTCTACATTTGAATCATATTCAAATGTGTCTCTCTCCTTTAACCCATAGTTTTAATGTGCATCAAATTTACATTAATTATAAACTATAGTATTAATTTAATTAAATCACATTTAATCAAATTAAATTAAATCAATTAATTAAGCCATTAATTAAATATCATATATTTAATTAATTCTCCATTTGAATCATATTCAAATAACTCTCTCATATACTATAGTTTTAACCTATTGCTGAAAATAAACAAATGAACTTAAATTGGTTGTCTAGTATTTAACTCATTACATAATCCAATCAATTTAGCAAAAGTAATCATCGAACCAAAGAAATTTAGAATTTCTTTTGCAACGATACTTCAGAGGTTTAGAGCAACTCCCATAGAGGGGTGATCAGCTACTCCTCCTCTGAACTGAGACGTTCTCAACCAAACGCTAACACCATAATAACTCATATCTTGTTAGTGTTTAGTTACCGTTGTTTTGTCAAGAAATCATTAACAACTTAATAATTTCCCGTAAGTGTGACCCGCCATTTTTAGATCCCAGAGAACGGCCCCAACAATTCTACCGAATGGAAAACTAATGTTGGGAATGGCCCTAAGAGACCCTATCCATTTTTAGAGTTTGTGTTGTTCCGACTCCCATGTTACAACCCTCCGAATGGTTAGTAGCTCCAAGGCATACACGTAGGCGGAACATGGGAATCTCACGGTGCAACCCAATAGAAGAAACCGTAGGATGTGTTGACACACTTCCTTCACCTACTTACTATAAATACTTTCTCCACTCACCTTGTTATTGACTTATGCAAACACCTTTCGAATGGAGCAGTTGCGGTATAAGCAACACGGTTCCAAGCATAAATCTCACGGTGTGAACAATAGGGAGAGCGTGAGAAGAAAATGATTTATTTTCATATACCTTTTTTCTCCCACTAAGTATTTTAAAGATTAGGGTCTATTACTTAGGTAAATTTCGGTTAAACGAATCTATCTAAGTCTATCCTTTTATAACTCTTATAAAGGTCTTTATTCTAAATTCTAGGTGAATTAAACCCTTTTAATTACCTAGTGACATTGCATGCTAAGAAGACCGTGGTTAATTCAACTCAAGTGCCAGTTCATTTGCTGGGAGAGTTCCCTTATAACCAAAGCCTTATATCCTATTTAACATATTTTAAATCCATTAAAACACTAAGTAGGACAATTTTCTAATCCCATTAGAAAATGTGATCTTATGTCTACTTAATTTTAAACTGTTTTAACATTATCTCATTATCCTAAGATCCCATGTTAGCATGCAACTCTTTGTTATAGGTTGACGGTTTCTATTCATTAACACTTATAACTAATATAACTTTTAATGAATTAGTCCTATAACATGCTTCTAATGGTGATGAAAGTATATAACAATCAAAATTTCAAGTTATATAAAGCACCATTATAAAGCATAAACTTTTTGAAATAACCTACGTCTAGGGGATTTCCCAAGGCATAACTATTACGTTATGATGTCTAGGTGATAAAAACCTCAAATTGCTCACGCATGCTCATAAAATCGGGTTAACCTAACTCAAGTACCAGCTCGATGCCCAAGTAGGAGGTGTTCCGTAAACCGTCAGCTTAAATACCTCTAGCCTTAGACAGCATCTCGTCGGGCAAGTTCTCTTGTGACCTTAGCTTTACAAGATATCGACCTATTCTATGCGAATTGTTCGAGAATGAATTTCGTTAACCCTAAGTGAGCATGCATTTATCTTTGTTATAGGTTTTAACGTCTATCTTATTTTTATAACACTTTATGATATAGACAACCTATAACATTCATCTATGCTAAGGTGGTTTCATGTTGCATGCTTGTTCATTTTCGTTTATTAATATAACGCTTATACTAATCATTCATTAACGAAAAATAAAACAATCAACATGCATCTGACATGAACCCTAAACTTGCATTCCTTTTATTATAACTCTTATAATTAATTACTAATGGATGAAACATGCTTTCTTATGTCCTAAAACTCATGGATAGTAAATTTAACAAAGTTAAATATAAAACGTTATTGAAATGATTCAATTTCTGGTTGTTGAATGGTTATTTTAACTATGCATTAATTAACCCAAATCCAATGATAAGACCAATTTATTATACACTTAGAATCTCAAAATTTTCTTATCTTAGTTGAATTCCTTGCGAAAAATGCTTTAAAATGAGTATAATATGTCTATAGGTCCTCACCGGAGCTTTGGAAGCGATTCGGGGCTTAAACGAGCGAAATTGGAGCGTAAAATGACCAAACTGCCCCTGGAGCCGTCACAGCGTCGAGACGCTACCGTCACAGCGTCGAGACGCTGCGCAAATTAGGAAAAGATCCTAAAGTTCGCGCGCGAGGCGAGAGCGTTGAGACGCTGTTGCCCTAACGTCGCGACGCTAGGGCAAACCCGAGACTTTTTTCCTATTCTGTAGGGGGCAGCGTCGCGACGCTATTGCCCTAGCGTCGCGACGCTGCGACTGGGTATAAAATGTATATTGCAGATTTTTGCGTTTCGGCTTGGCTTTTTCCCCCTAGATCCGATTTCTCCCTCTTCTTCCTTGTACTATTCTGAATTCCCTTGTAATTTTAGTGAGTTTTATTATATTTTGGGGATGGTTAATCGAGCCGAGGAGCTTAGTTGGAGTGTTTCGATGACCGGCTAAGTTCACGTCGTTGCAATTGGGGACTTCTAATGTAAGTTAGGCATACTCTTGAGACCTTGTTTATGGTTTTAGTTGAATTATTGTTGGTTATGTCTTGAATTCCCATTCTCAAATTACAATTGCTTTGATAGAATGGTTTGACAAACTATTTGCTTGATTTAAAGTAATTGCTTTACTAATTGGTTAGTGATAAATTTATTGTGTGATTGTGTTGAATGGAGTGTTATCTCACTTGATATATTTGCATGATAGATTTAGGAATTTGAGCTTAGAATTGCATGAATTTAGGTTGTTCCTAGTTTATGTGAGTTTACTCAACGATCCAATTCGCTTAATGCGGTTAGGTTCATGTTTATGAATTCTAATTAGATTCTAGGTTATAGATCTTAATCATTGGTTCCAATGAATGTTGAGTAATCAATAATAATTCTTAAAATTTAAGTGTCAATGATTGAGTAGCCAAACCCAAGTTAGAATAACCAATTGCGCGATACCGAGGTGAGATTAACTAGACAACCTTTACTTTCCTATTATATTACGTTATTGCAATTTATTCGTTTCCAATCAATCCATCTTTAAAAAAAAAACCCCCTTTTTAGTTACTAATTGAGAAATCTAATTAAATTAATTAATTACGCTGCTCTCTGTGATCGACCCCGGCCACTACTGCTACAAGTTAGCTTTAGAGGTAGAGGATTATAAATTTATTTGATAAGAGACCTCGACAATCTCTTCCATCAAATTGGCGCCATTGTCGGGGAGCACGGTCAATTAATTACTTTAATTTAGATTTTTTTTTCTTTTTTCTCGCCTCCGCTTTGTCTCTTTGTTTTAGTTTGTGTCTTGTAGGATTTTTAGTTGATCATTGTATTTCCAAGTACAAACCGAATCTCAGGAGAAAGGCGAGAAAAGGAAAGAGAACGACAGAGTCATATCCAGCATATCCTCGGTCGATAATTATTTTCTACCATGATGGTCGAGCGCACAATGAAAGAGTTGTTGGCCCCTGATTTCAGTTCGCCGCCTTTGTGTATTGTTTATCCAGAAATTGAAGGTAATTTTCATATTCGGGCTAGTTTAATAAACTTACTTCCTACTTTTTATGGTAATGCAGGTGATGACCCTTATTTGCACTTAAAAGAGTTCTACCTAGCTTGCTCCACTCAAGGAATAGTTGAAGACCCCATCAGTTCAAGGGCATTTCCTCTGACCCTCAAGGGTAAGGCAAGAGAGTGGCTTTTCCTCCTCCCTCGAGGTTCTATAACAAGGTGGACATAGATGAAAAGACTTTTCCTTGAAAAATATTTTCCACCTTCGCGAGCTTCAAAGATCAGGAAAAAGATCTACAGCATCACCCAGGCATCAGGAGAGGCATTGTACGAGTATTGGGAGCGATTTGATCGTTTGTGCTCGAGCTTCCCTGATCATCAGATTCCAGATCACTTATTGTTCCAAGGATTTTACGATGGTATGCTCCCAAATAGTAGGATGTGGATCGACGCAGCTAGTGGAGGCTCTATGATGAACAAGTCACCAAAGGAAGTGAGAGATATCATAGTCAACTTTGTAGAAAGTGAACGCCAGAGTAGCATTAAACAAGACGGCCTTATAGCATCCCTAGCTAAGGAGGTAAATAATTTCGAGGTCAAGTTAGACAAGCTAATTGAACTGGTTCATTCTATTGCAGATAGACTCGAGATGAGGGAAAACTGTAGCAGTTGTACAACCATTGGTGATTCATCAGGCCACCACCCTAAGGATCAGCAGATAGGTAATTCCTGGGAAAATCTCATCAAAACTATAGCTAAAACCACTCCATCTTTTCAGCAGGATGTGCGAAATAGTATGCAAAATCAGGAACACCAAATTACCCTGTTGAGTAATCATCTGGTCCAGTTAGAGACTGAGCTTCAATCAAGGGCATACGTTGAGGAATGTTCTACTTCAGCACCACAGGTATGGGTTACTCCTCGTATGTATCCTCATTCTGTCCCTAAGGATAATATTATTGGCAGGTTGAAAAGCAAAAAGGAGAGAGACTTTGAGCAGGAGGTGAAAGAATTCTTCAGAGGCTTCGAAATCAACATACCCCTGCTAAAGGACGTAGAACGTATTCCAAGGTATGCGCGGTTTATGAAAGAGTTATGTAGTCCCAAGCGAGAGGCGAAGAAGCATGGAAGAATTGAAGTGAGTAAGATCGTTTCGGCACTTCTACAGAGTAATATGCCAGAAAAGTTTGGAGGTCCAGGTTTGTTTTACATACCCTGTGTGATAGGTAGTACGAGTATAGAGTATGCCATGCTTGATCTGAGTGCATCTTTGAATGTCATGCCTTACTCTGTCTATCTGGATCTTAAGTTGAATGACCTAAGAACTACTGGTAATGTATTTTAGTTGGCTGACAGATCTTATATGCACCCTTTAGGGGTTGTAGAGGATGTTCTAGTTCAGGTTAGAGATGTGTTATTCACTGTTGATTTTTATGTCGTGAATATTGATAGAGGTTTCCCCCTAGTGCTGCAACTATTTTGTTGGGGAGACCGTTTGTGAAATCAGCTAGGACCATGATAAATCTTCATGGGGATGTACTGTCTATAGAGTATCAGGAGGAGATCGTTAAGGTTAATATTCCACAAGTGGCTAAATACCCTGATGTTTCTGCTTCCCTATACCATGTGGAGACTGTTGACTCTGTAGTACAGGATGTCGTAGTGAGTGACATGATTGATATGGGTTTGGAGGACGGCACCCCAGATGTCGACATTGATGAAACAGGGGAGTTGGTTCCTGATTCTTCCCCTGATCTTATTCCCTTTGATCTTGGTATATCTGTTACTTCTGGTGAAATGTTGCCCTCTGTTGTGTAGGCACCCAAGTTGGAGCTGAAGGCGTTACCAGAGCATTTAAAGTATGCCTATCTAGGGGAAGGTAATACATTACCAGTTATTATTTCTAAAAAGTTAACTGCAGGTCAGGAGGAAAGATTGGTAAACGTACTGAGGGAGCATAAGAAAGCCATTGGGTGGACCTTAGCTGACATCAGTGGGATCAGCCCAGCCACTTGCATGCATAGGATTCAGTTGGAGGAGGACGCAAAACCGTCAAGAGAGCCTCAGAGGCGCCTGAATCCAATTCTGAGAGAAGTGGTAAAGAAATAAATCGATAAGCTTCACGCTGCAGGTATTATCTACTCCATAGCTGATAGTAAATGGGTAAGTCCTATTCATGTAGTTCCTAAGAAAACGGGCATGACTGTAGTTAGGAATAAAAATGATGAACTAGTACCCATGAGAGTACAAAATGGATGGAGGATGTGTATAGATTACAGGAAGCTTAACACTGTCACAAAGAAGGACCACTTCCCTATTCCTTTCATAGATCAAATGCTAGAAAGGTTAGCTGGTAAGCCTTTTTTCTGCTTTCTAGATGGTTTTTCAAGCTTCTATCAAATCCCTATTGCACAGGAAGATCAAGAGAAAACAACTTTTACTTGTCCCTTCGGAACGTATGCCTTTAGAAGGATGCCCTTTGGATTGTGTAATGCCCCAGGTACGTTTCAGAGATGCATGATGAGCATTTTCTCTGAATATATTGAAAAATGCATTGAAGTGTTTATGGATGATTTCACGGTTTATGGGGAGTCCTTCGATGATTGCTTATCTAATTTAGCTAAAGTCTTGAGATGTTGCATCGATTCTGATTTAGTTCTTAATTATGAAAAATGTCATCTCATGGCTGACCAGGGAATTGTTTTAGGACATGTGATTTCTGAGCGAGGCATAGAAGTTGATAAGGCTAAAATTGATGTTATGGCTAACCTACCCTATCCTACCCTACGAATGTTCGGGAGGTTAGATCCTTTCTTGGCCATGCAGGTTTCTATCGCAGGTTTATTAAAGACTTCAGCAAGACTGCATTGCCCATGACGAACCTATTGCAGAAGGACGTCGCCTTCAAGTTTGGGGCAGAGTGTCAGGCAGCATTTGACCTTCTGAAGAAGATGCTGACCAGTGCACCGATTATCCATCCTCCTAGGTGGGATCTTCCCTTCGAAATCATGTGCGATGCAAGCAACTACGCTGTTGGAGCTGTTTTGGGTCAACGCATTGACAAAAGAAGCCATGTCATTTATTATGCCTCCCGCACTCTGAATCCTGCACAGTGCAACTACTCGACGACAGAAAAAGAGCTTCTAGCTGTTGTGTTTGCTTTAGATAAGTTTCGCTCTTATATTCTTGGCTCACCAGTTGTTGTTTATTCTGATCATGCAGCTCTACGGCACTTGATGACGAAAAAGGAGTCGAAACCTCGCCTCATCCGTTGGATCTTGCTGCTCCAGGAATTTGATTTGAAGATTGTGGACCGCAAAGGATCCGAAAACTCAGTTGCTGACCATCTCAGTCGCCTGGTAAGGAAGGAGGATGACCTACCTCTAAACGATGAATTCCCTGACGAACATTTATTCAGAATGCAGGATAACACCCCCTGGTACACTGACATTGTTAATTATTTAGTAACTGGGAGCATACCTGATGACTATAGTAAATTCAGGAAGGATAAACTGATAAGTGAGTCTAGGTTTTATGTGTGGGATAAGCCTAATTTGTGGAGATATTGTTCAGATCAAATTATTAGGAGATGTATACCTGATAATGAGATTCAGTCTGTCTTAGCGTTTAGTCATGTATATGAATGTGGAGGGCATTTCGGCCCTAAGAGGACTGCTAGGAAGATTTTGGATTCAGGTCTTTATTGGGCTACGTTGTTTAGGGATGCTCATGATTATTGTAGAGCTTGTGATAGATGTCAGAGAGTAGGATCATTGACTCGTAGATACGAGATGCCTCAGATGCCAATCTTAGTTGTAGAAGTTTTTGATGTTTGGGGTATTGATTTCATGGGTCCCTTGCCATCCTCTTGTGGATATCTTTATATTATTTTGGCAGTGGATTATGTATCGAAATGGGTGGAAGCCAAGGCCACCAGAGCTGACGACTCCAAGACCGTTGTAAATTTCTTAAAAACTAACATCTTTAGCAGGTATGGAGTTCCACGAGCCATCATTAGCGATCAAGGCACTCACTTTTGCAATCGGTCTGTTGATGCTCTTATGAAGAAATATGGAGTCCAGCATAGAGTTGCCACAGCTTATCACCCTCAGTCGAACGGCCAGGCCGAGCTCTCAAACTGGGAAGTCAAGTTTATACTTGAGAAAGTTGTAAATCCTGGACGGAAAGACTGGAGTCTAAGGTTAGACGATGCTCTGTGGGCATATCGAACGGCCTATAAAACTCCTATAGGAATGTCTCCCTACAGGTTGGTTTTCGGCAAAGCATGCCATCTCCCCGTGGAAATAGAACATCGAGCGTTTTGGGCAGTTAAGCAGTGCAACCTAGACATGGAAAAAGCAGGAGAACAGAGACTTCTGGAGTTGCAGGAACTCGAAGAGATGAGATTAGATGCATACGAGAACTCCAGGATCTACAAGGAAAAGACTAAGTTGTTCCACGACAACATGATTGCCAGGAAACAATTCAGTGTTGGTCAGAAAGTTCTCCTCTTTAACTCCCGCCTTAAGCTGCGAGCAGGTAAGTTTCTCTCCAAATGGCTTGGCCCCTTCGTTATTACTCACGTTTATCCTCATGGTGCAGTTGATATCAGAGACTTGAATTCAAACAAATCCCTCAAGGTCAATGGACACAGGTTAAAGGTATTCAGTGAGCGCGCACATATTCCTCCTCCTGTTCTCGCACGTTTAGAATGCCCTATTAAGGGAGTCACGTAGCCCTCCGAAAATTATGGCGCGTTCCCATCCCAACAAAAGATTCAGGGGAGGTTTTCTGTTCCCTTTTTACTTTTTGTCCTTAGGTTGCATGCTTAGTTTACATTGAGGACAATGCAATCTTTAGGTTGGGGGTGGGAGCATGAGCATATGTACGTTTTATCACGTTTTATCACTTTGCTTATCATTTTGCATGTATGATCATTTTGAGCACTATAATTTTGAGATTGTATGCATTGCTCTATGATTGATTATGAGATTTCTAGGATGAGAAAAGCATGAATATATATTTTTCCTATAGTTGAATTGCATGCATTCTATCATCTTTAGAGACTTCATTAGAATTTTTCGAAATCTTCCTTAAACAAAATTGAGCATGAGTCCTTCTTAGCGTAGTTTCGTTGGTTTTAGATGGCTTTTTAAGATTCACGCCTCCGTTGTCACCTCGATAGGATAGGTAGCATGTTTAGAGGAAATTTTTGCAAAATAGCTTGTTTAATGCTTTTGAAAAAAAAAATTATGTTTAGCTTGCCAGGGTAAAAAGAGCTACCTCTAGTGTGATCAGTTAGGCCGTCCAGAGAAAACTCGGGAAATGTGGTCCTGCATTAGTTGTGTGAAAGCTAGTACCCTTTTGAAAGAAAAAAAAAATCATAAATATATGCAAGCTTTGGGCCCTTTAGTTTGTTTGAGTATGTCTATTTGAAAAAAAAAAAAAAAAAAAAAAATTCCCTTTTGCTTCCTTAAACAAGTTAGTTTGTCCCTTTCCTTTAATGCATTATGCCTTTGCCTAGTGTAGAGGGAAGATGGAATAGGGAATTTTAAAAGTCCTTCTCGAACTTTTCAAAGCATCTCTAAGAAAGACTTAGCTCGTATTTTGCATAAGAAAGAATTTGACAAATTTTAATTTGTCTCTAACTATGCCAGTCTCGCATTTAATTCTCTTGGGAAAAATGTTGATCATGCTTGTCTTTGAGAAATTGAGTCATGAATATTGCATTGCATAATAATCTCTCTCATTATAATATTAGCTTGCTCGAGGACTAGCAAGGTTTAGGTTGAGGGTATTTGATAAGACCAATTTATTATACACTTAGAATCTCCCAATTTGCTTATCTTAGTTGAATTCCTTGCGAAAAATGCTTTAAAATGAGTATAATATGTCTATAGGTCCTCACCGGAGCTTTGGAAGCGATTCGGGGCTTAAACGAGCGAAATTGGAGCGTAAAATGACCAAACTGCCCCTGGAGCCGTCACAGCGTCAACACGCTACCGTCAGAGCGTCGGGACGCTACGCAAATTAGGAAAAGATCCTGAAGTTCGCGCGCGAGGCGAGAGCGTCGAGACTTTTTTCCTATTCTGTAGGGGGCAGCGTCGCGACGCTATTGCCCTAGCGTCGCGACGCTGCGACTGGGTATAAAATGTATATTGCAGATTTTTGCGTTTCGGCTTGGCTTTTTCCCCCTAGATCCGATTTCTCCCTCTTCTTCCTTGTACTATTCTGAATTCCCTTGTAATTTTAGTGAGTTTTATTATATTTTGGGGATGGTTAATCGAGTCAAGGAGCTTAGTTGGAGCGTTTCGATGACCGGCTAAGTTCACGTCGTTGCAATTGGGGACTTCTAATGTAAGTGAGGCATACTCTTGAGACCTTGTTTATGGTTTTAGTTGAATTATTGTTGGTTATGTCTTGAATTCCCATTCTCAAATTACAATTGCTTTGATAGAATGGTTTGACAAACTATTTGCTTGATTTAAAGTAATTGCTTTACTAATTGGTTAGTGATAAATTTATTGTGTGATTGTGTTGAATGGAGTGTTATCTCACTGGATATATTTGCATGATAGATTTAGGAATTTGAGCTTCGAATTGCATGAATTTAGGTTGTTCCTAGTTTATGTGAGTTTACTCAACGATCCAATTCGCTTAATGCGGTTAGGTTCATGTTTATGAATTCTAATTAGATTCTAACTTTGATGTTTTTGTCGAGTTGGAAGGTTATAGATCTTAATCATTGGTTCCAATGAATGTTGAGTAATCAATAATAATTCTTAAAATTTAAGTGTCAATGATTGAGTAGCCAAACCCAAGTTAGAATAACCAATTGCGCGATACCGAGGTGAGATTAACTAGACAACCTTTACTTTCCTGTTATATTACGTTATTGCAATTTATTCGTTTCCAATCAACCCATCTTTAAAAAAAAAAAAACCCCTTTTTAGTTACTAATTGAGAAATCTAATTAAATTAATTAATTACGCTGCTCCCTGTGATCGACCCCGGCCACTACTGCTACAAGTTAGCTTTAGAGGTTGAGGATTATAAATTTATTTGATAAGAGACCTCGACAATCTCTTCCATCATCCAATAAACTAGAATCCTTGGCTATGATATGAAACACTCGAACATTATGTAGTGACATAAAAGTGGATCGAGTTCGAGTGATAGCCTAAACTGTATATAGTATAGGAATAAGATTGGGTACCTTATCCTAGGAAAAACTATGTGACGCAGCCCATTTTGTTTTAGTACAAACGATGTGATCCTGAATCGTCCATTAGAGACATGCAAGTGGGGGCGTCCTATGCAAAAGAAGTTTGTATAAGACCGGACCCCAAAATAAGTCACTTTCACTTTATAACGCCATTTACTGTGAAACTGACCATTTCATGCGATGACCTAGGTAACTCGATCTTAATCCTGAGCTAACTATGAACTCCTGTTTATTAGGGATTATCCTTTGATTTGCATGGGTGAGAGTGGCCCATTGGCGACGCTGAATAAGCCTACCACTTTGGGGATAAGATCGGGTAGATAGCTGGGGACATAGTCCTGCAAGATGGAATTCACTCCTACCCGACTTTAGGGATAGTAGAGAGGTTGTTCCCTTAAGTGCTGACTCCGGGACGTGAACAACGGTGCGGCCCTCTCATTGGCTCGAGAGGTTTTAGGTTTAGTGGTCGGACCACAAACCAATTGTTCATTATGTAGGGATAAAAGCCCTAGGCAGTGGAAGATTTCAGTGACATAACTCAAACTAAACAACGATTGGAATACCGATACGTTGGCAAATTCATTCACAACAGAAAATAACCAATTATAAATGATGTACAATGTTATAAAACATGCTAAATATAAAAGTAAAACCTTAGATCTAATTTATAGCAAGATCCTAATGATCTAAGGTTAAACGGACTTACTATTGTGTATGTTCTTGATAGAATTTCGCCAAATTTTCCCTTTGATATCAAAATTACAGCAACCACGAATGACCCTCTTTGCTGGAAATAGATCAACAAACACCACCAAAATGCTCACACCGGTATTCTCCTTGGGAATATTGTCAAGGATGCTTGTGGGAGCAAAATTCTCTAAGGGTTTGAGAGAGATTTGATCTCTGTGTTACTAGAGAGAAAACGCAAAGAGCTTGAGTTTGAGAGAGAGATTGTGTTTGAGAGGGGCTAGAAATGATTCTTTCACAAACTGAAAAACAAGTTACGGATGAAAAACCATCATCCCCTAAAAACCCTCTCCAAACGTGAATGGCCTAGGTTAGTGGCGTGGAAAAATTCAATCAGTTACATTAACTGATTGATAATTAATTTTAATATTAATAAGTTAATATTAATAATTAATAATATAATTAATTTAACAATTAAACTAATTATTATTAGTGTAAATCATATTTACATTAAAGTTCCCACATAACCTATAGTTTTAATGTAATTCTATTAAATAATATTTTATTGAATTAAATTAAAACAAATAATTAATTAATTCTCCAATTAATTAATATTATTAATTAAATATCACATATTTAATTATATTTCTCTCAAATAAACTATAGTATTAATGTACATCCAATGCACATTAATTATAACCTATAGTTATAATATGAACCAAATTCATATTTTAACTTTATATTCAAACCCTTTCGAATATTCAATTCTCCCTTAGAAATTAACCTCAACACCCTAAATGAGCTACCGGTGGGACCTAATGGACCTACAGATCAGAAGCTCCAACGATATGAGATTAATTGGCTAAACTCATTAACCAAGTTAATCAATGTTCGTTAACTGTGGTTCACTCCACTAAAGAACCACAGCTGCACTCTTCTCAGTTCAGATATATTTTTGTGTCCACGGATATCGACCATCAACAGCAAGTTAGCCCTTCACGTGTGTTCGTACCCCAGCTTGGTCAAATTACCGTTTTACCCCTGGGCTACCTCTTTATCCTTAAGTACCAATGCTCCTCTAATGAACAACCTGTTTGAGGTCCAACCAACAAACAGAAGTTCCTCTTGTGCCATAGAGAGGGCAAGGCCCATTGTTCAAGACCCGGAGACACCACTTAAGGGAATACACCTCTACTTACCCTAGAGTCGGGAAGGAGTGAATTCCATCTTGTGTGATTATGTTTCCAGCTCCCCACTCGGTCTTTTCCCCAAAATGGTAGGCTTATTGAGTCGACGTGCAGGCCACTCTCCCCCGTACAAATCAATGGACAATCCCTCACGAACAGTAGTCCATAATCCACTCAGGATTGAGACTAAGTTGCCTAGGTCATCCTAGTGAAATAGAAACCAAGCTAACTAACGGTGTTACAGTTAGTGGTTAACTATTTCGGGGTCCGGTCTTATGCAAACTTATTGCATAGGACACCCCCACTCACATGTCAACTACATGAACACGTTGGATTATTACGTTTGTATCATAATACAAAGCGGGTCGTATCCATAGTGTCACCAGGATAAGGTACCCAACCTCACCCTTATACTATAGACCCTTTAGGCTAAATCTTGAACATCGATCCCCGTATGTCCCTACATACTAGTTCAAGCCTCAATCTATTAGCCTAGGATGTTTAGTTTATTGGATTAGGGTTAATAAGACAAGATAGCAAAATACAAACACAAATAAATGAATAATACATCATTTTATTAATGTTCGGTCAAAAGTACATTTACTATCTACGAGTTTTAGGGCATAAAATCCAACAAACTCCCACTTGAACTAAAACTCAAGATAATGGGAAAGTATATACAAAATAATCCAAAGCTGGAAATGGTAATTGTATGTTGTACATTACATAAAAGATAAATATACAAAATACAATAAACTAGGGCATCCTTACACCCATTACACATCTCCCATTTGCCCTAGATTATACTATATATATGTCTCGTAGACCTAGACTTTCTAGATGACCCTCGAACACCTTAGCCGAGAGGGCCTTCGTAAACGGATCAGCAATGTTGTGCTCCGAATCGATTTTGGTCACGACCACATCTCCTCGTTGCACAATCTCTCAAATCAAGTGATACTTCCTTTCAATGTGTTTACCTCGTTTGTCGTTGTGAGGTTCTTTTGAATTGGCTACAGCCCCACTGTTGTCACAGTATAACGTTATGGGCAAGTTCATATTTGGAACAACTTCCAAATCAGTCAAGACCTTCCTTAGCCAAACTGCTTCCTTAGCTGCTTCACAAGCAGCTACATACTCAGCCTCCATGGTTGAGTCCGCTATGCATCCTTGCTTGATGCTTCTCCAAAGTACAGCTCTCTCGTTAAGGGTGAACACTGACCCTAACGTGGATTTCCTAGAATCCTTGTCAAACTGGAAGTAAGATTGGGTGTATCCAGTGAGAACTAACTCTTTAGCTCCAAACACCAGCATGTAGTCCTTCGTTATCCTAAGATACTTGAGGATTCCTTTAACGGCGGTCCAGTGGTCTAACCTTGGATTTGACTGATATCTTCTGACAACCCCTATAGCATAATAGATGTCAGGCCTCGTGCAGAGCATCGCATACATTAAGCTGCCCACAGCTAAGGCGTAGGGAATCCGTCTCATATCCTCAACTTCTTGAGGTGTCTTAGGACACTGTTCCTTAGACAAGTGAACCCCATGCCTGAAAGGCAATAAGCCCTTCTTGGAGTTCTACATTGAATATCGAGACAACATTTTGTCGGTATACGTTGCTTGAGACAAGGCTAGCGTTTTGTTCTTTCGATCCCGAATAATCTGGATTCCAAGAACATATTGGGCCTCACCCAAATCTTTCATTTGGAATTGGGTCGCTAGCCAATCTTTTACGTCAGACAGATATCCTACATCATTCCCAATGAGTAGGATGTCATCAACATAAAGTACAAGGAAAACTACTTTATTTTTGTTTATTTTCTTGTATACACAAGGCTCATCAACATTTTGGTCAAAACCAAAAGATTTGATCGCAGTATCAAATCTAATATTCCAAGATCTGGAAGCCTGCTTCAACCCATAAATTGATCGATTCAGTTTGCAAACCTTTTGCTCCTGACCTTGGGTTATGAACCCTTCGGGCTGAGACATGAAGATACTCTCTTCAAGATTGCCATTCAGAAAGGCAGTCTTGACATCCATTGGCCATATCTCATAGTCATAATATGTGGCAATGGATAAGAGAATTCTTATGGACTTTAGCAGCAACAGGAGAAAAGGTTTCTTCATAGTCCACCCCTTCTCTTTGGGTATAACCCTTTGCTACAAATCTTGCTTTGAAAGTCTGTACTTTCCTAGCAGCATCTCTTTTCCTCTTATAGATCCATTCACACCCTATGGGTTTGACCCCTTCAGGTGGATCTACAAGTTCCCAAACTTGATTGAAGTACATTGACTCCATTTCAAGGTCCATGACTTTGGCCCATTCGTCTTTATCTACATCATTCATTGCCTGACGATAAGACAATGGATCCTCAATACCGTCATCAGGTATGACTACTTATGTTTCAGTTAAACCCAAGTAACAATCAAGTTGAATTACAACCCTCCCACTACGTCGAGGCTTTCCCACTACGTGAGGAGGATGAGATTGACGTGAAGAACTGGCTCCAACATCAACTCTTGTTGAGGGACCAACTTCATCAACAACTCTTATTAACTCTTCTGTAGCTTCTCCTAAATACCAGTTTACTACGTGGTTTGTGATCTCGAATGTGGTCTTCCTCCAAGAAAGTAGTGTTTTTCGATACAAACACTTTGTTTTCTTGAGGGTCGTATAAAAGACCACCTCTCGTTTCTTTAGGGTATCCAACAAACTGGCATACTTTAGAACGTGGTTCCAATTTCTTAGGATTTTTTCACTAGCATGTGTGCAGGACAACCCCAGATACGAAAGTAACGCAAACTAGGTTTACGCCCCCTCCAAAGCTCAAAAGGTGTTTCAGAAACGCTTTTTGAGGGAACGTTGTTCAGAATATGTACTACAGTCTCTACTACATACCCCCAAAACGAGCTAGGCAATTGAGCATAGATCACCATAGAACGAACCATGTCTAACAAGGTTCTATTTCTCCTTTCTGATACACCATTCTGTTGAGGTGTACCAAGTGCTGAGAGTTGGGATTACATTCCATGTTCTATCATATAGTCTTGGAATCTTTGATCCATATACTCTCCACCTCGATCTGATCGAAGAGTTTTAATTATTTTACCCAATAGGTTTTCTACTTCAGTCTTAAACTCTTTAAGCTTTTCAAGAGCTTCAGACTTATGGCCCATTAGGTATAAGTAACCATATCATGAATAATCATCTATGAAAGAGATGAAATATTCATAACCTCTTCGAGCCTTTACATTCATTGGACCACAAGGATCCGAATGTATCAATTCAAGTGGTTCTTTGGCCCTATAACCTTTTCAAGTAAAAGGCCTCTTGGTCATCTTACCCTTGAGACACGATTCACAGGGTGGTAAAGAATCATCTTCTAAATCGGTTAGAAGTCCATTGTTCACCAAACGACCGATCCGATCGATGTTAATATGACCAAGACGTAGGTGCCAAAGATATGTATTGTTACTTAACGAAGAAATCTTTTGCCTTTTATTCTGAGCTTCAGCTGTTTTAAACATTTCATGATTTAAAATAGCTTTAGTATCTGTAGGTCTTAACACATATAAATTGTTTTCACGCTTAGTAGAACATATAATAATTCCATTTCGAGAAATAACAGCTTCATTAAGCAAAAATGAAACAGAATAATGTTGTTCTAACAAAGCAGAAATAAAAATAATATTCCTTTTAACTTTAGGAACCAAATACAAGTCCTCTAAAACTAAAAACTTATTTCTAAAAAACAATTTTGCAGCTCCCACTGCAGTTGCTGAAATGACCTCTCCCGTTCCAACCTTGAGAGTCATTTCGCCACGTTCCAGCTGCTGGAATTCCTTTCCCTGAAAAGACGAACAAACATGATTAGTGGCTCCCGAATCTAATATCCAGGCAAACTCATCATGTTCAATAAGGCAAGTTTCTAAAACAAGTAAATCATATTTACCTTCCTTTTCTCTTCTCTTTTGAGCAAGGTAACGAGGGCAATTCCTTTTCCAGTGACCATCCACATTGCAGTGGACGCACTTGCCTTATTCAGCCACGACCTTGGCCTTCCCTTTTTAAGGATTGGAATTCCCAATTCCGTTACAGCGGAAGCAATTGGACCGTTCGTAAATTAATTTTGTTCTACAAAATACCAATACATTAGCAAAAGGTTAAGCGATGAAAAACATACCTCCGTTGACGACTCTGAATACTTCAACGGACACCACCACGAGGCTACCCTGCTATTCTCTGAGATTAGGAACGTAGTTGTGGGACTACTAATCTTGATTGGGAAAAACTCTTAGAGAGAAAATTTCTCTCTAGAGTTCTTGAGAGAATATGTGAGGGAGGCTAGAATGAGACCTTAGGGCTAGGGTTCTCATAACCTTTTCTTTTATAAGAGAGGAAACCCTAATGTGAGGTTAGGAAACAATCTTGACCGTTAGATCAAGATCAATTAATTAATTGATTAAATCAATTAATTAAATGATAATTAACTAATCATATTAATTAATTAATCTCATGCACATTTAAATCTTATTTAAATGTAATTTCCTCACATAATATATTTTAATTAAACTTTAATTAAACCACATTTAATTAATTCAATTAAACTAATCAGTTAATTAATTTCAAGAATTAATTAATTTTACAATTAATTAAATATCTCCCATATTCAATTAATTACATATTAGAATCATATTCTAATAATTCCCTCATAGACTATAGTTTAATTAAATCTCATTTAATTTAAACTAAATTGAATAATTAATTAATTCATCTTCTAATTAAATACCATATATTTAATTAGACATATATTTGAACTCTTTCAAATATATCAATCTCTCAATATAATAAAGTTTAATCTCAAATTAGACTTTATATTTTAATGCATCACTATACATTATATTAATTTGTATCTCATACAATTAACTTAATTCCCAATATGAATTTGAACTATTCAAATTCTCTCAAGACATATTTGTTCCTAATTACTCTTTACGAGCTAGCAGGGGGACCTAATGGACCTACAGATCAGAAGCTCCAATGATATGAGGTTGACTGATTAAACTCATTAATCAAGTTAACCAATATTCATTAACTGTGGGTCATTCCACTGAAGACCCAAAGTTGAACTCTTCTCACTGTAGAACATTTCTGTGTCCATGGATGTAGACCTATGCCGGTAAGTCAATCCTTCACAAGTGTCCGTAATCACAGCTGGGTCAAATTACCGTTTTACCCCTGTGTTACATCTGTCTCCTTAAGTACCAGCGCTCCTCTAATGAACAACGTGTTTATGGTCCAACCATTAAACAGAAAGTCCTTCTCGAGCCAGTGAGAGGGCGAGATCTCTTTGTTCAAGTCCCGGAGTCACCACTTAAGGGAACACTTATCTACTTCTCCTAGAAGCGGGAAGGAGTGAATTCCATCTTGTGTTGTCATGTCCCCAGCCCCCCATTCGGTCTTGTCCCCAAGAAGGTAGGCTTATTGAGTCAGCGTGCAGGCCACTCTCACCCATACTAATCAAAGGACAATCCCTCGTGAGAAGGAGTTCATGACACACTCAGGATTAAAACTGAGTTACCTAAGTCATCCTATTGAAACAGTAACCTAACTAATTAACGGTGTTACAACTAATGGTTGACTATTTCATGGTCCGGTCTTATGCAAACTCATTGCATACGATACCTCCGCTCGCATGTCTCCTACATGTACGCCTTGGATCAATACGTCTGTATCGAATACAAAGCGGGTCGTATCACATAGTGTTACCAGGATAAGGTACCCAGCCTTATCCCTGTACTATAGACCTTTTAGGTTGTTACTTGAACACCGATCCCCGTATGTCCCCACATACTAGTTCAAGTCACATGTAAACAACCTTGGATCTTAGTTGATTGGATTTGGGTCAAATTGTGCAATATTTAACAATAACACTTTATGGTAGAAACTCAATAACACTTTATTGAAAACAAGGATACAATTTGCTTACATTCACTATCTACGAGTTTTAGGGCATAAAACCCAACAAACTCCCACTTGAACTAAAACTCTAGTTTAGTGGGATGTACAATAATCTATACAGCAGCGGGTGTATAATATACATGTATAAAACATATACAATGTACAAATACAATAAACTAGGGCATCACTATACCCATTACATAATGGTATCACTATACCCATTACATTTCTCCCACTTGCCCTAGATTACACCTTTGTACATATGTCGTAGATCTAGACCTTCTAGATGACCCTCAAACACTTTAGCCGAGAGAGTTTTTGTAAATAAATCAGCAATATTTCATTCAATTTAATGTGTCTGCTTGTCTTGGGCTGCGATGTTCTTTTGAATTTGCCACAACACCACTATATCACTATAAAGTTTGATGGGCAAGTTCACATTTAGAACACATTCCAAATCAATCAAGAACTTTCTAAGCCATACAGTCTCTATCGTTGCTTCACAAGCAGCTATGTTTTCGGCCTATACGGTCAAGACTGTAATTATGTCATACTATAGCTCCATCGTAAAGAGTGACCACAGATACTGATGTAGATTTCCTCAAATCCTTATCAGTCTTAAAATCTGTGTCAGTGTATTCTGTAAGGATCAAATCCTTAGTCCCATACACGAGCACATAGTTCCTCGTTCTCCTCGAAAACTTGAGGATATTCTTAACGGTTTTCCAGAGATCAATTCTTGGATTTGATTGATACTTACTGACAATTCCTACTACATATGGCTTATGTCTCAAGTCCTCAACATCTTGAGGTGTCTCAGGACACAGTTCCTTAGACAAAAGAATTCCATGCCTAAAAGGTAGTGAATCCTTCTTGGAATTCTGCATCTTATATCTAACTAATATCTTGTAGATATAAGACACTTGAGACAAGGCCAGCTTAGCTTCTCCCAGATTTTCATTTGGAAATGAGCTACTAGCCTCTTTTAATGTCAGTAAGATAACCTACATCATTACCAATTATTAGGATATCAATCATATACAACATTAAGTAAGCTACTGAACTATTGATGATTACTTGTAAACACAAGACTCATCAATGTTCTGATTAAAGCCAAAAGATTTGGTCACTATATCAAATCTTATATTTCAAGATCGAAATGCTTAGGCCAATCCATGAATGGATCACTTAAGCTTGCAAACCCTTTTGCTTTTGATCTTGCTCAATGAACCCTTCTGGTTAAGACATGAATGTCTCGTTTCCTCTTGTAAATCCACTTGTAACTAATAGGTGTCACCCATCAAGCAGATCTACAAGATCCCAGATGGAAGTGAAATACAAAAGATTTCATTTCTAGGTCCACGACTTTAATCCTCTGATCGTTGTCAACATCATTCATTTTCTTTCTAAAAGATAATGAATCCTCTATGTCATCATGAAGTATGATGACCTAGGCTTCAATCAAGCCCATGTAACGTTCAGGTTATAAAACAACCCTCCCACTACATCGAGACACTCTTAACTATTGAGATGGATGTGTCTGACCAGATGCACTGGTCCATCAACAACTCTTGTTGAACAACCAGCCTCATCAACAACTCTTATGGATGTTACTGTAGCTTTCATTAGTTAACTTACTTAAAACGACTTTACTCTGTGGTTTATGATTTTTGATGTGGACTTCTTCTGAGAATTTAGCATTTGTCGATACAAATTCTTTATTCTCTTGTGAATTGAAGAAGTATCCACTTCTCGTTTCCTTTGGGGTTGCCTACTGCAGTATGCAATGCAGTCAACACTGCATGACCCCAAAACGAGCCAGACAATTGAGCATAGCTCAACATGGAATGAACCATATCCAATAGGGTTCTATTTCCCCTAAATGAGATCTAGGGTGTGATCCCATGTACTATCAAATAGTCCTAAAATCTCAAATCCCTATACTCAACACTTTGATCAGATCGAAGTGTTTTTATCATCTCACCTAACAAGTTTTCAACTTCAATCCTAAGCCCCTTCGAATATCTCAAGAGCTTCAGACTTAAGTTGCATTAGGTAAAGATACTCATACCTTTGAATAATCATCCAATAAGAGATGAATTATTCATGCCCTCCCACTACTTTAACATATTGAACCACAAGGATCCAAATGTACAAGCTCCAAGGGCTCTTTGGCTCTTAGATCCTTTCCAGTAAAAGACCTATCAGTCATATTGCCCATAAGGCATGACTTACAAGGTAGTAGAGAGTCATCTTCTAACTCGCTTAGAAGTTCACTCTTGACCAATCTCCCAATCAAATTGAGATTAATATGGTCTACCTTAAAACCAAAGAAATGTATTTTTCTTTAGGAGAAATCCTTTGCCTCTTTTCACATTGAGTAGTAGCAGTCTTAAACAACCCAGTGTTCGTGACTGCTTTACTCTTAAAACATTTAGGTTATTTTCCAGTAAAGCTAAACAAATGTCAACTCCTTTTCTTGAAACAAAACTACGTTAGCAGAGAAAGGTAAAGAGTTACATTGTTCCAGCAAATAAGATATAGAAATCAAATTTCTGTTAATCTTAGGAACTACATTATCTAATAATATGTATTTGCTCCCACTGGAAAAAATAACTTAATGTTCCCCACTGCTACAGCCAAAATAACCTCTCTAGTTCTAACTTTGAGAGTTATTACATCAACAGGAAGCTGTCGCTAGGAACTGATTCCTTTAAAAGAAGAACACACGTGATTTGTGACTCCTGAATCAAGTATTCAGGGAGAATCATTATTCTTCACTAATCACGTTTTCAAGACAAGTTCTCATTTTGCTAAGCAGGGTTCTATGTCCTATTCACCAAGAACAATTCTTAATAAATTAAACATATGGGGTATGAGGACATTCCTCAGTTAAGAATAATCCTAGACTTATTTACCACAATTTGTCGTTTAAGCTTGTTGTATTACCTTTATTTATAAAATATTATGTAAGACAATACACATAAAATTATTATATAATTGCTGAAGTAACAAATTACTTGTATTATTATTTGCACTAACCCATCACAAATAATCCAATGAAATTCTGCAAAAAGAAATAAGCAATCAAAGAAACCCTATAAAACTATTGATTTAGTTTTTGCAACGATACTTCAAAGGTTCAGAACAACAGCCACCGAAGGGTGGTCAGCTACTTCTCCTATGAATTGAGACAATCTCAACCAAACTCTAACACCAGAATAACTCATATTTCGTTAGCGTTTAGTTACCGTTGTTCGGTCAAGAGTTAGTTAACACATTTAACTCATCCCCGTAAGTGTAACCCTCCCACTTTCAGATCTCAGAGGCACGCACCAACAGGCTACCGAAGGGAAAGACAACTGTTGGTGATTAGCCTAAGTGACCCTATCCTATTCAGGAGTTCAAGGTGTTCCGAATCCTATGATCAGGCCCTCCGAAGGGATGGTTGTGCCAGGACAACCTGCAGGCGGATCATAGGACTCTCACGGTGCGAACTAGGGGCGGAGACCGAGGGATACGTTGATACGTGTCCCGCTCCCACTTACTCTAGACATTTTTCCCATTCACCTTGTTATTGATTCATGCAAACACTTTCCGTAGGGAGGCCGCTCCTAAGGCGACTCGAAGCCGAGCATGAACCTCACGTTGTGAATATAGGGATGTAGGAGCAAAACTTGATTTAAATCTCGTTTTGTAACTTTCCTCCCACTGAAAATGTCCTAAGGTTAATTTAGGGTTGTTTAACTTAGATAAAATTCGACTAAGTCAATCTATCTAAGTCTGATCCTATTATAACAATTATGGAAAGGATTCAACCACAATGTTTTAGGTGAATTAAACTTCTTTTAATAAACCCAACATTGCAAGTCAACATTACTATGGTTAATTCAACTCAAGGTTCGGGTCAGTTCCCAGGTAGGAGGTGTTCCGTAAACCGTCATCTTAAGTACCCCCAGCCTTAGACAGAACTTTATCGAGAGAGTTCCCTTATAACCACAGTAATGTACGATCTTTACTCTAAAGATCTAGGTGTATTAAACACTTTTAACAAACCTAGTGACATTGCATGCTAACATTTAACTATGATTAATTCAACTCCGGTATTCCAGGTCAGTTCCCAGTTAGGAGGTGTTTCGTAAACCGTCAGCTTAAATACCCCCAGCCTTAGACAGAACTTAACCGGTGGAGTTCCCTTATAATCATAGTAATGTTTTTCCTACTTAGTCAATTAAAACTAATTTTAATTCTAAGTAAGAATAATTCTAATCCTATTAGAAATGTGATCTTAGATCTAATTAATTTTGAACATTTTAAAATTAATTCATTTATCCTAAGATCCTATGTTTGCATGCAATTCTTTGTTATAGGTTAACGGTTTCTATTCATTAATTTTATAACTATTATAAATTTTAATGAATTAACCCTATAACATGCTACTATGGTGAATAAATTAGCAATCAAATTCTAATTAATTTATAAAACCATACATTAGCATACATGACATACCAAAAATATAACAATTATATTAATCTAAGGTAATGTTATTGTCAATGTAATTTAATTTCCTTTTAATTAACCTAACTCTTAAATTAATCATACAAGAAAATTAAAATTAAGCATTACCATTTCTTACATTAACATAACATTTATATTAATATATCATGAAAATTAATTAAGCATGTTAATTACTTATATAAATATAACTCTTATAATTTTTAAACTAAAGTAATTTCATGCTCAATTCAAATTAATTTTCTTCAATTAATCTAACTCTTAAATTAATTACCCAAGAAAATTAAAATAAGCATTCACATTTTCATACATTAACATAATACTTTATATTAATAGCTCATGAAAATAAATAAGCATATAAATTACTTTCATAAATATAACTCTTTATATTCTTTACTAAAGTAATTTCATGCTCAATGCTTCTCAATTTTCATCCATTTAATCATAACAATTAATATGAAATACTCATGAAAATTAAATCCATACATATTACATAATTATAACATTTATAATAATAAATATGCATGAATATGCTTAACCTATGGTGGGATTTTAAGCTATATGACATCCATAAAACAATTTAAATAGCTAAAAAGACCGGTATTTTGGCATCCTAGGGAAAAAATAATGAAAAATTACATTAATAATTCAAAATCTAGCCCTAAACCACCTCGAACCGCTCAGAACAAGCCCGTACCGTGTCAGAATGGCCCAAACCAGACCCACAACTCTCGAACCGGACCAACTGCCCAGAGAACCGGACCGAACCATCATGAACTGGGCTGCTAACCACCTGAACCGAACTAAAACTGACCACTTAGCAGCTGGACGCAAATTTTAAAAAAAAAACACCTCCGTACAAGCGTGCGAACCACCTGCTCCAACGTCCTGTGTTCGATCTTTGATGAACGCAAAACAATATTTATTTATTCGTAACCGTTGGAAACCTCACGCGTGATTGACCGCACTGTCGCCAGCGTCGAGACGTTGAAGGCATAGTGTCCCGACTCTAACCCAATTTTTCCAGCGCCACGACTCTGTTGAGCAGGGTCGCGGCGCTACGCCTCTGGGCAGCATACTGTCTTCGATTCCAGCAGCCGTTCTTCTTCGATTTCAACCCCGATTCGAACACCGATCAATAAATTGATCCTAAATCTCTAGACACGAACTTACAAGACTCGATTTACAACAATTTTGCTCCAAAAACATGGGCCCTTACATGATCAAATCATAGGAAATTTGTAAATCTAATGCCAAAAAATACCAAAACAGTCTTTAAAACAAACCACATTCATAATGCAAATCGATCCCAACAAAAACCAACGCAATTTTTGTAAAACAAAATCAAGCATACCATCGGCTCTGATACCAATTGAAGGATTGGAATTTCCAATTCCGTTACAGCGAAAGCAATTGGACCGTTCCTAAATTAATTTTGTTCTACAAAATACCAATACATTGGCAAAGGTTAAGCGGTGAAAAACATACCTCCATTGACGACTCTGAATACTTCAACGGACACCACCACCAGGCTACCCTGCTATTCTCTGAGATTAGGAACGTAGTTGTGGGACTACTAATCTTGATTGGGAAAAACTCTTAGAGAGAAACTTTCTCTCTAGAGTTCTTGAGAGAATATGTGAGGGAGGCTAGAATGAGACCTTAGGGCTAGGATTCTCATAACCTTTCCTTTTATAAGAGAGGAAACCCTAATGTGAGGTTAGGAAACAATCTTGACCATTAGATCAAGATCAATTAATTAATTGATTAAATCAATTAATTAAATGATAATTAACTAATCATATTAATTAATTAATCATATTAATTAATTAATCTCATGCACATTTAAATCTTATTTAAATGTAATTTCCTCACATAATATATTTTAATTAAACTTTAATTAAATCACATTTAATTAATTCAATTAAACTAATCAATTAATTAATTTCAATAATTAATTAATTTTACAATTAATTAAATATCTCTCATATTCAATTAATTACATATTATAATCATATTCTAATAATTCCCTCATAGACTATAGTTTAATTAAATCTCATTTAATTTAAACTAAATTGAATAATTAATTAATTCATCTTCTAATTAAATACCATATATTTAATTAGACATATATTTGAACTCTTTCAAATATATCAATCTCTCAATATAATAAAGTTTAATCTCAAATTGGACTTTATATTTTAATGCATCACTATACATTATATTAATTTGTATCTCATACAATTAACTTAATTCCCAATATGAATTTAAACTATTCAAATTCTCTCAAGACATATTTGTTCCTAATTACTCTTTACGAACTAGCAGGGGGACCTAATGGACCTACAGATCAGAAGCTCCAATGATATGAGGTTGACTGATTAAACTCATTAATCAAGTTAACCAATATTCATTAACTGTGGGTCATTCCACTAAAGACCCATAGCTGAACTCTTCTCACTGTAGAACATTTCTGTGTCCATGGATGTAGACCTATGCTGGTAAGTCAATCCTTCACAAGTGTCCGTAATCACAGCTGGGTCAAATTACCGTTTTACCCCTGTGTTACATCTGTCTCCTTAAGTACCAGCGCTCCTCTAATGAACAACCTGTTTATGGTCCAACCATTAAACAGAAAGTTCCTCTCGGGCCAGTGAGAGGGCAGGATCCCTTTGTTCAAGTCCCGGAGTCACCACTTAAGGGAACACTTATCTACTTCTCCTAGAAGCGGGAAGGTGTGAATTCCATCTTGTGTTGTCAAGTCTCCAGCCCCCCATTCGGTGTTGTCCCCAAGAAGGTAGGCTTATTGAGTCGACGTGCAGGCCACTCTCACCCATACTAATCAAAGGACAATCCCTCGTGAGAAGGAGTTCATGACACACTCAGGATTAAGACTAAGTTACCTAGGTCATCCTATTGAAACAGTAACCTAACTAGTTAACGGTGTTACAACTAATGGTTGACTATTTCATGGTTCGGTCTTATGCAAACTCATTGCATAGGATACCCCGCTCGCATGTCTCCTACATGTACGCCTTGGATCAATACGTCTATATCGAATACAAAGCGGGCCGTATCACATAGTGTTACCAGGATAAGGTACCCAACCTTATCCCTGTACTATAGACCCTTTAGGTTGTTACTTGAACACCGATCCCCGTATGTCCCCACATACTAGTTCAAGTCACATGTAAACAACCTTGGATCTTAGTTTATTGGATTTGGGTCAAATTGTGCAATATTTAACAATAACACTTTATTGTAGAAACTCAATAACACTTTATTCAAAACAAGTATACAATTTGCTTACATTCACTATCTACGAGTTTTAGGGCATAAAACCCAACACCTTTACCCTGAACAGCCTGCGCAGGAGCCTTCCCCTTATCACCCTTCCTCTTTTGTATCTGCTTCGACGATGAAGCCTGAGGTACAGATTTTGTTCCTGAGGATGAAGCCTTCAGGAACTTTTTCTTGGAATGGGCCACATTGGCCTCTTCTTTCACAACATTCTTGCCCTTGCTTTTCAGTATGGACTCGTAAATCTGTAGCTCGTTGAGGAGGATGGTCAGGTTGAACTATATCTTGTTCATGCTAGCATTCGTCCTGAACTGCATGAAGCTTGGAGGAAGCGAATGCAGAATGTTCGCAACCTGACTGCGCTCGCAGACAACTCCATCGTTCGCCTCGGAATATTAAACTGGTTCATTATGTCGAGAACATGTTCCCGAACAGGATGCCCCTCTTGCATTCAGGCGTTGAAGACATCCTTCAAGGCGTCGTGGTGGAGTTGATAGGACGGGAGTCCAAACATCTCCTGTAGGGAATTCATAATTTCCCTGGTTGTTTCCACGGTTTCATATCGCTTGGCCAAAACTTCATTTAAGCTGGCCAGTATATAGACTCGGGCCTTCTCATCGGCCTTCGTCCAGCGATCATGGGCGTCTTTTACAGCTTGCGCTGCATTACGAGGGGGGCATGAGGACACTCCTCCGTCAAGACAAACCTGAGATCCTCGACAACCAGAATCGTATTCAGGTTCGATTTCCACGTAGGAAAATTTTCCCCAGTTAATTTTTCGTTTTTAAGCAAAGCAATTACTGAGGAAGACATTACTGAAAAAAAAAAACAAACAATTGACCGAATTAGTTATCTTTGCCTTAACCCATCACACAAGCAATACAAACAATTGCAACATCCAATCAATTATGCAAACCATCAATCAAAGAACCCTAATAAAACTATTGATTGTGTTTAGCAACAATGTTTTAGAGGTTTAGAAGAACAGTCACCGAAGGGTGATCAATTGTTCCTCCTCTAAAATGAGACACTTCTCAGTTAATTCTAATTCCGGAATAACTCATATTTCATTAGAAATTAACCACCGTTGTTCGGTCAAGGATTTGTTAACAAATTAACTCATCCCCATAAGTGTAACCCTCCTACTTTCAGATCTCAAAGGCACAGACTAACAGGCTACCGTTAGGAAAGACAACTGTTGGTAATTAGCCTAAGCGATCCTATCCTTTTCAGGAGTTCATGGTGTTCCGAATCCTATGATCAGGCCCTTCGAAGGGATGGTTGCTCCAGGGCAACACGCAGGCAGATCATAGGAATCTCACGTTGTGACCTAAGGGTGGAGACCGAGGGATACGTTGACACGCGTCCCGCTCCCACTTACTATGGTCACTTTTCCCATTCACCTTGTTATTGATCCATGCAAACACTTTCCAAAGGTAGGCCGCACTAAAACGACACGAAGCCGAGCATGGATCTCACGTTGTGAATATAGGGACGTAGGAGCAAAACTCAATTTAAATCAAGTTTTGTAATTTTCCTCCCACTAAAGTAACCTATTGTATATTTTAGGGTTTGATTAAACCTAGATAAATCCGGTTAAGTCATTTATCTAAGTCCTATTATAACTATTATAATAAGATCTTAATGTTTAGGTGCATTAAACAAATTTAATAAACCTAGCGACATTATTCTAACATTAACCTATGATTAATTCAACTCCAGTAATCCAGATCAGTTCCCAGGTAGGAGGTGTTCCGTATACCATCAACTTAAATACCTCCAATCCTTAGACAGAACATCACTGGTAGAGTTCCCTTATAATCACAGGAATGTTGGTCCTACTTAGTTTATTAAAACTATTTTATACTAAGTAAGATATTCTAATCCTATTAGAATGTGACCTTAGGTCTAATTAATTTTAACTCATTTAAAATTAATTAATTTTAACCTATGGTCCTATGTGAGCATGCATATCTTGATTATAGATTGACGGTTTCTAATCATTAATTTTAAACTATTCAAATTTTAATGATTAAGCCTATAATCATGCATACTATAGTTTTAAAGCAATTAACAATCATATTCAAGTTAATTAATATAAAACTATAGAACTTCACATTGCATGAATTTTATAACAATTATATTAAACTATGGATGTTTCATGCTCACTGCATCTTTGATTTCCATTATTAATAAATTAACAATTAAATTATTGTCAAAAATGGTAAATCAAAGTAGCATGCTGCAAACAATTTCATTTAAATATAACTATTATACTTAACTATGTAATTGCATGCATCATACTATTCCATTTTCATGAAATTAATATAACTCAACCATATATTAATCATCCATGAAAAATTAAACCATGCATTATAAATCATACATTATAATCTAATTATAACATACACAATGCATGAGCATGCTTTATAACCTAAGGTGGGATTAAAAATTTAAATGACATCCATAAAGCATTTAAACAGCGAATAAACCGATTTAATTGGCCCCTAGGATAAATTGAAGCAAAATTACACTAATAAAGCTTTAAATCTATCCTATTACTAAAATCTGAAGCTCCAAAACCGGACCAGAATCCATGAACCGACCCAAACCACTTCGAACCGGCCTTGAAAACCTCGAACCGCACCAAAAACGGGTTGAACCGGACCAAACCGGTCCAAGCTCAACCAATCCACGTGAATCCGACCAGCATCTAGGGTTTCAGCCCACGTCTCCACGTAATTCCAACTGCCGCATGAAATCGCGACAGCGTCGAGACGCTTAAGGAACAGTGTCCTGACGCTGGGGCAATTTTAGTCATCCGAAGTGTGAAATCGCGACAGCGTCGGGACGCGCAAGGCCAAGCGTCCCGACGCTGTTGCGTCTGGAGCTATTTTCTTGGTAGAACCGTGACTGTTTTGCACGAAATTGGTCGATTTCCGCCGCGCTTTTCATCGATCTTCAAGCCTAATCTAGACTCAGACTGTACAGACTCGATATTCATGAATTTATGCCCCAAAACACAGGGGCCCTTACATTTGATCACATCAAAATTCACAAAAAACTAAGGCTAATTAAACCTAAACAGTTTATCGTAATTAATACATACATTATGCAAATTAATCCCGCCTATCAAGCCAAACACAAATTCCTAATCGAAATTTAAAATTTGAGATGACTCTGTACCAATTGTAGGGATAAAATTCCTAGGCAGGGGAAGATTTCAGAGACCTAACTCAAACTAAACAACGATCGGAATATCGATACGTTGGCAAATTCATTCACAACAGAAAATAACCAATTATAAATGTTGTACAACGTTATAAAACATGCTAAATATAAAAGTAAAACCTCAGATCTAATCTATAGCAAGATCCTACTGATCCAAGGTTAAAAGGACTTACTATTGTGGATGTTCTTGATAGAATTTCGCCAAATCTCCCTTCGACATCAAAATTACAGCAACCACGAATGACCCTCTTTGCTGGAAATAGATCCACAAACGCCACCAAAATGCTCACACTGGTATTCTCCTTGGGAATATTGTCAAGGATGCTTGTGGGAGCAAAATTCTCTAAGGGTTTGAGAGAGATTTTATCTCTGTGTTACTAGAGATAAAACGCAAAGAGCTTGAGATTGAGAGAGAGATTGCGTTTGAGAGGGGCTAGAGTGATTCTGTCACAAACTGAAAAACAAGTTACGGATGAAAAACCATCAACCCCTAAAAACCCTCTCCAAACGTGAATGGCTTAGGTTAGTGGGGTGGAAAAATTCAATCAGTTACATTAACAGATTGATAATTAATTTTAATATTAAAAAATTAATATTAATAATTAATTTAACAATTAAACTAATTATTATTAGTGTAAATCATATTTACATTAAAGTTCCCACATAACTTATAGTTTTAATGTAATTCTATTAAATCAAATTTAATTGAATTAAATTAAAACAAATAATTAATTAATTCTCCAATTAATTAATATTATAATTAAATATCACATATTTAATTATATTTCTCTCAAATAAACGATAGTATTAATGTACATCCAGTGCACATTAATTATAACCTATAGTTATAATATGAACCAAATTCATAATTTAACTTTATATTCGAACCCTTTCGAATATTCAATTCTCCCTTAGAAATTTACCTCAACACCCTAAATGAGCTACCGATGGGACTCTATGGACCTACAGATCAGAAGCTCCAACGATATGAGATTAATTGGCTAAACTCATTAACCAAGTTAATCAATGTTCGTTAACTGTGGTTCACTCCACTAAAGAACCATAGCTGCACTCTTCTCAGTGCAGATATATTTCTGTGTCCACGAATATCGACCATCAACAGCAAGTCAGCCCTTCACGTGTGTTCGTACCCCAGCTAGGTCAAATTACCGTTTTACCCCTAGGCTACCTCTTTATCCTTAAGTACCAGTGCTCCTCTAATGAACAACCTGTTTGAGGTCCAACCAACAAACAGAAGTCCCTCTCGTGTCATAGAGAGGGTAGGGCCCATTGTTCAAGACCCGGAGACACCACTTAAGGGAACACACCTCTACTTACCCTAGAGTCGGGAAGGAGTGAATTCATCCTTGAATGATTATGTTCCCAGCTCCCCACTCAGTCTTGTCCCCAAAATGGTAGGCTTATTGAGTCGGCATGCAGGCCACTCTCACCCGTACAAATCAATGGACAATCCCTCAAGAACAGGAGTCCATAATCCACTCAGGATTGTGACTAAGTTGCGTAGGTCATCCTAGTGAAATAGAAACCAAGCTAACTAACGGTGTTACAGTTAGTGGTTAACTATTTTGCGGTCCGGTCTTATGCAAACTCATTGCATAGAATACCCCCACTCGCATGTCAACTACATGAACACGTTGGATCATTACGTTTGTATCAAAATACAAAGCAGGTCGTATCCATAGTGTCACCAGGATAAGGTACCCAGCCTTATCCCTATACTAAAGACCCTTTAGGCTAAATCTTGAACATTGATCCCCGTATGTCCCTACATACTAGTTCAAGCCTCATTCTATTAGCCTAGGATGTTTAGTTTAGCAAAATGCAAACACAGATAAATGAATAATACATCATTTTATTAATGTTCTGTCAAAAGTACACATTTACTATCTACGAGTTTTAAGGCATAAAACCCGACACATTAGGGACTCAGTAGGGGCTTAAGGAACAAGAAGTGCTATAGGGGTAAAACGGACTTTTGACTTAGCTATAGTTACGAACAACCTGTGAAGGATTGATTTACTGATCACTGTTATATCGGGTGGATAGAAATATATCTACAGTGAGGGGAGTGAAGCTACGGGCTATAGTGGAGTGTCCCGTTACTTAACAAATGTTGGTTTACTAGGCTAAAAGAGTTTAGCTGGTTAATCTCGGATCGTTGGAGCCCATGATCTATAGGTCCATTAGGTCCCCCTACTAGCTCAAATGGACTTAACCTTAGAACAGAATGATGAAGGAATTTGAAAACGTTCAAATTCGGTTTAGGGAATTTAACGTTAAATTACATGTGATATATTTAACATAATTTAGTTTAATCTTTGAATTAAACTATAATTAAAGAGAGAGAGTTGGAAATGTTTAAATAGGATTTAAATATTGTAAATATGTATTCAATACATATTTGGTTTAAATTTGAATAGTGATTCAAATTCATCGGGTTTTGAGAGACGTCGGGATTGGTGTATGAAATTAGTTTAATATATGATATTAAATTAATATGATTAATTAAATATGTTTAGTTAATTGTTTAAAATTAATTAGTTTTACATGAAATTAGGTTTTTTGAAATTCAATTTAATTTAATTCCATGCATGAAATTTGGTGGTGACACCTAAATTAGTACACCTACACCAAAGATAGCTTGGTGTCTTAAATCGCATGAATTCTCTTGCATGATCATCTCTATATAAAGGAGATGAATTGAGAAAGTGAAGTGCGGCTGGATGTATTTCTTTTCTCTCAAAATCGTGGATGACAAAAACTCACAGCCATGAAAGTTTGGTTTAAAAACCCATTGTTCTCTCATCTTTTCTTCCTTCAATTTCTTCATGCTCGGGTTCCCACAAGCCCATTGTAAGGTCGGTGAATGGCGGGAAAGGGCTCTAGCGGTAGTCCAAGTCTCGATCGTGTAGAGAAACAACCAAAGAGATCAACGAATTCAAGCTCCAAAGGTTGGTATTCGAAATCCTCTGTTTTTCGTTGTATTTTCAGCATGCTTTCATGATCGAAATTAATGAAAATCGGAGCCTAAGATCATCAATCGCTTTCGCTCGAGTGTTCTTCACCCCTTTATTATGCATATGTAATTCTAATTTAATTATAACATACATTCCTAATGCATAAATAATTAAATACACTAAAGTGGATCGGTTTTGGCATCCAAACAACTAAACTCAGCTAAATTATTACATTAATAATTAAATAAACATGTTAAACTGCCTTGGAAATCCCTCAAACCGGCCCCGAACCTTCTGAACCGACCTAAACCTCATGCAAACCATCTGAACCAGATCCCAAAAGCCTTCAAATTAGCTAAACCGGGTTGAACTGGGTTGAACTAGACTGAGCCACCGTTTAAATGAAAAACTGCGCCTTTGAATGTTCATCAGCGTCGATGCATCTGGAGGCATACTCTGCTTTCGGCCAGCTTGAGTTCTTCAGCTCCTTTCTTCGATTACATCCTAATTTTTTATCTATTGACTCTCAAATTTGTACAGACTCTCAAGCACACATTATAGCCCATAAACATGTAGGCAATTACAACATATTTCAACAATTGAAATCTTAAATTGATGTCAAAACCGAAATTATCTAAATTTAGCAACCAACTCATTCAACTAATGAAATTCACCCACCAAACTCAAAATTAATGCAAATCAAGTGCCCAAACCATGCTATGATACCAATTGAAGGAGTGAAAAACACTTGAGCGGAAGCGATTACGGATCTTAGGCACTCAATTTCATTAATTTCTTCAAGAGAAGCATGCTGAAAAATACATGAAAAACAAAGGATATGAAACCGAACCTTTGAAGCTTGAATCTATGAGCTCCGTAGGTTGTTTCTCTTCACGATTGAGTCATAGACCACCACTAGTGTCTTCCCCACTATTCTCCAGCCTTAGAACGGGCTTGTGGGAACCGAATCGTGATGAATTATGGGGAGAAATTGTGGGTTTTAGTGTTTCTATTACACGGTTTTGAGAGAGTAATTTCAAGTCTTCTGTGTTTGTGGAAAACTCCTGCAGCCCCTTAAAATGAACTTCAATCTTTCATATAAAGAAAGTATCGTGCAAGGCCTTTTAATCTCAAGAAGACAGCAAGTATATCAAAGGAATACTCATCCTTTAGGTGTCAATCATAGAGATTTTGCCTCATGGGATTTTAAAAGAAAAATTAGAAATTGAAATTCAATTTCTCAATTATTCTTTAATTAATAAAAAATCAATTCAATTAATTGATATTAATTAATTAAACATTTTAATTATAATTATTTAATTTAACATCAAACATTAAATTAAACAATTCCACTAATCCCAACTTTTCTCAAAAGGAAATCAATTACATATGAATCTTTATTCATACCGAAAGTTCAAACCGAAATATGTATCGTATACATACTTACAATATTTAAATCGTTATCTAAATATTCTAACTCTCTCTTATTATAGTTTAATTAATAATTAAACTATTACACGTTAATTATATCGCATATATTTAACGTTTACTCCCTTTATTAAATTTGAACGTTTCAAACTCTTTGATCACACTGTTCTAAGGTTTATTCCGTATGAGCTAGCAGGGGGACCTAATGGACCTACAGATCATGGGCTCCAACGATCCGAGATTAACCGGTTAAACTCTTTTAACCTAGTTAACCAACATTCGTTTAACTAACGGGACACTCCACTATAGCCTATAGCTACACTCCCCTCACTATAGATATATTTCTGCCCACCCGATATAACCATGATTAGTAAGTCGACCCTTCACAGGTTGTTCGTAACTACAGCTGGATCAAATGTCCGTTTTACCCCTGAAGTTACTTCTTGTTCCTTAAGTCGCCACTGAGTCCCTAATGAACAATTGGTTTGTGGTCCGACCATTAAACCTAAAACCTCTTGTGCTAATGAGAGGGCGACATGCCTTTGTTCAAGACTTGGAGTCAACACTTAAGGGAACAACCTCTCTACTATCCCTAAAGTCAGGTAGGAGTGAATTCCATCTTGCAAGACTATGTCCCCAGCTATCTACCTAGACTTATCCCCAAAATGGTAGGCTTATTGAGTTGGCGATGTTGGGCCACTCTCACCCATGCAAATCAAAGGATTATCCTGAATAAACAGGAGTTCATAGTTAGCTCAGGATTAAGATCGAGTTACCTAGGTCATCGCATGAAATAATCAGTTTCACAGTAAACGGCGTTATAAAGTGAAAGTGAATTATTTTGCGGTCTGGTCTTATACAAACTCATTTGCATAGAACGCCATCATGCGATGTTGGGCTGAAATGTGGAGTTAGAAAAGATGGTAAATAATTATTAAGATAAATTCAGCCAACCTAGTGCAAGTATACACTACCGCATGTAGTAATAAAAACCTTAGAAGTATTCCAAGGGTATTGATCCCACGAGGACTAAATTGAAAACACATATTTGAAGAAGAAACTGCTCACAGATTGCTTGGATAAGGTAACAAAAGAAATAGTTGATGATGATTTTTTGAAAATAAACAAAATAAACAAGTAAAGAAAACAATAATAAATAAGCGAGGTGTTCAACATAGTTTCAACCCTAAGGTAAAAAAACTTAAGGTCAAATTTAACTTCTATTTTGCCTTGCTCCAAAGAACCGTTAGAAGGCTAAGCGAGTACCATTATGCACGTCTGTGACTCGACTCCGACATAAATAATTCACGAATACAATCTATAACCCTATAGTTGTTATAGGGTACCTTAGGCAGCCTCGCCCTATAACACTGAATACACTCTTTCGAGCAATTTCTCCTATATCACCTTTATGAGAATCGATATCGTCCATCCCTTTCGGGTATCAAACTCACATGGTATGCAAAGTCTAAGTGATCAAGTTAAACTCAGCAAGATTCAGAATGATATTCAATAAAGAGTGACATGCAATGAATAGATCTTAAGCAAATAAACACTTTCAAGCTAAGTTAACCATAAGGGCATTCACTATATTGAACCCTCAATGGGATTTAGCTACACATGATGGAATAAAGTGTAAATGAACAAGTTTCCACTGAAATAAAGAATAAAGAATACAAATAAATGAAAAGTAACAAGTGTTGGAAATAAGGTGCAGTAGCTCAAACTAGGGTTTTTTCTTTTATCCAATTATTCTAAAGTTCGCTCTACACCCTACTCTCCTTTACAAATGGGAATAGGGTGAAAATCCGTACAAACACTCAGGTTTGATGTCTAACTAAAGGTTAGAATTCAGTCTTTTAAGAAGGACCTCAGGCATCCTTACTCATGGGCGTCTACTAGGGTTCTCTCACCACCCTCTTCTTCCCAGTGAGTTATGCTTGGATTTCTCTTCGAATCAAGGTCTTATATAGTGTGGGGAGTAGTTGAGGAGCCACGAAATAGGTGCTGGTAGGTAGCCCAGTCGATTTCGAGGTCAAAACGGCCGGTTAGGTGTGCAAAACTCTCATTCAAAACGACCCGGGACGGACTCGGAACTGCCTCTGTCTGCCCAGAAATGCGGTCGCATTTCAATTTTGCCTTCCCAGAAATGCGGTCGCATTTCTGGGTTTTTCCAGCCTTCATCTGTTTTTCTACACAGCACCAAATTAAGTCAAATTCATATCAAATTAGGTCTTTTCAAGCACTTTTAGACATGAATTGACATAAATGACTCTCAACTCCCTAATTCATCAACTTTAACACTTTTAGAGCTCAGGAATAGTAAATTTGATCTAAACATGCAACTTTTGACAAGAAAATGAGCTAAATATAAGGGTAAAATAGGTATATTTTGTACCCTTATCATACCCTCAAACTTAACTCATTGCTTGTCCTCAAGCAATAGCCAATCAAAATGTTGGAGATCAAATTTTTAATTGCCAATCAGAATGTGAGAGCTCAATAATAATTGCAAATCAAAATGTTATGGAACATATGTAATTGCCAATCATGGTACTAGCATCAAATTTAATATTAATTCAGAATGTCATGAATAAACCATATGGAATCAAGTAAACATGTTTCTCAAGATCGTTTTCTAAAAGTTTGCCTTTCAGGAGAGGTTTCTACTCTAGTGCCAGTCACAACTTCTAAGTTTCCTAGGCATGAAGATTTCTATTATTCTTTTTCAAAGCAAAACTCTCCCTAGTACATCCTAAGCAATATGTTTAAACTACCTAACTACTACTCATTGAGCCTAGTATAGTCCTTTTAGTTAAGAAAAACAAAACTTGAGGTTCCTTGAGCATACATGAGTTACTAGATCTTTTTCTATGTCCCCCAAACTTATTTGACTTCTGGTGCTCTTTTTATTCAATTTCTTTTTCTCCCAAGAGTATCCTTGCTGTCACTTTACCTCTGTTCTAGCTTATCGACACTTTATGGTGAAGATATCTAGATACGAGCAAAGCTCACAAGCTTGGATTAGTACTCACTTCCCTAAGTAAACCTTTCATGCAGTGGCAAACCATGGGTGTCATGAATGCCCCTGATTACTCAGTAAACTCTAGGAAGGAGGATTAACTCTCGATTTTTCTTTTTCTCATTTTTTTTTTGTAAATTTTTTTTGGATGATATATACTGAGCACATACTTCTTTTCCAGCAGTACAAATTTACAAAATACATATATACAATGTAAAGTAAGGCACCCCCCCAAACTTAAGATAGGCAATGTCCTCATTGACTTTGTTTTTTAGGCATGGGCTTAACATGAGGCTTTTTGTTTTTCAAAACATCAAGGCTAAACTCTCCTAGTGTGTTAGAAAGGTTAAACATGAGGAAGTTTAAACTTAAGAAAATTCTATAAAGAAAAAGACTAATGGAAAGCCTATGACTAGAAAACAATTCGGTTGTGGCGGTGGCACTTTATGAGATAGAAATAAGCTCTAGTTATCATCATCAAGGGCTTAAAGAAAACTCAAATGAAAACATGGTTTTCCAAAACATTTTTCAAGCACAAATTTTCCATAAAGTTGATTTTTTTCAAAAAGTTTCATAGATTAGGCACAAAAACAGAAAGCAGATTTTTTCAGAAAAACTTGAAAAACCCAAGTTTATCTAAACTAATCTAACAGCAAGCTAACCTAAAAACTAACCTATGAACATAACTATCAACAAACAAGTCATTTAAAGCCATAAAGACAGCAACTAAACAAGCAAAAACAGAAACTAAGCATGCTAAAAAACAGCAACTCTCTATACACAGAAAACAGTAAAATATGCACAAAAATCAACAGATAAAGGGGATCAGAAAACTCCCCTATTCCTTGTCTGAGGAACTCTCTCTTTCATCTTCATCAAATTCTTTCTTTTCTGGAGGCAGCAGCGATTGAGGGAAGTCAGGAAATACAGGGGCGATGCTCGGGGCGATAGAGAGGTAGAACTCTCTAATAGCTTCATCTCTCTTCTTGGCATAGACCTAGTAAGCCTTCAGCTTGTCTTCAATTCGGTCTAGCTGTCGAAAGACGAATGCAAGGGCCTCAGATGATGGCGTGGGTCCTGAGACTGGAGTATGCTGAGGAGGTGAAGCAGGTGTCAGCCCGGGTGGTGGAGTAGCTTGAGAAGTGGAAGCTTTGTCTTTTCTTTGGGCGTTGTTCTGTTGAAGCTTCCCAATTAGAGGTAGATCAATGGTTGGCTCGAAGAAGTGACGTTTCTCATCCTTTCCAGGAACTATCCTCACCCTCTGACCCAATTGGGTAATCAGTGACCCAAAGAATAGCTTCCCTGCTTTTCTTCCTTCCACATGAAATGATCTCTTCTCTGATGATGCTCCCAATATTTATCTCCAACCCCTTCATGATGCTGTAGAGGAGCATAACTCTCTCTACTGATATGGTGCTATCGTGGGTTGTTGGCATCAACCTGTTCTTGATAAAGTGAAGCCACACTGCTGATTTTGGCTTGAGATCGCTTGGCACTAATGTCTTCACTTTTGTTTGAGACTCCTTCCATTGAACTCCCTTGTTGGCCACCATCTTCAATGCTTCTTTCATTTGTTTGGCCGAGGGGTTCTTAATCGCATCATTCCCTCTTGGATGTAGGGGTGCTTTGATCCGGTACACTCTGTTGATGTCGACATAAGAGAAACTGATCATCTTACCTCTCACTATCACCATGTTCATGCTCTCTTCCCTCAGTCCAGCATAGAATTCTCGAACTAAAGGCACCACGGCCTCCTGAGGGTGAGCACAGAACTCCTGCCACTTGTATTGGGCAATGACCTTGGTCACAAAGTCTGGCAAGGTTCTTGCTCTGTTGGAGAATCCCTTCTCGTTCAGGAAGTCTCTTTTTCTCATAATCTCCATCTTCTCTTGGAAATTGACATCCTTGAAGACTTCAAGAAACGAATTCTTTGGCGATTGAGCTTTAGGCGATTTGGCTTTTGGTTTGACAAGTGTGGAGGTAGGAAAAACTACAGGAGAGGCGTCCATGGACCTTGTCCTCGGCCTCTTGGCGAAAATGGGGTCATTTTTATTCTTCGTCTTCCTCTCGGGTCTCAATTCTCTTCTTCTTTTCTTCCTCAAAGTTGCAAAGATAGGAATTTGGTCATCATCAAATTCCTTTATCTCAGAATCTGGTTCTGTCTCTGAATCACTGGAGGTCTCGGCCTCTTTCTTTTCAACTTCCTCTTCATCTTTCTTCTCTTTTGAAGGGGTGCTATCAGCAGCTGGTGGAGGTCCTCTACATCATATTAAAATAGAGGATCCAAGGCCTCATCAGCTTGCTCTCCTTCGGTGACCTTTTCTTGGCCTTCTTCAGAATGCGGCCCAAATGCGGTCGCATTCTGGCCTTCACTGGATTCTTCTTTTTCCTTTTTAGATTTTTCTTCACTTGGCCCTTCAAGGGCCTCTTCTTCAACTTCTTGTAGCTGTTCAGCCTCACTTTGAGCCTTGTGCAATGGCTTAAAAGCTGCAAGAAAGTCCTCAGCTTCTTTTCTTTGTGCTTCTTCTTCTTTCAAATTTTCTCTTCTTTCTTTTTCTTACTCGACGAGATGAATTTTAGCAGCCACTCTCCTGAGTTCTTCATCTTGTTTTCTCTCTTTTTCAGCTTGTATGGCCTTCTCGGCCTCTTGTTTTTCTTCTTCCTTCTTTTTCTCAACTTCCCTTTTCTCTTCCAAGTCTCTCTTTCTTGCAAACTTGTTGGGTTTCCAGAGTAGGTAAAAATATAGTAAAAATAGACTCTAGAACACTGTGCAAGCATACACAATCCGCAGCAAGTGATAAGTAATTTATCGTATCCACGGGGCAAAATAGCTCTCACTTTATCTATTTTGTATATCACTTTAATGGCTTCAAGAGTGGTTAAAATGATTGATTTTGGTAAAATGCTGAAGTAAAAGAATTGACAGAACAGAAAATAAAGGGAAAATACACTTTTAGTCCCTGAGGTTTGAGTTAGGTTTCATTTTGGTCCCTGAGTTTTCAAACTCAACAATTTAGTCCCTGAGGTTTGATTTTAGTTGCATTTTGGTCCCTCCATCCATTTTTCCGTTAAAAACTAACGGTTTGATGATGTGGCACCTATTTTTTATTAAAAATTTATTTTTTTTAATTTAAAAAAATAATAAAAAAAAATATTTTTTTTAAATTTTCATTTTCCCTCCTCTTTTTCCCCCTCCTTTCTTCTTCTTCTCAACCTACCTATTCATCATCTTCTTCCTCTCAACCACCATCCTTCTTCTTTAACTCCGGCGGCCGGCGGCCGACGACCGGCGGCACTTTTTTTTTCTCTCTCTTCTTCTCTCTTCTCCAACTTTCTTCTTCTTCTTCTTCTTCTTCTTTTTTAATAAAACAGAGGAAGGATTATTGAACTCCAAATACACACTATATTCAAGACATGAGAATGAAAATGAGAATGAAAATGAAAATGAAAATGAAAATGAAAATGAAAATGAAAATGAAAATGAAATTACTCGTAATATCTAATGATTTTGGAGTAATAATCTCAGTGAGGATGTCGGAAGAAATGGCAGGCTTTCCAAAGGAGTAATAACCCCATCTGCTAAATCCAGCTATCATCAACCATCCACTACCCAGCCTTTGTGTTGTTGAGTACTTTACCTGAATTTAGCACTTGTTCCTGTTCTTCCCAATATTACTACTACCACATTAATTACTCTATTTTTTTCAATTATTACACCAATTTCAATCTTGTCTTATATTAATTTCTCTATAAAAACTCCTCTACCGCATAGCTTTTTCATTTCTTCACCAGAATGTTCTGCCAAACGTCAGTGTATAGAAATTCGCCGTCTTTGCGTTTGTCACTGGGAATGTGCTTGAAATCGGCACCAAACAAAGCCCTCAGCTTCTCAGATCTTGTTTTGGGCAATCTGGGTCTGCTTTTTCAGATACCTGAGATTGAAAAAAAAATGTAAGGGAAGTAGGGAACTTCTTTTTTTTTTTTTTGGTGGTGTAATTTTAAGAAAGATTGTGCTTGGAATTACCATAGTTTTTACCTGTTGGTGTTGGATGGGTGTTATTCCGTTGTTTTTCTTCATGTATGGAGTACTTAAGACCTGAAATTCCAAACAAATTAGTTGTTCTTTCTTCTCCAGGTCATAGAAACGGGTTCTAGTGCACTCTCTTTGGTCCTGTTAAAACCCATAAATTGTTAGATTTGCCACCAATTTTATGATCCACAATTTTCATTATTGCTAATTTTGGCTACATACATACCCATGCAAACAGAAGCTTGCCTCTCAGTCCCATCTTTATAGAATCCAAAGCATCGTTGGAGAAGAGAGAAGAAGAAGAGAAGATGAGGAGAAAAAAAAAAAAAAAAAGTGCCACCGGCGGCAGTCGTCGATCGTCGGTCGCTGTCTGCCGGAGTTAAAGAAGAATGATGGTGGTTGAGAGGAAGAAGATGATGAATAGTTGAGTTGAGAAGAAGAAGAAAAGAGGGGGAAAAAGAATAGGGAAAATTAAAATTTAAAAAAAAATATATTTTTTAAATTATTTTATTTTTTAAATTAAAAAAAATAGGTGTCACGTCATCAAACCATTAGTTTTTAACGGAAAAATGGATGGAAGGACCAAAATGCAACTAAAATCAAACCTCAGGGACTAAATTGTTGAGTTTGAAAACTCAGGGACCAAAATGAAACCTAACTCAAACCTCAGGGACTAAAAGTGTATTTTTCCCGAAAATAAACAAACAAAGCAGACAGATTGAAAATAGGCGTTGGTTAGGATTTAGTAATTGTTTTAAAGATGCTCTAGCAATATTATTAAATAGGCAAAACTCTTGCAGTCTTATTAGCAGAATCCTCCCGGAACTCTGGATTTTTTTGGAATGTGTTTCAACTCCAATGACGCTCTACCGATCAAGCACTAAGCAACTGGTTATCCCTAACTCAGTCACTGGTGTTCACCAATACACAATGATCTAGTGTGATTAAATGCCACACACTTCTCAAATCATCCCTGAAACTAAGAAGTGGTATTCATACCGGCTGGCCAGGCGGGCATAAAATAAAAATATGCATAACAAATAATCAAGATTCTCAAATCAACATATATTGCATAGAGAAATAAACACGACAATTACATGATTCCTAACCAACACCTAAGCAAATTTAGTTCATAAAGCTCATGATAACACACGCTACAATCTGAGTATGTGCATCCATAATTATAAGAAATTACAAGAAAAGATTAATTCCCTTGGTCAAATCCGTAATTGATGGTCTTCTTGAAGTCTCCAATCTTTTCTCCTCTAGTCGGCTCCTAAAGATGGGAAGTAAGCCTCCACGAATGGAATAGGACTTTTCTTCTCCAAGGATGGAATGTTTTTGACTTGAGACGGCTCTTCCCTTTTATAGAGTGATAGCAAGCCCTAATTAGGTCAATTTGTACACGTGGCAGGCTCTCAAAGCTTCTTAGATCCAAAAATAGCTTAAATAACTTCAGTTCATTAAAATGGATTACGAGCTGTGACGTGGCAGTTTTGCTCCCTGTTTCGCTGGATCACAGATTTTGCTCCCTCAAGTCGCTCAGCAATATATTCTGCACAAAATAACTTCCAAGGCATCCATTCTTCCAAATGGGTTAAAACATATAATATCCATCTAAAAACAACCCTATTTAGCACAAATGACACACAAAACACTATAGAACTAAGGCCTAAATAACTCCCTTTTGGAGAGTTATCAAAACTCGTCCTCTTCCCTCATGCTCTGATTTTCCATCTCTTTTTCAGCCCGAATTTCCCTTAGTGCATCTTGCTCAGCCTTATAACCTTCGGCAATAATGAGGGCTTGTGCCACGGCTTGTCGGATCAACTCTTCGAAAACATCTGGTGGCATTCTAGTCACTTTAAGGGGTTCAACAATCATACTCTTTTCGGGTGCAGCCTTCTTTGAATCTTCCTTGCACTGTAAGTCACAAAAGTCTTGTCCTTGCAAGAAGAAGATGGGTTAATAGAAGGTTTGGAAACTTTACCCGATGGAGTCTCTCCTTGTCGAGAGCTCTCTCCGACTTTTGGAGCTTCTTCAACATCACGCAATCTTGCTTCTTCTTCAACAGTCGCACGCCTTTGGGCTCCAATCTCCCTAATCATCGCAAACCATTCCCTCGAGCGTTTCCTCAGCTGTTGGCCTGTGTGTTTTTGGGTTCTGTGGAGGGAATCGGCGCGTGTGGACCTTCTTGGGCGAGAACTACTCGGATTCTCCCTCGAAGTGGCCGGCATTGTCTAGGATGAAGGAGTTTGAACAGTGGTTCTTGGGTCCGCAATCGACAACGAGAAACCCGTGGATCTCGCTCCTCCCGTTCCTTGCATGCTAGCTTCGGGTTGCTCTTCCTGGCATTGAGCACTTGGTTCAGAACTTTAGGCACGTTGATTACTCTAAGATCAAGTAATCTTGAGAGATGGGGATGATTTCGGCGTGTTCTTCATGGTTCTTGCTTTTGGGTTTTGGTTTCAAGAGAGTGAAGATGGAGAGTTGGTGAAGTTGACTTGAAGGCAAAAGGTCTAAGTGTTTGGTGAAGAAGAAAAACACTTAAGTCAGCTATTTATAGGTTTCTCAATTAGGTCACATGACTGACGTCACTGCCCTCGAGCTTTTGGGAAATGCGGTCGCATTTCCAAATACACTGGGGAGAAATGCGATCGCATTTCCCCAGCTGTCTGCCATCTTTATTTTTTTCTAACTTCTTTTATTTTTCCTTAGTTTTGCTTTCTTTCTATTATTTGCTGAAACAATCACAAACTTTTTAGAAAGTTCACATGCTTAAACATGATTATTTGGTTCTTTTTCTTAGATAGATGGATACAAAATAACTAGGACTTTTCAAACTCCCAAGTAAATCCCTAGGAAAAGGTGTTCCCTACGGTCAACTTAAGTACCTTTTCCTAGACAGGATTTTCCTAGACAGAGTTTTTACTCTTGTCCATATATTTTATTGTCCTATCTATTTTATTTTATCTTTCTTATTTGTTATAAATCCACATAATGTACCAAAATAACTTTTTAGAGATAGAAGTCATACCAGATAAATCACAGCCACAGTGGCTTCTTCATCTTCAAAGCTCTTCCCCCAATAAGGTTTGATTATTTGTCCATTCACTTTGAAATGCATGCCTTGCTAATCTACCAGCTCTACGGTTCCATAATCGAAGATTCTCACGATCTCAAATGGTCCTGACCATCTTGATTTTAGTTTTCCTGGAAATAACTTAAGTCTAGAATTAAAGAGTAGCATTTTCTGGCCCTTATGGAACTCCTTTGGATGAATTCTTCTATCATGCCATCTTTTGACCTTCTCCTTATAGAGTTTTGCATTTTCATAGGAGAAGTGTTGGAGTTCTTTCAGTTCATTCAGTTGTAATTTTCTCTTGATTCCGGCTTTGTCCATGTTAAAATTGAACTTCTTCAATGGCCAGTAAGCTTTGTGTTCCAACTCAAGTGGTAAGTGACAGGCTTTTCCTAATATAAGTCGAATCGGAGACATACCTAAGGGCGCTTTGTATGCAGTTCTGTGAGCCCATAATGCCTCGTCAAGCCGCAATGACCAATCCTTTCGGGAAGGATCCACCATCTTTTCCAAAATAGCTTTGATCTCCCTGTTAGAGAGCTCTGCTTGAACATTCGTTTGAGGATGGTAAGCAGTGGCTACTAAATGTCTAATATTGTATTTGGAAAATAGGTTTCCTATCATCTTGTTTAGAAAATGAGATCCTTCGTCGCTTATGATGAAACGAGGGGTTCCGTATCTTGTGAAAATATTTTTCATGAAAATCTTCTTCACCACCTTTGCATCATTTGTTGTTGTAGCTATGGCCTCAATCCATTTCAATACGTAATCGACTGCAAGAAAAATGTAAATGTTTCCAAAGGACGGCGGGAACGGGCCCATAAAGTCTATCCCCCATACGTCGAAGATTTCCACTTCGAGTATGAAATTTAGAGGCATTTCGCTCTTAGCTGTCAGATTCCCAATTCTTTGACATTGATCGCAGTTCTTTGTGAAGAGGTGTGCATCTTTGAAGAGACTTGGCCAAAAGTATCCGGATTGGAGGACTTTGGCTGCGGTCTTTAATCCGGCAAAGTGTCCTCCATATGGAGCCGCATGACAGGCTTCCAATATGAGTGGTATCTCTTCTTCTGTTACGCACCGTCTTAGTATTTGATCTGGCCCTAGCTTGTACAAGTATGGCTCATCCCAGTAGTAGTCCTTGACATCTTTCAGAAACTTCTTAAGCTGTTGAGCGGTTGTTTCCGGCAGTTTTACTCCACTAACTAAGTAATTTACAAAATCTGCAAACCATGGAACTTCAACTGTCTTAATTGCCAGAATTTGCTCATCTGCAAACGATTCCTGAATATCCAGCCCTCTCTCCACTTGCGCTTCCTCTCCAAGTCTTGATAGGTGGTCTGCTACCTGATTCTCGGTTCCCTTTCTGTCCTGGATTTCAATGTCAAACTCCTGCAAAAGCAAAATCCAACGAATTAATCGAGGCTTGTCATCATTTTTAGAAAGCAAATGTTTGAGAGCTGAATGGTCAGTATGAACTATGACTTTAGTTCCCACTAGGTAGGATCTAAATTTTTCAAAACCAAATTCTACAGCAAGTAATTCCTTCTCCGTGACAGTATAGTTCAACTGAGCCTCGTTGAGCGTTTTACTTGCAAAGTAAATAGGTTGCACTATTTTTCCTCTTTTCTGACATAGTACTGCTCCAACTGCAAAATCGCTAGCATCACACATCAACTCGAATGGTTGGGTCCAATCAGGTTCAATTATGATCGGCGATGTGCTGAGTGCATTCTTTAAAGTCTCGAAAGTTTGCTTACAATCTTCATTGAATTCGAACGGTCTATCTACTTCAAGTAACCTGCACAATGGTTTGGAAATTTTAGAGAGATTTTTAATGAATCTTCTGTAAAAACCTGCATGTCCTAGAAAGCTCCAGATATCTCAAACTGTTTTTGGAAAAGACAACTTGGATATGATTTCGATCTTCACCTTGTCTACGTCAATTCCATTTCTAGAAATTAGGTGTCCAAGGACTATGCCTTCTCGTACCATGAAATGGCACTTCTCCCAATTCAATACTAGGTTGGTTTCTTCACATCTTTCTAGTACTTGGTCTACATTCTATAAACACACTACAAACGTTTCACCAAAGACAGAGAAGTCATCCATAAATACTTCCAATGTTCGTTCTACCATATCGGAGAATATAGCCATCATACACCTTTGAAAGGTGGATGGTGCATTGCATAATCCGAATGGCATTCTTCAAAAGGCAAATGTCTCGTACGGACATGTGAATGTAGTCTTCTCCTAGTCTTTTGGGGCTATTGTTATCTGATTGTAACCTGAGTAATCGTCTAAAAAGCAGTAATAATCCTTCCATGCAAGTCTGTCCAACATTTGATCTATGAATGGTAACGGGAAGTGGTCTTTCCTGGTTACTTTATTGAGGCGGCGATAGTCTATGCAGACTCGCCATCCTGTGACTATCCTTGTCGGAATCAATTCGTCCTTTTCGTTCTCCACTACAATTATTCCACCCTTTTTGGGGACGCATTGTACTGGGCTGACCCAGCTACTATCTGAAATCAGATAAATGACTCCTGTGTCCAGCCATTTTAAAATCTCTTTCCTGACAACTTCTTTCATAATGGGATTCAGTCTCCGTTGACTTTCAATGGAATTCTTGGCACCTTCTTCAAGGTTGATCCTATGCATGCAGAATGATGGGATGATTCCTTGAATATCTGCAATTGTCCAGTCTATTGCCTTTTTATGACTAGATAGGACCTGCAACAAAGACATTTCATCTTTGTCAGTGAGATAAGCTGATATAATAACTAGTTAATGTTTTGTTTTCTCCAAGGAAACTTTATTTAAGATGCTCCGATAGCGGTTTGAGCTCTAAATCTGGAGGGTTGATCATAGATGGCTGCAGGGGTTTAATTTCTTCCTGGGTTGATTCCAAAGAAACTCTCAACGTTTCTATCCTTGCTACTGCAGATCCATTTGTGACTGGTACTCCTTCAATTTTTTCCCACCTTTTTCCTCTTGTTCTTCCTTTTCAAGCATGTTTCCTTTTAGTGGCTCTCCCTTTAATATTTCCTGCAAAGTAGATACAGAAAGTTCATCAATCTCTTCAATCATAGAGCATTCCTCAAGATATCCAGGATATTTCATTGCATTCACAACATTGAAAGTGACTTGTTGGTCATTGACCCTCATGGTCAACTCTCCTTTCTGAACATCAATTAAGGTCCTGCCAGTTGCTAAGAATGGTCGACCTAAAATAATTGGCACTTCCTTATCTACTTCACAATCTAGAATGATGAAATCTGCTGGGAATACGAATTTATCAACCTTAACTAACACATCCTCGATCTTGCCAATGGGTTGTGTTAGTGACCTGTCGGCTAACTGCAAAGTTACAGTTGTTGGTCTTGCTTCTCCTATGCCACACTGTTGAAAAACTGAGTATGGCATCAGGTTTATACTTGCTCCTAGATCACATAATGTCCTGCCTACATTTCGTCCTCCAATGGAGCATGGAATGGTGAAACTTCCTAGGTCTTTTAATTTGGGAGGAATCTCATTCTTGACCAATGCACTAGAGCATTTGTTACCTTCTAGAGTGGGGTAAAAATATAGCAAAAAATAAGCTCTAGAATATTGTGCAAGCATACACAATCTGCAACAAGTGATAAGTAATTTATCGTATCCACGGGGCTGAACAGCTCTCACTTTATCTATCTTGTATAACTCTTTAATGGTTTCAAGGTTTGTTAAATTGATGGATTTTGATAAAATGCTGAAGCAAAAGAAATGATAGAACAGAAAGTAAACAAATAAAGCAGACAGTTTGGAAACAGGCATTGGTCAGGATTTTAGTAATTGTTTTAAAAGATGCTCTAGCAATATTATTGATCAGGCAATTCTCTTGTAGTCTTATTAGCATGATCCTCCCGGAACTCTAGATTTTTTAAAATGTGTTTCAACTCCAATGACGTGCTACCGATCTAGCACTAGGCAACTGGTTATCCCTAACTCAGTCACTGGCGTTCACCAATACATAATGATCTAGTGTGATTAAATGCCACACACTTCTCAAATCATCCCTCAAACTAAGAAGTGATATTCATACCGGTTGGGCAAGCGTGCATAAAATAGAAATGGTCACAACAAATAATCAAGATACTCAAATCAACATATATTGCAAAGAGAATTAAGCACGACAATTACATGATTCCTAACCAACACCTGAGTAAATTTAGCTCATAAGGTTCATAACACATGCTACAATCTAAGTATGTGCATCCATAACTACAAGAAATTACAAGCAAAGGTTAATTCCCTCGAGTAGATCTGTAGTTGATGGTCTTCTTGAGTCTCCAATCTTTCCTCCTCTATTCGGCTTCCAAAGATGGAAATTGGAAATGAATTACTCTCCAAAAATGGAATGTATTTGACTTGAGACGACTCTTCCCTTTTATAGAGTGAAAGCAAGCCCTAATTAGGTCAAGTTGTACACGTGGAAGGCTCTCCAAGCTTCTTAGGTTCGAAAATAGCTCAACTAACTTCAGTTCATTAAAATGGATTACGAGCTGTTACGTGGCAGTTTTGTTCCATGCTTTGCTGGATCACAGAATTTGCTCCCTCAAGTCGCTCAGCAATATATTTTGCACAATATAACTTCCAAGGCATCCATTCTTCCAAATGGGTTAAAACATATAATATTCATATAAAAGCAACCCTATTTAGCACAAAAGACACTTAAAACACTATAGAACTAAGGTCTAAATAACTCCCTTTTGGAGAGTTATCATACCCCCAAACTTGAACTATTGCGCGTCCCGAGCAATACTAACTAACCTTCCCTTAAGAATTCAAAACATTAGACAAAGCATACTCAATGAAAACAGATATTCCAATACTACCTTCAACCTTTACCTGAGCATTCTACAAAACCAAGCACTACTGCAACAAAATAATTCTTCTGGCATGGAAAAATAATCACCACCTTTAACCAAATCCTAGGAACTTGCCACAGCCTAGCTTTATTATGAGACATATTAAAACACATTTTTAAGGGGTTTGTATTTTTAGTTCTTCAGACTTAAAACAACCCTACAGTCATAAGCTATTAAGCATGGGATGACCCACTTTATGGTGTAGTATACCCTTGCCTCAAACTCATCACCAATTAGGCTCAAATACTCATTGCTAAGCTCAAAAATCTTTAGTTATTCTATCCCTTGCTTCTCATAATGGCAACATTTTATGATGAAGCTCACCTAAGCCCTGGGAGACAGAAAAACTGCTAGATTATCATTCATCCTTCAAAACTTTTGCTTCATGAATTTTTTCAACAAAATTTTCACAATTTTCTTTTCAGCAAATAATTTTTCTCGGTTTTCCAGTATTTCCTAGGTCATCTTTTGACACAAGGACAAACTGTGGGTGTCACAAATGTCCCTGGTTACTCAACAATCTAGAAAAATGATTATCAAGGAGAGGAATGCTCGAGCAAAACAAGTGGAGTAGCAAAAAGTCCCCCAAACTTAAATCATTCATTGTCCCCAATGAATTATTAACGTGATAAATTATACCCCCACACTTAAATTTCTTCCTATCTGAATTTGAAACTAAGCGTGGGACTAGGATTAAGCTTAAGGTGGATCAAATAAGTCAACACTACCTCAGAATCTTCTTGCCTTAGCGACGACCAAGCTAGAAGAAATGCTCGAGCAAAAGGTTTCTGGAGATCAGAATACCTTGATCTAATTAAGCTAACTAGTCCAAGCTTCACAAATTCAAAATAAAAATTAGTTAAGTTAGGAATGCTCAGTGTTATAGAACAGAAACGACCTTGGAAATTTCATTAAAAACATAAGAAAAGATTTAAATCAGCAGATAATTTTTTTTTAGCCTAGAAGCAGAAAAATAAAAACAAGAAAACAGAAACAAACAAAAGATTGGGGTCAGGAATACGCGAGCAACAAAAATATTTTATCAAAAATAATGCTCGCCCAACTACTTCTTCTTCAATCCTCCTGACTAGGGTCCTCCTCCTCATCTCCTTCTCTTTCTATCGGCGGCGGCGGAATCCAGGGGTTCAATAGATCATCAGGGAATACTGGGAAGCCTGGATAAGGCTTAGAAAAATTAGATTGCAAGGCCCTTCTCAACGTGGCATCCCTTCGCTTAACATAATTCCAGAAGGTTTGGAATTGCCTTTCGGCAAACTCCATTCGGTTGGAATGCATTTACAGCTGCTCTTGCATTTGGTTGATGTCGCACACCAAACCGCCTTGGCGCGCTTCTTGAGTCCTCTGAAGCCTTGCCAGGTTTGACGTGTCTATTATTCCTTTATCCATCAAAGTAACATCATCTGCATTCATGGGAACCCCAGCTCTTTGACACAGCATAGTTATTGTGTTCGGGAAAAAGAGCTTACCCACCTTCTTCCTCCAACAGGAATGTATTTCACTGGAGATAATTTTTCCAACATCTATACTTAATGATCTCAAAATAGCAAATACCAGAAGAACTCGATCACGTGAGACAATAGAGTCATGAGTCGTTGACAGTAGTCGCAGTTTTATGAATCCCAACCAAGTGTTGGCTTCGCTCTTAAGATAGGCCGCTTGGAAGGTTCTTTTCTCTGTCTTCGACAAACGCCACTGGGCCGCCTCGATTCCCACCTCTTGAACAGCTAGCTGCGTTCAACTGCTCATTAGATGGCGCTGTCGCCATCTCATTATATCCGGCATGTGGGAAATCTTGAAGATTAAATAGAGAATTTACCACCCCAGGACTCCAGTCGACTGCCACACCACGAACAATTGCTTGAAACCCCTCTTCTTCATCTATATTCACGTAAATTTCACGAACAACATTCGAATTTACCGGTTCTGGTTTCGCGCAAAACTGATCCCAACCATGATTTGTAATTCCAGCTCTTAAGAAATGCGGCAGATCATAACCGAATCCCCTTTCGAACAGAAAATCCCTTTTCAGCATCTCTATATACTTTGCTCGGGCAAGATCATTGATGAAGCGATTATACGGCAGTCTCGGTTCCTCAGTATCAACCTCTTCTGTCTCTGCCAAGGCTTCAGCAACTCCTTTGCCCTTGTCTTCTTGCTGCTTTTTCAGAATTTCTTCCTCTACATTCTTTTCGGTTTCCTCTCTTACCTGGTCCTCTGGCCCCTTTTTCTCTTGCTCTTCTTTTTCCAAGTTTTCTTTTTCAGATTCAGTCATCGAAGGCGAATGAGTGTCTGTTCGGATTACCTTGATTCTTCCAGCCTTCTGTTTCCAGCGGCGACGACGTGGAACCTCCGATACAACATTTTCAACCTGAACCTGCTGCTCTTGACCATTTCCCTACTCCTGCACATCTTCCGCTCACTCTTCTTGCACTTCTTGCGAATTTTCAACTATCGGCTCACTTTGTCCAGGATCTTGTTCCTTCGGTTGCTCTTCTTCAACCGCGTCATCAGCAATGTCCTCAACTACTTTTCTCGCGACCTCTTCAACCTCAACCCACTGTTGTCTTCTTCGCCTCTTAGCCTCTCTTCCTTCTGGCGTTTTCCTTTTCTTCGCCTTTGCCTTCGGTGCCTCAGGGGTAATGGGCACTTCTTCTTCCTCAGTATCTCTCTCTTTCCTCCCTCTTGTTTTGGCCATTTCAGACTTGGAGAATTTTCACAGGAATCGGAAGCAAAAGGAAAATAAAAACAGCAAAGAATGAAGGCAAGAAGATGAAGTGAAAAGTAACTTACCAGGGGCCTTGAATTAATAGGGCTTCAGCATAATAAATCCCAACCGAAAGATTCTGCCCAAATTAAATTAAAATTACCGTTTAATTTGCATGCAATCGTAAAAATTAATTTTCACCAAACGGTAAAATTCAGCCCATGGTAAATGTTGATGTGTTGTCCAACGGCTAGGCCGTTGGATCTCCTCTGCATGCCACGTCGAAGCACCAGATGCCCACGCGAATTACCTGCCAACAGAAAATTTAAAATTCAAACGATAAAATATTTAATTTACAACCAATCCCCTCAAGATCGGACAAAATATTTGATCTCTCCAACAGATTGCAAAAACAAACCGCTCAGCAAAGATTTTCTTCTAGAAGAATCTTTGATACAAAAAATACCAATTCAAATTTAAACCGTCAAATTCAAATCTCTTCTTTTATCTTTAGCCGAATAAATTAGGGAAAATATTTATTAAAACCTTAATCTAAACATAAATACAAATAATCGAAAATACAGATTAAATCTAAACTAATCTGATTAATTAAAAATAATATTGGCGAAATAAAAATAAATATACTGAAAATAAAATCTACAGAAATTAAAAATACCATCAGATAAGATTCAAACTAAATCAGATTAATGCATCGAATTTTAATTCAAAATTATTCAAATTAAAAATCAAATTAGCAAAAAATACAAATAAATAAAATCTACGAAAATTCAAAAATTCCAACATATCAAATTTAATCAGATAAAATCCAATTTAAAATAATTCAAATCAGAATCAGCTAAAGTCCACAAGATAAAACAAAATCGTAACAACACTGGGAGCTAAAAATATTGCAATAAGAACTGCTCCCGCAATACTCTTGCTTGCTTATGTGGGTTTTATGCCCTAAAACTCGTAGATAATGAATGTAAACAAATTGTATACTTGTTTCAATAAAGTGTTATTGAGTTTCTACAATAAAGTGTTATTGTTAAATATTGCACAATTTGACCCAAATCCAATAAACTAAGATCCAAGGTTGCTTACATGTGACTTGAACTAGTATGTGGGGACATACGGGGATCGGTGTTCAAGTAACAACCTAAAAGGTCTATAGTATAGGGATAAGGATGGGTACCTTATCCTGATAACACTATGTGATACTGCCCGCTTTGTATTAGATACAAACGTATTGATCCAAGGCGTCCATGTAGGAGACATGCGAGCGGGGGTATCCTATGCAATGAGTTTGCATAAGACCGGACCACGAAATAGTCAACCATTAGTTATAACACCGTTAACTAGTTAGGTTACTGTTTCAATAGGATGACCTAGGTAACTCAGTCTTAATCCTGAGTGTGTCATGAACTCCTTCTCATGAGAGATTGTCTTTTGATTAGCATGGGTGAGAGTAGCCAATACGCCGACTCAATATGCCTTCCTTTTTGGGGACAAGACCGAGTGGGAGGCTGGGGACATGACAACACAAGAAGGAATTCACTCCTTCCTACTTCTAGGAGAAGTAGATGAGTGTTCCCTTAAGTGGTGACTCCGGGACTTGAACAAAGGGATCCCGCCCTCTCACTGGCCCGAGAGGGACTTTCTGTTTAATGGTGGGACCATAAACAAGTTGTTCATTAGAGGAGCGCTGGTACTTAAGGAGACAGATGTAACACAGGGGTAAAACGATAATTTGATCCAGCCGTGATTACGAACACTTGTGAAGGATTGACTTACCGGTATAGGTCTATATCCGTGGACACAGAAATGTTCTACAGTGAGAAGAGTTCAGCTGTGGGTCTTTAGTGGAATGACCCACAGTTAATGAATATTGGTTAACCTGATTAATGAGTTTAATCGGTTAACCTCATATCATTGGAGCTTCTGATCTGTAGGTCCATTAGGTCCCCCTGCTAGCTCGTAAAGAGTAATTAGGAACAATTATATCTTGAGAGAATTTGAATAGTTCAAATTCATATTGGGAATTAAGTTAATTGTATGAGATACAAATTAATATAATGTATAATGATACATTAAAATATAAAGTCTAATTTGAAATTAAATTTTATTATTATGAGAGAAATAAATATTTGAAGAAGTTCAAATATCAATATGAATTTAATTCATATTAAATTTATAGGATATAAGAGAATTGGAAGGAGTTCCAATTTTAATATGAATTTGATTCATATTATAGAATTAATTAATTGAAGGCCTGAAATTAAATATATGATATTTAATTGGGTAATTAATTAATTAACTAATAGAAGGTCTGAAATTAAATATATGATATTTAATTGGTGATTAATTAATTTAAAGAATTAATTAATTGGAAATTAATCAATTATGAAAATGATTAATTACTTATGGAAGTAATTAATCATTTATGGAAATGATTTAATCACTTATGGAAGTGATCAATCATTTATGGAAAAGATTAATCAATTATGGAATTGATTGGTTATGGAATTGATTAATTATGGAAAAGATTAAATCAATTATGGAAATAATTGATTTTAAATGAATATTTTATTCATGGTCTTTCTCCTATAAATAGAACACTAACCCTAGGGTTTATGTGACACAACATATGGCCACCATAAGGCCCTCTCATATTCTCTCAACTCAAGAACTCTCGCGAGAATTTTCTCTCTAGAGTTTTTCCCATTCAAGATTAGGTAGTCCCACAACTACGTTCCTAATCTCAGAGTTATAGCGGGGAAGATCAAATGGTGGTATTCTTCGTTGGTGCAGAGCAATCAATAATCATTCTTGAAGTATTCAGAGAAGTCAACGGAGGTATGTTTTTCACCGCTTAACCTTTTGCCAATGCATTGGTATTTTGTAGAACAAAATTAATTTACGAACGGTCCAATTGTTTCCTTTGTAACGGAATTGGGAATTCCAATCCTTCAATTGGTATCAGAGCCGATCGTATGCTTGATTTTGTTTTTACAAAATTTGCATTGGTTGACTGGTGGGATTAATTTTCTACATTTGATGTATAAAGGTTTGCTAGTAGATGTTTTGGGTTTTTGACATTAGTTTTTGCAATTTTTGTTGATTTGATCAATGTAAGGGCCCTTTTGTTTTGGGTATTTTAATTGCAATCTGTAAGTCCGTGTCACTATGTTTGTATCAATTAGAGAAGAATTTTGGAGTAATTTGCTGAAATTTGAGGCCAAAATCGAAGTAAACAGTGCTGGAATCGAAGATATTTTGAAAATCACGAAGTCTGGCGGAAGAACAATCACGAAAAACTGGGAAATCGCGTGAAAAACAAAAAGAAATAAAATACAAAAAACGCTCAAAGTTTGTAAAAGACGCATGCAGAGTTGGTGTATCAGCGTTCTAAGAAATCGGAGTTAATGGGTTCGAACCTCAACATGGTCGTCTTTTTTTTTTTTTTTCCGTCCGTTTGGGTTGAAGGCGCGTTTTTCGGCTTCGAGGGCGGAGGTTCGAGCCTGGAGCGCGCTGCCGAAAAATAAAAAAAAAAAAAATCTGAGAAGGCGCATCCGTTGAAGCTCGAACACGAGCGTGAGTGGCTGATAGGCGTGCCAACATGAACGTGAGAACCAGCTGAACCGTAAGCGGCTTTTATATATTAAACGTGCGGTTCTCTTATTTTATCCCTTTCGAGAGCGGTTTAGGCGCGGTTCAGCATCCAGTTGACCGGTTCTCGAGTATTTCGACTATTTTTCTTCGGTTTTTGATCGGTTCAGCTGGTTTTAGGCCGGTTCAGGACGTTTCAGGCGATTCAAGCTGTTTTGAGGCTGTTTCGAGGCGGTTCACGGCTAGATAGGGCATTTTTAGATTAATTATGGTAATTTTCTAATTTATTTTGTCCTAGGATGCCAAAACCTGTCTACTTAGCTATTTAAATTGCTTTATGGATGTCATATAGCTTAAAATCCCACCATAGGTTAAGCATATTCATGCATATTTATTATTATAAATGTTATAATTATGTAATATGTATGGATTTAATTTTCATGAGTATTTAATATTAATTGTTATGATTAAATGGATGAAAATTGAGAAGCATTGAGCATGAAATTACTTTAGTAAAAATATAAAAAGTTATATTTATGAAAGTAATTTATACGCTTATTTATTTTCATGAGCTATTAATATAAAGTGTTATGTTAATATATGAAAATGTGAATGCTTATTTTAATTTTCTTGGGTAATTAATTTAAGAGTTAGATTAATTAAAATGAAATTAAATTGCATTGAGCATGACATTACCTTAGATTAATATAATTGTTATATTTTTGGTATATCATGTATGCTAATGTATGGTTTTATAAATTAATTAGAATTTGATTGTTAATTTATTCACCACAGTAGCATGTTATAGGGTTAATTCATTAAAATTTATAATAGTTATAAAGTTAATGAATAGAAACCGTTAACCTATAACAAAGAATTGCATGCAAACATAGGTTCTTAGGATAAATGAATTAATTTTAAAATGTTTAAAATTAATTAGATCTAAGATCACATTTCTAATAGGATTAGAATTATTCTTACTTAGAATTAAAATTAGTTTTAATTGACTAAGTAGGAAAAACATTACTATGATTATAAGGAAACTCCACCGGTTAAGTTCTGTCTAAGGCTGGGGGTATTTAAGCTGACGGTTCACGGAACACCTCCTACCTGGGAACTGACCTGGAATACTGGAGTTGAATTAATCATAGTTAAATGTTAGCATGCAATGTCACTAGGTTTGTTAAAAGTGTTTAATGCACCTAGATCTTTAGAGTAAAGACCTTACATTACTGTGGTTATAAGGGAACTCTCTCGGTAAAGTTCTGTCTAAGGTTGGGGGTATTTAAGTTGACTGTTTACGGAACACCTCCTACCTGGGAACTGACCCGAACCTTGAGTTGAATTAACCATAGTAATGTTGACTTGCAATGTTGGGTTTATTAAAAGAAGTTTAATTCACCTAAAACATTGTGGTTGAATCCTTTCCATAATTGTTATAATAGGATCAGACTTAGATAGATTGACTTAGCCGAATTTTATCTAAGTTAAACAACCCTAAATTAACCTTAGGACATTTTCAGTGGGAGGAAAATTACAAAACGAGATTTAAATCAAGTTTGCTCCTACGTCCCTATATTCACAACGTGAGGTTCATGCTCGGCTTCGAGTCGCCTTAGGAGCGGCCTCCCTTCGGAAAGTGTTTGCATGAATCAATAACAAGGTGAATGGAAAAATGTCTAGAGTAAGTGGGAGCGGGACACGAGTCAATGTATCCCTCGGTCTCCGCCCCTAGTTCGCACCGTGAGAGTCCTATGATCTGCCTGCAGGTTGTCCTGGCGCAACCATCCCTTCGGAGGGCCTGATCATAGGATTCGGAACACCGTGAACTCCTGAATAGGATAGGGTCACTTAGGCTAATCACCAACAGTTGTCTTTCCCTTCGGTAGCCTGTTGGTGCGTGCCTCTGAGATCTGAAAGTGGGAGGGTTACACTTACGGGGATGAGTTAAATGTGTTAACTAACCCTTGACCGAACAACGGTAACTAAACGCTAACGGAATATGAGTTATTCTGGTGTTAGAGTTTGGTTGAGATTGTCTCAATTGAGAGGAGGAGTAGCTGACCACCCTTCGGTGGCTGTTGTTCTAAACCTTTGAAGTATCGTTGCAAAAACTAAATCAATAGTTTTATAGGGTTTCTTTGATTGCTTATTTGTTTTTACAGAATTTGATTGGATTATTTGTAATGGGTTAGTGCAATTAATAATACAAGTAATTTGTTACTTCAGCAATTATATAATAATTTTATGTGTATTGTCTTACGTCATTTTATAAATAACGGTAATACAACAAGCTTAAACGACAAATTGTGGTAAATAAGTCTAGGATTATTCTTAACTGAGGAATGTCCTCATGCCCCATATGTTTAAATCATTAAGAATTGTTCTTGGTGAATATGACATAGAACCTTGCTTAGCAAAAAGAGAACTTGTTCAAGACCGTAATTTAATTTACCTGTCTTGAAAACGTGATTAGTGAAGAATAGTGATTCTCCCTGAATACTTGATTCAGGGGCCACAAATCACGTGTGTTCTTCTTTTAAAGGAATAAGTTCCTGGCAAGAACTTGCTGCTTGTGTAATAACTCTCAAAGTTAGAATTAGAGAGGTTATTTTGGCTATATCAGTGGGGAACATTAAGTTATTTTTCTCAGTGGGAGAAAATACATATTATTAGATAATGTGTATTTAATTCCTAAGATCAAAAGAAATTTGATTTCTGTGTCTTATTTGTTGGAACAATGTTACTCTTTACCTTTCTCTGCTAACGCAGTTTTTGTTTCAAGAAAGGGAGTTGACATTTGTTTAGCTTTACTGGAAAGTAACCTAAATGTTTTAAGATTAATCAAGAGTAAAGCAGTCATGAACACTGGGTTGTTTAAGACTGCTACTACTCAATGTGAAAAGAGGCAAAGGATTTCTCCTAAAGGAAAATACCTTTCTTTGGTTTTATTGTAGACCATATTAATCTCAATTTGAATGGGAGATTGGTCAAGAGTGAACTTCTAAGCGAGTTAGAAGATGACTCTCTACTACCTTGTAAGTCATGCCTTATGGGCAATATGACTGATAGGTCTTTTACTGGAAAAGATCTAAGAGCCAAAGAGCCCTTGGAGCTTGTACATTTGGATCCTTGTGGTTCAATATGTTAAAGCAGTGGGAGGGCATGAATAATTCACTTCTTTTGGATGATTATTCAAAGGTATGAGTATCTTTACCTAATGCAACTTAAGTCTGAAGCTCTTGAGATATTCGAAGGGGCTTAGGACTGAAGTTGAAAACTTGTTAGGTGAGATGATAAAACACTTCGATCTGATCAAAGTGTTGAGTATAGGGATTTGAGATTCCAGGACTATTTGATAGTACATGGGATCACACCCTAAATCTCATTTAGGAGAAATAGAACCCTATTGGATATGGTGAAAGGATAAAAGCCCCACGCAGCGGAAAGTATTACCGAACCTACTCAGAGTCTTAGATTCTAATTGAAATACCAATACAATTTGCAAAATATTACAGCAATAAATCTTTATTTAAAGGGCTGTACATAGGCTATAAACATGCTAAAAGATCAACTAGATTGATCCTAGTGATCAAGGATTTCATAGAAAACTTACTTTTGTAGAAAGCCTTGATCAATTCCCCTTTTCTTGCCAATAAGATTGAAAACGCAGCAACCCTCTTGTGCGAACACCACCAATCGGCTACACCGGTATATCTCTAAGACTTCTTGAAGCAGGAGACTTGTGGGAGTCTTTTGGGAGAAATCTCTGAGAGAATGAGAGACAATGGGATGCCTTTCACCCCACCCCAGGGGTCCTATATATAGGTAAAGGCTAAGACCTTTTCCTAATAGGAAAAGGTCTAGGAATAAGTTCAAATCTATTATCTGAACAATATCTAATTTTAATAATTAATTAATTCCATAATTAATTAATCACCCAATTAAAGATCACATATTTAATCTTAGGGATTTTATTAAAATTAAAATTAATATGAATCTAATTCATATTAAATTTATTTGAACTCTTTCAAATATTTTCTTTCCTAATAGGAAAAGGTCTCTAATTTTAATAAATAATTAATTAATTCCATGATTAATTAATTACCCAATTAAATATCATATATTTAATCTTAGGGATTTTATTAAAATTAATATGAATCCAATTCATATTAAATTTATTTGAACTCTTTCAAATATTTTCTCTCAAGAATTAATTTTTGAAATTAATTCAAAAATTATATTATAAAGTTTCATAAACTTTATATTATAATGCATCAATATACATTATACGATTCCCCAAATAAATTGAACACTTTCAATTTACAATTTATATTTGTTTGCTTCAAGTCTTTTTACGAGCTACCAGTGGGACCTAATGGACCTACAGATCAGAAGCTCCAACGATACGAGACTAATCGGCTTAAACTCATTAACCAAGTTAGTCTCCATTCGTTAACTGTGGGTCATTCCACTAAAGACCCTCAGCTGCACTCTTCTCACTGCAGAATATTTCTGTGTCCACGGATATCGACCAATACTACAAGTCAGTCCTTCACGTGTGTTCGTATCCCAGCTGGGTCAAATTACCGTTTTTACCCCTGGTTTACATCTTTGTCCTTAAGTCCCCAGTGCTCCTCTAATGAACAACCTGTTTGAGGTCCAACCAACAAACAGAAGTCCCTCTCGTGCCATAGAGAGGGTTGGGCCCATTGTTCAAGTCCCGGAGACACCACTTAAGAGAACACACCTCTACTTACCCTAGAGTCGGGAAGGAGTGAATTCCATCTTGTGTGATTATGTTCCCAGCTCCCCACTCGGTATTGTCCCCAAAATGGTAGGCTTATTGAGTCGGCGTGCTGGCCACTCTCACCCATACAAATCAAAGGACAACTCCTCGTGAACAGGAGTCCATAATCCACTCAGGATTGAGACTGAGTTGTCTAGGTCATCCTAGTGAAATAGAAACCAAGCCAACTAACGGTGTTACAGTTAGTGGTTAACTATTTCGCGGTCCGGTCTTATGCAAACTCATTGCATAGGATACCCCCACTCGCATGTCAACTACATGAACGCGTTGGATCATAGCGTTTGTATCATAATACAAAGTGGGCCGTATCCATAGTGTCACCAGGATAAGGTACCCAGCCTTATCCTTGTACTATAGACCTTTTAGGTTGTTACTTGAATATCGATCCACGTATGTCCCCACATACTAGTTCAAGTTACATACAAACAAAATTGGATCTTAGTTTATTGGATTTGGGTCAAATAGTGCAATATTTAATAATAACATTTTATTGCAGAAACTAAATAACACTTTATTAAACACAAGTATAAAATTTGTTTACATTCACTATCTACGAGTTTTAGGGCATAAAACCCAACATATGGTTCATTCCATGTTGAGCTATGCTCATTTGCTTGACTCGTTTTGGGGTCATGTAGTGTTGAGTGCAGTGTGTATTTTGAACAAGATTCCATAAAAAAAAAATGTTTATGAAACATCTTTTGATTTGTGGATAAGGCGTAAAAGTGGTTTATGTTATTTATGGGACACTGTTCAAAAGCATACCTATTTGTAGGCTGCCCCATGGAAACGAGAGATGTGGATACTTCTTCAATCCACAAGAGAATAAAGAATTTGTACCGACAAATGCTACATTCTCAAAAGAAGACCACATGAGAAATAATAAGCCACAAAATAAAAAGTCGTTTTAAGTAAATTAACTAATGAAGCTACAAAAATATCAACAAGAGTTGTTGATAAGTCAACAAGGGTTGTTGATAATGTTGAACCTTTAACAAGAGTTGTTGATAGGACCGATACAACTGGTTAGTTACATCTATCTCAAGAGTTGAGAGTGCCTCGATGTAGTGGGAGGGTTGTTCTACAACCTGACCGTTACATGGGCTTAACTGAAGCCCAGATTGTCATACCTGATGATGGCATTGAGGATCCATTGTCTTAAAGCAAGGCAATGAATGATGTTAACAAGGACCAATGGATTAAAGCAGTGGACCCGGAATTAAAATCTGTGATTTCAATTCCATCTGGATCTTGTAGATCTATCTAATGTGGGGTAACGCCTATGGATTGCAAATGAATCTACAAGAAGAAACGAGACGTAATCTTATGATTAGACTTGTGGCAAAGGGTTATACCCAAAAACAGGGGACTGTAAGAAATCCTTATCTCCTGTCGTCATGCTAAAGTCTGTTAGAACTCTTGTCCATTTTGAATGGATGTCAAGACTACCCTTTTGAATGGTAATCTTGAGAAGAGTATCTACATATCTCAACCAGAATGGTTCATTTAGCAAGATCAAAAGCAAAAGGGTTTGCAAGCTTAAGTGATCCATTTATGGATTGACCTAAGAAATTCGATCTTGGAATATAAGATTTGATACTGTGATCAAATCTTTTGGCTTTGATCAGAACATTGACAAATCTTGTCTTTACAAGAATATCGTCAATAGTTCAGTAGCTTTATTAGTGTTGTATATGATTGATAGCCTAGTCATTGGAAATGATGTAGGTTATCTTACTGACTAGTAAAATAAGCTAGCAGCTCATTTCCAAATGAAAATTTGGGAGAAGCTGAGTTTGTTCTTAGGATCCAAATTGTTAGGAACTGTAAGAACAAAAAGCTAGTCTTGTCTCAAATATCTTATATCTACAAAATGTTAGTTAGATATAAGATGCAGAATTCCAATAAGGGTTCTCTACCTTTCAGACATGGAATTCTTTTGTCTAAGAAATTGTTTACTAAGACACCTCAAGAGGTTGAGGGCATGAGACGAATGCCCTATGCAGTAGGGATTGTCAGTAAGTATCAATCTAATCCAAGATTTGATCACTGGAAAACCGTTAAGAATATCCTCAAGTATCTGAGGAGAAAGAGGAACTATATGCTCGTGTATGAGACTAAGGATTTGATCCTTACAGGATACACTGACACAGATTTTAAGACTAATAAGGATTTGAGGAAATCTACATCAATATCTGTGGTCACTCTTTACGATGAAGCTATAGTATGGCATAGTAACAGTCTTGACCGTATAGGCCGAAAACATAGCTGCTTGTGAAGCAGAGATAGAGACTGTATGACTTAGGAAGTTCTTGATTCATTTGGAATGTGTTCCAAATGTGAACTTGCCCACCACACTTTATAGTGATGGTCTAGATCTACGAGTAATATACAAAGATGAAATCTAGGGCAAGTGGGAGAAATGTAATGGGTATAGTGATACCATTATGTCATGGGTATAGTGATGCCCTAGTTTATTGTATTTGTACATTGTATGTGTTTTATACATGTATTTATACCCCTGCTGCTGTATAGATTATTGTACATCCCACTAAACTAGAGTTTTAGTTCAAGTGGGAATTTGTTGGGTCTTATGCCCTAAAACTCGTAGATAATGAATGTAAACAAAATGTATACTTGTTTCAATAAAGTGTTATTGAGTTTCTACAATAAAGTGTTATTGTTAAATATTGCACAATTTGACCCAAATCCAATAAACTAAGATCCAAGGTTGCTTACATGTGACTTGAACTAGTATGTGGGGACATACGGGGATCGGTGTTCAAGTAACAACCTAAAAGGTCTATAGTATAGGGATAAGGATGGGTACCTGATAACTGCCCAAAAGGTAGTTATTTAGGCCTCATTTCTATATTGATTTGTGTGTCTTTTGTGCTTAATAGGGTTGGTTTTAGATGTAAATTATATGTTTTAACCCATTTGAAAGAATGGAAGCTTTGGAAATCATGTTGTGCAGAATCTGTTGCTGGGCGACTTGAGGGAGCAAATTCTGTGCTGCAGCAAAACTGGGAGCAGAACTGCCACATCACAGCTTGTTAGCCAACTTCATGAACCGACTTCTGTTGAATTATTTTCGGGATAAAGGAGCAAGGAAAGCCCTACACGTGTCCATGTTGACCTAATTCAAGCCTCCTACCACCTCTATAAAAAGAGATAGCCGCCCAAGTCAAAGTCATTCCACTTTTGGGAGAAAACATTCCATTCTTGGGAAGTTCCTTCCACCTTTGGGAGCCGAGTAGAGAAGAGAGATTGGAGACCATCTAGAAGACCATCATTGCAAGCTGATCAAGGATATTAGTATTTCCTTTTATTATCTTGTAATTATGGACATGCCTACTCAGATTGTAACGTGTGTTTCCATGCGTATTATGTACTAAGTAGCTTTAGGCGTTGGTTAGGAATATGTAGTTGCCGTGCTTAACTCTAGTTATATATATATTGATTATCGCATCTTGATTAATTGTTGTGTTCATTTTTATTTTATGCCCGCTTGGCCAGCCGGTATGAATACCTCTCTCTAGTTTCAGGGATGATTTAGAGAGTGTGTGGCGATTAATCACACTACGATCATTGTGTATTGGTGAACGCCAGTGACTGAGCTAGGGATAGCCAGTTGCCTAGTGCTTGATCGGTCGTACTTCATTGGGGTTGAAACACATTCCAAAAAATCCGGAGTTCCGGGAGGAATCCGCTAATAATACTGCGAGAGTTTGCATGATCAATAATATTGCTAGAGCATCTTTTAAAACAATTACTGAAGCCTGACCAGCTCCTGTTTCTAATCTGTCTGCCTATTTGTTTATTCTTTGTTCTGTCATTTACTTTACTTCAGCATTATTCTTATAAAAACCAATCATTTTTATCATCTTTGAAACCATTTAAAAGTTATACAAAATAGATAAAGTGGGAGCTAGTTCAGACCTTGGATTGATAATACTTATTACTTGCTGCGGACTGTGTATACTTGCACAGTGTTCTAGAGCATTTTTATATCGCATTTTTACTCACTCTAGGAACCCAACAAGTTTTTGGCGCCGTTGCCCGGGATCTTGAATAAGTTTTTATCTGATCTATTTTGTGTATGTGTTTTGGTGGCTTGGTGCTAGAACTTTTTGATTGCTTCTTTTGTTTTTGCAGGTGTGAGTTTGGTGCATGAGCGATCCGCCTAGGGTGAGGTTCGAGCTTGATCCAGAAATCTAGAGAACATTCAGGATAAAAAGAAGAGAGCAGCGTAGACAGCAAAATCAAATGGCTGACGTGCCGCATCTACCGCAGGGTCCTGAAGGTCTAGCGAACCCCCAGCAGAATCGTGTGCTGCAGCAAAACCCGCCGCTAGAGCAGAATGAGTAGCAAAATAATCAGGCTGAGAATCCTATCTTGGTAGCGAACGATAGGACCAGAGCCATTCGAGCATATGCTTTTCCAATGTTTGATGAGTTGAATCCAGGGATTGCACGTCCTCAAATTCAAGCGGCAAATTTTGAAATGAAACCGGTAATGTTTCAGATGTTGCAAACCGTGGGGCAGTTCCATGGTTTGTCATCTGAAGACCCTCATTTACATCTTAAGTCTTTTCTAGGGGTTAGTGATTCTTTTGTAATTCAAGGAGTGCCTAGAGTGCTCTTAGATTAACTTTGTTCCCGTATTCTCTGAGGGATGGAGCGAAGGCGTGGTTATCTTTTGCTCCAGGATCAATTAGGACATGGGATGAGTTAGCTGAAAATTTTTTGAGTAAATATTTCCCACCTAATAGAAATGCTAAATTAAGAAGTGAAATAGTAGGGTTTAGGCAACTTGAAGATGAGACTTTTAGTGAGGCTTGGGAGAGGTTTAAGGAGCTTTTGCGAAAGTGTCCCCACCATGGCCTACCACATTGTATCCAAATGGAAACATTTTACAATGGATTGAATGTGGTAACTCAAGGTATGGTTGATGCTTCGGCTGGAGGGGCCCTTTTGGCAAAAACTTTTAACGAAGCCTATGAAATTTTAGAAAGAATATCTATTAATAGTTGTCAATGGTCGGATGTTAGAGGCACAAATAAAAAGGTTAAGAGTGTATTAGAAGTTGATGGTGTGTCCACCATTAGGGATGATCTTGCAATGATTGCTAACGCTCTTAAGAATGTGACAGTGATTAGTCATCAGCAGCCGCCAGTTGTGGAGCCTGCTGTAGTGGTGAACCAAGTTGCAGAGGAAGCTTGTGTCTATTGTGGTGAAAACCACAACTACGAGTTTTGCCCCAGCAATCCAGCTTCTGTGTTTTTTGTAGGTAACCAGAGGAATAACCCTTATTCTAACTTTTATAATCCAGGTTGGCGCAACCACCCCAACTTCGTGTGGGGAGGACAAGGGAGTAATGTGCAAACACAGCAAAAGGTGAACCAGCCGGGATTTGCTAAAGCACAGGTATTGCCCCAGCAAAATAAGCAGGCTTTGCCCGAGCAAAATTCGGGGAATTCTCTCGAGGCAATGATGAAAGAATTTATGGCTCGTACAGACGCCGCAATTCAAAGTAATCAAGCTTCAATGAAAGCCCTGGAGTTGCAAGTGGGTCAGCTAGCCAATGAGCTGAAGGCAAGGCCTCAAGGGAAACTTCCCTCAGATACTGAACACCCTAGAAGGGAAGGTAAGGAGCAGGTAAAGGCAGTGACTCTTAGGAGTGGTAAGCCCCTAGAAGGAAGAAAAGAGCCTAGTAAAACCAAGGATATAGATAATAATTGTGATAGAAATGTTGTTGTTGAGAAAGATTTGGAGTCTGGTCAGGGTGCTGGAGGCAGCAATAAAGATGCTGGAGCATCTGGTTCTGTTCCAGATGTGGAACCACCTTATGTGCCGCCCCCACCTTATGTACCACCTCTACCTTTTCCACAAAGGCAAAAGCCTAGGAATCAGGATGGTCAATTTAAAAAGTTTTTAGAGATTCTTAAGCAATTACATATAAATATCCCTTTAGTAGAAGCTATAGAGCAAATGCCTAATTATGCTAAATTTCTTAAGGATATTTTAACTAAAAAGAAGAGGTTAGGTGAGTTTGAAACTGTATCTCTTACTGAGGAATGTAGTGTTATTCTTAAGAATGGGCTACCACCCAAGGCTAAGGATCCAGGATCATTTACTATACCTGTGTCTATAGGTGGAAAAGAGTTAGGTAGAGCACTCTGTGATTTAGGTGCAAGCATTAACCTTATGCCTCTTTCGGTCTATCGAAAGCTAGGTATTGGTGAAGCTATCACAGTTACACTCCAACTAGCTGATAGGTCTATCACATATCCTGAGGGGAAAATTGAGGATGTCTTAGTAAAGGTAGATAAATTCATATTTCCTGTTGATTTTATTATCTTAGATTATGAGGCTGACAAAGATGTCCCAATTATTCTAGGACGTCCATTTTTGGCTACTGGTAGGGCGTTAATAGATGTTCAAAAAGGAGAGTTAACAATGAGAGTCTGTAATGAGGAAGTGAAATTTAATGTGTTCAAAGCCATGAAGTATCCAGACGAGATGGAAGATTGCTCTTTCATTAGGATTCTGGAGAGCACAATTGTTGAGAGAGTAATACAGGATTCGGCTAGCAAGCATTTGGAAGATCATGGAGAGGTTAGTGTAGAGGATTTAGAAGCTTGTTCTTTAGAGAGAAAAAAGGAAAAAGAATTGTTTAGGTGTAAGGATGTTTTCGAGTCTTTAGATTTAGATCAAAGAAAGGCTCCCCCGATTAAGCCGTCCTTGATTGAGGCACCCACTTTAGATTTGAAGCCCTTGCCGGATCATCTAAAGTATGTGTATCTTGGGGAAGGTGAGACGTTGCCTATTATTGTTGCATCAGATTTAATGCCGGAGCATGAAGGGGCCTTAATAAAATTGCTGCAGCAATACCGCAAGGCTATTGGTTGGACATTGGCTGACATTCAGGGGATTAGCCCATCTTTTTGTATGCACAAAATCACTCTAGAGGAGGGATCCATTAGGAGTATTGAGCAACAAAGAAGGCTTAACCCTGCGATGAAAGAAGTGGTTAAAAAGGAGGTGATTAAATGGTTGGATGCTGGCATAATTTATCCAATTGTAGACAGCAATTGGGTAAGCCCTGTCCAATGTGTTCCTAAGAAAGGAGGTGTCACTGTGGTGAGCAATAGAGACAATGAGTTGATCCCAACTAGGACAGTAACTGGTTGGAGGGTTTGCATGGATTACAGGAGGCTTAATAAAGCCACCCGTAAGGACCATTTCCCTCTGCCATTTATTGACCAGATGTTGGATAGATTGGCTGGTCAAGCCTACTACTGTTTCTTGGATGGTTATTCTGGGTATAACCAGATTACTATTGCTTCTGAGGATCAGGAAAAAACCACTTTCACCTGCCCTTATGGGACGTTTGCTTTCAGGCGAATGCCTTTTGGCCTTTGCAATGCTCCAGCAACATTTCAGCGGTGTATGTTAGCAATTTTTTCTGATATGATTGAGTCCACTGTTGAGGTATTCATGGACGATTTCTCAGTTTTTTGAGGGACTTTTCAGAGTTGTTTAGATAATTTAGGTCAGGTATTAAAAAGATGTGAGGATACCCATCTAGTTCTTAATTGGGAGAAATGTCACTTCATGGTGAAGGAGGGCATAGTGTTAGGTCATAGGATTTCTAAGAATGGTCTAGAAGTTGATAGAGCGAAAGTTGAGGTTATTGAGAGATTAGAACCACCGAATTCAGTGAAGGGGATTCGGAGTTTTTTAGGTCATGCGGGATTTTATAGAAGGTTCATAAAGGATTTTTCCAAAATCAGTAAACCTCTTTGTAACTTATTGTGTACTGATCATGTTTTTGACTTTGATGCAGATTGTAGGAAGGCTTTTGAGACATTAAAGGCTGCTTTAATCTCAGCACCCATTCTTTGTGCACCTAAGTGGAATTTACCATTTGAGGTAATGTGCGATGCGAGTGATGCTGCAGTAGGTGCAATGCTGGGGCAAAAGCAGGGCAAATTTGTTCATCCTATATATTATGCAAGCAGGATTTTAAATGAGGCACAAGTCAACTACACAACTACTGAAAAGGAGTTGTTAGCTGTCCTGTTTGCCTTTGAGAAATTTCGGCCGTATTTGGTTGGATCCAAAGTCACGGTGTTCACGGATCATGCAGCAATAAGGTATTTAATGTCAAAGAAAGATGCAAAGCCTAGACTAATTCGTTGGGTTTTATTATTGCAGGAGTTCGACTTGGAGATAAAGGATAAGAAGGGATCAGAGAATGCCATTGCAGATCATTTGTCTCGTCTTGATTCATCATCATCTTTGCTGGAGCAATCTGCCATTTCCGATTCTTTTCCAGATGAACAGCTCTTTGCTGTTCAGGTAAAGGTAGTCAGGGAAGTCCCTTGGTATGCTGATATTGCCAACTTTTTGGTAAAAGGAGTCACTCCTATTGACATGGATTGGAGGCAGAAGAAAAAGTTTAAGCATGATGCGAAATTTTTCTATTGGGATGAGCCATTTATGTATAAGCAATGCTCTGACGGTATTATTCGTAGGTGTGTTTCAGGTGATGAAGCAAAGGAAATCCTGGAGCAATGTCACTCTTCGTCGTATGGAGGCCATTTCAGCGGCCAGAGGACAGCTATGAGGATTTTGCATTGTGGATTCTTCTGGCCTACTTTGTTTAAGGATGCCCATTGGTTCTACAAGCAATGTGATGCTTGCCAAAGGAGAGGAAACTTGGGGCCTAGAGATGAAATGCCTCTTACTTACATTTTAGAAGTTGAATTATTCGATGTATGGGGTATTGATTTTATGGGGCCATTTCCCCCTTCTAATGGCAATGTTTTTATCTTATTGGCAGTAGATTACGTGTCCAAGTGGGTGGAGGCCATTGCATGCCATCGGAGTGATGCCAAGACAGTTTCAAAGTTTCTCCAATCGCACATTTTTGCGCGGTTTGGGACACCTAGAGCTCTAATAACTGATGAGGGTACACATTTTGTTAATAATGTCTTAACTAAGCTTTTAGCTAAGTATGGAATCAAGCATAGGATAGCTACCCCCTATCACCCACAGGCTAATGGTCAAGCTGAGATAAGTAATAGGGAAATTAAATCAATTCTAGAAAAAGTAGTCCATCCATCTAGAAAGGATTGGTCTTTTAGGTTGGATGAGGCTCTTTGGGCTTATAGGACAGCCTATAAGACTCCTCTAGGTATGTCTCCCTATCGGTTAGTATATGGGAAAGCTTGTCATTTACCATTAGAGCTAGAGCATAAAACGTTTTGGGCTTTGAAAAAATTAAATTTTGATCTGAGTCGTGCAGGAGCAATGAGAATGCTACAGCTTAACGAATTGGAGGAATTTCGCCAATTTTCTTATGAGAATGCGAAAATATATAAAGAAAAGACTAAGTTGTGGCATGACAAGAAAATTACGCCTAAAGAGTTTGTCAAAGGTCAAAAAGTTTTGCTTTATAATTCTAGATTAAAGTTGTTTCCTGGGAAATTAAAGTCCAAATGGTCAGGTCCGTTTGTGGTGATTGAGGTTTTTCCCCATGGAGCAATTACTTTGCAAGATGAAAAAGATGGAAGAGTATTCAAGGTGAATGGTCAGCGTGTCAAGCATTATTGGGGAGAGGAGTTTCAGTCGAAATATCCTTCCCTAAGGTTGGTTGATGATTGAAAGAGCAAGATGTTTGCGGGAGCATTTTACAGAGCAAAATTTTGAGCTCCCAGTGTTTGTTTTTATTTTTCGCTGATTTGTTTTTAAATTCGATGAGGATAGATTTGGTTTGATTGAATTTTTGCATGGTTGATTTTAATTTCGTTGATATTTATAATTTTGTAGAATTTATTTTTGTAGATTTGATTTCGCTTTATTTGATTTATTTAAGTTATCTTTGAATTATCTTTTAATTAAGTTTTCGGTTATTTAAATTTCTGTTTAGATTAGATTTGAATAAAATTTCTCCTTATTCGGTTTTGAATAGTAAAAAGATTTGATTTGAGCGGTTAATATTTGAATTTTCGGATTTGATTTTTCTTTTTCTATTTTGAATTTAAATTTTCCTATCCGAGATTCTTCAGGTAATCTTTTCAGAAGATTGTTGCTGCAAAGTTATGGCTGAAGCAAATCTTTCGTCCGAATAGGAAGGGTTTTTGTTGAAGATTAATTTCTTTTTACCGTTTGAATTTTAAATTTCCGTGTGCAGGAAATTGAATGAGGAATTATGATGCTACCACGTGCCACACAGGGGCAATCCAAGGGCTTAATCATTGCACAGCATATAATTATTTACCATGGGCTGATTGGAATTCCGATTTTACCGTTTGATGGTTTTAATTCCACTTAGCTGCATGCGATTTCAAACGGTAATGTTAATTAATGGAGCAAAATCTTTCTGTTAGGATATCTTGAGCTGAAGCCTTATTTATTGGAAACCCTCGGTACGTTTTTCTTACTTCATCTTCTTGCTTCGATCTTTTGCTTTCTTTTTCGTTTTCATTCTCTGTAAACCCCTTGCGTCTTCAATGGCCAAAACGAGAGCTAGAAAAGAGAGGGAGAATGAGGACGAAGAGGTACCTGTTACCCCTGTAACACAGAAAGCGAAAACGAAAAAGAAGAAGACGCCAGAGGAGAAAGAAGCGAAAAGGAGGAGAAAGCAACAGAGGGCTGAGGAACAAGAAAAGGCAACAGAGGTTGCGACTGTTATTGCCACAGTAGAAGAAGAAAGCCCGAAACAACCAGAGGAAAATACCGAGGAAAATACCGAGCAGAGGGTCGCGGATACAGAAGAAGAACGAACAGAAGGGGTGCAAGAAGATCGGACCGAGGAAGTTCGAGAAGAACTTACAGAGGAAATTCAAGAAAAGCAGGCCGAGGATGTTCAAATGCAACAGGCAGAAGATGTTCAGGTAACGGATAATGAGCCAGTGCAGGAGGCTCAAGTGGAGGTGATCATGCCGGAGGTACCAAAGCGTCGCCGCGTTAAGAGGAAAGCAGGCCACGTTAGGGTTGTCCGAACTGATACTCCTTCGCCTCCAACCACGGATTCTGAAAGAGAAAATGCAGAGAGAGAAGAGCGTGAGAAGAAGGAAGCCGAAGAAAGAGCAAGAGAAGAGGCAGAGAAAAAGGCTGAGGAAGAGCGGTTGCTCAAGCGAAGGGCGGAAAAGGGAAAAAGTGTTGCTGAAGCATTGGAGGAACCTGATGAAATAGAAGAACATGGTCGCTTCATCAACAATTTTGCCAGAGCAAAATACGCTGAGCTACTGAAACGAGACTTCCTGTTTGAAAGAGGATTTAGCGATAATCTTCCACATTTTCTGAGGACCGGCATTGCAGACCATGGCTGGGAGTTGTTTTGTGCGAAGCCTGAGTCTGTAAACGCACAGGTGGTGCGTGAATTTTATGCTAATATTGATAAAGAAGATGGTTTCCAGGTGATTGTTCGAGGAGTCGAGGTAGACTGGAGTCCTAGTGCTATCAATGCACTGTATAACCTTCAGAATTTCCCCCATGCAGCTTATAATGAGATGGTTGTAGCGCCATCTAATGAGCAATTAAGTGATGCTGTGCGGGAGGTGGGTATTGAAGGGGCACAGTGGCAGCTGTCCAAGACAGGGAAAAGGACATTTCAGTCAGCTTATCTGAAGAGGGAAGCAAACACGTGGATGGGATTTATCAGACAGAGGATGCTTCCAACGACTCATGACTCGACGGTCTCGAGGGAACGGGTTCTTCTGGCTTTCGCGATTTTGCGGTCTCTTAGCATTGATGTAGGGAAGATGATTGTTAATGAGATTTCTGGTTGTTGGAAAAAGAAAGTGGGGAAACTGTTCTTTCCGAACACAATCACGATGCTTTGCAGAAGAGCAGGAGTTCCAGTGGATGAGGGAGATGTTATCCTGTTTGACAAGGGAATTATAGATACGCCTAACTTGGCGCGGCTTCAGCGTACGCAGGAGGCACATCAAGGTGGGCTTATCTACGCCATCAACACGGTTTTAGAACAACTGGCACTTTCGGCCAGCAGGCAAGAGTTTGCCGAGAGGCAAGCTTTAACCTTCTGGAACTATGTTAGAAATCGTGATGCTAATCTGAAGAAGGCGCTGCAAGAGAATTTTTCCAAGCCGTATCCAGCCCTTCCAGCATTCCCTGAGGATCTGTTGAACCCTTGGATTCCACCCCCACCTGTTGAAAGAGAAGAGGAGGATGATGAGGAGCAGGGTCAGGAAGACTGACTAATGTGATGATTTTGAGCGAGCATTACTTTTTTTTTTCCATTTTTGTTTGCTCGCGCATATCTGACCCCGCTGGCTAATATGTTTGATTGTTTCTTTTTAATGTTTCTGCTTCTACAAAAATTTATCTGCTTTTGTAATTCCTTTCTCTTTGTTTTAATGAAATTTCCGAAGTTATTTCTGTTCCATAAGCACTGAGTAACTCTGACTTAACAAATTTTCTTCTGAATTTTTGAAGCTTGGACTGGCTAAGCTTAATTAGATCAAGGTATTCTGATCTCCAGAAACCTTTTGCTTGAGCATTTTCTCTGGCCTGGTCGTTGCTGCGGCAAAGAAAATTCTGGAGGTAGTGTTGACTTATGTGATCCGCTTTAAGCTTAGGTCTAGTCCCACGCTTAGTTTTAAAATTCAGATAGAAAAAATTAAGTTTGGGGGTGTCATTTAAAATTTTAATGATTCATTGGGGACAATGAATAATTCAAGTTTGGGGGACTTTTTGCTACTCCAATTATTTTGCTCGAGCATTCCTCTTCTTCATTAAATAATTTGTTAGGTTATTGAGTAACCGGGGACATTTGTGATACCCACAGTTTGTCTTCGCGTCAAAAGGTGACCTAGGAAATGTGAAAAATTATGAAAAATTATTTGCTGAAAAAAGTGATTGATGAAAATTTTGCTGAGAAAATTCATGGAGCAAAAGTTTTGAAGGATGAATGATAGTCCAACAGTTTTTCTGTCTCCCAGAACTTAGGTGAGCTTCATCATAAAATGTTGCCATTCTGAGGGGCAAGAGATGAAATAACTAAGGATTTTTTAGCTTTACAAAGAGTATTTAGCCTAATTGGTGATGAGTTTGAGGCATGGGTATACTGCACCATAAAGTGGGTCGTCCCATGCTTAAAAGCTTATGACTGTAGGGCTGCTTTAAGTCTGAAAAACAAAAATATAAACCCCTGAAATATGTGTTCAAATATGTCTGATATTAGAGCTAAGCTGCAGCGAGTTCTTAGAATTGAGCTAAGAGTGGTGATTATTTGTCCATGCCGGAAGAATTACTTTGCTGCAGCAGAGCTTGGTTTTGCAGAATGCTCAGGTAAAGGTTGAAGGTAGTATTGGATTGTCTGGTTTGATTAAGCTATTCTTTGTTTAATGTTTTGAATTCTTGAAGGGAAGGTTGGTTAGTATTGCTCGGGACGCGCAATAGTTCAAGTTTGGGGGTGTGATAACTGCCCAAAAGGTAGTTATTTAGGCCTCATTTCTATATTGATTTGTGTGTCTTTTGTGCTTAATAGGGTTGGTTTTAGATGTAAATTATATGTTTTAACCCATTTGGAAGAATGGAAGCTTTGGAAATCATGTTGTGCAGAATCTTTTGCTGGGCGACTTGAGGGAGCAAATTCTGTGCTGCAGCAAAACTGGGAGCAGAACTGCCACGTCACAGCTCGTTAGCCAACTTCATGAACCGACTTCTGTTGAATTATTTTCGGGATAAAGGAGCAAGGAGAAGCCTACACGTGTCCATGTTGACCTAATTCAAGCCTCCTACCACCTCTATAAAAAGAGATAGCCGCCCAAGTCAAAGTCATTGCACTTTTGGGAGAAAACATTCCATTCTTGGGAAGTTCCTTCCACCTTTGGGAGTCGAGTAGAGAAGAGAGATTGGAGACCATCTAGAAGACCATCATTGCAAGCTGATCAAGGATATTAGTATTTCCTTTTATTATCTTGTAATTATGGACATGCCTACTCAGATTGTAACGTGTGTTTCCATGCGTATTATGAACTAAGTAGCTTTAGGCGTTGGTTAGGAATATGTAGTTGCCGTGCTTAACTCTAGTTATATATATATTGATTATCGCATCTTGATTAATTGTTGTGTTCATTTTTATTTTATGCCCGCTTGGCCAGCCGGTATGAATACCTCTCTCTAGTTTCAGGGATGATTTAGAGAGTGTGTGGCGATTAATCACACTACGATCATTGTGTATTGGTGAACGCCAGTGACTGAGCTAGGGATAGCCAATTGCCTAGTGCTTGATCGGTTGTACTTCATTGGGGTTGAAACACATTCCAAAAAATCCGGAGTTCCGGGAGGAATCCGCTAATAATACTGCGAGAGTTTGCATGATCAATAATATTGCTAGAGCATCTTTTAAAACAATTACTGAAGCCTGACCAGCGTCTGTTTCTAATATGTCTGCCTATTTGTTTATTCTTTGTTCTGTCATTTACTTTACTTCAGCATTATTCTTATAAAAACCAATCATTTTTATCATCTTTGAAACCATTTAAAAGTTATACAAAATAGATAAAGTGGAAGCTAGTTCAGACCTTGGATTGATAATACTTAGTACTTGCTGCGGACTGTGTATACTTGCACAGTGTTCTAGAGCATTTTTATATCGCATTTTTACTCACTCTAGGAACCCAACAGTACCTTATCCTAATAACACTATGTGATACGGCCCGCTTTGTATTCGATACAAACGTATTGATCCAAGGCGTCCATGTAGGAGACATGCGAGCGGGGGTATCCTATGCAATGAGTTTGCATAAGACCAGACCACGAAATAGTCAACCATTAGTTATAACACCGTTAACTAGTTAGGTTACTGTTTCAATAGGATGGCCTAGGTAACTCAGTCTTAATCCTGAGTGTGTCATGAACTCCTTCTCATGAGGGATTGTCCTTTGATTAGCATGGGTGAGAGTGGCCAATACGCCGACTCAATATGCCTTCCTTTTTGGGGACAAGACCGAGTGGGAGGCTGGGGACATGACAACACAAGAAGGAATTCACTCCTTCCTACTTCTAGGAGAAGTAGATGAGTGTTCCCTTAAGTGGTGACTCCGGGACTTGAACAAAGGGATCCCGCCCTCTCACTGGCCCGAGAGGGACTTTCTGTTTAATGGTGGGACCATAAACAGGTTGTTCATTAGAGGAGCGCTGGTACTTAAGGAGACAGATGTAACACAGGGGTAAAACGGTAATTTGACCCAGCCGTGATTACGAACACTTGTGAAGGATTGACTTACCGGTATAGGTCTATATCCATGGACACAGAAATGTTCTACAGTGAGAAGAGTTCAGCTGTGGGTCTTTAGTGGAATGACCCACAGTTAATGAATATTGGTTAACCTGATTAATGAGTTTAATCGGTTAACCTCATATCATTGGAGCTTCTGATCTGTAGGTCCATTAGGTTCCCCTGCTAGCTCGTAAAGAGTAATTAGGAACAATTATATCTTGAGAGAATTTGAATAGTTCAAATTCATATTGGGAATTAAGTTAATTGTATGAGATACAAATTAATATAATGTATAATGATACATTAAAATATAAAGTCTAATTTGAAATTAAACTTTATTATTATGAGAGAAATAAATATTTGAAGAAGTTCAAATATCAATATGAATTTAATTCATATTAAATTTATAGGATATAAGAGAATTGGAAGGAGTTCCAATTTTAATATGAATTTGATTCATATTATAGAATTAATTAATTGAAGGCCTGAAATTAAATATATGATATTTAATTGGGTAATTAATTAATTAACTAATAGAAGGTCTGAAATTAAATATATGATATTTAATTGGTGATTAATTAATTTAAAGAATTAATTAATTGGAAATTAATCAATTATGAAAATGATTAATTACTTATGGAAGTAATTAATCATTTATGGAAATGATTTAATCACTTATGGAAGTGATCAATCATTTATGGAAAAGATTAATCAATTATGGAATTGATTAATTATGGAAAAGATTAAATCAATTATGGAAATAATTGATTTTAAATGAATATTTTATTCATGGCCTTTCTCTTATAAATAGAACACTAACCCTAGGGTTTATGTGACACAACATATGGCCACCATAAGGCCCTCTCATATTCTCTCAACTCAAGAACTCTCGGGAGAATTTTCTCTCTAGAGTTTTTCCCATTCAAGATTAGGTAGTCCCACAACTACGTTCCTAATCTCAGAGTTATAGCGGGGAAGATCAAATGGTGGTGTTCTTCGTTGGTGCAGAGCAATCAATAATCATTCTTGAAGTATTCAGAGTCGTCAACGGAGGTATGTTTTTCACCGCTTAACCTTTTGCCAATGCATTGGTATTTTGTAGAACAAAATTAATTTACGAACGGTCCAATTGCTTCCGCTGTAACGGAATTGGGAATTCCAATCCTTCAGCTTATTCATCAACCAAATTTAGGGAAGGATATTTCGATCGAAATTCCTCTCCCCAATAATGCTTCACTCGTTGTCCATTAACTTTGAACACTCGCCCATCCTTTTCATCTCTCAAAGTAATTGCTCAATGAGGAAAAACTTCAATCACAACAAATGGCCCAGACCATTTAGATTTCAATTTTCCAGGGAACAATTTCAATCTAGAGTTATAAAGCAAGACTCTCTGTCCCTTAACAAATTCTTTAGGCTTTATTTTCTTATCATGCCACTGCTTAGTCTTTTATTTATATATTTTCGCGTTCTCGTAAGAGAACTGACGAAACTCATCTAATTCATTAAGCTGCAGCATTCTTATTGCACCTGCACGACTCAGATCAAAATTCAACTTCTTTAAAGCGCAAAACGTTTTATGCTCCAGCTCTAACGGTAAATGACAAGTTTTTCCATATACTAACCTGTAGGGAGACATACCTAGAGGAGTCTTATAGGCTGTCCTATAAGCCCAAAGAGCCTCATCTAACTGAAAAGACCAATCTTTCCTAGATGGACTGACTACTTTCTCTAGAATAGACTTAATTTCCCTATTACTAATTTCAGCTTGACCATTTTCTTGTGGGTGATAAGGGGTAGCTATCCTATGTTTAATTCCATACTTAGCTAAAAGCTTAGTTAAAACATTATTTACGAAGTGTGTACCCTCATCACTCACTAAAGCTCTAGGTGTCCCAAACCGCGTAGAAATGTGCGATTGGAGAAATCTTGATACCGTCTTAGCATCATTCTGATGGCATGCAATGGCCTTCACCCACTTGGACACATAATCAACTGCCAATAAGGTAAAAACATTACCATTAGAAGGGGGAAATGGCCCCATAAAATCAATACCCCATACATCGAATAATTCTAATTCTAAAATGTAAGTAAGAGGCATTTCATCTCGAGTTCCTAAATTTCCTCTCCTTTGACAAGCATCACATTGCTTGTAGAACCAATGGGCATCCTTAAACAAGGAAGGCCAGAAGAAACCACATTGCAAAATCCTCATAGTTGTCCTCTGACCGCTGAAATGACCTCCATACAGCGAGGAGTGACATTGCTCCAGGATTTCCTTTGCTTCATCACCTAAAACACACCTTCGAATAATACCATCAGAGCATTGCTTATACATAAATGGCTCATCCCAATAGAAAAATTTTGCATCATGCTTAAACTTTTTCATCTGCCTCCAATCCATATCAATAGGAGTGACTCCTTTTATCAAAAAGTTGGTAATATCAGCATACCAAGGGATATCCTTCACTACCTTTACGTTAACAGCAAAGAGGTTCTCATCTGGAAAAGAGTATGAGATGACAGATTGCTCCAGCAAAGATGATGTTGGATCAAGACGGGACAAATGATCTGCAATAACATTCTCTGATCCCTTCTTATCCTTTATCTTCAAGTCGAATTCCTGCAATAATAGAACCCAACGAATTAATCTAGGCTTTGCATCTTTCTTAGACATTAAGTACCTTATTGCTGCATGATCTGTCAAAATTGTGACTTTGGATCCAACCAAATATGGGCAGAATTTCTCAAAGGCAAACATAACCGCTAACAACTCCTTCTCAGTAGTTGTATAGTTGATTTGAGCCTCATTCAAAACCTTGCATGCATAATAGATAGGATGGATAAATTTGCCCTGCTTATGCCCCAGCATTGCACCTACTGCAACATCACTCGCATCACACATTACCTCAAATGGTAAACTCCAATTAGGTGCACAAAGAATGGGGGCTAAGATTAAAGCAGCCTTTAAAGTCTCAAAAGCCTTCCTACAATTTGTATTAAAGTCAAAAACACTATCAGCACATAATAAGTTACAAAGAGGTTTACTAATCTTGGAGAAATCCTTTATGAACCTTCTATAAAATCCACCATGACCTAAAAAACTTCGAATCCCTTTAACTGTATTCGGTGGCTCTAATCTGTCAATAACCTCTATTTTTGCTCATTCAACTTCTAGACCTTTCTTTGAAATCTTATGACCTAACCAGCCAATCTATCCAACATCTGGTCAATAAATGGTAGAAGGAAATGGTTCTTACGGGTGGCTTTGTTAAGCCTCCTGTAATCCATACAAACCCTCCAGCCAGTTACTGTCCTGGTGGGGATCAACTCATTGTCTTTATTAGTGACTACTGTGACACCTCCTTTCTTAGGAACACATTGGACAGGGCTTACCCAATTGCTATCTGCAATTGGATAGATAATCCCAGCATCCAACCATTTAATCACCTCCTTTTTAACAACCTCTTTCATTGCAGGGTTAAGTCTTCTCTGTTGCTCAATACTCCTGAAGGATCCCTCCTCTAGACTAATTTTATGTATACAAAAAGATGGGCTAATCCCTTGAATGTCAGCCAATGTCCAACCTATTGCTTTGCGATATTGCTGCAGCAACTTTATTAAGGCCTCTTCATCCTCCGGCATTAAATCTGATGCAACAATAATGGGCAACGTCTCACCCTCACCAAGATACACATACTTTAGATGATCCGGCAAGGGCTTCAAATCTAAAGTGGGTGCCTCAATCAGGGATGGCTTAATAGGAGGAGCCTTCCTTTCATCTAAATCTAAAGACTCAAAAACATCCTCACACCTAGACACTTCTTTTTCACCTTTTCTTTCTAAAGAACAAACTTCTAAATCCTCTACACTAATCTCTCCATGATCTTCCAAATGTTTATTTGTTAAATCCTCCATTGTTGTCTCAACAATTGTGTTCTCCAGAATCCTAATGAAAGAACAATCTTCCACTTCGTCTGGATACTTCATGGCCTTGAACACATTAAACTTCACTTCCTCATTATAAACCCTCATTGTTAATTTCCCTTTTTGAGCATCTATCAATGCTCTACCAGTAGCAAAAAATGGACGACCAAGAATAATTGGGACATTTTTATCTGCCTCATAATCTAAGATAATGAAATCAACAAGAAATATAAATTTATCTACCTTCACTAAGACATCCTCAATTTTACCCTCTGGATATGCGATAGACCTATTAGCTAGCTGGAGTGTGACTGTGGTAGGCCTAGCTTCACCAATACCTAGCTTTCGATAGACCGAAAAAGGCATAAGGTTAATGCTTGCACCTAAATCACAAAGTGCTCAACCCAAACCTTTTCCACCTATTGAAACAGGAATAGTGAATGATCCTAGATTCTTAGCCTTGGTTGGTAGCCCATTCTTAAGAATAGCACTACATTCCTTAGTAAGAGATACAGTTTCAAACTCACCTAACCTCTTCTTTTTAGTCAAAATATCCTTAAGAAATTTAGCATAATTTGGCATTTGCTCAATGGCTTCTACTAAAGGAATATTTATATGCAATTGCTTAAGAATCTCTAAAAACTTCTTAAATTGATCATCCTGATTCTTAGGCCTTTGCCTTTGTGGAAAAGGTAGAGGTGGTACATAAGGTGGGGGCGGCACATAAGGTGGTTCTACATCCGGAACAGTACTAGATGCTCCAGCATCATTATTTCTGCCTCCAGCACCTTTACCAGACTCCAACTTTTTATCAACAACAACATTTTTATCACTACTCTTCTCTATATCATGGGTCTTACTAGGCTCCTTTCTTTCTTCTAGTGGCTTACCACTCCTTAGAGTCACTGCCTGTACCTTCTCCTTACCTTCCCTTCTAGGTTGCTCAGTATCTGAAGGAAGTTTCCCTTGAGGCCTTGCCTTCAGCTCATTAGCTAGCTGGCCCATTTGTAGTTCCAGGGCTCTCATTGAAGCTTGATTACTATGAATTGCGGCATCAGTACAAGCCATATATTCTTTCATCATTGCCTCGAGAGAACTCTCCTAATTTTGTTGGGGCAAAGTCTGCTTATTTTGTTGGGGCAATACTTGTGATTTAGCAAATCCTGTCTGGTTCACCTTTTGTTGTGCTTGAGGGGCTTGCGAATTACTTCCTTGCCCTCCCCATGCAAAGTTGGGATGGTTGCACCAACCTGGATTATAAAAGTTAGAATAAGGGTTATTCCTCTGATTACCTACAAAAAACACAGAAGCTGGATTGTTAGGGCAAAACTCGTAGTTGTGCTCTTCACCACAATAGACACATGATTCCTTAGCGACTTGGTTCACCACCGTAGCAGGCTCCACAGCTAGAGGCTGCTGATGACTAACCACTATCACATTTTTAAGAGCGTTAGCTAACATTGCAATATCAGCCCTAATGGTAGACACACCATCAACCTCTAACACACTCTTAACTTTTTTATTTGAGCCTCTAACATCCGACCATTGACAACTATTAGTTGATATTCTCTCTAAAATTTCATGGGCTTCATTAAAAGTTTTTGCCAAAAGGGCCCCTCCAGCCGAAGCATCGACCATACCTTGGGTTACTGCATTTAGCCCATTGTAAAATGTTTCCATTTGGATACAAGAGAGGTAAACCATGGTGGGTACACTTTCACAAAAGCTCCTTAATCCTCACTAAAAGTTTCATCTTCAAGTTGCCTAAATCCCACTATCTCACTCCTAAATTTGGCATTCCTAGTTGGTGGAAAATACTTACTAAGAAATTTTTGCGCTAACTCATTCCATGTCCTAATTGATCCTGGAGCAAAAGAATTTAACCATGCATTTGCTCCGTCTCTAAGAGAATACGAGAACAAAGTTAATCTAAGGGCATCTCTAGATACTCCCTGAATTACAAACGAATCACTAACTCCTAGAAAAGACTTAAGATGTAAATGGGGGTCTTCAGATCACAAACCATGGAACTGGCCCACGGTTTGCAACATCTGAAACATTACCGGTTTCATTTCAAAATTTGCTGCCTCAATTTGAGGACATGCAATTCTTGGATTTAACTCATCAAACATTGGAAAAGCATACGCTCGAATGGCTCTGGCCCTATCGTTCGCTACTAAGATAGGATTCTCAGCCTGATTATTTTGCTGTCTATTTTGCTTCAACGGTAGATTAGGCTGCAGCACACGATTCTGCTGGGGATCATCTTGTCCTTCTAGAACCTGCGGGAGACGTGGCACGTTATCCATTGGATTTTGATTCCTACGCTGCTCTCTCCTCCTTCTCTTGAATGTCCTTTCAATTTCTGGATCAAGCTCAAATCTCACCCCAGACGGATCACTCATGCACCAAACTCACACCTGCAAAAACAAAAGAAACAATCAAAAAGTTCTACCACCAAACCACTAAAACACATACACAAAACAGATCAGATAAAAACTTATTCAGTTCCCCGGCAACGGCACCAAAAACTTGTTACCTTCTAGAATGGGGTAAAAATATAGCAAAAATAAACTCTAGAATACTGTGCAAGTATACACAGTCCGCAGCAAGTGATAAGTAATTTATCTTATCCATGGGGCTGAACAGTTCTCACTTTATCTATCTTGTGTAACTCTTTAATGGTTTCAAGGTTTGTTAAATTGATGGATTTTGATAAAATGCTGAAGCAAAAGAAATGGCAGAACATAAAGTAAACAAATAAAGCAGACAGTTTGAAAACAGGCGTTGGTCAGGATTTTAGTAATTGTTTTAAAAGATGCTCTTGCAATATTATTGATCAGGCAATTCTCTTGCAGTCTTATTAGCATGATCCTCCCGAAACTCTGGATTTTTTGGAATGCGTTTCAACTCCAATGACGTGCTACCGATCAAGCACTAGGCAACTGATTATCCCTAACTCAGTCACTGACGTTCACCAATACATAATGATCTAGTGTGATTAAATGCCACACACTTCTCAAATCATCCCTGAAACTAAGAAGTGATATTCATACCAACTGGCCAAGCGTGCATAAAATAGAAATGGTCACAACAAATAATCAAGATAATCTAATCAACATATATTGCATAGAGAATTAAGCACGGCAATTACATGATTCCTAACCAACACCTAAGTAAATTTAGCTCATAAGGTTCATAACACACGCTACAATCTAAGTATGTGCATCCATAACTACAAGAAATTACAAGCAAAGGTTAATTCCCTCAAGTAGATCTGTAGTTGATGGTCTTCTTGAGTCTCCAATCTTTCCTCCTCTATTTGGCTTCCAAAGATGGAAATTGGAAATGAACTACTCCCCAAAAATGGAATGTATTTGACTTGAGGCGGCTTTTCCCTTTTATAGAGTGAAAGCAAGCCCTAATTAGGTCAAATTGTACACGTGGAAGGCTCTCCAAGCTTCTTAGGTCCGAAAATAGCTCAACTATTTTCAGTTCATTAAAATGGATTACGAGCTATTACGTGGAAGTTTTGCTCCCTGCTTTGCTGGATCACAGAATTTGCTCCCTCAAGTCGCTCAGCAATATATTTTGCACAAGATAACTTCCAAGGCATCCATTCTTCCAAATGGGTTAAAACATATACTATTCATATAAAAGCAGCCCTATTTAGCACAAAAGACACACAAAACACTATAGAACTAAGGCCTAAATAACTCCCTTTTGGAGAGTTATCAGCATTCAGTAAGTGCGACTGTTTCATACTCTCCCAATCTCTTTTTCTTGGATAGAATGTCCTTCAGGAACTTCACGTAAGTAGGCATCTGTTCGAGTGCTTCTACCAATGGAATGTTGATATGGAGCTGCTTTAAAACATCTAGAAACTTTTTAAATTGTGCATCCTGTGAAGCATATTTCAATCTTTGAGGGTATGGAGGTGGTGGTCTGTATTCTGGATCTATAACAAACTTTTTAGCTTTTGCGGTCGCAAGTGCGGTCTCATTCCTCTATTTTTTCTGTGAACTTGAACTTTCATTTTTTTCTTCCAAGGCTTCTTGCTCCTTGGTCTTTTCCTTATTTTGGCAAACTTCTATAGTAACTTCTGACTTCTTTTCTGGAAACGTTTCTTGAGCTTCTTCTGGGATCTTCCTTACTTCTTGATTCACGAGATATTTTGGGCCATCATACTCTAGTTCACTTCTCAAGGTGACTGCCTTGCACTGTTCTTTACCTTCTCGGTGAGGGTTTTCAATCTTGCAGGGCAAGGTCCCTTGTGGTTTATTTTTTATATCTTGAGCAATCTATCCAATTTGTACTTCCAAATTCCTGACAGCGGTATCATTTCTTGCCATGTATTCCTTCATCAGAGCCTCTAGATTTGACTCTTGATTCTGAACTTAGACTGGTTGGAAGTTCTTCTGCGGCTGTTGTTGTGTAAGAGGTTTCCCAAACTGATTTGTTCCGGCGTTACTTGCACTGGCTTGTCCTCTCCAAGAGAAGTTTGGATGTTGTCTCCACCTTGGGTTGTACGTAGCCGAGTATGGGTTCTATCTGTTTTGGTTTCCTTGTTGACCTACATAAAAGACAGATGCGGGATTTAGTGGACAGGTATCAGCAATATGTTCCTCACCACAAATTTCACAGCAGGGAGAAAAGATATCATTGGCGGGGGCTATGTTTGCATGGTTGCCAATAGTCATGCCCATCATGCTGTGGATGGCCTTGATTTGAGCTTGCCTGGTAGAATTAGCCTTCGTCTCTACTGCTTTAGCTGGATTCTTCAGAATTGTTGTTGGCTCAATCTCTCCCCATTGTCTATTATTTGTGGCTATGGTGTCCAATATGGCATGTGTTTCATTTGCAGACTTCTTTAAGAAAGATCCATTTGCAGATGCATTGACTAGCGCCTTCGAAGCTTGATCCAATCCGCTGTAAAAATGTTCTAGGATGATGCATGCAGGCAAATCGTGATGTGGACACTTCCGAACCAACCTTTGGAATCTCTCCCAGGCTGCATCTAAAGGTTCATTATAAGATTGTCTAAATGCAATAATTTCAGCTCTATATTTAGCATTTTTATTAGAAGGAAAAAACTTCTCTAAAAACTTTTCAACCAAGTCGTTCCAAGAAGTGATGGAGTTTGGAGGGAATGAGTCCAACCAAGCTTCAGCATCTCCCTGCAAAGAAAATGGAAAAAGTTTTAGCTTCAACGTATCTTCAGGCACTCCTGTAACTTTAAAAGAACTGCAAATTCTCAAAAATAGCTTGATGTGTTTGTGTGGATCTTCATTTGGAATTCCAGAAAATTGGCCCATGGTATTGAGCATTTGAAACATCACTGGTTTCAACTCAAATTGTGGAGCTTCTATGGGTGGCTCCAAGATTCCTGGATTTAAAGTCTGAAAAACGGGTAAGGCATAGTCCCTTATTGCTCTATTGCGGTCTTCAGCAATATAAATTGGATTTTCATGTGGTGGCACGGTGGAACTGGAGGTGCTGGATGGATTCTCCCACCATTTTGCTCCCTTCCACGATTCTGTGGGTCAACTTAAGGATCGACTCCAGGTTGGTCCATCGGAAATTCTTGTATGTAAGAAGCTTCTTCAAGAGGTTCCTGTGCGCTCAACTCTTGTTGTTCCCTTCTTTTTCGTCTTTGCTCTTTCCGACGACGACGAAAGGTTCTTTCTATCTCAAGATCGATATCAAAGAGTGGACACCCCTTGTTCATGCACTGACCTTAACCTGTAAGAGAAAAACAAAATTGCAAGTCAAAGTCAAATCCTTCTTGAGATAGAAAATGCGGTTGCAATCGAATCGCAATTTCAAATAAACAAAACTGGTTTCACTTTTGGTCCCCGGCAACGACTCCAAAAACTTGATGCAATGTCGAGCTGAAATGTGGAGGTTAGAAAAGATGGTAAATAATGATCAAGATAAATTCAGCCAACCTAGTGCAAGTATACACTATCGCATGTAGTAATAAAAACCTTAGAAATATTCCAAGGGTATCGATCCCACGAGGACTAAATTGGAAACACAGATTTGAAGAAGAAATTGCTCACAGATTGCTTGGATAAGGTAACAAAAGAAATAGTTGATGGTGATTTTTGGAAAATAAACAAAATAAACAAGTAAAGAAAACAATAATAAATAAGCGAGGTGTTCAACATAGTTTCAAACCTAAGGTAAAATAACTCTAATCATTGCTTATTAAACTTAAGTCTATTCATGCATTGGGTCAAATTTAACTTCTATTTGGCCTTGCTCCCAAGAACCGTTAGAAGGCTAAGCGAGTACCATTATGCACGTCTGTGACTCGACTCCCACATAGATAATTCACGAATGCAATCTATAACCCTATAGTTGTTATAGGGTGCCATAGGCAGCCTCGCCCTATAACACCGAATACACTCTTTCGAGCCATTTCTCCTATATCACCTTTATGAGAACCGATATCGTCCGTCCCTTTCGGGTATCAAACTCACATGGCATGCAAAGTCTAAGTGATCAAGTTAAACTCAGCAAGATTCAGAATGATATTCAATAAAGAGTGACATGCAATGAATAGATCTTAAGCAAATAAACACTTTCAAGCTAAGTTAACCATAAGGGCATTCACTATATTGAACCCCTTAATGTGATTTAGCTACGCATGATGGAATAAAGTGTAAGTGAACAACTTTCCACTGAAATAAAGAATAAAGAATACAAATAAATGAAAAGTAACAAGTGCTGGAAATAAGGTGCAGTAACTAAAATTAGGGTTTTTTCTTTTATCCAATCTTTCTAGAGTTCGCTCGACACTCTACTCTCCTTTACAAATGGGAATAGGGTGAAAATCCGTACAAACACTCAGGTTTGATGTCTAACTAAAGGTTAGAATTCAGTCTTCTAAGAAGGACCTCGGGCATCCTTACTCATGGGCGTCTACTAGGGTTCTGTCACCACCCTCTTCTTCCCAGTGAGTTCTACTTGGATTTCTCTTCGAATCAAGGCCTTATATAGTGTGGAGAGTAGTTGAGGAGCCACGAAATAGGTGCTGGTAGGTAGCCCAGTCGATTTCGGGGTCAAAATGACCCACGATGGACTCGAAACTGCCTCTGTCTGTCCAGAAATGCGGTCGCATTTCAATTTTGCCTTCCCAGAAATGCGGTCACATTTTTGGGTTTTTCCAGCCTTCTTTTGTTTTTCTGCACAACACCAAATTAAGTCAAATTCATATCAAATTGGGTCTTTTTAAGCACTTTTAAGCATGAATTGACATAAATGACTCTCAACTCCCTAATTCATCAACTTTAACACTTTTAGAGCTCGGGAATAGTAAATTTGATCTAAACATGCAACTTTTGACAAGAAAATGAGCTAAATATAAGGGTAAAATAGGTATTTTTTTACCCTTATCATGCCCCCACTCGCATGTCTCTACATGAACGACTCAGGATCACATCGTTTGTACTAAATACAAAGTGGGTCTCGTCACATAGTGTTCCCAAGATAAGCTACCCAACCTCTATCCCTATACTATAGACCGTTTTGGCTACTACTCGAACTTGATCCACTTTCATAGCGAAGGGTTCTAGTTGATTGGATTTGGGTTAATTAATGCAAAAACTAAATAACCATTCAATAATATCTTTATTGAATAATCTCAATAACGCTTTATTGATCATAATTAACTTTGTTACATTTACTATCCACGAGTTTTAGGACATAAAACCCAACATAGCCTTAATTTGGTAAAACAAATAGCAATCAATTGTTTAAAGAATAATTGCATTACAAGATCAAAGACCCTAGCCCTTCAATTATTGAATCTCTTCAATTTTGCATGCTTTATTTCATTCTTTCCTTTTGTTTTGATCCAATTTTTTCTCGATTTCGGCATCTAAATAAAATGAATCTTAATTCATTTCGGTAATTCATCTACTTTTGCACAACCCAATTATATTCCCTGTGGATACAATACTTGGTAAATACTTACCATTTTATTACTTTTTTTACAATATGTGGGGAGGGGGATTCGAACCACAGGCCTTGTGGTTATCAGTACAAGGTTATGCCAGTTCAGCTAAACTCTTGTGGGCTACCATTTTATTACTTGTGGCCCGTGCGCTTGCTGATTTTTGGCAACATTGTGCTTTAAATTTTTTTGAAGAAAACTTACCTCCAGAACCGAATACATGATACAAGCAAGCCATTAAATCAAAAATTTCTCAATTGTGGTTAGAAGTTATGAATCATGAAATGACATCACTTCTTAAAAAGGGCACTTGGAAACTAGTTGACAAACCTTTAAACCAAAAGATTAATGATTATAAGTGGATATTTAAAGCTAAGCCCAGAATTAAAGGCTTCCAACAACCATGTTACCAAGCTAGGTTGGTTGCTGAAGGTTTCACATAAGAAAGGGCATTGGTTATAGCGAGGTTTTTTCTCTTGTAGTAAGAAACACTTCCATTCGAGTTCTTTTATCCTTGGTAGTTCAATTGAACTTAGAACTCGAACAAACAAACGTTACTACAACATTCTTGTATGAAACCTTAGATGAAAACATCTATATGAAACAACCCCTAGATTTTGAAGAACCAAATAAGCTTCTGATAGCATGCAAAAATGCTATCTTTTTCCTTCATAATGTAGACTAATTTGTGCTTAATTGGATAATTAATTGAATATCTTTGTTGATTCCAGAGATTATAGAGTTCCAAGGAGCAATTGTTGGATTTAAAAATTTAATGAAGCATTTGGGTCATGTTTGAAGATTAATCAAAGATTAGAAGATTAAGAAGAGAAGAAAAATTGATGAAAGGCCAAGAGAAATCACTAGTTTTCAGCCTAACCGAGATTCAGCATCGAGAAGCTAGGCCAAGAGCGTCTCGACCCTGATGTGCGTGTGCGCCAAGTTATTATTGAGCCAGTGTTAAGATGCTAGCCCAAGAGCGTCTCAATGTTGTGGTTGCTGGGCATCTATATATTTCAGCATCTTCTTCGGCATTAGGGGATGCAAATTGGCTTGAGAGAGCTCCAAAATCAAAGAAAGAGTGAGTGGGCATTTTAGGATTCTATTGGTGCCTTGTTCGAGGTCCGATCGAGGCTCGGGTTGTGAAAGATCAAGGGCGTAAGCAAGGGATTTGTCATCGGTTTCAGCTTTTTCCCCATTTTCTTGTCTCATTTACTATTTTGTTGATGGATTTGCTAGAAATTATGCTTGAGATTATGAACATGTGTACTTAGTTTTTTCGGCATTAGGCCTTGACGGGACTTGTCGAAGGTCCGAGCCAAATAAATTTATAATCCACGGCACTACAACTATTTTGTAGAAATAGTGGTCGGGGTCGAACACAGGAAAAGGAATCTAGCAGATGCAAAATTTTGTGTTCATGCAACTGGGGGTTGGAATAGATGGATGCAGCACAAAAAGATAAAATACTGAATGTAAATGAAGTAGAACAATAAAACATATAATTGAAAGAAATAAGATGGGATTCAATATTAAAAAGGGAACGCTGGATTGGGATTTCTTATGCTTGAATGTTATGTCACTTGGCTTCCTAGTTTAAATATCATTCTATGCAGCTTTTATGAATCTGATTAGCTTCTTGGTTACTCGGAGGACCCCCCTACACTAACCTGTGTTTAATTAACCAATTAACCCAGAACCCTACAGTTAACATGATTAATAAAATTAACATGATCGACTGTCACCCCCATACATAACATAATGACCATCTGAAACCTCGCAATGACCACTAAGCTATGTCTAACTAATCTAAAATAAACAATCTGAAACCTCACAATTGCCTACTTAAATTAGTCGCTTTAGACTCGTGGGTCCAGAATTGCATTAACTAAATATAAATAAAATTTAGATCTAATTAACACAACCTTTAACATGCATCTTAGGCCTATCAAGGGTCGTCACTCCGTAGAGATTGTCTTGCATCGGCCTAGTGGCTATCTAAAAAGAACTGATTGAATGCACAAATAGAAATCTCCTAGGGTCGTCAATTCTAAGAAATTAATCTCATGCATTGGTTTAAACGAGATTACATCTGTAAAACTCATAAAAGACAGCAAGAACAGAACATAAGAAACCAGAAAACTCGGCCAAAAGTCATAACCATTCAAACATAATCTCAATCCAACGATTCCAACGAGTTTATCTACTCTTATGCAATGGAAAACTACAATTAAACATGAAAGAATACATAGAATATGACCTAAAAAGGTCTACACAGCAGTTGGAAAAGTAAAAAGGCGAAAACAATCGAAAATTGACCAAAATTCTAACTTAACGGCGAACTAAACCAAAGCCCTATATTTATAGAAAACGTCGCAGCGTCGAGATGTCAGGCTCGGCGTCTCGACGCCACGAACTTTGTATTTCGTGTCGAGATCGCGTCGGCGTCGAGACGCTAGGGGCAGTGTCTCGACGCCATCCCTAATCCGAGCCTTGCTGCCTTTTTTCTCGGTTTTGTCTCGTTATTTCTCGATACGAAGCTTCAACCTTCGATTCTTGGTGTAGTTCTTCAGGCCCGCTTCGATTCACTTGGGTCTTTTCACCTCCTCGCCGTCCAAGAACACCGAGATGGCGCAAGAACTCCATAATTGGCCCGAATTAACACCAATTTGCGTGGTTGGCTCCCGACATCACCTAAGCTTGAAGTATCTGCAAATAAGGCAAATAAAACATAAAATTCCTCTAACAAGTTTAGATTAGAGGTAATAAAATAGGACTATTTTGGTCCTATCAGGTCTTGAATATAAAGACGTGATTATTTTGTTTAGATTGATTGTCTAATTGTCTTCTAACATTCTGATTATTTATATGAATGTGCTTAATGTGCTTTCTGAACTCTAGCCAAGTTTATGATTGAATTGCTTCTTGATGGAAACTCGACGGAGAAATACCGAGAGTGAACTTGTTCATATAACTAAGTTTAAATGCTCGTAGTGACAGCGAGAGTAGTTGGTTAGGCTTAGAAATCAGATGAACCAGGGCTTAATTAATTGGCTTAAATAAATGCGCTAAAAACACTTAGGCTATTAATCAAGCTAATTATAATTAGGGGAAACCGAAAGGAGAACCTATGTTTTCAAGAAGGTTCTAGATTTATAATCAAGTTAGTAAGATAATTAGCAATCAATCCATAAAAGGTAATCACATTTGATATTCAAGACCCTGTGACGAAACAACTTGTCGAGGGTCGTGTCAAATAAATTTATAATCCACGATTTGTAAAGCTAACTTGTAGCAGTAGTAGTCGGGGTCGATCACAGGGAACAATTGGTTTATTTCTAAACTCTTTTGTGTTTTTGAGGTAACCAAAAAGGGGGGGTTTATGGATAAAAGATTAAGACATAAAGTAAAGGCGGGAAAATAAATAAGGAAAATTAAATGCAAGGCAAGTAAAGGCGGAGTTAGTTGATCTTACCACGAGGATCACTGTAATCGGGGTTGAACTTGGTGTTAAGTTTGATTAATTTCATTCATCGATTATCAATTGATATTTAATTAACTATCTAAGTCTGACGTACTCCAGCAACAAACCAAGAGCCATGATCCAACTATCACAAACATGCAAACGCTAAGTTTGATTCTAGTTTAAATTAATTAATTGGCCTATTAACTAATCTAAACCGCAATGGGATCTAGCCGAATTAATTCACATGCAACGGGCAACAAACCACAATTACAATTGATTAAATCATTTAGTTCAAGGGACGCATGCGTAATATCATAAAGTTAACCTATTTGCTACTTAGATTTAGCAAGTAAATTTAGATAGGTCAAGGTTGTCAATCTTTCCTACCACAATCTAAACTTGTATGTAAAGAACTAAAATCACAAAGACAATTAACTAAGTAATTAAGAATGGTCTCATAAAATTGAATCAAACTTACAAACCGAGGTCCCGATTACAACGATCTGAGCTTAGTTGACCATAGACAAGCACCTCCAAGCTCGAGGCTCGGTCAACCGACCCTTAGACTAAGAAAACTTAAAAGAACTTTTGAAACTAGAGAGAAAAGTGGCTACAAAAATGTAGTGAGGGATGAATTGATAACTTGCAAAAAGCAAGTTATTTATCCTTTAAACTTAAGCTAAACACAAGGCCAAAATAAACAAAGATGCGCTGCTTCAGCACAGAAAGAAAGAAAAATGTGATAGTTTTATGCGGCGAGCTATATTCATGTATGCGGTGAGAAATTATTAATATAGGGCGATAACGCAACTAATTCAGTTGGTTTTCAAAGTTTCTTCTCAGCGTAGGCACACATCCCAAGAAGATCGAGAGACAGATAAGATGATGAAAAGACAGCGCTGACACAACTAAAACAACTAACGCAAGTGGGCGGAAAAAGGGGAGAAAAGTTGACTAAATGATGATTAACACAAGTTGCTAATTACTTGGAGAAGCCATCTTCCCTCGCCTATAAATAGAAGCCACTCACTCAAAGAGGGGCAGATCAATTTCATTCATTTTTGGCTCAAAGGAGAGAAGAAGGAAAACGAAGGAGAAAGAGAAATCACAGAGAATTGTGATTAGGAGCAAGCTTGTGGTTGTAATGTTTTCTTTCATGATGTCTTGTTTTGCTCGCATGAGCTAATTTCTTTTTCAAGGCTTAGCACAAGCACCTCATGCAGTGATAAGAATATTTTGTTCGCGCATATTTTGATTTAAATGAAACAATAATTGCCTTCTACTTAGTTGCTACACTATTTTCATTACTAACTCCCGCTTGGCCAGCTGGATGCGGTAGCAGTATGTTAAATCCCTGACAGGTAATGCATGCGGACATCTCTAAGTAGAGCAAGTTAGCGCATAACATGTAGTCTTGGTAGAATTAAATCACTACCGCTAAAAGATAGTGCATGCATGAGCTTAGATTGCGTTATGACTAACGCAGTCCCTTGTAAGTTTAGAGAACTACGCCCAACGCATAAACTAGCCAAATAACCAATTGATAGTTTTGTGCCAAACGCATAAGGAATACCGGAAGGGAAACTTATGAATTTTTCTCTCTTAGGCATTAATGGATCAATTACTCAAAGTATGCGCTACAAAGTTCTTGTAGACGCATGAGGTTGCGACCGCAATAGCCTTGATTTTATTCTCCTTATAATTTTTCCTTTCACTCTCGTTGCATGTTTTGTTTTATGCGAGTATTTACTTTTCAATTATACCAAATCTCTTATTTATTCTTTTAAAATAGTATCATACGTTTTGAGTTTAGATCAGTAAATATTGTCAAAAACTTTGTGAATATCCCTTCCCTGTGGATTCGATCCTGGACTTACCAGGTACTACTTGATTTTGTCAATTTATACTTGGATTGATTACTATCTACGACTATATTTCTAAACATACTGACAAGCAATCAAAAATCGCCAGCCAAATAAGAAAAAATCAAATTTTGGAAATCTGCCTAGCGTCGCGATGTTGTCCCTTCAATTTTGGAAACTTGCTCTCGGATTGCCCTAGCGTCGCGACGCTGTTCGCCAGCTTGATCTCTAGGGAGTTTCCTTATTAGGTTAGCGTCTCAACTCTGATGATGGGCGTCTCGACGCTAATGAGGCTCCAAGGGAAGAATGGTCATTTTACACTTCGGTTTCGCTCGTTTAAGTCCTGAATTGCTTCCCAAGCTCCGGTGAGGACCTATCGACATATTATACTCATTTTAGAGCATTTTTTTCGCAAGGAATTCAACTAAGATAAGCAAATTGGGAGATTCTAAATGTATAACAAATTAGACCGATCACCCTGCCTCTCTGAATTAATTGGTTTCCTCCACATTTTTATTCTTTTGCTTTATTTTAATTTTCAAACTGAAAAACCAACTTTGTCTCGATAGATGTTCCTAGATAAAATGAATTTTGATCATTTCTTGTGTTCGATTTTGAATTTCATTTAGTTACACATAACTCCCTATGGATACGATATCTGGAATATTTTCATTTTATTACTTGACTCATGCACTTGCGGCTTGCATAATAACACACATCAGCTTCACATGGTTGGTAACATAATAACACGCATCAGCTTCACATGGTTGGTCACTTGCAAAAATCAATATATGGATTGAAACAATCCTCTAGACGATGGAATAAATATTTTATTTGATGCTTTCATTTGTTCTAAAGGTTTTATAAGCCATTCTTTTGATTCTTGTGTTTACAAGAAAACCATTGATGATAATACCTTTATTTTGTTGTTGTATGTTGATGACATATTGATGGCCTCAAATGATATCCATGAGATAAATAAACCGAAACATCAGTTAAGTAGAAAATTTGAAATGAAAGATCTTGGTAATGCAAAAAAAAAAAAAATATATAGGAATGGAATTAAAAATGGATAAGTTATAATATTGTTTGTTTATTTGCCAAACTGATTACTTGAATAAAGTGGTTAAGTGGTTTAATATGGAGAATAGCAAACCGATTAAAACTTCATTAGCTCAACATTTTAAATTATTTTGTGTCCAATCTCTCCTTCTACTGATGAAGAAATGGCGGCTATGAAATCAACCCCTTATGCAAATCTCGTTGGTAGCATTATGTGTAACGTCCCGTGTTTCGAAATTATGCTATTTTGGGTTAATCAAGTTTAAATTCTACTTTGGAAAAAATAGAATTTAATTATAGCCTTCAGTTGATATTTTAAAGCCAATTAGGATATTTCCTCCCCGTGTGTTAATGGGTAAAAATCCTTTGTACTTTTGAGTGTATTCGTCAGTTCCTAATGAAAACGTTCTTCTGATTCTAAGAGTGGATGTAGACTTCGGTTATAACCACTATAATTTGTGTCTTGCTCTTCTTCCTTATTGCTTTAATTTGTTTGTTTTTTATGCTTGATTTCTTCAAGTTACTGCTTTTAATGAAATTTACTTTTCAAAAAAAAAAAAAAAGTGGGAATTAGAGGTTGTTTATATCCTTATTAAGAACAATTGACAGCCAAAGTTAACAAATACTAAAGAAATAAATTATTAAACTACACTTGATTAATACCTCATATGACAAACACAACATCTGAGTACAGCTAACAAAATAGAACTCAACAAAAGAAGCCATGAGATTGCAAGAACACAAAAAGTAAAACTTCTATATATACATCAGAACAATCAATAACATCAATAACAACAACTCTTTTTAGACCAAAGAACAAAATAAATATTAGAGATGAGAGAACCTAGCTAGTTTATCCATGGTAGTTGTGGCAAAGTGATATCGATAAGTCTAAGTCGATATCGTGTTGAAGTGGGGAATTTTTGTTACGAGCGCTCGAATAAGAGGAGGATAACACGTTGCGGATGTCGGGGGCCGGAGCAACGGCGGGGTTAGTTGGTTGTAGAGAAGGATGGTGTAGGGATAGAGATAATGACAGTTCAAAATCCTTGGCTTGGCCTTCTTGGTCCTGTTTGTTGTGATCTTCAACTACGACCTTTTCCCCATCCCTATTGTCTTTACGACGTCGCATGGGCATGGGCTTAGGCTTTTGTTCCTCTTGCTTTGTCAGCTGTGGTCAAACCAGAAGAAATCATTTTGTGAGGGATTATTTGTAGAGCTTGCATTGTACCGCCAATTCTCAAAATATGTTTCTATTTTCAAATTACTCAGTTTTATAACTTTTATTATTTAAATTAAATAATAATTTTTTTGTGGTTTGCTATGTGCACTCTTGTGTTTTTTGGACATTGATACTTTCACACACGGTGAATATTGAATATTTTGTTACTGAGATTCAACATTTTGTTATCTATAATTTGAACGGAAAATTTTTTAGTACTATCACTTCCTTTGTTCACACGATAATTTTATCTTCATAAATTTAATGTTAGTAGATCCTACATTATCATTTTTCAAAGAATATGACATGGCAAACAATAAATGGAATGAGTATCCAATACTACGATAGTATTATAAATTTTCCTAAATTTAAAGAGGTTGAAGAGAGAAAATCTCAAACTTCAAGAAGATAAAGGAATTAATAAGGAAGATGTGAGAGAATCTCTCTTCTTCTCCCTCCAAAAATTTATCCTTTCTCTCTCAACCTCCCCTTCCCACGCTTCCCTCTCTCTCCTCATGATACTCTCCTCTCCAAATTTCTTCCTCATAAAAGATTTAGGCCAGTTAATAACTATTTAGTCACTATTTGATTTTTGTTTTTATTTTAAAAAATTAAGTTTATAAACCGTACTCCTTCCAATAACTTTTTTGTTTTGTTATCTACGTTCTTTCCAAATTTTTAAAAACATGTCAAATTTTGAAAATTACTTTGTTTTTGGAATTTGGCTAATAATTCATGTGTTCCTTAACAAAGATGAATATCACTTCAAGGAAATTGGAAGAAAACAAAAAACCAAAAATTGAATTGTTATCAAACGAGACTTTAGTTTTTAGTGTTTGGTTTTTGAAAATTATGTTTGTTTACTTCCAGTTTTTCTACAATGATTTTCATCCTAGTTAAATCTACATTTGAATTTCTAACCAAATTTCCAAAACAAAAACAAGTTTTTGAAAACTACAGCCCTGTTTGATAACCATTTGGTTTTTTGTTTTTGGTTTTTGAAAATTATGATTGTTTTTTCCCAAATTCCCTACCATGGTTTTCATCCTCGTTAAGAATCCATTTGAATTCCTAGCCAAATTCAAAAAACAAAAACAAGTTTTTGAAAACTTTTTTTTTCAAAATTTGACTTGGTTTTTGAAAACAAAGAAGAAAATAGATACTAAAACAAAGAAAACATACGTGGAAATAGGTGTGTATAAGCTTAATTTTCAAAAACCAAAAACCAAAACCAAATAGTTATCAAACGGGACCTACATTTTTTGAATTTTACAAATATGAGTAATTCAATTATCGAAATTTATTTTTTGATAATTATTTGTATTTATTTATTTATTTTATTTTTTTTTTGAGATAGAGAAAAGTAGGGGTAGGGAGGGAAGGAGAGACATACCAAGAGAGACTATTGAGAGGGAGAGCAAGAAAATAGATTAAAGAAAGATTATCTCTTATTAATCCCTCTTCTCACTCTCTCACATTGACAATCTTTATCTCTTTTAATAAGTCAATTTTTTTATTCTATTACAAAGTTATCTTGTGAAGAGATGACTTACTCTCCACCTTATTAAAATCTATAATATTTTTAAAATAATTATTAGAAATATTTTACAAATAAGTTTCAAAAAACAAGTCTTGAAAAATATATTTGCAAATAAGTTTTAAGAAACAACGTTAGAAAAGAAAATAAAAAGTGCAAATACACATCACAATCATTTCTTTTCAAATACTGCTTTATAAATGGCTGATAAGGAAAAGGGTTGAGAGAATTTCTGAATGTTGGTCTAAAAAAAGTGGAAAAATGAGATGGGACATTGGCAAAAATACAAAATAGCTTATCATTCTCCAGTTTCAAGACCATGTTATATTAATATTCTCCTGCACCAACAAATTTCTCAAAATCTGTGAAACTTCCCAACAAATCACGGTTTGAGTAAAAGATAAATTTAACCATGCAACGTAAAATTAAAAGTTTAAACATCTATTTTGAAATTCTTTGTAAGTTTTTTCCTTTATAATATGAACACAAACATAAAAGTTCATTGACTGGTAGGTTTTTTTAGAAAACTAAATTAAATTACAAATTTGGTACCTATATAATTTGGTGAAAGTTAGTATTTAGTCCCTATGATTTTAAAATTAGAATTTTGTCATTATGGTTTGATAAAACCTCATTAAACAATCCTTATCACATTCTCAATCCGTTAGAATTTCGTTCTTATTCTACCACATACTCAATCCTTACGGGTTCGAATGCATTAACCACAAATGTTGTTGAACTAAAAAAATAATTAATTAATTAAAAAAATTGTTCTTCTTTTTTTTAAAAAAAAAAAAAAAATTGTTCTTCTTTTATGGTGCATTTATTGGAAAATTGTATATATTTGTATAATTTAAAAAGATTATAAAGTTTAATTATGGCTAGTTGTATATTCATTTTAGTTAGGATTTTTATTTCTAAAACTTATTTTAGAATATTCTTTTCAAAAAAAAACTTATTTTAGAATATAGAATCACAAATGTAGTGGTGGAGCCCAAAAGAAACGCTACTTATGTCAGTTGAGTTACTTAAGTTGGTAGATTCTTAATTCTTATTTTCTATTTTTTAAAATAATAAATTGTGTATAATTTTGGTATCTTTTATAAAGAAGATTTTCCTTGTTTTTATTACCATTTATACTAGGGCAGAAATATAAACTTTTTAAAGGCCTACATTCCTTAGAGAACCACTTGTATAAGACAATAAAAAAGGTTTAAATCCTATTTTGGTTCTAAACTTTTAGGATTATTCTATTTTGGTCCCTGAATTATCAAAATGTTTGTTTTGGTCCTTGAACTGTCAAGTTTGCTCCATTATTTTAGTCCCTAAGCTTTTAAAATGTCTATTTTAGTCTCTGAATTTTCAAAAAATAACTATTTTGGTCCTTACTTTTATTTCAATTTCAACAAATTAATGACATAGCTTTGAGTATGTGTATTAGATTGTTAATACGAGCATGATTTCAAGTCAAATAAGTGAGAGACGAACATTAGGCTAAGCGGATTTGAAATATAAAAGTAACATAACAAGAACCAAAATGATTAGTTTTAAAAAGTTTAGAGACTAAAATAGACATTTTGAAAGTTCTTAGACTAGAATAGAATAAATTTGAAAGTTTAAAGACCAAAATGAACGTTTTGAAAGTTTAAGGACGACTAAAATAGAACAAACTTAAAAGTTCATAGACTAAAATGAGATTTAAACCAATAAAGAATTAACCCTCCATCCATTCAAATTATCTTCCTTTTTTTTTTTTTTTATCTGTCTCTTCAATTTAATAAAATCAAACTTATAAACCAAGAAAAAAAAAGGGTTTGGTGTAGAAATAATAGTCAACCCTCCATGAATTCCCCTTTTAAAAAAGCAGTAGAGAGAGAGAGAGAGAGAGAGAGATCAGACCTGTGAAAGTGAGAGAGAGAAAGGTGAGGCAGAGGCAGGATGATCCATGTTTGTAGTATGAATATGGTCGTTGGGCATGGCATTGGCCTTCACATCATAATCATAAGCATAAGGATCTGATAGCGATACTCTCTCAGTCTCATATATTATTCCTTGCCTGCGCTCCTCCATTTTCTCCTCTCTCTTCCAACAACTCCTTCTGCCGCTACTCTCACACCAATGCAAATATTATTATTCATCCCATTTCTATTTCTTTTTTTAATATTATTTTTCGCTTTCCAATTATCTAATTTCCTCCGATTTTAACTTTAATTTATGACACCCAATCTTTTATTTTTTTGGAAGCATGTGTACAAGCTAATTTCAACAGAAATTACACAAACCCCAAAGTTTTGTAAATTATTACTTTCTCTAATCATAACATACATTATGGGAAAAATTAATTATTCTAACGTTAAACTGTCAATAGAATATATTTAAATCATCAACTTTAAAGAATGTTGTAATTTAAACTCTACATTAACACAAAAAAAAAAAAAAAAAAAGAAGAAAGAAAAAAAGTTAAGAGTCTTATAGAAAGGATAGGTTTGAAATTGTTTTTGAAATGTTAAAAGCAATTCTAGGAGAGTCTTAACCGTCCTAGTTGTTCAGTTAAACTAATTATTTAATAATTTATTTGAATAATTTAGATTTATTCAACTTTTTATAACAATTCTTCCTCCTAAAATTTTATCAAATAATTTAGGTTAAATGAAATAACTTATTTAAATCATATAAATTTTTAAACAATTAAATAAGAATAATTGAAACAATATGTCTACTTTGGTATTTATAGCTCAATCACAACAATTTTGTATTATTTTACCAAACACTATAATTTTCTTTTTCAAGTTAAAGTTAAAATTTACCAAACATTAATTAGCTTCATGTTACAATTGATTTTTCTAAAAGCAAAAGTTGCGAACAATTATTTTAAAAACTAGAGCAATTCCAAACTAAGTTAAATTCACGTTTCATTATTTGTTTAATAAATTCAAACTCATTAAAACCGTAAGTATCGATATTCCTCTGAGAGTTTACATATAAATAACTTTATTACCTTCTGGAGCGTTGAGTGCTGCCAACGCCCTCTGATTTTGATTCCTTAGAAAGTCTCATTGATGAATGTAAGACTTTCAGATTTTCTTCTTCAAAACTTGGTTTTCTACTTCTTTCTGCAACTCACACACATGCCCGCAGTCAAATTCCAATTCACAACAATATATATTATATATATATTCTTGGAGATAACCAATTAAGATTTAAACTTAGGATACATTATACATATAATGTAGAGGAACTAGTGAGTAATTTGATATTTGATCTATTTTGATTTTTAAGGTGGACTAAATGTTGATTATATGCACATAATTACGTTTTTTTTTTTTTTTTTGAGATACGTCAACATTTGGAGGTGGGAGATTCAAACCTCTGACCGCTGAGCTATGCTCGCTTTGGCAATAATTAAGTTCATATAGTATTTGTACTAGATTTATCATAACATCTAGAATTTTGTTTTTCTTTAAATAATGGGTTATCTTTAAGTAAACTACTACATTGCTTTGAATTTCAATATAATATGGTTCACACTAGTTTATTAGAAACAACAGATCTCTTTATATTTTCATAACGACGATAAAATATTGAGCTTAAGTATGCTTCAATAGTTAAATATTGATTGCCCTACAGAATGGAAAATCTTTGAGAAAAGAAGAAAAAATTAATACACGGAATAATAATGTTATATGAATTCATCACAATACACATGAAAATTTACTAATTCTAAAGTAATAGGAAAATTCTAAAACAAACCAATATATATATTAATGTAGAGAAATGGTAACATGATATATATTGTTAAAATAAAAATGTGAAAATGTACGTACCAGCATGTCTTCCAATAAAGTCACCTCTCATACTCCTATACATCTGCATAATTCAAAGAATATACAATAATTAAGAAGAAAAAAGAAAATAATAAAAAAAAAATAGTAAATCAAAGTTGACAGAAGGGAAGACCTGAAGATGGCTCTTAACGTGTGATATAGAGAGGCCTTTCACATCCATCAACTGAAGCACAAGCTTGGGAGTTGCCTCTGCAAAAAAAATTAAAAATAAATAATTCTAGAGAGAGAGAGAGAGAGAAAAAAAAGTAAAAATAAAATAAAAATAAAATTACTTTGATGGCCACCAAGGGTTTGAATGGCGAGGAGGAAAGAGTGATGGAGTTGAGGAGTCCATCTTAAACGCGGCGTTTTGGATCTTATGTACTGTCTAACAACACGTCTCATTTTTTTCTTCTTCTTTTTCAGTCGTCAAGTTCTTTTCATTTCAAGAGGATTATTTGAAAGTGGTTTTTTGAGGCTTAAAAGATGAGAGAGAGAGAGAGAGAGAGAGAGAAGTAGAGATCACGAGAAAGGGGAAATGGGAATTAAGCTGAGAGGAAAGACTAGGAATTGGTGCTTTTGCTGTGGCCTCGTCGCTGTCACTGCTAACAAGTAAGAAAGAACAAAGAACAAATACATGTATTAGTATTATTATTATGACACACACAACACAACGCTAGAGACCAAACTATATCTTATATTAAAAAACAAAAAAAAAAGGTGGGTTTCAATCATATTTTGTACCACTTCTTCTGGTTTTTGCTTTTGTCTATTTGGTCTAACACTTTGAATCGATGGATCGTTTTGGTTTTTATGAAAAAATCATAACATAAATTTTGTAGACAGATAAAACTCTTTAATGTAGAACTCAGATATATATTTTTAAAAATGTATTGAATATATTGTCGAGCGACTCAAAAAAAAAAAAAAAAAAACAAAGAAGGATAAATTACAAGCTTAGTCCCTAAACTTTTAGGCGTGTCTATTTGGTAGTTAAATATATATATATATATATATATATATATATATGTTTACTTGATCTCTGAACTTTTAATTTTGTGTTTAATAGGTCTTTAATGTATTTTATATTTTTTAAAATTATTTGAACTATTAGATATAAAATAGAATTTTATGTCTAATAAGACCTTAAGCTTTCAATTTTTGTGTTTAACAGATTTGTGAATTTTAAAGAACGTCGAATGAGTCAAGGGCCTATTAGACATAAAATTGAAAATTAAGGGACTTATTGGACACAAAATTGAAAACTTAAGAATCTATTAGACGATATTTTTTAAAGTTCTGGGATCAAATAGATACAAAATCAAAAAGTTCAAGGACGTTTAGACACTTTTTCAAGTTTAGCAACCAAATAGACACAAATCTAACTATTCAGGGACCAAACATGTAACTTAACTAACCAAGAAAGATTTCAAAAATGATGAAATAAAGTGATCCAATGAGCATTTTTTTTTTCAAATTATCGGAGCTAAACAACATGTTTTGAAAGAATGTGGGTTAAAAAGGAACAAAGGAGGAAAGTATAAAGACCGATAAAATGAATATTTTGAAAGTATATGAACGTAAATTGATAAAAGTTGAAAGTATAGAAATGGCCAAAAATAAATGTCAGAATGCCTTTAAATCACATGAATCAAACCGAACAAAAGCTAAATGTACAAAATCCGTCGTCAAAATCAACATTTTGAAAGTACATAGTGTTAAGAGAGCACATTAGAGCTGAGATTATTGTTGTATTATTCATCTCCGTATTTTGGTTATCAATTCATTTTTTCAGTTGTAAGCTTTGTGTATTTCTGTTCACAGTGTGTCATTAATAAAAAAAGTCATCTATGCTTTACATTCTTATTCTTTAGTCAGACGAAAATAAGTAAAAGTTGAAATAACATAAACCATGAAAACATTTTGAAAGCACATGGGCTCAAACTAAACCAAACTTAAAAAAATAATTAACAAAACCGCAAAAATGAATATTGAAATTACAAAAACCATCAAAATAAATATTTTGAAAAAAGGTAGGAAAATGAAGTAAATATGAGACAAAAATGTAGGATTTAAACCGGAAAGAATATAGTGAATGGCTTATATCTTTTCACGGGCGTCATTGATTTTTGGCCTTCATTCTTCTTCGGCCAAATGATTACCCCTATGCCGAGTTTCCGAGTTGCCCCTCTTTTGACCCTTTCCAACCATCATAAGCGCCAATCCTTGTCATCATCACAATAATTCTTTTTCTCTATTATATTCCTTTCTTTAAATAGTTTTATTATTTCATATCAACAATAGAGAATATAGTTTGTCCAAAAAAAAAAAAACAACAGAGAATTTAGTTTTGTCTTTAGAGGTCACGAATATCTATGCCTTTTTTGTGAAAGTGCTTTTTTTAGGGAATCATGCAATAAATAATAAAGTTCTCGCTCTCTTATAACAAAGTTGTAAATGTGTATGTATATATGTACCGTGTGTTAATTATTATGTATACTTTATATGCATTTGCACTCATTTTGTGTTAAGGTTTTTAGTATCGTAATGATTATTGTTATAGGTAATTTTGGACCACTCCGATATACACAGAGCTGACGAGGACAACCCGACACAAGTCCAGAAATAGGACTGAAGAATGAACCCTGGAGGCGAAACGGGCCAAGGGGTCGGGCCAAGGCTGAAGGGATCGGCCTTTTGGGCCGACCCCCTGTTCGGCCTCGGCCTTGGGCCCATGGTCGGCCTTGGCCATGGGCCGAGGCCGAGTTTCTCCGACTCCGTTCGGTCCCTGCTGCCTCTAATCGCCCCGGATCCGCCTGGTTCGTCCCGAAACGCCTCCGAATTCCTAAAAACCTAGGAACATGAGCAAATATTTAAACCTCTCTTCGTCACTGAAGATGGGATCTCGAACTCGATTCTCTACTCTCTCCTCTTGCTCTCTTGCTCTCCTCCTTCCGTTTTCTGACTTAAGCATCGGAGACAGTGTGGCAAGCACCACACCGGTGTGCAGGTTTTCTGTCTTGCAGGCCACGTCTTTCCCCCTCACAAACAAATTTACCGTTGGTGGCACGTGAAAGTCAGTTGAGTTCCTCCCGACTAAATTTGACCATCAACAATTATTATTTGAATTTTTTTTAGTAACTGATTTGTTCTTGATTCTTTTGTTTGATATAATGCATTCATGCTTGTTCCAAAATCCCAAATTCCAAAGACTCCAAATGACTTTGATAGGATTCCAATTACTTTATCTATGTGTCTTTTTTTTTTTTTTTTCTCTCGTGATTTAAAAGCTAAGAATCTTGAGATGTGTAACCAATAAAAAGTTAGGGATACCTCGACAACAACATGCATGACTTAGATCTCCACTCTCGATCAAACACGATAAAGTGTCCAACAAGATGTAAATGAAAGTGTTAAAGAGTTTCAATCACATGCTTGGACGCAAAATGTCATAGACTTCATCAAGGCATGTCCTACTTATGCATTTGTGATCAAGCCTTTTCAATTTAGTGCATGACATGTCTTTATTTCTTAACTTGCAACCAAATTTAGAGAGAATCTGGAAGTTGTATTTCACATAAAGTAGAACAAAAATATATGGTTTTGTATTCAGAGGATCACGATATTTCTAAGTTTCTTTTATATATAACAACATGTAGTGGTGGAAGATTTGAATTTTTTATCTTCGAGTCAAAGATAGATACTTTAATCAGTTGAGGTATGCTTTGATTGGCATCTCATAAGAAAGTTTTAGTCTACACATACAGGTGTGTAATTATAATGTATATTTTAATAGTTCAATAATAATTAACATGTACTCTCTGTTAAGGATGATAGGCCCGTGGGCCACAAAGAGGAGGAGAAGAAGAAGACTATGGGCCAGTCCACAAAGCCCAGAAAGCAAGAGGACATACTACATCAATTCCAGAAGGATCGTTCAACTAATCCTCCAGCCAAGTAGAATAATTCTGTTATTTCATCTACCAATTGTGTTTCCCCATTTGTCCTCTGCTGTATTTTTAATATTCATTTATTCTTTATTCTTTGGTCTTCTTCCTTGTATATATGGGTCCTCCTGATTTTTGGGTGAATAAGAGAAATTGAGTCTTATCTCCAGATCTTCCTCTTGATCATATTTTTTCCTAATTTGGTATCAGAGCTACGATGACCAGCGTCAATTCCACCGTGAATTCTGCAGCAAATCCTGGAGCTACAACCTTTAGTAGCCCTCCGCTTAATCAGCTCCTAAATCAGGTAACTACTATCAAATTAGACCGCGGCAACTTCCTTCTGTGGAAGAACTTGGCATTACCTATACTGAGAAGTTATAAATTAGAGGGTCATTTGACCGGAGTCACTCCATGCCCGTCAGAATTTATTCAAACCGTAGCAGCTAGGGTAAATCCCACATCGCAAGCGGATGCTGGAGCAACGAGTTCTCAAACCGCTGCAAGTGAAGCAGCTGGTCTGTCTACGACACTGGAGGTAAATCCTCAATACAAGTCGTGGGTTGCGGTCGATCAACTATTGTTGGGTTGGCTCTACAACTCAATGACGCCAGAAGTTGCCACCCAGGTAATGGGTTTTGAGAATGCCAGGGAGTTGTGGGCTGCCATTTAGGAGCTTTTTGGAGTGCAATCACGGGCAGAGGAGGATTATCTCCGCCAGGTATTTCAGCAATGTCGAAAAGGTACTTTAAAGATGACTGACCTTTTACGTGTTATGAAGAGTCACGCAGATAACCTCGACCAAGCAGGCAGTCCAGTTAGTACGAGAGCCTTGGTGTCACAAGTTCTTCTCGGGCTTGATGAGGAGTATAATCCGGTGGTTGCTATGATCCAAGGTCGAGCAGGTATCACTTGGTCAGAACTTCAGGCCGAATTACTTGTGTTTGAAAAGAGGTTGGAGCTGCAGACCAACCTTAAAAGCTCATTGTCATTTGGCCAAGGAGCTACTGTGAACATGGTAAGCAGCAAGGAAAGTAGTGGAAATTTGAAAAATCAAAACAACAACAGCAGAACCAATGGATTTGGACGAGGAAATCAACGAGGAGGTGGAGGACGATGCAGAGGTAGAGGACGTAGCTATGGGTCCTTCAATAATAAGCCTACATGCCAGGTATGTGGTAAGATAGGGCACACGGCGTTAATGTGTTATCAACGTTTTAACAAAGAGTTTAGTGGTCCTGTACAAACTCAGAACAGGGGAGATAATAGCACAAGACAGAATAGTCAAGGACATGGTGGACAACCTGCTGCCTTTTTGGCTAATAATAACAATGCGTTCACTGCAACACCAGAGACTATCATGGATCCTAGTTGGTATGCTGACAGCGGTGCCTCCAATCATGTGACTGCGGACTACAACAATTTGACTAATCCCATGGACTATGAAGGTAACGAACGTGTGACAGTAGGTGATGGAAGTAAATTACAGATTACTTATGTTGGAAATTGTTGTCTGAATACTGGGAATAAGAAACTTGCCCTTGAAAATGTCTTGTGTGTGCCCCATATTGCAAAGAATCTTGTGAGTGTGTCAAAATTAGCCCGTGATAATCATATATATGTTGAATTTCAGGATGACTTTTGTCTTGTTAAGGACAAAACTACGGGCAAAACTCTGCTGAAAGGAGTGCTTGATGATGAACTGTATCGTCTGGATGGTGTAGAAGCAAACTCAGTTGCTAGTCCTACAACCTGTGGCAGCAATCAACCTAGTATAAATAACACTGAGTTATCTACGTTTGTTTTATCTAGTACCGTGAATGTTGCAATTTCAAAAAGTATATGGCATAGGCGTCTTGGTCACCCGTCTGAAAAGGTTCTAGAGTCGGTTTTGAAACGCTGTAATCTAAAGTCAAAAGTTAATGAGAAACTTCTGTTTTGTGAAGCATGTCAATTTGGCAAAGCTCATGCATTACCTTTTCCTCATTTTGTGTCACATGCCTCTAGTAGGTTTGATTTGGTGCATACTGATCTGTGGGGACCGGCCCCTATAAGTTCTACAGATGGGTTTCGTTATTACATACTGTTTTTAGACGATTTCAGCAGATTTGCTTGGATCTATCCTTTAAAACAGAAAAGTGAGGCTTTAGAAGCGTTTAAACACTTAACTGCTGTCATTAAAAATCAGTTTAATAGTTCTATTAAAGCTTTGCAATCTGACAATGGAGGTGAGTACACCAAGATACACAAGCTGTGCAGTGAAATGGGGATCAAAACCAGGTTGTCCTGTCCTCATACATCCCAACAGAATGGGAGAGCAGAGAGGAAACACAGACATCTAGTAGAGACTAGGCTAACCTTACTTGCACAAGCCTCCATGCCGTTGAAGTTTTGGTGGGATGCTTTTGTTATGGCTACAATACTAATAAATGGTCTTCCTTCGCAGGTTGTCAATGGAAAATCACCGTTGGAACTAATGTATGGAAGGAATCTTGATCCCAATACATTGAGAACATTCGGCTGCGCCTGTTATCCGTGCATTCGACCGTATCAGACACATAAGTTCGAGTTTCATTCAGAACAATGTGTCTACTTGGGCCCAAGTTCTGTTCACAAAGGCCATCGGTGCATGAATTCCGGTGGACGGATATATGTCTCTAGACATGTAAGGTCCAATGAAGAAATGTTCCCATTTGCTTCTGGTTTTTCAAAGGCAGCAAGTTCATCTACTGATCGTGCATTGTCTCCTTCAGTACAACAATGGTTCTCTCATGTGTCCACCATCAACAACCAAAATACCCCACAACCTACACAAAATATCCCACCTACACAAACTGTGTCCTCCCAGACTCAGTCTAGCCAACTCCATCACTCTAGTCAAACAAACACACACCAGACACCTACTGCATCTCCTTATGTTCAACCCTTAGCGTCTCCATTACCCTCTTGTCAACCCCTAGCCAGTCCCTCAGTATCTAACATAACTCCTTTCTCAGCGTCCCAATCTCCCACCCCTGACTCGAATACTCCTGCAGCTGCCTCTCCGTCTCCTGAGTCCAATTTGCCTCCCACAATCCAGCCAACTCACCCAATGATAACCCGAGGGAAAGCTGGTGTGTTTAAACCGAAAGCTTGGGTGACAAAATCCTCTACAGATTGGTCTGTTACAGAACCTACTCGCATCAAAGATGCTCTTGCCACTCCCCAGTGGCGGGCTGCAATGGAAGCAGAGTACTCAGCCTTACTTAAAAATGGAACTTGGCACTTAGTTCCTCCTTCACCGAATCTGAATATCATTGGAAACAAGTGGATATTTCGTATTAAAAGAAATCCAGATGGTTCCATACAGCGTTACAAAGCTCGTTTAGTAGCAAAAGGGTTTCATCAAAGTCCGGGGATCGACTTTTTTGAAACATTTAGCCCGGTTGTTAAGGCTTCCACTATAAGAGTCATACTTGGCGTAGCAGTGACAAAAGGGTGGAAGCTTCGCCAACTAGACTTTAATAACGCATTTTTGAATGGCAAGTTGGATGAGGCAGTCTACATGAGTCAACCGCCGGGTTATGAGGACAAGCGTTTTCCATCCTATGTGTGCAAGCTTGACAAAGCTATTTATGGCCTCAAACAGGCACCACGTGCGTGGAGTAATACCTTGAAGGCTACACTACTGTCGTGGGGATTCTTAAATGCACGGTCAGATTCTTCTCTCTTTATTTATCGAAACTCAACTGATATTATTCTGCTGTTAGTCTACGTGGATGATGTTGTGATTACTGGGAACAATACCTTGCTGGTTGATCGTTTAATTAAGACCTTAGGTGGGCAATTTGCCTTGAAAGATCTTGGAATGTTAAGCTATTTTCTTGGTATCCAAGTTCACTACTTGCCAAATGGTATTCTGTTGAATCAGAGGAAATACATAGATGATCTTTTATATAAGCTAGAACTTCCAGATCTTAAACCAGCGAGGTCTCCAGGTGTTGTCGGTCAGAAGCTGTCTTTACACAGTGGTACTCTTCTTGAGAATCCAACAAGGTATAGAAGTGTGATAGGTGCTCTACAATACCTTACTCACACTCGACCAGATATTGCATACACAGTGAATCAACTCAGTCAGTTTCTTAAGTCACCAACTGATTGTCATTGGCAAGCAGTCAAATGTGTATTAAGGTATGTCAGTGGTACTCGGGATTATGGCCTTTATATACAGCAAAGTGACGACTTGAGCATCTCCGCTTACTCAGATACAGATTGGGCATCCAACTTGGATGACAGAAAGTCTGTTGCTGCATATTGTGCCTTTATAGGTAATAATCTGGTTTCATGGGCTTCCAAGAAACAGAATGTTGTTGCTCGGTCGAGCACAGAATCTGAGTATCGTGCTCTGACGTTAGCGTCTACTGAGGTTGTGTGGTTACAGCAGTTAATGACTGAGTTAGGCCTTCGAAGTACGACCACTCCAGTGTTGTGGTGTGATAACATTAGTGCTGGTGCGCTTGCCGCGAATCCGGTGTTTCATGCACGTACAAAGCATATAGAAATCGATGTTCACTTTGTAAAAGATCTCGTTCTTCAAGGTCGCCTTCAGGTTCGTTATATTCCTTCATCAGAACAGCCCGCTGACTGTCTGACCAAGGTATTAACTCACTCTCGGTTCAATTATCTAAGATGCAAACTGGGCGTTGCTGAACTGCCCTCCAGTTTGAGGGGGGATGTTAAGGATGATAGGCCCGTGGGCCACAAAGAGGAGGAGAAGAAGAAGACTATGGGCCAGCCCACAAAGCCCAGAAAGCAAGAGGACATACTACATCAATTCCAGAAGGATCGTTCAACTAATCCTCCAGCCAAGTAGAATAATTCTGTTATTTCATCTACCAATTGTGTATCCCCATTTGTCCTCTGCTGTATTTTTAATATTCATTTATTCTTTATTCTTTGGTCTTCTTCCCTGTATATATGGGTCCTCCTGATTTTTGGGTGAATAAGAGAAATTGAGTCTTATCTCCAGATCTTCCTCTCGATCATATTTTTTCCTAATTCTCTCGATCAAGAGGTCTGAAGTTCGAATCCCTCAGTCCAGATATTATTGAACTCAAAACCGTGTACATAATATGGACATGCATGCATGCGTTACTTATTTTGTGTTCATTTTTCTCAATATTTCAATAATTATTTAATTTATTTTGGTAACTTTTTTTCTTCTAAACTGATATATTGGTAATTCTTTTGTTGAAATAATACATATATGTTTGTTTCAATTCTCATATTCTAAAGAGTCCAAATAAGTTTGATAGGATTTCAAAAACTTTATGTATGTGCTATTTTTTGTCTTGTTGTCTGGCTCGCAGTTCAAAGGATAGAAGAAAACCTTGCGTAACGCCCACACTAAACTCAATTAATTAATCATATAATCCTCCCTTAGTCTTTTCAACGATCCAATCAAGATTTAAATTCTCTATATACCAATTAAAGAGATAGCATCATTTAACTTTTATCTTAAAATATCTACGTAATAATGGAGATCTCAACCACAATTAAGCAAGGGTTAAAATGTCGATGAAAATATCAACAAATCAATGAATATTTCTAAAAAAATATTTAACACAAAAAAATATTTAAATTAACAAATAAATGTTTACATTTTTAAAATAAGTTAAAATACTTATTATAAATATTATTTCTACATTAGATATATTTTGTTATTATTTTATCAATTTTTTTTACGACATAATGGAAATGTCGATTCACCCTAGCTACATGTCAATGTTGAACTCATAGAGATGTGGAAATGTATGGAAATGTCGACATTTCGATGAAAATTTAATGCATTGCAATTATGGGAGAGGAAGACTCCAAAAGATTGATACAATTCATTCAATCTTATGGGCTTGGTCTTATCACCTAATTTCACTCTCTTATTCTCTTTATCTAAATTCATTCCTTTCACTTGCCATTAGAGGCCCTTGATTGGACTATCAAATTAAAGTTTATGTTAGCAAAAGTGTAAGCTAGATGCTAACTCTAAGATCCCTCCCTCATTGTCTTATTTGTAACATCAACATCAAATCAAGATAAAAGGATGGATTTTGACCCACCAATATTTTGTTTTCCATATTTCAACTAATCATTAAATCTACTTTAGTATCTCTCTATTATTAATGTCTTTGTTGGAGAAAAATGCACCTCCCTTTATTATTATAATGGTCTTTTGTTTTAAAACGGTTGATATGTCGATCTATTATTAGTAGTTGGAATTATATATATTTTTTTTTAGTATGTCAACATTTGGGGTGGGGGATTCGAACTTTTGACCTCATGTTGAGGGTACATGCCAATTACTGCTGAGCCTGGTTCGCTTTGGCATTTGGAATTATATCATATTCTTCACGGTGAAAATCTAATATTATAAATATACAAGGGTTTTGTCAAATATATATATATATATATACACACAAGGGATTTTGACCTACGCCCTGCCCTACAAAGAGACCTATATCAATTCTCTAATTACTTGAAGTCTGTTTAGATTTATATTTATTAAATGGGAAAAGTACATAGATAGCCCAAATATGGGCCCTATATTTCATAAATGTCCAAGTTTCCAATTTTTTTACAGAAAAGGCTTAATGACCCAAATTTTTTTCATAAAAATCATGGCCCTTTTACGATTCAGCCCTCATATACTCTACTAACCATTAAAAAAAAAAAAAACCAAAAAACGAAAGAATCGTTTCCTTCATTTTTTAGACCGTGGGTGAGAGAGAGGGAACGAAAAAGGAAAGGCCGTGGAATTGGGGGGGAAAAACCCACGATTTTTGCTTCCGTTCAACCCAAGATTTTTGCTTCGTTTTTCCGGCGATTTTGCGAATAAGAAGACACAGGAAGTTCGGGAAGAAGACGGACCGTTGTTTGTAGAAATCCTCTGGTATATTTCGAACTTCGGAGGTATATTCTTTAGATCTAGAAATCGGAAAAGAAAAAAAACTCACGATTTGAAGCTTGCTTTTGAACCCACGATTTGTACCGGAATAGGCTTCATTTTTTTCTGGCGATTTTGCGAAGAAGAAGACACAGAAAGCGCGCGAAGAAGACGAACCGCTGGTAGCAAAAAACGTTTGGTATATTTCGAACTTCCGAGGTATATTTCACATAATCTGGTATATTGCTTCGAAATACCTAGTTCATGCGCTGTATTCCCACGGGTTTTTAGGGTTTTTTCTCGCCCACCGTCCCTAAGGCGTCAACACTCTGTTTTTTCATAATCCCTTTACTTCTTCACTGCTGGTATATATGAACCACAAAATATGTATCAGACACACATGGTTTATATATTCCTCTGTATATATCATATTTTATATATTTCATTTTTTATATACCATCTTCCATAGTATACAGAAATATATACCACATGGTATATATGAAACATAAGTATACTGACATATGATATATATTTATGTATACTTTGGAATATGGTATATAAAATATGATATATACAGATGAATATATACTGACATTGACTGGAATGAGATATCCCTCTATATATATTAAATATTAAAACTGAAAACGTACCCATCTAAAAACATGTTTATAATGTGTATATATGAAACTGACATTAACTAAAACGATATATCCCTTTGAATATATAAAATATAAAAACTGAAAACGTGCCCATCTTGAAAACACTGGAAATCGAAACAGAAAAGTTGAACAAAGTTTGCCAGAAACCTCCATAAACAACCTAAATTCAGCAGGGAAACCACTGGAAAAACTACCGGAAACAAAAAAACTTTCGATGAACTGTAAACAATCGAAAATCACTGAAACAGAGCACGTAAAAAAAACTTGAAAAACATTGACAATCTTGGAAGAGAAAAAATGAAAAAAAATGCTGCCGGAAAATGAAGAAAAACAAATGGGAAGCAGCTGGAAATAGAACCAAAACGAATAGCAGCGGAAAAAGGAAGGAAATTAAACCACGATTTGGGAACATTCCTAAATTTAAGGAATTTGGTGAAAATCGATTGAGAATAACCTTCCTAAAATGGAGCATATTCAGTTAGCTAATATGGCATATAATATTATCATTTATAATATTATTTGAAGAGATATGATATATACAAGGGTAAAAAGGTAAGAAAATATAGCTGGAAATCTAATCTTGAAAATATGCAAATTTTTAGACATATGTGAAAATATGAATCTCAAACGGCCTATCTATCAAAATTTCTCTTATTAAAATCCTATACAGTTAGGTCTGTTAAAAAAAAAAAAAAAATACAACATGGGCTAACTCAGTGGTGAAAAATTTCGACCAATCATAAATTTTTACATCATTATTTTAAATTAATGACAAAATTACAAATAATTAATTTGGGACCAATTATAAGTTGACATGTTTCCTAAAAGTTGTCAAAATTTAAATTGAAAGGTCACATGTCCTCAATATGATCGTTTGATCAAATAATAAAATTTTAATTTGGTCAAATTTGGGTCATATGATATTTGGATCATGCAGTATTTGGGTCAAAATTAAACTACACTCGAATCTAAATGACTGGGCCCAAAGTCAATAAAACCTACGTCCAAATGGTTAGGCCCAAAAGTCATTCAAGCCTAAACTCATCTACCAATAGAAAGTTCTATAAATAGAAGAGTTGTCCTCCATTTGAAAAGTTCAGAAAATTAAACTCTCAACTAAGACTAAGAGAATTCAGAAAGACTCCACCAAAAGAGAAGACAGAAGACCTCTCTGAGATCGATAAGCCCCTGAGTGCTAAACACTCCTTTGAAGACCAAAGACTCTTCAAAACTTAAAGACTTCAAGACTCTTAAGATTGATTGAAGCTTCAAACTCGAGAGCAAGTGTTTCAGTCCTAGAGTGAAACACACACAAGAGTGAGAATCAGATGATCATATATTAGAGGTTGTACTGCACCTGCAAGATGAATACAAATACAAAGTTTAATTTCACATGTGATATTTCTTTGAAATTACGTGTGAACAGTGGTTAAGACATTTCTACTTTCTCTAAAAGATGTTACGTCGAATTCCCAAATTCCTTATCATTTATGTGATATCATATTCTCCCAATAAACAAACCAATAAATAATGGGCCTCCCAACCTGAAAGTTATTAGAGCCATCATATTGACAAAAACCGATTCATTTTGCTTTTTCTTTTTTGCTTCTCACATGGTTGAGTAACGACATCCTCTTCAAGTTCTCTCTATCTTCAAATTCTCCATCACTACCGCATGCACCCACTCTTCCTCCTCACTAACATGTGCAATTTTGTCTATATAAGACAATTGTTTTTATTATTTATTATTTAGTTATAAGTTCTTCGTTAAAAATAAAAATAAAAATTGATACTTAGTTCCTGTACTTTTGATTGTAATTTAGTTCTTGTACTTTAAAATTTTATATAATTTAGTCCATGAATACTTTGGTATATAATTAACAATTTAGTCCATGTCTTTTAAAATGTGTAACAAGTCAATGTCTACCAAGAAAAACTCCACTAAAATGAAGTGTCAATTTATATTATGTAATGACTTTATCTTTGTAGTTTATATAAACACATTTATTTCCTAACTAACAAGTTTATCGATCTACATGATGGTAAGAAATTTAACAAGTTCTAACAATGTTTTTTGTTACAAATTTCAAAATAACAAAGATTAAATTGTTACATATTAAAGTTCAATGACTAAGGTCCTGTTTGACAACCATTTGGTTTTTTGTTTTTGGTTTTTAAAAACAGTGCATGTTTTCTCACATTTCCTTACCATGGTTTTCATCTTTGTCAATGACAAATTTGAATTCTTAGTCAAATTTCAAAAACAAAAACAAATTTTTGAAAACTACTTTTTGTAGTTTTCAAAAATTGGCTTGGTTTTTTAAAACATGGGAAGAAAGTACTAAAAAAACAAAGAAACTTGTAGGTGATAGTAGTGTTTATAAACTTAATTTTCAAAAACCAAAAACCAAAAACCAAACAGTTATCAAATGGGGCCTAAACTATTACAAAATCGAAAGTACAAGGACTCATTCTTTACCAACTAAAATCCAGGTACTGAATTGTTACTTTTATGAAACTTCAAAGACCAAAATTGTTCTTTAACCTAAAATTTTTAAATTGCTATGCATAAATTCCTATTAAGAATCATGTTTATAGTTCGACCCTCCTGTATTGCAACTGCTTCCGGAGAATATTATCAATTCCTTAACTAGACTATTAGCAAGGAAATTTTGGTGACATTCCACTTTCTACGCATTGAATAAATGACTGGTAGATACAATATCAAACTAGCTATAATTGACTTATCAAAATTTGTAGTTGCCCACATACAATTTCATAACTTTGCATAATATTTGTCATGGCCTGCCCCTATGGATAGTGGCTCTACAAAAAAAAAAAAAAAAAAAAAAAAAAAAAGCAAACCACATCATCAATACAGAAAAGATGGGAGATCCGCGGGACTATATGTCTCGATATGTGAAAACACGTTATCATCTTCTAACTTCAGCCCCAGTTAGAAGAATTAATAGACCCTCTACACAAATAAGAAACAAGTATGGAGATAGAGACGTAAGCCCCGTTGTGAGACTATATGACCTTGCTGCTCCTCGTTTAAGTTGAAGGAAAATGTAACTCTGCGGATGCAAAGTCTAATGAGGTCTACCAAGAAGAATGAAATCCCAATTTTTCTATCATCTTCTCCAAGAAAACTCATTCAACTCTATCACACGTTTTACTTATTGAGTTTCAAGGTCATCCCTCATTTCTCTCCCATCTTTTTCTTGAGGGCAATGTATGCATCCATAACCAAGGATTGCATTGTCCACCACACGTCGTCCAGGAATAAACGCATTTTGGTTCAAAGAAATTATGCACTTCAACACACTCATCATTCGATTCACAATGGCTTTTAAGATGATTTTACAGCTCACATTGCACAAAGAAATGGGGCAATAATCTGTAACCTTCCTTGGTTAGAGTTCCTTTAGGATCATAACAATCTAAGTTTCATTGATTGATTGGGAGGAAACTCCGTTATTTAATATATTCAATCAACACTTAATAACATCTTTGCCACAATACTCTAATGGGCATCATCTTAAGAATCTATTAAACCATTCAGACCTAGGACTTAATTAAGATGAATTCATTTGAATCGCATCCCTAGTAAATGGTTGTGACAATCTAAACAATCACTCACCCACGACATAATGTGTTGTGGAACATGTGAGAACTCCATAGAATCATTTATTGATGTATAGAAAATAGATTCAAAGTATCCAAAAAAAAAACAATACTTGTTATGTTTGTTGGGATTTACACCTTAAATTTTCTACTCAATGGTCATACTATTGACTAACTAATATGCTAACCAACTTTACCGTGTATTAATTGTTTAATCTCCTTTATATATGTAGATTATTTCATTATTTTTATTTTTTTCCTTATTTAGATTAGATTCTATTCCTTCTTGAAGTCTTTCCTTTTATGTATTTTTCTGTACTCTATATCTAATTGTTTTTGGAGGTTAGTAGAAAATAATAATCAATTTTCTCCCAAAATCTACATGGTATCAGAGCAAACCCTAAAATAAAACTCTAGCCGTCAAAAACCCTAATTTCTCCAGCGGCCTTCTTTTTCCGACAACACTCCGGCGAGTCTTCCTCCCATCAACCCTTTCAACGACGAGCCCACCTCCTGATGACCCATTCACCGGCGAGCTCTCCCACCGGCGTTTCGGAGTCTTCAATGAATCCAACGTTCGCGACCCCTTCCTCCATCCTCTAATTCGCGCACATTCTCCGGCGACCCATTCTCCAGCCCATCTCCTTTGTCCCTTCGTTCGTTCGCATCTGCATCAGCTTTCACGACTCGTCTATGGGTTTCTTTGGTTCGTGGATCGTGGTTTCAGTTGTCTACTGCTGCTCAGTCGCCGCCGCCGGTCCTCTGCCTATGTTATTTGTGGCTCTGAAAATCATAGCTGATTTTTGTTGATCTTGGTAATCTTGCAGTAAGTTCTTTGTTTGTTTCTTCAAAATTTTCAGAGCAAATGACAAAACATGGATTGGCAAGTGTTAATTATGAATGAAGGTGTTAATATCTAACATGTGGAAGCAATTTTGGATCTTAGGCACATAATAACATCAATTTGATCATACAAAGCATGTTGTCCATAAGAGGAAAAACAGAGTTCATGAGTACCAACCTCTTGTAGCTCAAAATTGAACGGATTGGTTTGTTGTTTTTCCTCACCAACTGATCACGAACCACCACAAGATCTTCCTTGCTATTCTCAGGCCTTTGGAATAGATTTTGGAATCCTCTAGTGATGAAATTTGGATGGGAAAGTGCTTGGGTTTCAAGCTAAATAAAGGTTTTGGTTCATGAGCTTGAGAGAGAATTTTGGCAGCATAACACTTGGATTTCCAGCCTTATTTCTTCAACAATTCTTCCTCTATTTAAAGAGGAAACCATGCTGAGTTGAAGCACCAAGGATTGACAACAAAACTAATACCAATTTGAGTGCGATTAGTTGGCTAATTGAGGAGGAGTGCATGGGTTTAGTCACCATGCACTCCACCTCCTAAAATTCAATTTCTTTTGAATTTAATTAATTCAGTTGAAATTGAATTTTAGTTAATTGATTTTAATTAATTAATAATCTGAAAATCTTTTTGCAATTTTGAATTTTAAATTTTAAATTAATTCATAATTAATTTAAAATAATTATTGATTAAATAATCAGTTATATAATTATTTTAATATCTAATATTAAATTAATATTTTGCTACCAATTCCGAACGTTTCTGAAATGCAATTTCTCAACGATGAATCCCTATTCACGTGTTCGATATTTAAATCATATTTAAATATGTCAAACTCTCAAAATTAGGTTTAACCAAAACCCGATGTGTCGGCAATATCCAATACGACCGATATATTCCCTAAATCGAATTTTGAACAATTTGAATTTTTTCCATCATATTGTTCCAAAGTTTATTCCTTAAGCTAGCAAGAGGACTTAATGGACCTACAGATCATGGGCTCCAACGATTTGAGGTTTAATCGGCCAAACTCTTTTAACCTAGTTAACCAACTTTCGTTAACTACCGGGTCACTCCACTATAGCCTAGTAGTTGCACTCCTCTCACTGAAGATATGTTTTTGTCCACTCGATATAACCATGATTAGTAAGTCAACCCTTCACAGGTAGTTCGTAACTATAGCTAGGTTAAAAGTCCGTTTTACCCCTATAGCACGTCTTGATTCCTTAAGTCCACTGGTCCTCTAATGAACAATTTGTTTATGGTCCAACCACTAAACAGAGTCCCTCTCGAGCCAATGAGAGGGTGGGGCCCCTTATTCAAGCCTCGGAGTCAGCACTTAAGGGAACAACCTTTCTACTATCCCTAATATGGGTAGGAGTGAATTCCATCTTGCAATACTATGTCCCCAGCTATTCATCCAACCTTATCCCCAAAATGGTAGGCTTATTGAGTGGCGATGTTTGGCCACTCTCATCCATGAAGATCAAAGGATAATCCTGAACAAACATTAGTTCATAGTTAGTTCAGGATTAAGATCGAGTTACCTAGCTCATCGCATGAAATAGTCAGTCTTAACAGTAAACGATGTTATAAAGTAAGAGTGACTTATTTCTTGGTCCGGACTTGTGCAAACTCTTTTACACAGGATGCCTCCAATGACATGTCTCTATATAAACGATCCAGGATCACGTCGTTTGCCTTGTTCACAAAGTAGGCCACATCCATAGTGTCACCAGGATAAGGTACCCAACCTTATCCCTATACTATATGAAGGAATTGAATCCTTGAGCGGAAGCAAAATAAATCGTGCGTGAATGGATTTCAATCAATAGATTACCGGTACTTTGGGCAAAGAACATACAGAAACATTTTCTATCGCTAATTCTAATGTTAAGCATAAAAGCCCTAAAGCAGCGGAAAACCTCAAAGGACCAATCTCATTTTAAACACCGATCAGAATACCAATACGTTGGCAAATAATTCACTGTAGTATAATCATATAAAACTCGCTGGAAAACATTATAAAACATGCTGAAAAATAATTATAAATCTAGATCTAATCTAGATTAAATGATCCTATTGATCAAAGGACGAGATACTTACTACCATAGTTGTTCTTGTTCAAAATTCGCCAAATCCCTTGCCGAATCGCAGAAAATACAGCAACCTCCAAATACCTTCTTTACTGGAATTTTTCACGAACACCGCCAATTAGTCACACCGGTATATACAAGAGGCTTGTTGTCAAGGATTCTTGTGGGAGAATCAAGATTACTAAGGAAATTCTCTCTATCGACCTTTTCTGGAGAACGTACGAATGAATGAGAGAGGGTGAGAGAGACATTTAGTCAATAATGAACTTCCTTCCTCACGATAAGGAGAGGGCATAAGAATAGGAACAACCTCCACGTTCAGGTAACTGATTTACTAATCAGTTACCTATTAAAATCAAAATTAATTTAATTTAATTAATAATATTAATTAAATTGATATAAATAAATTTAAATCACATTTAAATTAATTTCCCTCTTCATCCTATAGTTTAATTAAATTGAATTTAATTAAACTAAATTAATACCTTACAATTAATTAATTCTAAAATTAATTAATTATATAATTGAATATCATATATTCAATTGTTTTTCTCTCATATAAACTACAGTATTAATGTGCATCCAATGCGCATTAATTTTAACCAATAGTTTTAATATGAATCAAATTCATATTTTAAACTTAATATTCGAACCCCTTTCGAATATTTATTCTTCCTTAGTAATTTACCTCAACGCCCCAAATGAGCTACCGGTGGGACCTAATGGACCTACAGATCAGAAGCTCCAATGATATGAGATTAATAGGCTAAACTCATTAACCAAGTTAATCAATGTTTGTTAACTGTGGTTCACTCCACTATAGAACCACAGCTGCACTCTTCTCACTGCAGATATATTTCTGTGTCCACGGATATCGACCAATAACAACAAGTCAGTCCTTCACGTGTGTTCGTACCCCAGCTAGGTCAAATTACCGTTTTACCCCTAGGTTACCTTTATATCCTTAAGTCCCAGTGCTCCTCTAATGAACAACCTGTTTGAGGTCCAACCTACAAACAGAAGTCCATCTCGTGCCATAGAAAGGGTAGGACCCATTGTTCAAGACCCGGAGACACCACTTAAGGAACACACCTCTACTTACCCTAGAGCCGAGAAGGAGTGAATTCCATCTTGTGTGATTATGTTCCCAGCTCCCCACTCGGTCTTGTCCCCAAAGTGGTAGGCTTATTGAGTCGACGTGCAGGCCACTATCACCCATAAAAATCAAAGGACAATACCTCGTGAACAGGAGTCCATAACCCACTCAGGATTGAGACCAAGTTGCCTAGGTCATCCTAGTGAAATAGAAACCTAGCTAGCTAACGGTGTTACGGCTAGTAATAAACTATTTTGCGGCCCGGTCTTATGCAAACTCATTGCATAGGATACCCCCACTCGCATGTCCACTACATGAACGCATTGGATCATTGCGATTGTATCATAATACAAAGCGGTTCATATCCTTAGTGTCACCTGGATAAGGTACCCAGCCTTATCCCTATACTATAGATCCTTTAGGTTGTATCTTGAACAGTGATCCCCGTATGTCCCCACATACTAGTTCAAACCTCATACTAACAGCCTGGGATGTTTAGTTTATTGGATTAGGGTTAATAAGACAAGATTACTCAATACAAACAAGATAAATGAATAAAATATCATTTTATTAATGTTCGGTCAAATGTTACATTTACTATCTACGAGTTTTAGGGCATAAAACCCAACAAACTCCCACTTGAACTAAAACTCAAGATAATGGGAAAAGTATATACAAAATAATCCAAAGCTGGAAATGGTAAATGTATATTGTACATTACATAAAAGGTAAATATACAAAATACAATAAACTAGGGCATCCTTACCCATTACACATCTCCCACTTGCCCTAGATTATACTATATACATGTCTCGTAGACCTAGACTCTCTAGATGACCCTCGAACACTTTAGCCGAGAGAGCCTTCGTAAATGGATCAGTAATGTTGTGCTCCGAAGCGATGTTGGTAACGACACATCTCCTCGTTGCACAATCTCCCGTATCAAGTGATACTTCCTTTCAATGTGTTTTTCTTGTTTGTGGCTGCGAGGTTCTTTAGAATTGGCTACAGCCCCACTGTTGTCACAGTATAATGTTATGGGCAAGTTCATATTTGGAACAACTTCCAAATCTGTCAAGAACTTCCTTAGCCAAACCGCTTCCTTAGCTTCTTCACAAGCAGCAACATACTCAGCCTCTATGGTTGAGTCCATTATGCATCCTTGTTTGATGCTTCTCTAAACTACAGCTCCCCCATTAAGGGTGAACACTGACCTTGACGTGGATTTTCTAGAATCCTTGTCAGACTGGAAGTCAGAGTCGGTGTATCCTGTTAGAACTAACTCTTTAGCCCCAAACACCATCATGTAGTCCCTCGTTCTCCTAATATACTTGAGGATTCCTTTAACGGCGGTCCAATGCTCTAACCAAGGATTTGACTGATATCTGTTGACTATCCCTACTGCATAACAAATGTCAGGTCTAGTGCAGAGCATTGCATACATTAAGCTGCCCACAGCTGAGGCGTAGGGAATTCGTCTCATATCCTCAATTTCTTGAGGTGTCTTAGGACACTATTCCTTAGAAAAGTGAACCCCATGCCTGAAAGGCAATAAACCCTTCTTGGAGTTCTGCATCAAATATCGAGACAACATTTTGTTGATATATGTTGCTTGAGACAGGGCTAGCGTATTCTTCTTTCGATCCCGAGTAATTTGGATTCCAAGAACATATTTGGCCTCTCCTAAATCTTTCATTTGGAATTGGGCCGCTAGCCATTCTTTTACGTCAGACAGATATCCTACATCATTCCCAATGAATAGGATGTCATCAACATATAGTACTAGGAAAGCTACTTTGTTTCTGTTGATCTTCTTGTAAACACAAGGCTCATCAACATTTTGGTCAAAGCCAAAAGATTTGATTGCATTATCAAATCTAATGTTCCAAGATCTAGATGCCTATTTCAACCCATAAATGGATCGATTCCGTTTATAAACTTTTTGCTCCTGACCTTGGGTTATGAACCCTTCGGGTTGAGACATAAAGATATTCTCATCAAGATTACTATTCAGAAAGGCAGTATTGACATCCATTTGCCATATCTCTGTTGGGTTTTATGTCCTAAAACTCGTAGATAGTGAATGTAAACAAATTGTATACTTATTTCAATAAAGTGTTATTGAGTTTCTACAATAAAGTGTTATTGTTAAATATTGCACAATTTGACACAAATCCAATAAACTAAGATCCAAGGTTGTTTGTATGTAACTTGAACTAGTATGTAGGGACATACGGGGATCGATGTTCGAGTAACAACCTAAAAAGTCTATAGTACAAGGATAAGGCTGGGTACCTTATCCTGGTAACGCTATGTGATACGGCCCGCTTTGTATTTGATACAGACGTATTGATCCAAAGCGTCCATGTAGTAGACATGCAAGCGGGGGTATCCAATGCAATGAGTTTGCATAAGACCGGACCATGAAATAGTAAACCACTAGATATAACACCGTTAACTAGTTAGGTTACTGTTTCAATAGGATGACGTAGGTAACTCAATCTTAATCCTGAGTGTGTCATGAGCTCCTTCTCACGAGGGATTGTCCTTTGATTAGCATGGGTGAGAGTGGCCAATACGCCGACTCAATATGCCTTCCTTTTTGGGGACAAGACCGAGTGGGAGGTTGGGGACATGACAACACAAGAAGGAATTCACTCCTTCCCACTTCTAGGAGAAGTAGATGAGTGTTCCCTTAAGTGGTGACTCCGAGACTTGAACAAAGGGATCCCGCCCTCTCACTCGCCCGAGAGGGACTTTCTGTTTATTGGTTGGGCCATAAACAGGTTGTTCATTAGAGGAGCACTGGTACTTAAGGAGACAGATGTAACACAGGGGTAAAACGGTAATTTGACCCAGCTGTGATTACGGACACTCGTGAAAGATTGACTTACCGGTATAGGTCTATATCCGTGGACACATAAATGTTCTACAGTGAGAAGAGTTCAGCTGTGGGTCTTTAGTGAAATGACCCACAGTTAATGAATATTGGTTAACCTTATTAATGAGTTTAATCAGTTAACCTCATATCATTGGAGCTTCTGATCTGTAGGTCCATTAGGTCCCCCTACTAGCTCATAAAGAGTAATTAGGAACAATTATATCTTGAGAGAATTTGAATAGTTCAAATTCGTATTGGGAATTAAGTAAATTGTATGAGATACAAATTAATATAATGTATAGTGATACATTAAAATATAAATTCTAATTTGAAATTAAACTTTATTATTATGAGAGAAATAAATGTTCGAAAAAGTTCAAATATTAATATGAATTTGATTCATATTAAATTTATAGGATATAAGAGAATTTGAAGGAGTTCAAATTTTAAAGTGAATTTGATTCATATTATAGAATTAATTAATTGAAGGCCTGAAATTAAATATATGATATTTAATTGCGTAATTAATTAATTAACTAATAGAAGGTCTGAAATTAAATATATGATATTTAATTGGTGATTAATTAATTAAAGAATTAATTAATTGGAAATTAATCAATTATGAAAATGATTAATCACTTATGGAAGTAATTAATCATTTATGGAAATGATTTAATCACTTAGGGAAGTGATCAATCATTTATGGAAAAAATTAATCAATTATGGAATTGATTAATTATGGAAAAGATTAAATCAGTTATGAAAATAATTGATTTTAAATGAATATTTTATTCATGGCCTTTCTTCTATAAATAGAACACTAAACCTAGGGTTTAAGTGCTACAACATAAGGCCACAAGAATGCACTCTTGCATTCTCTCTAGCTACTCTCTCATATTCTCTCAACCAAGAACACAAAGATGAACTTTTTCCTCTTGTGTTTTTCCCATTCAAGATTGGGTAGTCCCACAACTACGTTCCTAATCTCAGAGTCATAGCGGGGAAGATCAATTGGTGGTGTCCCAATTGTTGACGCTTGGTCCCTATGAAATCAAGAAAGGCGTTCTTGATATTTCAGAGACGACAACAACGATATGTTTTCTTCTCCCTTTTAGAATTAGTTCTAATATTTTTGTATGCTTAGCCTTAATAATTGATTTAGAATAGTTTTCTAAATTTTGTCAATGTATTGGTATTTTGGTGGAAACAAAATTAACTACGAATCAGTCCCAATTCGCTTCCGCTTTATCAGAATTACAGAATTCCAATCCTACAATCTCAAAGTCATAATATGTGGCTATGGATAAGAGAATTCTTATTGACTTTAACATAGCAACAGGAGAAAAGGTTTCCTCATAGTCTACCCCTTCTCTTTGGGTATAACCATTTGCTACAAGTCTAGTTTTGAAAGTCTGTACTTTTCCAACTGCATCTCTTTTCCTCTTATAGATCCATTTACACCCTATGGGTTTGACCCCTTCAGGTGGATCTACGAGTTCCCAAACTTGATTGAAGTACATAGACTCCATCTCAAGGTCCATTGCTTTGGCCCATTGGTCTTTATCTACATCATTCATTGTCTGACGATAAGACAATGAGTCCTCTACACCGTCATCAGGTATGACGACCTGAGTTTCAGTTAAACCCAAGTAACGGTTAGGTTGTATAACAACCCTCCCATTGCGTCGAGGCTCCCCCACTATGTGAGGAGGACGAGATTGACCAGAAGAACTGGCTCCTACATCAACTCTTGTTGAAGGGCCAGCTTCATCAACAACTCTTGCTGACTCTTCAGTAGCTTCTCCTAATACTATTTTACTACGTGGTTTGTGATCTCTAATGTGGTCTTCCTCCAAGAAAGTAGTGTTTGTCGATACAAACACTTTGTTTTCTTGAGGGTCGTAGAAAAGATCACCTCTCGTTTCTTTAGGGTAACCAACAAATTGGCATACTCTAGAACGAGGTTCCAGTTTCTTAGGATTTGTCACAAGCACGTGTGTAGGACAACCCCAGATACGAAAGTAACGCAAACTAGGTTTACGCCCCCTCCATAGCTCAAAAGGTGTTTCAGAAACACTATTTGAGGGAACATTGTTTAGAATATGTACTGCAGTCTCTACTGCATACCCCCAATACGAGCTAGGCAATTGAGCATAGCTCATCATTGAATGAACCATGTCTAACAAGGTTCTATTTCTCCTTTCTGATACACCATTTTGTTGAGGTGTACCAGGTGCTGAGAGTTGTGATTGGATTCCATGTTCTATCATATAATCCTGGAATCTTTGATCCATATACGCTCCACCTCGATCTGATCAAAGTGTTTTAATTGTTATACCTAATAGGTTTTCTACTTCAGTCTTAAACTCTTTAAACTTTTCAAGAGCTTCAAACTTATGACCCATTAGCTATAAGTAACCATATCGAGAATAATCATCTATGAAAGAGATGAAATATTCATAACCTCCTCGAGCTTTTACATTCATTGGACCACAAAGATCCGAATGTATCAACTCTAGAAGTCCATTCTGTACCAAACGACCGATCCGGTCAATGTAAATATGACCAAGACGTAAATGTCAAAGATATGTGTTGTTAATTCAATTTAAGTTCCGGCTCAGTTCCCAGGTAGCAGGTGTTCCGTAAACCGTCATCTTAAGTACCTCCAGCCTTAGACAGAACTTTACTGGTATAGTTCCCTTATAACCAATAGTTATGATAAATCTTTACTCTAAAGATCTAGGTGAATTAAACTCTTTTAATTGACCTAGTGATACTGCATGCTAACATTTAACTATGATTAATTCAACTCCGGTATTCCGGGTTAGTTCCCAGGTAGGAGGTGTTTCGTAAACCGTCATCTTAAGTACCCACAGCCTTAGATAGAACTTAACCGGTGGAGTTCCCTTATAATCATAGTAATGTTTTTCCTACTTAGTCAATTAAAACTATTTTTAATTCTAAGTAAGAAAATAATTCTAATCCTATTAGAATTATAATGACCTTAGGTCTAATTAATTTTAAACATTTTAAAATTAATTTATTTTAACCTAAGGTCCTATGTTTGCATGCAACTCTTTGTTATAGGTTGACAGTTTCTAATCAATTTTATAACTTATTATAAAATTTTAATGATTAGCCCTATAACATGTTTCTATGGTGTTTGAAAAATAACAATCATATTCTAATTATTAAACACCATATTATTATGACGCCGATAACGATAATATAACGATTATATTAATCTAAAGTGATGTCATGCTTCATGCAATTTCAATTTCATTTAATTAATATCGATTATATTAATTAAACATCCACGAAATTAAATTACATGAAATTTGACATTAATATAATATAACTCTTATATTAATCTAATTAATGTCATGCTCAATGCTATTCCATTTTCATTTAATTAATATAACATTTTATATTAAATCATACATGAAAACAAACATTGATTTATATTTATTATTTTCATTCATAATATAACTAATTATATTAATTCTCATGAAAATAATCCTAAGCATGCATGCTACATTAATTAAATATAACAATTATATTTAGCTAAATTAATGTCATGCATCATGCTTCACCAATTTCATATATTTAATATAACAATTATATTAAATAACTCATGAAATTAAATTCATGCATAATTACCATACATTATAACAATTATAACATAAATATGCATGAAAACATGCTTAACCTATGGTGGGAATTTAAGCTATCTGACATCCATAAAGCAAATAAATAGCAATTGAACCGGTTAATTTTGGCCCCTAGGATAAAATAAAGCATAAATTACAATAATTATAGCTAAATTCTATCCTAAAAGTCCTTCTGCAGCTCCAAATACTGGTCTAGACCGCTCGAACCGACCCGAACCACTTCGAACCAGCTACGAAAACCACGAACCGAGCCAAATTCTAGCTGAACCGGACCAAATAGGTCCCAGCCCAGCCAGACCGTGTGAACCGAACCGCCCAACCGCCTTGAACCGTCCTGTTGCGAATCCCTAACGCGTGCTGTAGTCGTGACAGCGTCGCGATTTCTCCGATTTTTATCTCATAAAAAACCTATTCTACACCCGGACTTACATAGGACTCGATTTTACATAAAATACCCGAAACACCGGGCCCTTACATGATCAAATCACATAAAAACAGTAAAATCTATGACCATAAAATTAACCTAAACAGTTCAATGCAAACCATACATACATTATGGATTAATCAATCCCACCAATAGCCAATGCAAATTTTAGAGAAACAAAATTAGATCTACGATCGTCTCTGATACCAATTGAAGGATTAGAATTCCATAATTCTGTGAAGCGGAAGCGTGATTGGGACCGATTCGTAATTAATTTTTGTTTAATCTAAAATACCAATACATTGACAATAAACTTAGAACTATTCTAGATTTATATTAAGGCTAAGCATACAAAAATATTAGATCTAAATCTAATTAATATAGTAACAAATTACTTACTCTCGTTGACGACTCAGATTAAATTCACCAATTGCTTGTGAAATAATCACGAACTAGTGCGAACACCACCACTATGGCTACACCGGTATGACTCTAAGACTTCTTGAAGCAGGAGACTTGTGGGAGTCTTTTGGGAGAGATCTCTGAGAGAAGGAGAGACAATGAGATGTCTTTCACCCCACCCCAGGGGTCCTATATATAGGTAAAGGCCAAGACCTTTTCCTAACAGGAAAAGGTCTCATTTTCCCAATAGGAAAAGGTCTATTAATAAGTTCAAATCTATTATCTGAACAATATCTAATTTTAATAAATAATTAATTAATTCCATAATTAATTAATTACCCAATTAAATATCATATATAATCTTAGGGATTTTATTAAAATTAAAATTAATATGAATCCAATTCATATTAAATTTATTTGAACTCTTTCAAATATTTTTCTCTCAAGAATTAATTTTTGAAATTAATTCAAAAATTATATTATAAAGTTTCATAAACTTTATATTATAATGTATCAACATACATTATACGATTCCCCAAATAAATTGAACATTTTCAATTTACAGTTTATATTTAATTGCTTCAAGTCTTTTTACGAGCTACCAGTGGAACCTAATGGACCTACAGATCAGAAGCTCCAACGATACGAGACTAATTGGCTTAAACTCATTAACCAAGTTAGTCTCCATTCGTTAATTGTGGGTCACTCCACTAAAGACCCACAGCTGCACTCTTCTCACTGCAGAATATTTCTGTGTCCACGGATATCGACCAATAACGGCAGTTAGTCCTTCACGAGTGTTCGTAACTCCAGTTGGGTCAAATTACTGTTTTACCCCTGAGTTACCTCTACCTCCTTAAGTACCAGTGCTCCTCTAATGAACAACCTGTTTGTGGTCCAACCATCAAACAGAACCCCTCTCGGGCCAGTGAGAGGGTAGGGCCCTTTGTTCAAGACCCAGAGACACCACTTAAGAGAACACTCATCTACTTCCTCAAAAGTTGGGAAAGAGTGAATTCCATCTTGTGTGATTATGTTCCCAGCTCCCCACTCGGTCTTGTCCCCAAAATGGTAGGCTTATTGAGTCGGTGTACTGACCACTCTCACCCATACAAATCAAAGGACAATCCCTCGTGAACAGGAGTCCATAATCCACTCAGGATTCAGACTAAGTTGCCTAGGTCATCCTAGTGAAATAGAAACCTAACTAGTTAACGGTGTTATAGCTAGCGGTTATTATTCCGCGGTCCGGTCTTTTGCAAACTTATTGCATAGGATACCCCCACTCGCATGTCTACTACATGGACGCTTTGGATCAATACATCTGTATCAAATACAAAGCGGGCCGTATCACATAGTGTTACCAGGGTAAGGTACCCAGCCTTATCCTTGTACTATAGACCTTTTAGGTTGTTACTTTGAACATCAATCCCCGTATGTCCCCACACACTAGTTCAAGTTACATACAAACAACCTTGGATCTTAGTTTATTGGATTTGGGTCAAAATAGTGCAATATTTAACAATAACATTTTATTGCAAAAACTAAATAACAGTTTATTAAACACAAGTATAAAATTTGTTTACATTCACTATCTACGAGTTTTAGGGCATAAAACCCAACAGCTCCCGAATCTAATATCCAGGCATACTCGTCATGTTCAACAAGGAAAGTTTCTAAAACAAGTAAATCATATTTACCTTCCTTTTCTCTCTTCTTCTCAACAAGGTAACGAGGGCGTTCCTTTTCCAGTGACCATCCACATTGCAGTGGAAGCACTTGCCCTTATCGGCCACGACCTTGGCCTTTCCCTTGCCCTGTACAGCTTGAGCATGAGTCTTCCTCTTTACACCCTTCTTCTTCTGAATTTGCTTCGATGAAGAAGCCTGAGGTACAGGTTTGGTTCCTGAGGATGAACCCTTCAGGAACTTCTTTTTGGAATGGGCCACATTGGCCTCTCCTTTCACCACATTTTTGCCCTTGCTTTTTAGCATGGACTCATAAACCTGTAGCTCATTGAGAAGGGTGGTCAGGTTGAACTGAATCTTATTCATGCTTGCATTCGTTCGAAATTGCATAAAGCTTGGTGGAAGCGAATGCAATATGAAAGCAACCTGACTCCGCTCGCAGACGACCCCGCCATTAGCCTCCGCGATGTTGAATTGGTTCATCATGTCGAGAATGTGTTCCCGAATAGGATGTCCCTCTTCCATGCGGGTGTTGAAAACATTTTTCAGAGCTTCGTGGTGGAGTTGATAGGATGGTAATCCAAACATCTCCTGAAGGGAATTCATAATTTCCCTTGTAGTTTCCACGTTCTCGTATGTCTTGGCCAAGACTTCAGTTAAGCTGGCCAAGATATAGACACGGGCCTTTTCGTTGGCCTTAATCCAGCTGTCATGTACGTCCTTTACAGCCTGGCCTGCATTGCGAGGGGGAACTGAAGGACACTCCTCCGTTAAGACAAATCGGAAATCCTCTACAACCAATATTGTATGAAGGTTGGATTTCCACGTAGGAAAATTTTTGCCGGTTAATTTTTCATTTTTTAGTAAAGCGATGATTGAGGAAGACATTGCTGAAAAAAAAAACATTGATCGTATTAGTTATTTTTGCCTTAACTCATCACACAAGCAATACAAACAATTGCACAAATCCAATCAATTTTGCAAACAATCAATCAAAGAACCCTAATAAACTATTGATTGTGTTTAGCAACGATGTTTTAGAGGTTTAGAGGAACAGCCACCGAAGGGTGTGTTGGGTTTTATGCCCTAAAACTCGTAGATAGTAAATGTACTTTTGACCGAACATTAATAAAGTGATGTATTATTCAATGTTTGTATTATATCTTGTCTTGTTAACCCTAATCCAATAAACAAAACATCCATGGCTAATAGAATGAGGCTTGAACTAGTATGTAGGGACATACGGGGATCAATGTTCAAGTTTTAGCCTAAAGGGTCTGTAGTATAGGGATAAGGATGGGTACCTTATCCTGGTGACACTATGGATACGGCCCGCTTTGTATATTGATACAAACGTAGTGATCCAACGCGTTCATGTGGTTGACATGCGAGTGGGGGTATCCTGTGCAATGAGTTTGCACAAAGACCGGACCGCGAAATAGTTAACCACTAACTGTAACACCGTTAGTTAGCTTGGTTTCTATTTCACTAGGATGACCTAGGCAACTTGGCCTTAATCCTGAGTGGATTATGGACTCCTGTCCATGAGGGATTGTCTTTTGATTTGTACGGGTGAGAGTGGCCTGTTCGCCGACTCAATAAGCCTACCATTTTGGGGACAAGACCGAGTGGGGAGCTGGGAACGTAGTCTTACAAGATGGAATTCACTCCTTCCCGACATTAGGGTAAGTAGAGGTGTGTTCCCTTAAGTGGTGTCTCCGGGTCTTGAACAATGGGCCCTACCCTCTTTATGGCACGAGAGGGATTTCTGTTTGTTGGTTGGACCACAAACAGGTTGTTCATTAGAGGAGCACTGGTACTTAAGGACCAAGAGGTAGCCCAGGGGTAAAACGGTAATTTGACCTAGCTGGGGTACGAACACACGTGAAGGGCTAACTTGCTATTGACGGTCAATATCCGTGGACACAGAAATATGTCTGCAGTGAGAAGAGTGCAGCTGTGGTTCTTTAGTGGAGTGAACCACAGTTAACGAATATTGATTAACTTGGTTAATGAGTTTAACCAACTAATCTCATATCGTTGGAGCTTCTGATCTGTAGGTCCATTAGGTCCCACCGGTAGCTCATTTAGGGCGTTGAGGTAAAATTCTAAGGATGGATTGAATATTCGAAGGTGTTCGAATATTATACTAAAATATGAATTTGGTTCATATTAAAACTATAGGTTATAATTAATATTCATTGGATGTATATTAATACTATAGTTTTGAGAGAGCAAATAGTAATTGAATATGTGATGTTCAATTTTATTTTAATTTTTATTAATTAATTTCGAATTAATTAATTGATTTAGTTTAATTAAATTTGATTTAATTAAACTATAAGATAAGAGGGATATTAATTTAAATTGGATTTAAATTAATGTTATTTTAATTAATTTAGATTAATTAAAATACAATACAATTAATTGTAATTTAAAATTATGATTTTAAAATTATAATTAATTAAATATATCAGATAACTGATATTTCAGTTATCTGATATTATGCTTTTTTAAAATGGGACGTGGTCAGTGTGCAGTTGCAGAGAATTACGCTCAATCTCACATCTCTCACGCCTCTCTCCCTCTCTCGCTCTCTCTGGTGGTTTTTCCTTTCTCTGAGGACACAGAGTGTTTTTACCAGAAGAAGAAATCCTTAGAGTATTTTTTTGAGTTCCCACAAGCTCTCAACGTGTATCCCTTTGAGAATACTGGTGAAACCCCGTGGTGGTGTTCGTGACATTTTTTCCAGCGAAAACAGGGATTTCAAGTTGCTGTTTTTGGGAGCAATTCAAAGAAATTTTGGTGAAACGATCAAGAATTTCTACAAAGGTAACTGTATCTCGGCCTTAGATCAGTAGGATCTTTTTATGTAGATTAGATCTATGTTTTAGGGCTGTTTTAGCATGTTTTATACACAATTTCAGCATGTTTATATTTGGTTAAATTGCTGAATTTTGCCCAACGTATTGGTATTTTATTCTTAAATTAATTCGGAGTTAAAGGTTCTGTTTGTTTTTCCGCTGCGCAAGGGCTATTATCCCTTCAATTGGTATCAGAGCCTTCTCTGTAATTTAATTTTTGAATTAAAATTTGCGTTGGTTTTAGGTGGGATTTAATTGCATTATGAATGTTAATTTGCTATGAACTGGAGATTAATTGGCCTTAGATTTACAATTATTTTGATGTGATCAAATGTAAAGGCCCCTGCGTTTTTTGGGCAATTAAATTGTAAATCGAGTCTCTGTAAGTCCAAGTCTGAATTAGGCTGAAGAACGATGAAGATCGGGATCAAATTTGGCCAAAAACGGCGGAAAACGACGAACAATTGCGGCTGGAACAGTGCTGGAATTCCAGAAAATTGAAAAAAAAAAAAAGAAAAAGAAAATCGGACGGAAAAAGACGCGTGCATCAGGTAGGGCTGACGTCAGCATGCACCATGCTGACGTCAGCGAGGCGCGGTTCAGGCGCAAGGAGGAGGCGCGGTCCAGCTCGTCCGGTTCGGTCTGCGTCAGGCCGGTTCAGGCGCGGTTCGTTGACTGAAGCAGGGGTTCGTTGACCGGCTCGCCTGGGTTGCTGACTGGGGCGCGGTTCGGTCAATTCTGGGCGGTTTTTGACCGGTTTTTGACCTGGTTCGGTGGTTTTCCAGCTGGTTCAAGCGGTTTTGACCAATTTTTGTGGTTTTGACCGGTTTTGGGCGGTTTTGGCACGTTTTTGGAGCGGTTTTGGTCCGGTTCGGGGCTGCAGAAGGCTGTAATAGGATAGAATTTTGCTTCATTATTGTAATTTAGTTTTAATTTTATCCTAGGGGCCAATTAATCGGTTCATATGCTATTTTATATGCTTTATGGATGTCATCTAAAATTAGAAATCCCACCTTAGGTTATAAAGCATGCTCATGCATTTATGTATGTTATAATTAGATTATAATATATGATTGAAATGCATGGTTTGATTTTCATGAGTTATTAATATATAGTTGAATTATATTAAATTCATGAAAATGGAAAAGTATGATGCATACAATTAAATAGTTTTAATATAAGAGTTATATTAAAAATAATTTGTTTGCGGCATGCTAAGTTGATTTTCCATTTTTTGGCCATAATAAAATTGTTTATTATTTAAATGGAAATCAAATTGCATTGAGCATGATACATCCATAGATTAATATAAGGGTTATATTGATTATCATGCAATGCAAAATACTATAGTTTGAATTTCATTAACTTGAATATGATTGTTAATTGTTTTAAAAACTATAGTATGCATGATTATAGGGCTAATCATTAAAATTTTGAAATAGTTTAAAATTTTATGATTAGAAACCGTCAATCTATAATCAAGATATGCATGTTCACATAGGATCTTAGGTTAAATTGAATTAATTTTAATGGGTTAAAATTAATTAGACCTAAGATCATTCTCTAATAGGATTAGAATATCTTACTTAGTTTTAAAATAGTTTTAATGAACTAAGTAGGACGAACATTCCTAAGATTATAAGGGAACTCTACCAGTGAAGTTCTGTCTAAGGATTGGAGGTATTTAAGTTGACGGTAAACGGAACACCTCCTACCTGGGAACGGATCTGGAACACCGGAGTTGAATTAATCTCAGGTTAATGTTAGAATAATGTCGCTAGGTTAATTAAATTGGTTTAATACACCTAGACATTAGGTCTTATTATAATAGTTATAATAGGACTAGACTTAGATAAATGACTTAGCCGGATTTATCTAGGTTTAATCAAACCCTAAAATTAATAATAGGTTACTTTAGTGGGAGGAAAATTACAAAACTTGATTTAAATCGAGTTTTGCTCCTGCGTCCCTGTGATGTTCACACCGTGAGATCCATGCTCGGCTTTGTGTCGTTTTAGCGCGGCCTCCCTTCGGAGAGTGTTTGCATGGGTCAATACCAAGGTGAATGGGGAAAGTGACTATAGTAAGTGGGAGCAGGACACGTGTCAACGTATCCTTCGGTCTCCGCCCCTATGTCACAACGTGAGATTCCTATGATCCGCCTGCGTGTTGTCTCGGCGCAACCATCCCTTCGGAGGGCCTGATCATAGGATTCGGAACACCGTGAACTCCTGAATAGGATAGGGTCACTTAGGCTAATTACCAACAGTTGTCTTTCCTAACGGTAGCCTGTTGGTGCGTGCCTCTGGGATCTAAAAGTGGGAGGGTTACACTTACGGGGAGGAGTTAATTTGTTAACAAATCCTTGACCGAACAACGGTGGTTAATATCTAATGGAATATGAGTTATTCTGGTATTAGAAATTGACTGAGAAGAGTCTCATTTTAGAGGAGGAACAACTGATCACCCTTCGGTGGCTGTTCTTCTAAACCTCTAAAGCATCGTTGCGAAACACAATCATTGTTTTATTAGGGTTCTTTGATTGTTTGTTTGCAAAATTGATTGGATATATGCAATTGTTTGTATTGCTTGTGTGATGGGTTAAGGCAAAGATAACTAATACGGTCACTTGTTTGTTTTTCAGCAATGTCTTCCTCTATAATTTCCCTGCTTAAAAATGAACAACTTACCGGCGAGAATTTTCCACAATGGAAATCTAACCTCAATACAATACTCGTGGTTGAGGACTTAAGGTTCGTCTTAACGGAGGAATGTCCTCCCGTTCCCCCTCGCACTGCCACTCAGGCAGTTAAGGACGCCTACGAACGCTGGACCAAGGCCAATGAAAAGGTCAAAGTCTATATTTTGGTCAGCTTGTCTGAAGTGTTGGCCAAGCGTTACGAGAACGTGGCAACTGCCAGGGAAATTATGAATTCCCTGCAGGAGATGTTTGGACTTCCGTCCTACCAGCTCCACCACGACGCCTTGAAGAACGTCTTCAATGCCAAGATGCCGGAAGGTCAATCTGTTCGGGAACACGTCCTGGACATGATTAACCAATTCAACATAGCTGAGGCAAATGGCGGGGTTGTCTGCGAGCGTAGTCAGGTTGCGTTCATCCTTCACTCGCTCCCAGCGAGCTATCTGTCTTTCAGGACGAACGCGAGCATGAATAAGATTCAGTTCAACCTGACTACCCTCCTCTCGGAGTTACAGATTTATGAGTCCTTGCAAAAGAGCAAGGGCAAAAATGTGGTTAAAGGAGAGGCCAATGTGGCCCATTCCAAGAAGAAGTTCCTGAAGGGTTCATCCTCAGGGACTAAATCTGTACCCCAGGCTTCTTCATCGAAGCAGATCCAAAAGAGGAAGGGAGACAAGGGGAAGGCTCCTGCACAGGCTGTGCAAGGAAAGGGGAAGGCCAAGGTCGTGGCCGACAAAGGCAGATGCTTCCACTGTAATGCAGATGGTCACTGGAAGCGCAACTGTCCCCGCTACCTTGCTGAGAAGAGAAGAGAAAAAGAAGGTAAATTCGATTTACTTGTGTTAGAGACTTGTCTCGTTGAACATGATGAGTTTGCCTGGATACTGGATTCGGGAGCCACTAATCATGTTTGTTCTTCTTTTCAGGGAAATAATTTCCAGCAGCTGGCAGAGGGTGAAATGACGCTCAAGGTCGGAACAGGAGACGTCGTTTCAGCTCGTGCAGTGGGAGCTGCAAAATTATTCTTTAGAAATAGGTTTTTAATTTTAGAGGACTTGTACTTGGTTCCTAGAATTAAAAGGAACCTTATTTCTGTTTCAGCTTTGTTAGAACAATGTTATTCAGTTTCCTTCTTGCTTAATGAAGCTTTAATTTCAAAGAATGGAGTTTACATTTGTTCAGCTAAGCGTGAGAATAATTTATTTGTGTTAAGACCAAATGATGCTAAGGCTATTTTAAGTCATGAAATGTTTAAAACGGCCGAAACGCAAAACAAAAGGCAAAAAGTTTCTCCTTTAAGTAACAACACGTATCTTTGGCATCTTCGTCTTGGTCATATTAACATCGATCGGATCGATCGTTTGGTTAAAAATGGACTTCTAAGTGACATAGAAGATACATCTTTACCACCCTGTGAATCGTGTCTCGAGGGTAAAATGACCAAGAGGCCTTTTACCGGAAAAGGTTATAGGGCCAAAGAACCACTTGAACTGATACATTCGGATCTTTGTGGTCCAATGAATGTAAAGGCTCGAGGTGGTTTTGAATACTTCATCTCTTTCATAGATGATTATTCACGATACGGTTACTTGTACCTAATGGGCCATAAGTCTGAGGCTCTTGAAAAGTTCAAGGAGTTTAAGGCTGAGGTAGAAAATCTATTAGGTAAACCAATTAAGATGCTTCGATCAGATCGAGGTGGAGAGTATTTGGATCAAAGATTCCAAGACTATATGATAGAACATGGAATCCAATCACAACTCTCAGCACCTGGTACACCCCAGCAAAATGGTGTATCAGAAAGGAGAAACAGAACCTTGTTAGACATGGTTCGATCAATGATGAGCTATGCTCAGTTGCCTAGCTCGTTTTGGGGGTATGCAGTAGAGACTGCAGTACATATTCTTAACAGTGTTCCCTCAAAAAGTGTTTCTGAAACTCCTTTTGAGTTATGGAGGGGGCGTAAACCTAGTTTGCGTTACTTTCGTATTTGGGGTTGTCCTGCACATGTGTTAGTGACAAATCCTAAGAAATTGGAACCACGTACGAGAATATGCCAATTTGTTGGGTACCCGAAAGAAACGAGAGGTGGTCTTTTCTATGACCCTCAAGATAATAAAGTATTTGTATCGACAAATGCAACTTTCTTGGAGGAAGACCACATACGAGATCATCGACCACGAAGTAAGTTAGTATTAGGAGAAGCTACAGAAGGATCAACAAGGGTTGTTGATGAACCTGGTCCTTCAACAAGAGTTGTTGGAGAATGCAGTTCTTCTCGTCAATCTAGTCCTCCTCACGTAGTGGGAGAGCTTCGACGCAGTGGGAGGGTTGTGACACAACCTAACCGCTACTTGGGTTTAACAGAAACACAAGTAGTCATACCTGATGACGGCGTAGAAGATCCATTGTCTTATCGTCAGACAATGAATGATGTAGATAAGGACGAGTGGGCCAAGGCCATGGACCTTGAGATGGAGTCAATGTACTTCAATCAAGTTTGGGAACTTGTAGATCTACCTGAGGGGGTCAAACCCATTGGGTGTAAATGGATCTATAAGAGAAAAAGAGATGCTGCTGGGAAAGTACAGACTTTCAAAGCAAGACTTGTAGCAAAGGGTTATACCCAACGAGAAGGAGTGGACTATGAAGAAACTTTTTCTCCAGTTGCTATGCTAAAGTCCATAAGAATCCTCTTATCCATTGCCACATTTTATGATTATGAAATTTGGCAAATGGATGTCAAGACAGCTTTTCTGAATGGCAATCTTGACGAGAGTATTTTTATGTCTCAACCCGAAGGGTTCATATCCCAAGGTCATGAGCAAAAAGTTTGCAAACTGAATCGATCCATTTATGGGTTGAAACAGGCTTCTCGATCTTGGAATATTAGATTTGATACTGCGATCAAATCTTTTGGTTTTGACCAGAATGTTGATGAGCCTTGTGTATACAAGAAGATCGACAAGAATAAAGTAGCTTTCCTCGTACTTTATGTAGACGACATCCTACTCATTGGGAATGATGTAGGGTATCTGTCTGACGTAAAAGAATGGCTAGCAGCTCAATTCCAAATGAAAGATTTGGGTGAGGCCCAGTATGTTCTTGGCATCCAGATTATTCGGGATAGAAAGAACAAATCGCTAGCTGTGTCTCAGGCAACGTATATCGACAAGATGTTGGCTCGATATTCGATGCAGAACTCCAAGAAGGGCTTGTTGCCTTTCAGGCATGGGGTTCACTTGTCTAAGGAACAGTCTCCTAAGACACCTCAAGAGGTTGAGGATATGAGACGGATTCCCTACGCCTCTGCCGTGGGTAGCTTAATGTATGCCATGCTATGCACGAGGCCTGACATTTGTTATGCAGTAGGGATTGTCAGCAGATATCAGTCGAATCCAGGGTTAGACCACTGGACCGCCGTTAAAGGAATCCTCAAGTATCTTAGGAGAACGAGAGATTACATGTTGGTGTTTGGGGCTAAGGAGTTAGTTCTCACGGGTTACACCGACTCTGACTTCCAAACTGACAAGGATTCTAGGAAATCTACGTCAGGGTCAGTTTTCACCCTTAACGGGGGAGCTGTAGTTTGGAGGAGTATAAAGCAAGGATGCATCGCAGACTCCACGATGGAGGCTGAGTATGTAGCTGCTTGTGAAGCAGCTAAGGAAGCTGTTTGGCTAAGGAAGTTCTTGACAGATTTGGAAGTTGTTCCAAATATGAACTTGCCCATTACGTTATACTGTGACAACAGTGGGGCTGTAGCCAATTCAAAGGAACCTCGCAGCCACAAAAGAGGTAAACACATAGAGAGGAAGTATCATCTGATTCGTGAGATTGTGCAAAGAGGAGATGTGGTCGTGACCAAAATCGCTTCCGAGCACAACATTGCTGATCCGTTTACGAAGGCCCTCTCGGCTAAAGTGTTCGAGGGTCATCTAGAAAGTCTAGGTCTGCGAGACATGTATATAGCGTAATCTAGGGCAAGTGGGAGATGTGTAATGGGTGTAAGGATGCCCTAGTTTATTGTATTTTGTATATTTACTTTTTATGTAATGTCCAACATACATGTACCGTTTTCAGCTTTGGATTATATTGTATATACTTTCCCTGTAACTTGAGTTTTAGTTCAAGTGGGAGTTTGTTGGGTTTTATGCCCTAAAACTCGTAGATAGTAAATGTACTTTTGACCGAACATTAATAAAGTGATGTATTATTCAATGTTATATTATATCTTGTCTTGTTAACCCTAATCCAATAAACAAAACATCCATGGCTAATAGAATGAGGCTTGAACTAGTATGTAGGGACATACGGGGATCAATGTTCAAGTTTTAGCCTAAAGGGTCTGTAGTATAGGGATAAGGATGGGTACCTTATCCTAGTGACACTATGGATACGGCCCGCTTTGTATATTGATACAAACGTAGTGATCCAACGCGTTCATGTGGTTGACATGCGAGTGGGGGTATCCTGTGCAATGAGTTTGCACAAAGACCGGACCGCGAAATAGTTAACCACTAACTGTAACACCGTTAGTTAGCTTGGTTTCTATTTCACTAGGATGACCTAGGCAACTTGGCCTTAATCCTGAGTGGATTATGGACTCCTGTCCATGAGGGATTGTCTTTTGATTTGTACGGGTGAGAGTGGCCTGTTCGCCGACTCAATAAGCCTACCATTTTGGGGACAAGACCGAGTGGGGAGCTGGGAACGTAGTCTTACAAGATGGAATTCACTCCTTCCCGACATTAGGGTAAGTAGAGGTGTGTTCCCTTAAGTGGTGTCTCCGGGTCTTGAACAATGGGCCCTACCCTCTTTATGGCACGAGAGGGATTTCTGTTTGTTGGTTGGACCACAAACAGGTTGTTCATTAGAGGAGCACTGGTACTTAAGGACCAAGAGGTAGCCCAGGGGTAAAACGGTAATTTGACCTAGCTGGGGTACGAAATCACGTGAAGGGCTAACTTGCTATTGACGGTCAATATCCGTGGACACAGAAATATGTCTGCAGTGAGAAGAGTGCAGCTGTGGTTCTTTAGTGGAGTGAACCACAGTTAACGAATATTGATTAACTTGGTTAATGAGTTTAACCAACTAATCTCATATCGTTGGAGCTTCTGATCTGTAGGTCCATTAGGTCCCACCGGTAGCTCATTTAGGGCGTTGAGGTAAAATTCTAAGGATGGATTGAATATTCGAAGGTGTTCGAATATTATACTAAAATATGAATTTGGTTCATATTAAAACTATAGGTTATAATTAATATTCATTGGATGTATATTAATACTATAGTTTTGAGAGAGCAAATAGTAATTGAATATGTGATGTTCAATTTTATTTTAATTTTTATTAATTAATTTCGAATTAATTAATTGATTTAGTTTAATTAAATTTGATTTAATTAAACTATAAGATAAGAGGGATATTAATTTAAATTGGATTTAAATTAATGTTATTTTAATTAATTTAGATTAATTAAAATACAATACAATTAATTGTAATTTAAAATTATGATTTTAAAATTATAATTAATTAAATATATCAGATAACTGATATTTCAGTTATCTGATATTATGCTTTTTTAAAATGGGACGTGGTCAGTGTGCAGTTGCAGAGAATTACGCTCAATCTCACATCTCTCACGCCTCTCTCCCTCTCTCGCTCTCTCTGGTGGTTTTTCCTTTCTCTGAGGACACAGAGTGTTTTTACCAGAAGAAGAAATCCTTAGAGTATTTTTTTGAGTTCCCACAAGCTCTCAACGTGTATCCCTTTGAGAATACTGGTGAAACCCCGTGGTGGTGTTCGTGACATTTTTTCCAGCGAAAACAGGGATTTCAAGTTGCTGTTTTTGGGAGCAATTCAAAGAAATTTTGGTGAAACGATCAAGAATTTCTACAAAGGTAACTGTATCTCGGCCTTAGATCAGTAGGATCTTTTTATGTAGATTAGATCTATGTTTTAGGGCTGTTTTAGCATGTTTTATACACAATTTCAGCATGTTTATATTTGGTTAAATTGCTGAATTTTGCCCAACGTATTGGTATTTTATTCTTAAATTAATTCGGAGTTAAAGGTTCTGTTTGTTTTTCCGCTGCGCAAGGGCTATTATCCCTTCAGGGTGATCAGCTATTCCTCCTCTAAAATGAGACACTTCGCAGTCAGCTCTAATTCCAGAATAACTCATATTCCTATAGATGTTAACCACCGTTGTTCGGTCAAGGAATTGTTAACAAATTAACTTATCCCCGTAAGTGTAACCCTCCCACTTTCAGATCTCAGAGGCACACACCAACAGGCTACCATTAGGAAAGAGAACTGTTGGTAATTAGCCTAAGTGATCCTATCCTTTTCAGGAGTTCACGGTGTTCCGAATCCTATGATCAGGCCCTCCGAAGGGGTGGTTGCTTCAGGGCAACACGCATGCGGATCATAGGAATCTCACGTTGTGACCTAGGGGTGGAGACCGAGGGAGACGTTGACACACGTCCTGCTCCCACTTACTATGGTCACTTTCCCCATTCACCTTGTTATTGATCCATGCAAACACTTTCGGAAGGGAGGCCGCGCTAAAACGACACGAAGCCGAGCATGGATCTCACGTTGTGAATATAGGGACGTAGGAGCAAAACTCGATTTAAATCAAGTTTTGTAATTTTCCTCCCACTAAAGTAACCTATCACATATTTTAGGGTTTGATTAAACCTAGATAAATCCGGCTAAGTCATTTATCTAAGTCTAGTCCTATTGTAACTATTATAATAGGATCTAAAGTCTAGGTGAATTAAACATATTTAATAAACCTAGTGACCTTTATCTAACATTAAACTATGATTAATTCAACTCCGGTGTTCCAGGTCAGTTCCCAGGTAGGAGGCGTTCCGTATACCTTCAACTTAAATACCCCCAACCTTAGACAGAACATCACTGGTAGAGTTCCCTTATAATCATAGTAATGTTGGTCCTACTTAGTTAATTAAAACTATTTTGAACTAAGTAAGAAATTATTCTAATCCTATTAGAATATGACCTTAGGTCTAATTAATTTTAACTCATTAAAATTAATCGATTTTAATCTATGGTCCTATGTGAGCATGCATATCTTGATTATAGATTGACGGTTTCTAATCATTAATTTTAAACTATTCAAATTTTAATGATTAGCCCTATAATCATGCATACTATAGTTTAATTTAATTGACAATCATATTCGAATTAATAAATTAAACTATATTGAATTGCATTGCATGAATATAATATAACATTTATATTAAACTATGGATGTTTCATGCTCAATGCAACTTTTGATTTCCTTATTAATTAATATAACAATAATATATAGCCAATCAAGGTAAATCAAAATAGCATGCTGTAAACAACTTATTAAATATAACTTATTATATTTAACTAAGTAATTTCATGCATCATGCTATTCAGTTTTCATGATTTTAATATAACTCATATATTAAAACACTCATGAAAATAATCCACGCATTATAAATCATACATTATAATCTAATTATAATATACATAATGCATGAGCATGCTTTATAACCTAAGGTGGGATTACTAATATGACATCCATAAACCATATTAAATAGCAATTGAACCGATTTAATTGGCCCCTAGGATAAACTAAAGCTAAATTACATTAATAAAACATATAATCTATCCTATTACATAAATCTGTAGCTCCATAATCGGACCAGAATGCACGAACCGACCTGAACCGCTTCGAACCGGCCTTGAAAACCTTGAAGCGAACCAAAACCAGGTTGAACCGGACCAAACCGGTCCTAGCTCAACCAAATCGCGTGAACTGGACCGGAATTAGGGCTGAACTGCACGTCTCCACGAAACCGTAATCGTCGTGCATAATCGTGTCAGCGTCGAGACGCCATGAAGCAACGTCGCGACGCTGGCACGATCGAAAATCTTCACTGTGTGAAATCGCGACAGCATCACGACGCCCGATGAACAGCGTCCCGACGCTGTTGCGTCTGGAGTAGATTTCTGGGAAAAACAGCGACTGTTCTGCTCGAAATTGGATCGATTTCTTCCACGATTTGCACCGATCTTCAAGCCTATTCTAGACCCGGACTTACAGACTCGATTTACACATTAACGCCCAAAAACGCAGGGGCCTTACATGATCAAATCAATAAAATTAATGTAAATCTATGGCCAATTAAACCTAACTAGTTCAACGCAACATTACATTCATAATGCCAAAAATTAAATCCCACCATACAAGCCAAACGCAAATTCCAAAACGAAGTTTAAAAACTGAGATGGCTCTGATACCAATTGTAGGGATAAAAGCGCTAACGCAGCGGAAAACCTCAAAGGGCCAATCTCATTTTAAACAACGATCGGAATACCGATATGCCCAAATTAAACAATGATCTTCAAGCCTATTCTAGATCCGGACTTACAGAAGACAATAGATTTACAAATTATATGCCCAAAAACGCAGGGGCCTTTACAATTGAACGATTCAAAACAGTAAATCTAAGGCCAATCAATCGAAACCATTCATACGCAAACCATACATTCATAATGCAAATTAATCCCACCATAAAGCAATCCACAAATTTTAATTAAAATAAAAACAACAAACCTGGCTCTGATACCAATTGCAGGGATAAAAGCCGTACGCAGCGGAAGATTTTACAGAACCTTTACTGTGTTTATATTTTAACCAAAATACCAATACAAATTGCAATAAAGTTACAGTAGTTAAATCTAATAAAACTACTGAATAATTCGCTATAAAACATGCTTAACATCTACAAGAAACCTAGATCTAATCTAGATTAAGAGATCCTATCGATCAAGGAAAGAAGTACTTACTACTAGAATCGTTCTTGATCGAATTTCACCAATTTTTACCCGGTAATCCAGAAATTGCAGCAACCTCCAAGGACTTTCTTTGCTGTAATTTGATGAGGAACACCACCAATTGATCACACCGGTATCCTCGTGTAGGATTTCGCGTTGGTAGCTTGTGGAAGCAATTACATCTCTAAGGTTTTTGGAGAATTTTTTTCTGTTCTCTGTAATTCTTGGAAACGCAGAGAGTGAGAGAGAGAAAGATCTTTTGCCTAACATCAGTTGAGAGGGTTTCACGACTGGGGAAGGAGTTGATCTAACGGACGAAAAAACAACTTCCCCTAAAAAGCCTCTCCAACGTGAATGAGGGTTATGTTAGTGGAGTGGAATACTTCTTATCAATTAAAACTAATAAGATATTTAATTATTAATTAAAAATTAAAATTAATAATTAATTAACCAATTAAATTAGCAATTATTTTAATTAATACTTATATAAATCACATTTATACAAATATTCCCACTTAACCTATAGTTGTAATGTAATTCAACTAAATCAAATTTAATTAAAACAAATAATTAATTAATTCAACAATTAATTAATATTATAATTAAATATCAAATATTTAATTATATTTCTCTCATATAAACTATAGTATTAATGTACATCCAATTTACATTAATTATAACCATAGTTTCAATATGAATCGAATTCATATTTTAAACTTAATATTCGAACCCCTTCGAATATACAATTCTCCCTTAGAAATTTACCTCAACGCCCTAAATGACTACCAGTGGGACCAAATGGACCTACAGATCAGAAGCTCCAACGATATGAGATTAATTGGCTAAACTCATTAACCAAGTTAATCAATGTTCGTTAACTGTGGTTCCCTCCACTAAAGAACCACAACTGCACTCTTCTCACTGCAGATATATTTCTGTGTCCACAGATATCGACCATTAACAACAAGTCAGCCCTTCACGTGTGTTCGTACCCCAGCTAGGTCAAATTACCGTTTTACCCCTAGGCTACCTCTTTATCCTTAAGTCCCAGTGCTCCTCTAATGAACAACATGTTTGAGGTCCAACCTACAAACAGAAGTCCCTTTCGTGCCATAGAGAGGGCAGGGCTCATTGTTCAAGACCCGAAGACACCACTTAAGGGAACACACCTCTACTTACCCTAGAGTCGGAAAGGAGTGAATTTCATCTTGTGTGATTATGTTTCCAGCTCCCCACTCAGTTTTGTCCCCAAAATGGTAGGCTTATTGAGTCGGCGTGCCGGCCACCCTCACCCATACAAATCAAAGGACAATCCCTCATGGACAGGAGTCCATAATCCACTCAGGATTGAGACCAAGTTGCCTAGGTCATCCTAGTGAAATAGAAACCAAACTAACTCACGGTGTTACAGCTAGTGGTTAACTATTTCGCGGTCCGGTCTTATGCAAACTCATTGCATAGGATACTCCCACTCGCATGTCCACTACATGAACGCGTTGGATCATTGTGTTTGCATCATAGTACAAAGCGGTCGTATCCATAGAGTCACTAGGATAAGGTACCCAGCCTTATCCCTATACTATCGACCCTTTAGGCTGTATCTTGAACATTGATCCCCGTATGTGCCTACATACTAGTTCAAGCCTCATACTAACAGCCTAGGATGTTTAGTTTATTGCATTAGGGTTAATAAGACAAGATTACTCAATAGAAACAATATAAATGAACAATGCATCATTTTATGAATGTTCAGTCAAATGTTACATTTACTATCTACGAATTTTAGGGCATAAAACCCAACAAACTCCCACTTGAACTAAAGCTCAAGATAATGGGAAAAGTATATACAAAATAATCCAAAGCTGGAAATGGTAAATGTATATTGTACATTACATAAAAGGTAAATATACAAAATACAATAAACTAGGGCATCCTTACACCCGTTACACATCTCCCATTTGGCCTAGATTATACTATATACATGTCTCGCATACATAGACTCTCTAGATGACCCTCGAACACTTTAGCTGAGAGGGCTTTCGTAAACGGATTAGCAATGTTGTGCTTTGAAGCGATCTTGGTAACGACCACATCTCCTCGTTGCACAATCTCCCGAATCAGGTGATACTTGAAGGGGATGAAAGCCCCCACACAGCGGAAGCGCATCGAATGGACCTTACGCTGTATATTAATTAACATTAAAATACCGTTACGAAAAGGCAAAATAAACTTTAAACATACTTTAAAGTTGCTGGAAATTGCTATAAACATGCTGGAAAATTAAATCTAAATTTATTTTCATGCTTTTCTAAAGAAACGGGAAAGAACCATTACAAACCTTCGTTGTAGACTTGACCGTTCTTCGCCAACGATGCTCCAACGAACGAAAACGCAGCGACACCTTCTTGATTTCTTCGCTGGAAAATTTTCTTCAAAGACACAATAACCACAAAGGTTACACCGGTATGTCTCTAAGTCTAGGAGGCAAAAGACTTGTGGGAGTCTTTCTCTAAGAGGGAGGCTAAAGAGAATTCTAGGGTCTTGTCTTGTGAGTCTAAGAGCAAGAGGGCTACTAAACCAATTAGGTCTAGTGTTCTATTTATAGAAGAGTGACCATGAATAAAATATTCAATTAAATCAATCTTTTCCAAAATTGATTCAATCTTATTCCTTATTTAATCAATCCAAGATCAATCAATTCTATAATTGATTAATCTTTTCCACAAATGACTAATTACTTCCATAAGTGATAAGATCATTTCCATAAATGATTAATCACTTCCTTAAGTGATTAATTATTTCCATATTTGATTAATTCCCGGTTAATGAATTCTTTAATTAATTAACCACCAATTAAATATCACATATTTAATTTCCGGCCTTGAATTAATTAATTTTCCCAAATAGATTTTAGACCTTAAAATTAATTAATTCATATTTGGACTCTTTCAAACTTCCATAAATTTAATGTGACTCAAATTTATATTAATATTTGAATTTCTTCAAATATTAATTTCTCTCATAATATATCAATATATATTATATTGTTTCCCTTAGTAAATTGAACACTTTCAATTTACATTTATTACTTAGTTGCCTCAAATTACTTTATGAGCTACCAGTGGGACCTAATGGACCTGCAGATCAGAAGCTCCAACGATGTGAGATTAATTGGTCAAACTCATTAACCAAATTAATCAATATTCGTTAACTGTGTGTACATTCCACTATAGACTCATAGTTGCACTCTTCTCACTGCAGACATATTTTCTGTGTCCATGGATATCGACTAGTTAGTCCTTCACGAGTGTCCGTAACACCAGCTGGGTCAAATTACCGTTTTACCCCTGGGTTACTTCTATTTCCTTAAGTATCAGTTCTCCTCTAATGAACAACCTGTTTGTGGTCCAACCATCAAACAGAAAACCCTCTCGTGCCATTGAGAGGGTAGGGCCCTTTGTTCAAGACTCGGAGTCACCACTTAAGGGAACACTCATCTGCTTCCCTAAAGTCGGGAAGGAGTGAATTCCATCTTGTATGATTATGTTCCCAGCTCCCCACTTGGTCTTGTCCCCAAAATGGTAGGCTTATTGAGTCGGCGTATTAGCCACTTTCACTCATACAAATCAAAGGACAATCCCTCATGAGCAGAGTCCATAATCAACTAAGGATTAAGACTAAGTTTTCTAGGTCGTCCTAGTGAAATAGAAAACCAACTAGTTAACGGTGTTATAACAAGTGGTTACTCGCTCTTATGCAAACTCATTGCATAGGATACCCCCACTTGCATGTCTCCTACACGAACGCGTTGGATCATAGCGTTTGTATCAAATACAAAGTGGGTCGTATCCATAGTGTCACCAGGATAAGGCACCCAGTCTTATCCCTATACTATAGACCCTTTAGGCTATTTCTTGAATAGTGATCCCCATTTGTCGCTACATATAGTTCAAGACTCATATTACAGCCTATTATGTCTAGTTTATTGGATTAGGGTTATTTTAGGCAAAGACAAATATAAAATAACTAATAAACTTTAATGGAAAAATATATCAATATTATTTCATTAATATCCGATCAACGGTTACATTCACTATCTACGAGTTTTAAGGCATAAAACCCAACAAACTCCCACTTGAACTAAAGCACTAGTTAGTGGGATGTAAATGCAATAATCTAAAGCTGGAAATGTCATGTATACTAAAATAATACAATGAACTAGGGCATCCTTATACCCATTATACATTTCTCCCACTTGCCCTAGATTAGATGGCATACATATCTCGTAGACCTAGACCCTCTAGATGACCCTCAAACACTTTAGCCGTGAGAGCCTTCGTAAATGGATTAGCGATGTTGTGCTCTGAAGCGATCTTAGTGACGATCACATCTCGTTGCACAATCTCCCGTATAAGGTGATATTTCCTCTCGATGTGTTTACCTCGTTTGTGGCTTTGAGGTTCTTTTGAGTTGGCTACAACCCCACTGTTGTCACAGTATAGTGTTATGGGCATGTTCATATTTGGAACAACTTCCAAATCAGTCAAGAACTTTCTAAGCCACACTGCCTCCTTAGCTGCTTCGCAAGCTGCTACATATTCAGCCTCCATGGTTGAGTCTGCTATGCATCCTTGTTTGATGCTTCTCCAAACTACTGCTCCTCCATTGAGGGTGAATACTGACCCTGATGTGGATTTCCTTGAATCCTTATCAGCTTGAAAGTCAGAGTCAGTGTATCCAGTAAGAATCAAATCCTTAGCTCCATACAGAAACATGTAGTCCCTCGCTCTCCGAAGATACTTGAGGATATTCTTAACCGCTCCCCAGTGGTCCAACCCTGGATTAGACTGATACCTACTGGCTACTCCCACTGCATAACATATGTCAGGCCTAGTGCAGAGCATAAAGCTGCCCACAGCTGAGGGAATGTGTCTCATGTTCTCAATTTCTTGAGGTGTCTTAGGAGATTGTTCCTTAGATAGGTGTACCCCATGTCTGAAGGGTAATAATCCCTTCTTGGAGTTTTGCATCGAATATCGAGACAACATTTTGTCAGTATACGTTACTTGAGACAGTGCTAGCGTTTTGTTCTTACGATCCCTAATGATTTGGATTGCAAGAACATATTGAGCCTCTCTCAGATCTTTCATTTGGAATTGGGCTGCTAGCCATTTCTTAATGTCAGTGAGGTATCCTACATCATTCCCAATGAGTAAGATTTCGTCTACATAAAGTATTAGAAAAGCTACTTTCTTTTTGTAGATTTTCTTGTACACACAAGGCTCATCAACATTTTGGTCAAAACCAAAAGATTTGATCGCAGTATCAAATCTAATGTTCCATGATCTGGACGCTTGTTTCAATCCATAAATGGATCGATTGAGCTTACAAACCTTTTGTTCCTGACCTTGGGCTATGAACCCTTCAGGTTGAGACATGAAGATATTCTCTTCAAGATTACCATTCAAAAAGGCAGTCTTGACGTCAATTTGCCACATTTCATAGTCATAATATGTGGCTATGGACAAGAGAATTCTTATGGACTTTAACATGGCCACAGGAGAAAAGGTTTCCTCATAGTCAACCCTTTCCTTTTGGGTATAACCCTTTGCCACTAGTCTAGCTTTGAAGGTCTGTACCTTTCCAGTTGCATCTCTTTTTCTCTTATAGATCCATTTGCACCCTATGGGTTTTACCCCATCTGGTCGATCTGCGAGTTCCCATACAGAATTGGAGTACATTGACTCCATTTCCAGGTTCATGGCTTTGACCCATTCATCCTTATCTTCGTCATTCCTTGTTTGTCGATAGGACAATGGATCCTCAATGCCATCATTAGGTATGACAACCTGAGTTTCAGTTAAACCCAAGTAGCGATCAGGTTGTAATACAACCCTCCCACTACGTCGAGGCATTCTCAACGTTTAAGGGAACACACATCTACTTACCCCAATAGAGGAAGGAGTGAATTCCATCTTGTACTGTTATGTTCCCAGCCCCCATTCGGTCTTGCCCCTGAAATGGTAGGATTATTGAGTCGGCGAACTGGCCACTCTCACCCATACAAATCTAAGGACAATCCCTCCTGAAAGGGGTTCATAACAAACTTAGGATTGAGATTGAGTTACCTAGGTCATCCTATTGAAATAAAAACCTAAACTAGTTAACGGAGTTACATCTAGTGGTTACTATTTCGCGATCCGGTCTTATGCAAACTCATTGCATAGGATACCCCCACCCGCATGTCTCCTACATGGATGCTTTGGATCATTGCATCTGTATCGAATACAAGGTGGTCCGTATCACATAGTGTCACCAGGATGAGGTACCCAGCCTTATCCCTATACTATAGACCTTTTAGGTTGTTACTTGGACACTGATCCCCGTATGTCCCGACATACTAAAACAACCTTGGATCTTAGTTTATTGGATTTAGGGTTTATTAATGCAAACTCGATTATTCAATAACCAAATTACTGAATTACTCAAATAACGCTTTATTGAGATCGATTAATTTGTTTCATTTACTATCTACGAGATTTAGGGCATAAAACCCAACAACTCCCACTTGAACTAAAACTCTAGTGGGCAATGTACATCAACAATCAAAATTGAATGAATAATCATTGAAGTAGGAATAGTAGTTTGTATTAATACTGTATAATACATGAAAAGTACAAATACAGATAAATACAATAAACTAGGGCATTCACAATACCCATTACACTTCTACCACTTGCCCTAGATTATTCTATGTACATATCTCGCAGACCTAGACCCTCTAGATGACCCTCGAACACTTTAGTCGTGAGAGCCTTCATAAATGGATCAGCAATATTGTGCGCAGAGGCTACCTTCGTGACGATCACGTCCCCTCGTTGCACGATCTCTCTGATGAGATGATATTTGCGCTCTATGTGCTTGCCTCTTTTGTGACCGCGAGGTTCTTTAGAATTTGCCGCTGCACCACTATTATCACAGTAAAGGGTGATTGGCAAGTTCATATTTGGAACACCTTCCAAATCCATCAAGAACTTCTGTAGCCATACAGCCTCCTTAGTTGCTTCGCAAGCAGCGACATATTCGGCCTCCATGGTGGAGTCTGCAATGCATCCTTGCTTGATGCTACACCAGACTACAGCTCCCCCGTTGAGGGCAAATACTGGCTCTGATGTGGATTTCCTAGAATCCTTATCAGTCTGAAAGTCAGAGTCTGTGTATCTTGTAAGGATCAAATCCTTAGAGCCATACACAAGCTGATAGTCCAGTGGTCTAACCCTGGATTGGACTGGTACCTGCTGACTATCCCAACTGCATAGCAAATGTCAGGCCTAGTACACAACATGGCGTACATAAGACTACCCACAGCTGAAGCATAAGGGATCCGTATCATATCCTCAATTTCTTGAGGTGTCTTAGGACACTGTTCCTTAGACAAATGAACTTCATGCCTGAAGGGTAGTAAACCCCTCTTGGAATTCTGCATCTTATATCTAGACAACATCTTGTCTATATATGATGCTTGAGACAGGGCTAACGTTCTGTTCTTATGATTCCTGATAATTTGAATCCCTAGAACATACTGAGCTTCACCCAAATCTTTCATTTGGAACTCAGTCGATAGCCATTTTTTAATGTCAGCTAGATATTCTACATCATTCCCAATGAGAAGAATATCATCTACATACAACACCAGAAAAGCTACTGAACTGTTGATAATCCTTTTGTAAACACAAGGCTCATCAACGTTCTGGTCAAAGTCACAAGATTTGACAGCAGTGTCAAACTTTATATTCCAAGATCTGGAAGCTTGCTTCAACCCATATATGGATCGTCTAAGCTTGCAAACTTTTTGCTCCTGACCTTGAGCAACGAACCCCTCTGGTTGAGACATAAAGATGTTCTCATCAAGATTGCCATTCAGAAAGGCAGTCTTGACGTCCATTTGCCAAATCTCATAATCATAAAAGGTGGCAATGGACAAGAGAATTCTTATCGACTTTAACATGGCAACTGGAGAGAAGGTTTCCTGATAGTCCACCCCCTCCTTTTGGGTATAACCCTTTGCCACAAGTCGAGCTTTGAAAGTCTGTACTTTCCCAGCTGCGTCTCGTTTTCTCTTGTAGATCCATTTGCACCCTATGGGTTTAACCCCTTCAGGTAGGTCTACAAGATCCCAGACTTGATTGAAGTACATAGACTCCAGCTCTAGGTCCATAGCTTTAACCCACTGATCATGGTCCACATCATTCATTGCCTGTCTAAAGGTCAATGGATCCTCAACCCCATCATCAGGTATGACAGTTGAAGTTTCTGCTAAACCCAGATAGCGTTCAGGTTGAATAACAACCCTCCCACTACGTCGAGGCATTCTCAACTCTTGAGAAGGATGGGCTTGACCAGATGTACTGGGCTCATCAATAACTCTTGTTGAAGGTCCAGCCTCTGAACTGGGCTCATCAACAACTCTTATTGAAGGTCCAGCCTCATCAACAACTCTTGTTGATTCATTTGTAGCTTTACCAGAAAGTTCACTTAACACAATTTTACTGCGTGGTATGTGTTCTTTAACGTGGTCTTCTTCCAAGAAAGTAGCATTTGTCGATACAAACACTTTATTTTCTTTTGGATCGAAGAAGTATCCACCTCTTGTTTCTTTTGGGTAGCCTACGAATAGGCATAATTTTGAACGTGAATCCAATTTCTTTGGGTTTGCTACTAACACATGTGCAGGGCAGCCCCAAATTCTGAAATGACGTAAACTAGCTTTACGCCATTTCCAGAGCTCAAATGGTGTTTCAGAAACACTCTTTGAGGGAACAACATTCAAAATATAAACTGCAGTCTCTACTGCATAACCCCAAAAAGAACTAGGCAACTGAGCATAGCTCATCATAGATCGAACCATGTCTAACAAGGTTCTGTTTCTCCTTTCAGATACACCATTCTGCTGAGGTGTACCTGGTGCTGAGAGTTGGGACGATATTCCATGTTCTATCAAATAGGGAATTTTAAGTCCAAATACTCTCCACCTCGATCAGATCGAAGTGTTTTAATGGTCTTACCTAACAAGTTCTCAACTTCAGTCCTGTACTCCTTGAACTTTTCAAGGGCTTCAGACTTATGACTCATTAGGTATAAATAACCATACCTTGAATAATCATCTATAAAAGAGATGAAATATTCATACCCTCATCGAGGTCTTACATTCATTGGACCACAGAGATCCGTATGTACGAGTTCTAAGGGCTCCTTGGCACGATAACCTTTTCCAGTAAAAGGTCGTTTGGTCATCTTACCTTCGAGACATGACTCACATGGAGGTAAAGTACCATCTTCTAACTGGCTTATAAGTCGTTCTTAACCAATCTCCCAATCCTATTGAGATTTATGTGGCCAAGTCTCAAGTGCCAAAGATAGGTACTTTGAGAAACTTTTTGCCTTTTTGGTTGAGTCTCAGCTGTTTCAAACATTTCATTGTTCAAAATAGCCCTAGACTCTATTGGTCTTAAGACATACAAATTGTTCTCCATTTTTGCAGAACATATATCAACACCCCTTTTAGTAATGAAAACTTCATTCACAGAAAAGGACACTGAATACCCTTGTTCTAGCAAACAAGAAATAGAAATCAAATTTCTTTTTATTTTGGGAACTATATATACGTTATCTAATAACATATAGCGTTCCCTGGAGAAGAACATTTTAATATCTCCCACTACTTTAGCTGAAATGAGCTCCCCAGTCCCAACTCTGAGAGTCATTTCCCCAGCATCTAACTGTTGCCAGGAGCTCATTCCCTCAAAGGAAGAGCATATGTGATGAGTGGCACCTGAATCAAGGATCCAGGTTGTATCATCATTTTCCACTATACACGTTTCAATGATCAATAAATCAAATTTATTTTCATTGAGATGTGCTAAGCAGTCTATGTCATATTCATCATGAACAATTTCAGATAAATTATACATATGGGCTTGAGGACCGTCCTCAGTTAAGACCAATTCCACGCATTTAGTGTTTAAGTTCATTTTCTTAGTTGTATTAGAAATACCAGTTTTGTAATTGGCGTTATTAGAGGCATACAAAGAACGTTTCATTGCTGATAGAACAAACAAATTAACTTAATAAGTATTGTTGCATTAACCCATTACACAAAATAATATTATTATTTTAATCCAATCAATTTAGCAAAAGTAATGATCAACCCATAGAATAAACATTCATTTTGCAACGATACTTCAGAGGTTTAGAACAACAGCTACCATAGGGTAGTCAGCTACTCCTCCTCTGAATTGAGATAATCTCAGCCAATCCCTATTCCCGGAATAACTCATATTCCAATAGTTCTTAGCTACCGTTTTTTTCGGTCAGGAAATTATTAACACCTTAACAATTTCCCGTAAGTGTGACCTTCCATTTTTCAGATTTCAGAGGTCGGCCCCAACAATGCTACCGTAGGGAAAGTCAAAGTTGGAAATGGACCTAAGAAACCCTATCCATTTCTGGAGTTTGCGTTGTTCCGACTCCCATGATCAAGCCCTCCATAGGGTGATCGCTCCCAGGGCGACTCGCAGGCAGATCATGGGGATCTCACGGTGCAACCTAATGGAGGAGACCGTAGGATACGTTGACACGTGTCCTGCTCCCACTTACTATAAAATACTCCCTCATTCACCTTGATATTAATCCATGCAAACACCATCCGTAGGGGGTCACTCCCAGGGTGACTCGAGGCCAAGCATGGACCTCACGTTGTGAACTTTTGAGGACGTGAGAGCAAAACTTGATTTATGAAAATCTTGTTTTGACATATTTCCTCCCACTAAGTATTTTTATAATTATAGGGTCTATTACTTAGGTAAATTCCGGCTAAGTGAATCTATCTCAGCCTATGCCTGTATATAACTTTTATATATATAGGTCTTTTCTCTAATGTCTAGGTGAATTAAACTCTTTTAATTAACATAGAGACATTGCATGCTAATATAACTATGGTTAATTCAACTCAAGTTTCGGCTCAGTTCCCAGGTAGCAGGTGTTTCGTAAACCGTCATCTTAAGTACCTCCAGCCTTAGACAGAACTTTACCGGTAGAGTTCCCTTATAACCAATAGTTATGATAAATCTTTACTCTAAAGATCTAGGTGAATTAAACTCTTTTAATTGACCTAGTGACATTGCATGCTAATATAACTGTGGTTAATTCAACTCAAGTTCCTGCTCAGTTCCCAAGTAGCAGTTGTTCCGTAAACCGTCATCTTAAGTACCTCCAGCCTTAGACAGAGCTTTACCGGTAGAGTTCCCTTATAACCAATAGTTATGATAAATCTTTACTCTAAAGATCTAGGTGAATTAAACTCTTTTAATTGACCTAGTGACATTGCATGCTAATATAACTGTGGTTAATTCAACTCAAGTTCCGGCTCAGTTCCCAAGTAGCAGGTGTTCCGTAAACCGTCATCTTAAGTACCTCCAGCCTTAGACAGAACTTTACCGGTAGAGTTCCCTTATAACCAATAGTTATGATAAATCTTTACTCTAAAAATCTAGGTGAATTAAACTCTTTTAATAAACCTAGTGTCATTGCATGCTAACATTTAACTATGATTAATTCAACTCCGGTATTCCGGGTTAGTTCCAAGGTAGGAGGTGTTCCGTAAACCGTCATCTTAAGTACCCCCAGCCTTAGACAGAACTTAACCGGTGGAGTTCCCTTATAATCATAGTAATGTTTTTCCTACTTAGTCAATTAAAACTATTTTTAATTCTAAGTAAGAAAATAATTCTAATTCTATTAGAATTATAATGAGCTTAGGTTTAATTAATTTTAAACATTTTAAAATTAATTCATTTTAACCTAAGGTCCTATGTTTGCATGCAACTCTTTGTTATAGGTTGACGGTTTCTAATCAATTTTATAACTTATTATAAAATTTTAATGATTAGCCCTATAACATGCTTCTATGGTGTTGGAAAAATAACAATCATATTCTAATTATTAAACACCATATTATTATGACACCGATAACGATAATATAACGATTATATTAATCTTAAGTGGTGTCATGCTTCATGCAATTTTAATTTCATGTAATTAATATCGATTATATTAATTAAACATCCATGAAATTAAATTACATGAAATTTGACATTAATATAATATAACTCTTATATTAAACTAATTAATGTCATGCTCAATGCTATTCCATTTTCATTTAATTAATATAACATTTTATATTAAATCATACATGAAAACAAGCATTGATTTATATTTATTATTTTCATTAATAATATAACTAATTATATTAATTCTCATGAAAATAATCCTAAGCATGCATGCTACATTAATTAAATATAACAATTATATTTAGCTAAATTAATGTCATGCATCATGCTTCACCAATTTCATATATTTAATATAACAATTATACTAAATAACTCATGAAATTAAATTCATGCATAATTACCATACATTATAACAATTATAACATAAATATGCATGAAAATATGCTTAACCTATGGTGGGAATTTAAGCTATATGACATCCATAAAGCAAATAAATAGCAATTGAACCGGTTAATTTTGGCCCCTAGGATAAAATAAAGCATAAATTACAATAATTATAGCTAAATTCTATCCTAAAAGTCCTTCTGTAGCTCCAAATACTGGTCTAGACCGCCCGAACCGACCCGAACCACTTCGAACCAGCTATGAAAACCACGAACCGAGCCAAATTCCAGCTGAACCGGACCAAATCGGTCCCAGCCCAGCCAGACCGCGTGAATCAGACCGCCCAACCGCCTTGAACCGTCCTGTTGCGAATCCCTAACGCGTGCTGTAATTGTGACAGCATCGCGATTTCTCCGATTTTTATCTCATAAAAACCTATTCTAGACCCAGACTTACATAAGACTCGATTTTACATAAAATACCCGAAACACCGGGCCCTTACATGATCAAATCACATAAAAACAGTAAAATCTATGGCATAAAATTAACCTAAACAGTTCAATTAATGCAAACCATACATACATTATGCATTAATCAATCCCACCAATAGCCAATGAAAATTTTAGAGAAACAAAATTAGATCTACAATCGGCTCTGATACCAATTGAAGGATTGGAATTCCGTAATTCCGTAAAGCGGAAGCATGATTGGGACCGATTCGTAATTAATTTTGTTTAATCTAAAATACCAATACATTGGCAATAATATTAGAACTATTCTAAATATATATTAAGGCTAAGCATACAAAAATATTAGATCTAAATCTAATTTATAAAGTAACAAATTACTTACTCTCGTTGACGACTCAGATTAAATTCACCAACTGCTTGTGAATTAATCACGAACTAGTGTGAACACCATCTCTATGGCTACACCGGTATGACTCTGAGACTTTTAGAGGCAGGTGACTGGTGGGAGTCTAAAGGAAGCCTTGAGGGGAATTCTCTGAGAGTAGGAGAATGAATGAGATGTCTTTCACCCCACCCCAGGGGTCCTATATATAGTAAAGGCCAAGACCTTTTTCCTAATAGGAAAAAGAATACCTTTTCCTAATAGGAAAAGGTCTCTAATTTTAATAAATAATTAATTAATTCCATAATTAATTAATTTCCCAATTAAATATCATATATTTAATCTTAGGGATTTTATTAAAATTAAAATTAACATCAATCTAATTCATATTAAATTTATTTGAACTCTTTCAAATATTTTCTTTCCTAATAGGAAAAGGTCTCTAATTTTAATAAATAATTAATTAATTCCATAATTAATTAATTACCCAATTAAATATCATATATTTAATCTTAGGGATTTTATTAAAATTAATATGAATCCAATTCATATTAAATTTATTTGAACTCTTTCAAATATTTTCTCTCAAGAATTAATTTTTGAAATTAATTCAAAAATTATATTATAAAGTTTCATAAACTTTATATTATAATGCATCAATATACATTATACGATTCCCCAAATAAATTGAACACATTCAATTTACAGTTTATACTTAATTGCCTCAAGTCTCTTTACGAGTTACCAGTGAGACCTAATGGACCTATAGATCAGAAGCTCCAACGATACGAGACTAATTGGCCAAACTCATTAACCAAGTTAGTCAACATTCGTTAACTGTGGGTCACTCCACTAAAGACCCACAGCTGCACTCTTCTCACTGTAGAATATTTCTGTGTCCACGGATATCGACCAAGCAGTAAGTCAATTCTTCACGTGTGTTCGTAACACCAGCTAGGTCAAATTACCGTTTTACCCTTGTGTTACCTCTGGTTCCTTAAGTACCACTGATTCCTCTAATGAACAAGTTGTTTAGGGTCCAACCACTAAACAGAAGTTCCTCTCGGGCCAGGAGAGAACGGCGTGCCTTTGTTCAAGCCCCAGAATCAGCCCTTAAGGGAACACACATCTACTTACCCCAATAGAGGAAGGAGTGAATTCCATCTTGTACTGTTATGTTCCCAGCCCCCATTCGGTCTTGCCCCTGAAATGGTAGGATTATTCAGTCGGCGAACTAGCCACTCTCACCCATACAAATCTAAGGACAATCCCTCCTGAAAGGGGTTCATAACAAACTCAGGATTGAGATTGAGTTACCTAGGTCATCCTATTGAAATAGAAACCTAAACTAGTTAACGGAGTTACATCTAGTGGTTACTATTTCGCGGTCCGGTCTTATGCAAACTCATTGCATAGGATACCCCCACCCGCATGTCTCCTACATGGATGCTTTGGATCATTGCATCTGTATCGAATACATGGTGGTTCGTATCACATAGTGTCACCAGGATAAGGTACCCAGCCTTATCCCTATACTATAGACCTTTTAGGTTGTTACTTGGACACTGATCCCCGTATGTCCCCACATACTAGTCCAAGTTTCATTTAAACAACCTTGGATCTTAGTTTATTGGATTTAGGGTTTATTAATGCAAGCTCGATTATTCAATAACCAAATTACTGAATTACTCAAATAACGCTTTATTGAGATCGATTAATTTGTTTCATTTACTATCTACGAGTTTTAGGGCATAAAACCCAACAGCTCCCTCTGCTTCAGCTGAAATGACTTCTCCAATTCCGACCCTGAGTGTCATTTCCCCATCGTTCAACTGCCGAAAGGAATTATTTTCCTGAAAAGAAGAGAAAACATGATTACTTGCTCCTGAATCAAGTATCTAGGTAAACTCATCATGTTCTACTAGGCATGTTTCTAAAACTAGTAAATCAAATTTACCTTCCTTTTCCTTCTTTTTCTCAGCAGATGTGGGAGTATTCCCCTTGTCTCCATTTTCCTTCTGAATCTTATTCAAAGAAGAATTCTGAGATGTAGCTTTAGATTCAGAGGATGAACCCTTGGAATGAACAACTATTGTCTCATCTTTCATTTGACCCTTGTTTTCCAGAAGGGATTGATAGAGCTGCAGCTCATTTAAGAGACCAGTCAAGTTGTACATTATCTTGTTTACTATCACATTGCTGCGAAATTGTAGGAAACTCTTCGGAAGAGATTCTAAGATTAATGCAACCTGAGTTTGCTCATTTATGACCGCCCCATATGTTTCTGCCATATCAAATTGGACCATCATTTCCAGGACGTGTTCCCGGACAGATGTGCCTTCTTTCATGTGATAGTTGTAAATTCGTTTGAGAGCATCATAGTGGAGTTTTCTGGATGGTTTTCCAAATATCTCTCGAAGAGAGTTCATAATCTCTCTCGCTGTGATCATGCTCTCATGTATCTTAGCCAAAACTTCAGATAAGCTGGCTAAGATATAGACGCGGGCCTTATCATTGGCCTTTGTCCAGCGGTCATAAGCATCCTTAATTGCTTGGGATGCAATACGAGCAGGGGCTGGAGGACAATCCTCCGTTAAGACGAACCGCAGATCATCGACAACAAGAAATGTATTCAGGTTCGATTTCCACGTAGCGTAGTTTTCGCCAGTTAATTTTTCACTTTTAAGCAGAGAGACAATTGAGGAAGACATTGTTGAAATTTAAACAAACAATGACTGTATTAGTTATCTTTGCCTTAACCCATCATACTAGCAAGCAATTGCACACAATCCAATCAATTTAGCAAAACAAGCAATCACAAAACCCTAAAACTATTGATTTAGTTTTGCAAAGATGTTTTAGAGGTTTAGAATATCAGCCACCGAAGGGTGATCAGGTACTCCTCCTCTAAAATGAGAAATTTCTCAGTGAATTCTAATTCCAGAATAACTCATATTCCTATAGACATTAGCCACTGTTGTTCGGTCAAGGATTTGTTAACACTTTTAACTCATCCTCGTAAGTGTAACCCTCCCACTTTCAGATCTCAGAGGCACGCACCAACAGGCTACCGAAGGGAAAGACTACTGTTGGTAATTAGCCTAAGAGTTCCTATCCTATTCAGGAGTTCACGATGTTTCGAATTCTATGATCAGGCCCTCCGAAGGGATGGTTGCGCCAGGACAACCTGCAGGCGGATCATAGGACTCTCACGGTGTGAACTAGGGGCGGAGACCGAGGGATACGTTGACACGTGTCCCGCTCCCACTTACTCTAGACATTTTTCCCATTCACCTTGTTATTGATTCATGCAAACACTTTCCGAAGGGAGGCCGCTCCTAAGGCGACTCGAAGCCGAGCATGAACCTAACGTTGTGAATATAGGGACGTAGGAGCAAAACTTGATTTAAATCTTGTTTTGTAATTTTCCTCTCATTGAAAATGTCCTAAGGTTAATTTAGGGTTGTTTAACTTAGATAAAATTCGGCTAAGTCAATCTATCTAAGTCTGATCCTATTATAACAATTATGGAAAGGATTGAACTGCAATGTTTTAGGATAATGAAACTTCTTTTAATAAATCCAACATTGCAAGTCAACATTACTATGGTTAATTCAACTCAAGGTTCGGGTTAGTTTCCAGGTAGGAGGTGTTCCGTAAACCGTCAACTTAAATACCCCCAACCTTAGACAGAACTTTACTGAGAGAGTTCCCTTATAACCACAGTAATGTAAGGTCTTTACTCTAAAGACCTAGGTGTATTAAACACTTTTAACAAACCTAGTGACATTGCATGCTAACATTTAACTATGATTAATTCAACTCCGGTATTCCGGGTCAGTTCCCAGGTAGGAGGTGTTCCGTAAACCGTCAACTTAAATACCCCCAGCCTTAGACAGAACATTACCGGTGGAGTTCAATTATAATCATAGCAATGTTTTTCCTACTTAGTCAATTAAAACTATTTTTAATTCTAAGTAAGAAATAATTCTAATCCTATTAGAAACTGATCTAGGTCTAATGAATTTTAAACAATTTAAAATTAATCCAATTTATCCTATGATCTTATGTTTGCATGCAATTATTGATTATAGATTGACGGTTTCTAATCATTAATATTAAAGAACTATTTCAAATTTTAATGATTAATCCTATAATCAAGAATCTAGGGTGTAATTCATTCAACAATCTCATTCAAATCAAATAATTAAACCATACTAATTGCATTGCATGAATAATATAACAATTATATTAATAACTATGGATGTTTCATGCTCCATGCAATATTGATTTTCTTTTAATATAACAATCATAAGCCAATCAAGAAAATCAATCAAGCATGTTGCATTCATCACATTAAACATAACTATTTATATTTAATCTAAGTAATGACATGTTTCATGCTTTATTATTTTTCATATAATTATTATACACTTATATTAAAAAATATGAAAACAATTCCATGCATTTAAATTCTATCATAAAATTCTTCTGCAGCTCCAAAAATTGGTCTAGACAGCACGAACCGCCCCGAACAACCTCGAATCGACCTCCAAAATCATGAACCAAGCCAAAAATCAGGTGAACCGGATCAAATAGGTCCCAACCCAACCGAACCGGACCAATCGTCGAACCGAACCGCATCAAATGTCTTGAACCGCTCCTTTGCGAAACCCTAATGCGCGATGTAATCGGGACAGCGTCGAGACGCTAGTAACACAGCGTCCCGACGCTGCGCCTTCATATGGTCTTCAGCGTCTGCAGAATCGGGATAGCATCGGGACGCTTTGTGAACAGCGTCCCGAAGCTGTTACGTCTGGAGCTCGATCTGGGCAAAACAACAGCGTATTTCTTCGGTTTCGATTTCAGCGGCGATTACTCCAATTTTTATCTCATAAAAAGCTATTCTAGACCCGAACTTACATAGGACTCGATTTTACATAAAATACCCGAAACATCGGGCCCTTACATGATCAAAATCACATAGAAATAAAATCTATGGCCATAAAATTAACCTAATCAGTTCAATGCAAACCGAACATACATTATGCATAAATCCCACCTATTAGAGCCTATTGCAAATTTTAATATTAATTAATAGGGACAGCGATGGCTTTGATGCCGATTGAAGGGGATGAAAGCCCCCATGCAGCGGATATTAGATAACATGGGGTTCCATCTCAAAACCAATTGGCAATGAGTGGAGTAACTCATGTATCTTTTATATTGTGAGTTCTCCACTTATCTTTTCAATGTGGGATCCTCAACATGCCCCCTCAAGATGGTGCCTCTTTGGGTTCACTATTCTTGGATCGGATCCCAATTTTTGTTTTTTCTTTGGACCGAATACCCGTTTGGGTTTAATGGGCTCTGATACCATATTAGATTACATGGGCTTCCATCTCAAAACCAATTGGCAATGAGTGGAGTAACTCATGTATCTTTTATATTGTGAGTTCTCCACTCATCTTTTCAATGTGGGATCCTCAACATGCCCCCTCAAGATGGTGCCTCTTTGGGTTCACCATTCTTGGATGGAAGCGCATCGATTGGACCTTAAGCCGTATATTAATTAACATTAAAATACCGTTACGAAAAGGCAAAATAAACTTTAAACATACTTTAAAGTTGCTGGAAATTGCTATAAACATGCTGGAAAATTAATCTAAATTTATTTCCATGCTTTTCTAAAGAAACGGGAAAGAACCGTTACAAACCTTCGTTGTAGACTTGACCGTTCTTCGCCAACGATGCTCCAACGAACGAAAACGCAGCGACACCTTCTTGATTTCTTCGCTGGAAACTTTTCTTCAAAGACACAATAACCACAAAGGTTACACCGGTATGTCTCTAAGTCTAGGAGGCAAAAGACTTGTGGGAGTCTTTCTCTAAGAGGGAGGCTAGAGAGAATTCTAGGGTCTTGTCTTGTGAGTCTAAGAGCAAGAGGGCTACTAAACCAATTAGGTCTAGTGTTCTATTTATAGAAGAGTGGCCATGAATAAAATTTTCAATTAAATCAATCTTTTCCAAAATTGATTCAATCTTATTCCTTATTTAATCAATCCATGATCAATCAATTCCATAATTGATTAATCTTTTCCACAAATGACTAATTACTTCCATAAGTGATTAGATAATTTCCATAAATGATTAATCACTTCCTTAAGTGATTAATTATTTCCATAATTGATTAATTCCCGGTTAATGAATTCTTTAATTAATTAACCACCAATTAAATATCACATATTTAATTTCCGGCCTTGAATTAATTAATTTTCCCAAATAGATTTTAGACCTTAAAATTAATTAATTCATATTTGGACTCTTTCAAACTTCCATAAATTTAATGTGACTCAAATTTATATTAATATTTGAATTTCTTCAAATATTAATTTCTCTCATAATATATCAATATATATTATATTGTTTCCCTTAGTAAATTGAACACTTTCAATTTACATTTATTACTTAGTTGCCTCAAATTACTTTATGAGCTACCAGTGGGACCTAATGGACCTGCAGATCAGAAGCTCCAACGATGTGAGATTAATTGGTCAAACTCATTAACCAAATTAATACATATTCGTTAACTGTGTGTACATTCCACTATAGACTCACAGTTGCACTCTTCTCACTGCAGACATATTTTCTGTGTCCATGGATATAGACCAATAACAACTAGTTAGTCCTTCACGAGTGTCCGTAACACCAGCGGTCAAATTACCATTTTACCCCTGGGTTACTTCTATTTCCTTAAGTACTAGTTCTCATCTAATGAACAACCTGTTTGTGGTCCAACCATCAAACAGAAAACCCTCTCGTGCCATTGAGAGGGTAGGGCCCTTTGTTCAAGACTCGGAGTCACCACTTAAGGGAACACTCATCTGCTTCCCTAAAGTCAGGAAGGAGTGAATTCCATCTTGTATGATTATATTCACAGCTCCTCACTCGGTCTTGTCCCCAAAATGGTAGGCTTATTGAGTCGGCGTATTAGCCACTCTCACCCATACAAATCAAAGGACAATCCCTCATGAGCAGGAGTCCATAATCAACTCCGGATTAAGACTAAGTTGTCTAGGTCGTCCTAGTGAAATAGTAAACCAACTAGTTAACGGTGTTATAACAAGTGGTTACTATTTCGCGGTCCGGTCTTATGCAAACTCATTGCATAGGATACCCCCACTTGCATGTCTCCTACACGAACACGTTGAATCATAGCGTTTGTATCAAATACAAAGTGGGTCGTATCCATAGTGTCACCAGGATAAGGCACCCAGTCTTATCCCTATACTATAGACCCTTTAGGCTGTTTCTTGAACAGTGATCCCCATATGTCGCTACATATAGTTCAAGACTCATATTACAGCCTAGGATGTCTAGTTTATTGGATTAGGGTTATTTTAGGCAAAGACAAATATAAAATAACTAATAACATTTAATGGAAAAATATATCAATATTATTTCATTAATATCCGGTCAACGGTTACATTCACTATCTACGAGTCTTAGGGCATAAAACCCAACAAACTCCCACTTGAACTAAAGCACTAGTTAGTGGGATGTAAATGGAATAATCTAAAGCTGGAAATGTCATGTATACTAAAATAATACAATGAACTAGGCCATCCTTATACCCATTATACATTTCTCCCACTTGCCCTAGATTAGATGGCATGCATATCTCATAGACCTAGACCCTCTAGATGACCCTCAAACACTTTAGCCGTGAGAGCCTTCGTAAATGGATCAGCGATGTTTTTCTCTGAAGCGATCTTAGTGACGATCACATCTCCTCGTTGCACAATCTCCCGTATCAGGTGATACTTCCTCTTGATGTGTTTACCTCGTTTGTGGCTTCGAGGTTCTTTTGAGTTGACTACAACCCCACTGTTGTTACAGTATAGTGTTATGGGCATGTTCATATTCGGAACAACTTCCAAATCAGTCAAGAACTTTCTAAGCCAGACTACCTCCTTAGCTGCTTCGCAAGCTGCTACATATTCAGCCTCCATGGTTGAGTCTTCTATGCATCCTTGTTTGATGCTTCTCCAAACTACTGCTCCTCCATTGAGGGTGAATACTGACCCTGATGTGGATTTCCTTGAATCCTTATCAGCTTGAAAGTCAGAGTCAGTGTATCCAGTAAGAATCAAATCCTTAGCTCCATACACAAGCATGTAGTCCCTCGTTCTCCGAAGATACTTGAGGATATTCTTAACCGCTCCCCAGTGGTCCAACCTTGGATTAGACTAATACCTACTGACTACTCCCACTGCATAACATATGTTAGGCCTAGTGTAGAGCATAACATACATTAAGCTGCCCACAGCTGAGGCGTAAGGAATGTGTCTCATGTTCTCAATTTCTTGAGGTGTCTTAGGAGACTGTTCCTTAGACAAGTGTACCCCATGTCTGAAGGGTAATAAGCCCTTCTTGGAGTTCTGCATCGAATATCGAGACAAAATTTTGTCGATATACGTTGCTTGAGACAGGGCTAGCGTTTTGTTCTTTCGATCTCGGATAATTTGGATTCCAAGAACATATTGGGTCTCTCCTAAATCTTTCATTTGGAATTGGGCCGCTAGCCATTCTTTTACGTCAGATAGATATCCTACATCATTCCCAATGAGTAGGATGTCATTAACATAAAGTACCAGGAAAGCTACTTTGTTTTTGTTGATATTAATGTAAACACAAGGCCCATCAACATTTTGGTCAAATCCAAAAGATTTGATCGCAGTATCAAATCTAATGTTCCAAGATCTGGAAGCCTGTTTCAACCCATAAATGGATCGATTCAGTTTACAAACTTTTTTCTCCTGGCCTTGGGTTATGAACCCTTCGGGTTGAGACATAAAGATATTCTCTTCAAGATTACCATTCAGAAAGGCAGTCTTGACATCCATTTGCCATATCTCATATTCATAATATGTGGCTATCGATAAGAGAATTCTTATTGACTTTAACATAGCAACAGGAGAAAAGGTTTCCTCATAGTCCACCCCTTCTCTCTAAGTATAACCCTTTGCTACAAGTCTAGCTTTGAAAGTCTGAACTTTCCCAGCTGCATCTCTTTTTCTCTTATAGATCCATTTACACCAATGTGTTTAACCCCTTCAGGTGGATCTACAAGTTCCCAAACTTGATTGAAGTACATAGACTCCATCTCAAGGTCCATTGCTTTGGCCCATTCGTCTTTAGCTACATCATTCATTGCCTAACGATAAGACAATGGATCCTCAACACCGTCATCAAGTATGACTACTTGTGTTTCAATTAAACCCAAGTAACAGTTAGGTTGTATTACAACCCTCCCACTGCGTCGAGGCACTCCCATTTTGTGAGGAGGATGAGCTTGACGTGAAGAACTGGCTCCTACATCAACTCTTGTTGAAGGACCAGCTTCATCAACAACTCTTGCTGACTCTTTTGTAGCTTCTCCTAACACTGGTTTACTACGTGGTTTGTGATCTCTAATGTGGTCTTCCTCCAAGAAAGTAGCGTTTGTCGATACAAATACTTTGTTTTCTTGAGGGTCGTAGAAAAGACCACCTCTCGTTTCTTTAGGGTAACCAACAAATTGGCATACTCTTGATAACTTGCAAAAAGCAAGTTATTTTTCCTTTAAACTTAAGCTAAAACAAGGCCAAACGATACAATGATGCTATACTTCAGCACAAAAAGAAAGGAAAATGTGATAATTTTTATGCGGTGAGCTATATTCATGTATGCGGTGAGAAATTATAAAATATAGGACGCTAACGCGGCTAATATGGTTGTTTTCCAAAGTTTCTTCTCAGCGCAGGCACACATCCCAAGATGATCATGAGACAGACAAGATGGATGAAAGGACAGCGCTGACACAACTGACGCAACTAACGCAAGTGGGCTAAAAAGAAGCTGAAAAATTGCAAGTTCGTCGTTGATAATTATAGCAAGTTACTTGGAGAAGTTAGCTTCCCTCACCTATAAATAGAAGCCACCTGCTCAAAACGAGAGGGAACGAAGATTCACAAGAATTGAAGGACGAAAGTAGACGACGAAGATCAAGGAGAAAGAGAAATCACAGAGAGCTGTGATTAAGAGTGGACTTGCGTTTGCAATGTATTGTTTTGCTCGCATGAGCTAATTTCTTCTTTGAGGCTTAGCACAAGCACCTCGTGCGGTGATAAGTATATTTTGTAAGCGCATATTTTGATTTAAATGAAACATTAATTACCTTCTACTTAGTTGTGATACTATTTTCATTACTAACTCTCGCTTGGCCAGCCGGATGCAGTAGCAGTATGCTAAATCCCTGACAGGTAATGCATGCAGACATCTCTAAGTAGAACAAGTTAGCGCATGACATGTAGTCTTGGTAGCTTTAAAATACTACCGCTAAAAGATAGTGCACGCATGAGCTTTGACTGCGTTAAGACTAATGCAGTCCCTTGTAAGTTTTAGAGAACTAATCCCTACGCATGAACTAGCCAAATAACCAATTGATAGTTTTATGCCAAACGCAGAAGGAGTACCGGAAGGGAAACTTATGATTTTTTTCTCACTTAACCAAAGTATGCGCTACAAGGTTCTTATAAACGCATGAGGTTGCGACCGCAACAGCCTCGATTCTATTCTCCTTAGTATTTTTTCCTTTCACTCTTGTCGCATGTTTTGCTTTCTGCAAGTTTTATTTTTCAAAGTATACCAAATCTCTTATTCATTTCTTTATATAATATCACACGTTTTCGAGTTTAGATCAGTAAATATTGTTAAAAACTTTGCAAATAACCTTTCCCTGTGGATTCGACCCTGGACTTACCAGGTACTACTTGATTTTGTCAATTTATACTTGGGTTGATAAATATCTACAACAAGTTGTTATTAATTTGTTAAGCATACTGACGAACCATCAAGTTTTTGGCGCCGTTGCCGGGGAGAGGCAACAAATTTTTAATAATTTTTCTGATCTGACACTCCGTTTGATATTATTTACTGTGTTCCCTGTTGAGTATTTTTTTCTCCAGGTAACCAGAGGTTGCATGCGTGCTGCGCGACAAATCGATTTCAAAGTCGATCCTGAAATTGATAGAACATATCATAGAAGAAGAAGAAATCGAAGAGCCCGAAGACAACCAGGAGAAATGGCAGCACCCAACCAACCAAACAGACCATTAAATCCCATCCAAATGGTCGATGATAGGGCCAAAGGAATTAGAGATTATGCAGCCCCTGCAAACTGTAATTTTAATCCAGGGATAGTACAACCCACTCTAGAAACAGAAAGGTTTGAGTTAAAACCTGTGATGTTTCAAATGCTGACAGCTGTGGGACAGTTCGGAGGAAGTCCAGCAGAAGACCCACACTCTCACCTAAAGTCATTCTTGGATATTTGTAATAAATTTATTATTCCAGGAGTAACGCACGAGCAATTGCAAGTCATCCTATTTCCTTATTCATTAAGAGATGCGGCGAAAGTATGGCTAAATCAGCAGCCAGCAAACTCCATCGCAACATGGAATGATTTGGTTGAGAAGTTTCTAGAAAAATACTTTCCACCCACCGCAAGCTCTAGATTGAGAAAGGAAATATTGACTTTTGCGCAAATGGAAGATGAAACATTGAGTGAGGCATGGGAACGTTTCAAGAGCTTACTACAGAGGTGCCCGCATCATGGACTACCCCTCTGCATTCAGTTAGAAACCTTCTACGTGGGACTTAACAAAAACTTGCAAGTCTTGGTGGACTTATCTGCAAACGGTGCGCTACTCAGAAAGACGTATGATGAAGCCCACGCAATCCTCGATCGGATTGCGCACAATAATTACGAGTGGGGCACTGTGGAAGACAGAAGAAGGAGACCCATTAAAACCAGCTCGGGAAGTTTTGAGGTTGATCCAATAACTTTAGTAAACGCAAAGATTGATGCTTAGACCACGAAAATGGATGTGCAACTCAACGCAGTTGGGTGCGGGATCTGTGGGGAGGGACACACGCATGACCAGTGTCCTTCAAACCCAGAATCAGTTTTCTACGTTGGACCGCAAGGAGCTGTGTGCAACAACCCATTTTCAAACACTTACAACCCAGGATGGAGAAATCACCCGAACTTTTCATGGAATGGTGGCGCAAATAAACAACCACAACAAGGTAATGTAAACCCTGCGCCCAGATTATTTAATTCTAACAATGAACAATCCTCGTCGGGACAATTTTAGCGCAACATCAACACAAACGGTGGAAACCAAAGAGCATCATCTTCAAATGCGTTGGAAACAATGATGAAAGAGTTTATGGCGAGTCAGAAGGAAAATATGGCGAAGAATGATGTAGTGGTGCAAAGTCAGACCGCATCCTTGCGCAGTTTGGAAATGCAGATAGGACAGCTTGCGTTAGAGCTAAAAAATAGACCTGCGGGAGCATTGCCCAGCAATACAGAAGATGCAAAGGGGAAGGAGCACTGCCATGTTGTGACTCTTCGTAGTGGAAGACAGTTGCAGACAAATGACCCTGCGCCAACGCAGAAAAATTTGCCCAAAAATGCAACCGTAGGGGACGGCAACTAGGCGCAAGAAGAAAACGCAGCTGAAGAAGAACAAAAAGAGAAGGAGGCTCACGTAGAAAAGGAGCCTGATGCATATAAGCCCTCAATCCCTTTCCTTCAAAGATTAAGAAAGAAAAATGACGAAGCCCAGTTTAAGAAATTTTTAAGTGTCTTGCGAGAGCTGCACATCAACATTCCACTTGTGGAGGCATTGGAAAAGATGCCTAACTATTCAAAGTTCTTGAAAGACATTTTGACGAATAAACGACCATGGAAAGAATTTGAGACTATTGCGTTAACAAGTGAATGCAGCGCAATACTTGCCAACAAACTCCCACCTAAATTAAAAAATTCTGGAAGCTTTACGATTCCTTGTTCAATAGGAGGAATCGATGTTGGTAGAGCATTATGCGACCTTGGCGCAAGCATAAATTTAATGTCATTATCAGTTTACAAGCGCCTAGGAATTGGAGAGGCAAGACCGACCACTGTCACGCTTTAATTGGCAGACAGATCTGTGGTCCACCTAGAAGGAAAAATTGAAGACGTTTTGGTAAAAGTTGACAAATTTATTTTCCCTGCAGATTTTATCATACTTGATTACGAAGCTGACAGAGAAGTTCCCATTATTTTGGGAAGGTCGTTCCTTGCAACCGGCCAAACATTGATTTACGTGCAAAAAGGAGAGCTGACCATGCGTATGAATGATCAAAAAGTGGTTTTTAATATTCTCACTTCATTAAAATACCCCGACGACAACAAGGAGTGCGACATGGTAGCTCGCATAGATGTATGTTCCTCACGGGAAATTGATGACCGCAAAGCGCACGGGCCGCAAGTAATATAAAACGGTAGGTAATACCGAGTATCGAATCCTCAGGGAATTTGAATTATATCCATTAAGTACCAAGAACCATCATGTTTAATTTTATTTAGAATTCCTACTCGAATGATAAAGAGAAAAATTAAAGAAACTAATAAAAAGAAACATGCAACAAAAAATTTGGAAATATCCTATTAAGGGAACTTGACCTAGGGTGTTAACTAGCTTTTTGGATATTTAGCTCAATTACATGGATGCATGTAACTAATAATCTTCAATTTCATAAATCTAGAAGTAATTATAAGCGGATTCCTCTTTCAAGCTCCTCCACATCTCATACTAACATAACTAATTCATGTGTCCATCTCCTTAGTTAATCATAGTATGGCATTAAGCAACTTCATTATCAATTTCTAACAATTCTCTTTCACTCTCGTGCTCCAAGCAATCGTTAGCCATGCAATTAGGATCTAATCTAACGTCTCTCTGTCGAGTATCAATTTAGACCAACAATTCAATCAATCCGTGATCAAGGGATTAAAAGCATTAAGAACAAATTGCATAGATGAAATATGAAGAAATTCATTACATAATCCAAGTAATTGTGCTACAATATCCAATTAACTAGAATAATGACCCTAGGTCTCAAGATCTACTCACAAATGGAAATAGTTTTTGCCCAAGTGATCTTGATCCATAGGCCTAGCTCAAATTAAAATAAGAAATTATAAAGAAGTAAGGAACAAATAACCGATAAATTGATCCCAAGCTCCCGTCACGATCATCTCGATTCCCGAGCCTTGAAATCCAGATCAATTCTGCCTTTTTCCTCACAATTCTTCTCACTTTTTCTCTCTATTGAGCTAGGGGAGAGCTCCCCAAAATGGGTTGATTTGAACCTTGTGGGAGGGCCCTTTTTATAGGAGCAGAAACAGAGGTAGCTTGCTGCCCAAGACGCACAGCGTCGAGACGCTACGTCACAACGTCGAGACACTGTGACGTCAGGTTTTCTTGGAGCAGAAGTTGTCGCAACGTCGCAACGCTATCGCGATTCTGGAATTTTCTTTGCTGCTTGCCTAGCATCGAGACGCTCTGGTCCTAGCATCTCGACGCTAGGCCTTCCAGAAGCCTTAAACACGAATTTTTGCCTCCTTTCTTCATTCTTTTGGGCTTTTTGGGCCTCCACTTCAAATGACATCTTCTATTTTCTTCTTTTATGGCCCAAAGTCTTCTTTTTATACCCAAAATTGGTAAAACTCTTGGTTTTGCTTCTCGAACTTGGTTTTCTACAAAATCAACATAAAAATTCATTAAAGCTCACAATTCATGCACAAAACTAGCTAAAATTAATAGGAAAATGATGACATTTCTGCATGTCATCAGAAATACTACAATCAAATGCGTTCAGCTCCACGAGAGAAGAGAACAAGGAAGAACAGGTGGAAGAAAATTACATTGTAGCGCAACCTACATAAACTATCCATGCGCTAGATCTCGAAGAAAGAATCCCCACCTTACCTTCCATAGCGCAACCCCCTGCGCTAGAACTCAAGCCACTACCAACGTATTTGAAGTACAAATTTTTAGGAGAAGAAGAATCCCTGCCAGTTATCATTTCATCAAAGCTTGATCAACCGCAAGAACACCTTTTAATGCAGGTCCTCGCAAAGCACAAGAAGGCTATTGGATGGAGTCTAGCAGATACTAAAGGAATTAGCCCCTCGTACTGCATGCATAAAATTCGCTTGCTAGACGAATCCAATGAATTTATTGAGCGACAAAGAAGGCTAAATCCTGCGATGATGAAAGTTGTGCGAAAGGAGATTATCAAGTGGCTCGACGCAGGTGTGATTTACCCTATTGCAGACAGCCGATGGGTGAGTCTGGTACAATGCGTGCCCAAGAAAGGAGGAATGACAGTGGTAGCCAACGCAAACAACGAATTGATCCCATCACGCACCACTACTGGGTGGCGCATATGCATGGATACCACAAACTCAACGCAATAACGAAGAAGGATCATTTCCCTCTCCCATTCATTGATCAAATGTTGGATCGACTTGCGGGACAGACATATTATTGTTTTCTTGACGGGTATTCAGAATACAACCAAATAACCATTGCACCAGTAGACCAAGAAAAGACTACCTTCACCTGCCCATATGGAACCTTTGCGTTCAGAAGGATGCCTTTTGGTCTGTGTAATGCGCCAGGAACATTCCAGAGATGTATGATGGCCATCTTTTCAGAATTGCTAGAAAAGTCAGTGGAAGTTTTTATGGACGACTTCTCAGTATATGGAAAGTCTTTCGCAGACTGTCTAATGCAGCTGGAACAAGTATTAGAGCGATGCGAGGAGACTAACCTAGTGCTGAATTGGGAGAAATGTCATTTTATGGTAGAAGAAGGCATCGTCCTAGGCCATCACATATCTAGCGCAGGTATTGAAGTCGACAAGGCGAAAATTGATGTCATTAAAAAGTTGCCACCACCTACCTCTGTAAAAGGAATTCGAAGTCTCTTGGGTCACGTAGGATTCTATCGCAGATTCATTGGGAACTTCTTGCATATTACAAAGCCACTTTGCGCATTATTGGAAACAAATAGAAAATTTGAATTTTCAGAAGAATGCGCCAAGGCGTTCAAGGATCTGAAGCATGCGCTAGTCAGTGCACCCATTCTCGCAAATCCCGATTGGAAGGAACCTTTTGTCCTAATGTGCGATGCTAGTGACGTGGCAGTTGGAGCAGTCCTGGCACAGAAAAAGGAGAAGATTTTGCACCCTATTTACTATGCCAGCAAGACATTGAATGAAGCACAAACCAATTACACAACAACCGAGGAGGAATTATTAGCGGTTGTTTATGCTTTTGATAAATTTCGTGCTTATTTAATTGGCTCCAAAGTCATTGTCTACACAGATCATGCTGCGATAAAATATCTAATCACAAAAAAAGATGCAAAGCCAAGGTTGATTAGGTGGATCTTATTGTTACAAGAATTTGATTTAGAGATCAAGGACAAGAAGGGGAGTGAGAATTTGGTCGCAGATCAATTATCGCGTTTGGAGAATCCTGAGAAGGTAGATGCGTCAGAAATCCCTATCGCATAGGAATTTCCGGATGAGAAGCTACTGATGATTTAAGAAGAAGAACCATGGTTTGCGGATATCGCAAACTACCTCGCCGCTGGGGTCTTACCTGAGGAATACTCAGCGCAACATCGTAAGAAATTTTTTCATGAACTAAAATTTTATTTATGGGATGACCCCTATCTCTATCGCAGAGGACCAGACCAGATCATTAGGAGATGCGTTGGACGTATGGATGCGATGAGAATCTTGAAAGCCTACCACGAAGCTCCATATGGAGGACACCTTGGGGGCCAGCGCACTGCGGCGAAAGTATTGCAAAGCTGCTATTGGTGGCCCACCTTGTTCCAGGACGCAAAGAAATATGTGGATAGATGCGACAAGTGCCAACGCACTGGTAATATCAGCTCAAGGAACGAGATGCCGCAAAATTATATAGTAGAAATTGAGCCTTTTGACGTCTGGGGCATTGATTTTATGGGACCTTTCCCATCATCGCAAGGATACCAATATATCCTCCTCGCAGTTGACTACGTCACAAAGTGGGTGGAGGCAATCGTTTGCGTTAAGAATGATGCGGTTACCGTGGCGAAGTTCCTTAGGAAGAATATTTTTACAAGATTTGGCGTACCACGAAGACTTATCAGCGATGAAGGGACCCATTTCATGAAGAAAGTCATCAATAAGCTGTTGGAGAAATACAATGTCAAACATCATATCGCAACAGCCTATCACCCTCAAAGCAATGGACAGGCTAAGGTATCGAACAGGGAAATAAAGAAAATTCTCGAGAAAGTTGTCAGCACAAGCAGGAAAGACTGGGCGCAACATCTGGATGATGCGTTATGGGCATATCGCACGACTTTCAAAACACCCATAGGGATGTCTCCTTATGCGTTAGTGTTCGGCAAGGCCTGCCATTTGCCCTTAGAATTGGAACACAGGGCGCATTGGGCACTAAAACGTCTCAACTTTGATCCAGATGCGGCAGGACAGGAACGATTGCGCCAGCTGTCAGAATTAGAAGAATTTAGAAGATGCGCATATGAAAATGCCATGATCAATAGAGAAAAGCAAAAACAATGGCATGACCGAAGGATATGCAAGAAGGATCTTAGAGAAGGTATGAAGGTATTATTATTCAATTCTCGCTTACGTCTCTTTCCAGGTAAGCTAAAATCAAGGTAGTCGGGCCCATATACTGTCCATAAGATATATCCATATGGGGCTGTGGACCTACACTCTACTGATAGAAAGAGAATTTTCAAGGTCAACAGGCAAAGAATAAAGTCGTACATTGAAGGGACCTTGGACGAGGTAGTTGAAATTATTCTTCTGAAAGATCCGCCTTAAAATAACAAGACAAAAATAGGTCCAAGACAAAAAGTGCTCTCAGCTGCGTCAGGACCTAACGCAAGGTAAGAGCACAACAGGTTAGAAGTTGTAATTATTTGTTTCCTTCCGCATGTTTATTTTATTGCGTTAATATTTTTTTTTTGATAATTTAGACCTCATCACATTCTACTCGCATTAGTTGCGTTAGAATTTTGGTAGATTCGTTGCGTTAGTATTTTCGTTGCGACAAAGCCTTAGAAGGAGAACCCTAACGCATGTCCCAATCCATCTGTATATCACTCGCATTGGATGCACGACCAAAATCATTTCACATTTAATGAGCCGCACTTATCCCTGTCTTTGCACACTACCCGAGGCAACCGCTCACATTCCCCCATGATAATCATGATCACCTACCTACGTGGGATGCGAAAGGGCATCATTACCAAGACTAGTTTAACCTTGCGTTAGCTATATAAAAGGATGCGCCCTCGGTCTAAAAACTTCATCTTCTTCATCGTTTTCGTAAAACCTCAGCCCTAAAACCCTTGTTTCTTTCTCTCTCTTGCGAAGCATCACCATGTCCGACTCCCAAAACTTCTCAGTTGCTGGCTATGCGGACGATGCCTCCCCCTCATCGCCGGAGGTGGAAGGACCTCTCAAAGCCGCCATTTCCTCATCTAGCGAAGAAAATGAAAACCAAGACCCCATGGAAACAAAGGAGCATGAGGTCATCGACGTCGAGCAAACACCCATGACCGAACCTTCCATCTCCACAGCCAACCCTTCAGAAGTGCTCGATATTGCACCTCTAGACACCTCTACCTTCACCATCCAATCAGTCACTCTCCAACCTGCCCAAAACATTTCAGCCCCTCGGAACCTAACCCCATTTTCCTCTCCTTTCCCGTCCGTTTCCATTCTTCTGCCCCCAGACTCTTCAGCTTCTCTCGCATCAACCACCAACCCTTCATCTTCTTCCTCTTCGCCCGCAAACACTTCCCACCCACCATCCACCTCAGCGCAACCCACTTCGCCGCAGTTTTCTGAGCGGGAAGTGGCCGCATGGAACTCCCTGATGGGAGAATTAGGCGAGGAAGGCGACGCAATTCGTCTGCGAGAAGAACAAGAAAAGGCTGCCGCAGAGGAAACTGCGTGCAAGGCCGCCGCATATGAAGAAGCGACCAAAGAAAGAGAAGGCACCAGCAAGCAGGCGTAATATCCGATCGCCGCAGAAATTATTGCAACTAACTTAGCCATCATTGCGGCAGCTCTAGACGTAGAATCTACTGAATCCGAGGATGAACTCCCCCTAACACATCGCCGCAACATCAAGTCCACAGGGGTAGTCATCCAAGAACCGACCGAAAGGCCTGCGGCGGCCCCAAATAAGAAAAGAAAAGCGCCCATGGCATCCAAAGGAAAGGGCAAAGAAAAAATGGGCGCAGGCAAAGAAAAGGTGGGCGAGGGCTGGAGAAAGTTTCAAGAAGAAAGAGGTTTTAGTTGCACCCTCCCGCAGACGATGACCGATCAAATTTCCCAACGCAAATGGGAAACGGTCTGCGAAAACCCTCGCAACTATGCCCCTGCGTTAGTCCGCGACTTCTACCTGGCGCAATGGCAAGAAGAAGTCGACGAAATCTTGGTGCGAGGCCACACAGTCGCATTCTCCTCTACGTGCATCAACAACGTATTCGAGCTGCGAGACATTCCAAACGCAGAGGGGAATGCGTTACTCAACTGCCTCGATGATGACTTCCTGAGCGCAGTCCTTCTTACGGTAGCCAAACCTGGGGCCAAGTGGGACGGCCACGGAGCTGCAAGGACCCTCAAATCGCAGCTGCTATACTTTGAGGCCACCTACTGGATGCATTGGGTGAAGAATCGCATCATGCCCACAACGCATGATGCCACATTGAGCCTTCAACGGGTAATTCTTGTTTATTGCATCATGAAGGGAACCCCAATCGACTTGGGCCAGATCCTCATCGAAACATTGCGCCAGACTGCCGCAAAACCTAAAGGCGCAATGTTTTGTCGAGGCCTTGTCACCTGTTTATGTCGCGCATCAGGCCTCTTGCCCGCAGCAGATGAAGAAATCCGACCCATGCGGAAGGATTTTGACAACCAATGATGGACGCGCGTAAACAGCACCCGCGATAGGCGTCTGCAAGGAAGCATGCAGCAACCAGCCCCCGCATCTCAACCACCAGCACCTGCGCCTGCGTCTGAAGCACCAAAGAAGAAGAGGCGCAAGCAAACCGTAGGCAGAAACCCACCACCAGCCGCAAGGACCCCTCAATCTACTCCACCAGCGCAGGAAACCACTGTCTGCACCCAGCCTCAAGGATCCTTGCCACCACCACCGCCTCCTCCGCCACCGCCACCACCAATTGTCCAGAACACACCTCCTCCGCAGCACAACGACGACTTGCGATCAGAGGAGATTTTTGAAGACTCATTGCCGAGCCCCACTCGCAATGACGAAGTTCCTGCGTCGAGCCCCACACCGCAAGCCACAGCTTCTGCGAGCGCAAGTCAGGCTGCGGCTGATCTACTCATTGATGTGGATTCAGCCCTTATCTTTTTTCAGAGCTTCGGCAGATAATTCAAGAAGTTGTCAAGCCCTTGCGCCAGCAGCAAGTGCGAATGTTCCAGCAGCAAGAACTTCTGTGCAAGCAACAAGAAGAGCTATCGCATCGAGTAAACGCCTTAGTCCTTTTCCTAATGCGATGGACTGAAGGTTTCGGCCGCTTGCCAGTTGCGCCAAACTTGTTCGCACGGCCAGCTGCGCAATAAAGACCCTCTGGCGCAGGCCCATCTCAAGTGCGCGGTTCCATGCCTCCCCCTACGCCGAGAGATCCAAGACCTCCTCCTCCACCACCGCCGCCGCAGGAGTAGAAATTACTTAACTATTTTTGTGTCCTTTTGTTTACTTTCAATAGATGCGCCCTGTTGTTTATAATTTTGTATCCGCATTATATCAATATATCTCGCCGCTTTATCTTATCGAAATTTTCTTTCTGCCTTCATATAATGTCTTTATCTAACAAATTCTCTGCGTTAGCTCCTTTGTTTTAAATCCACGCAACTGACATTCTTAATTTTCTTGCCCGCATTAGTTAAATTGGTTTAACCTTTGTCTTCGTTTCCTCAGACCTTAAGGAAAATCCCTTCGCATTTTTTACTTGCCGCAACTCAGCCTTCATCTCCTTAAGTCCATGCGCTCAAATGTAAGTTTGGAGGACAATGGGGACATTGTCCAGTTTAAGTTTGGGGGAGTTAGCGCATAAATAAAATAATGAATACGTTCCTCTTGGTATGCGGCATGTTTGTAGCCAGGGGCATTTATGACACCCATTGTTTGCCACTGCGCGAAGACGCAAACGCATCCCATGAGCGTAAAGGACAGTAAAAAAATGTAATGCCCGTAGTTGGATACCTTTCATCACCAATGTGGGTAAGCCAAAACGAAAGCATGCGTTTTGATGTCTAATTACCTTCAAAATATATATATATATATGAGTAATTTTATGCACCCTGGACATGCAGGAGAAGATTGGCTGAGTTAACGCAAGGAAGAATCTAAGCGCAAGGAACTTTCCTTAAGCAATGAAGGAAATTTGGTAAAAGTTAACCCTGTTTAGTAATGCGCACAAGAAAAAGAGAAAAGAGGATGCTAGGACCAAAGGCGTTGAAGAGCTAAGTAACTATCGCAGAGTTGATAATAGGCATTGCTTGAGGACAAGCAAAAGTTTAAGTTTGGGGGTTTGATAACTTGCAAAAAGCAAGTTATTTTTCCTTTAAACTTAAGCTAAAACAAGGCCAAAAGATACAATGATGCGATACTTCAGCACAAAAAGAAAGGATAATGTGATAATTTTTATGCGGTGAGCTATATTCATGTATGCGGTGAGAAATTATAAAATATAGGGCGCTAACGCAGCTAATATGGTTGTTTTCCAAAGTTTCTTCTCAGCGCAGGCACACATCCCAAGATGATCATGAGACAGACACGATGGATGAAAGGACAGCGCTGACACAACTGACGCAACTAACGCAAGTGGGCTAAAAAGAAGCTGAAAAATTGCAAGTTGGTCGTTGATAATTGTAGCAAGTTACTTGGAGAAGTTAGCTTCCTTCACCTATAAATAGAAGCCACCTGCTCAAAAAGAGAGGGAACGGAGATTCACAAGAATTGAGGGACGAAAGTAGAGGACGAAGATTAAGGAGAAAGAGAAATCACAGAGAGCTGTGATTAAGAGTGGACTTGCGTTTGCAATGTATTGTTGCATGATGTATTGTTTTGCTCGCATGAGCTAATTTCTTCTTCGAGGCTTAGCGCAAGCACCTCATGCGGTGATAAGTATATTTTGTAAGCGCATATTTCGATTTAAATGAAACATTAATTACCTTCTACTTAGTTGCGATACTATTTTCATTACTAACTCCTGCTTGGCCAGCCGGATGCGGTAGCAGTATGCTAAATCCCTGACAGGTAATGCATGCGGACATCTCTAAGTAGAACAAGTTAGCGCATGACATGTAGTCTTGGTAGCATTAAAATACTACCGCTAAAAGATAGTGCACGCATGAGCTTTGACTGTGTTAAGACTAACGCAGTCCCTTGTAAGTTTTAGAGAACTAAGCCCTACGCATGAACTAGCCAAATAACCAATTGATAGTTTTATGCCAAACGCAGAAGGAGTACCGGAAGGGAAACTTATGATTTTTTTCTCACTTAGGCATTAATGGATCAATTAACCAAAGTATGCGCTACAAGGTTCTTATAAACGCATGAGGTTGCAACCGCAACAACCTCGATTCTATTCTCCTTAGTACTTTTCCTTTCACTCTTGTCGCATGTTTTGCTTTCTGCAAGTTGTATTTTTCAATGTATATCAAATCTCTTATTCATTTCTTTATATAATATCACACGTTTTCGAGTTTAGATCAGTAAATATTGTTAAAAACTTTGCAAATAACCTTTCCCTGTGGATTCGACCCTGGACTCACCAGGTACTACTTGATTTTGTCAATTTATACTTGGGTTGATAAATATCTACGGCAAGTTGTTATTAATTTGTTAAGCATACTAACAAACCATCAACTCTAGAACGAGGTTCCAATTTCTTACGGTTTGTCACTAGCACGTGTGCAGGAGCACCCCAGATACGGAAGTAACGCAAACTAGGTTTACGCCCCCTCCATAGCTCAAAAGGTGTTTCAGAAACACTTTTTATGGGAACATTGTTTAGAATATGTACTGCAGTCTCTACTACATACCCCCAAAACGAGCTAGGCAATTGAGGATAGCTCATCATAGAACGAACCATGTCTAACAAGGTTCTATTTCTCCTTTCTGATACACCATTTTGTTGAGGTGTACCAGGTGCTGAGAGTTGGGATTGGATTCCATGTTCTATCATATAGTCCTGGAATCTTTGATCCATATACTCTCCACTTCGATCTGATCGAAGTGTTTTAATTGTTTTACCTAATAGGTTTTCTACTTCAGTCTTAAACTTTTTAAACTTTTCAAGAGCTTCAGACTTATGACCCATTAGATATAAATCATCTATGAAAGAGATGAAATAATATTCATAACCTCCTCGAGCTTTCACATTTATTGGACCACAAAGATCCAAATGTATCAACTCTAGAGGGTCTTTGGATTGATAACATTTTCCAGTAAAAGGCCTCTTAGTCATTTTACCCTCGAGACACGATTCACAGGGTGGTAAAGAATCATCTTCTAAATCAGTTAGAAGTCCACTCTTTACAAAACGACCGATCTGATCGATGTTAATATGACCAAGACGTAAGTGCCAAAGATATGTATTGTTACTTATTGGAGAAATTTTTTGCCTTTTATTTTGTGTTTCAACCATTTTAAACATCTCATGATTTAAAATTGCTTTAGTATCAGTTGGTCTTAACACATATAAGTTGTTTTCACGCTTAGCAGAACATTTAAGTACTCCATTTCGTGAAATGAATGCTTCATTTAACATGAAAGAAATAGAATAATTTTGTTCCAATAATCCAGATAAAGAAATAAGATTCCTTTTAATTTTAGGAACCAAATACAATTCCTCTAAAATTAAAAACTTGTTTCTAAAAAACAACTTAGCAACTCCCACTACTCTTGCTGAAATGACTTCTCCCGTTCCAACCTTTAAAGTCATCTCACCATCTTCTAGCTGCTGGAAATCATTTCCCTGAAAAGAAGAACAAACATGATTAGTGGCTCCCGAATCTAATATCCAGGCATACTCATCATGTTCAATAAGGCAAGTTTCTAAAACAAGTAAATCATATTTACCTTCCTTTTCTCTCTTCTTCTCAGCAAGGTAACGAGGGCAGTTCCTCTTCCAGCAACCATCCACATTGCAATGGAAGCACTTGTCCTTGTCAGCCACGACCTTGGCCTTTCCCTTGTCCTATACAGCTTGAGCAGGAGCCTTCCCTTTGTCACCCTTCCTCTTCTGAATCTGCTTCGATGAAGAAGCCTGAGGTACAGATTTGGTTCCTGAGGATGAACCCTTCAGGAACTTCTTTTTTGAATGGGCCACATTGGCCTCTCCTTTAACCACACTTTTGCCCTTGCTTTTCAGCATGGACTCATAAATTTGTAGCTCATTTAAGAGGGTGGTCAGATTGAACTGAATTTTGTTTATTCTTGCATTCGTCCTAAATTGCATAAAGCTTGGTGGAAGCGAATGCAATATGAACACAACCTGACTCCGCTCGCAGACAACCCCGCCATTTGCCTCCGCGATGTTAAATTGGTTCATCATGTCGAGAACGTGTTCCTGAACAAGATGCCCCTCTTGCATGCGGGCGTTGAAGACATTCTTCAGAGCATCGTGGTGGAGTTGATAGGACATAAGTCTAAACATCTCCTGAAGGGAATTCATAATTTCCCTTGCAGTCTCCACGGTCTCATACCTCTTGGCCAAGACTTCATTTAAGCTGGCCAAGAAGTAGACACGGGCCTTTTCGTTGGCCTTAGTCCAGCGTTTGTGGGCGTCTTTTACTGCCTGAGCGGCAGTGCGAGGGGGAACTGGAGAACACTACTCCGTCAAGACAAACCGGAGATCCTCAACGACAAGAATCGTATTCAACTTTGATTTCCACGTAGGGAAATTTTCGCCGGTTAATTTTTTCATTTTTGAGTAAAGTGATTATAAAGGAAGACATTGTTGAAAAAACAAACAATTAACTGTATTAGTTATCTTTGCCTTAACCCATCACATAAGCAATACAAACAATTGCACAAATCCAATCAATTTTGCAAACAATCAATCATAGAACCCTAATAAAACTATTGATTGTGTTTAGCAACGATGTTTTAGAGGTTTAGAGGAACAGTAACCGAAGGGTGATCAGTTGTTCCTCCTCTAAAATGAGACACTTCTCAGTCAACTCTAATTCCAAAATAACTCATATTCCTATAGACGTTAACCACTGTTGTTCGGTCAAGGATTTGTTAACTAATTAACTTATCCCCGTAAGTGTAACCCTCCCACTTTCAGATCTCAAAGCCACGCACCAACAGGCTACCGTTAGGAAAGACAACTGTTGGTAATTAGCCTAAGTGACCATATCCTTTTCAGGAGTTCACGGTGTTCCGAATCCTATGATCAGGCCCTCCGAAGGGGTGGTTACTCCAGGGCAACACGCAGGCGGATCATAGGAATCTCACGTTGTGACCTAGGGGTGGAGACTGAGGGATACGTTGACACGTGTCCCGCTACCACTTACTATGGTCACTTTCCCCATTCACCTTGTTATTGATCCATGCAAACACTTTTTGAAGGGAGGCCGCGGTAAAACGACACGAAGCCGAGCATGGATCTCACATTGTGAATATAGGGACGTGGGAGCAAAACTCGATTTAAGTCAAGTCTTGTTATTTTCCTCCCACTAAAGTAACCTATCGTATATTTTAGGGTTTGATTAAACCTAGATAAATTCGTCCAAGTCATTTATCTAAGTCTAGTCCTATTATAACTATTATAATAAAATCTATCATCTAGGTGAGTTAAACAAATTTAAGAAACTGTTGGGTTTTATGCCCTAAAACTCGTAGATAGTGAATGCAAACAAATTATATACTTGTTTTAATAAAGTGTTATTGAGTTTCTGAAATAAAATGTTATTGTTAAATATTGCGCAATTTGACCCAAATCCAATAAACTAAGATCCAAGGTTGTTTGTATGTAACTTGAACTAGTATGTGGGGACATACGGGGATCGATGTTCAAGTAACAACCTAAAAGGTCTATGGTACAAGGATAAGACTGAGTACTTTATCCTGGTAACACTATGTGATACCGCCCGCTTTGTATTTGATACAGACGTATTGATCCAAAGCGTCCATGTAGTAGACATGCGAGTGGGGGTATCCTATGCAATGAGTTTGCATAAGACCGAACCGCGAAATAGTAACCGCTAGCTGTAACACCGTTAACTAGTTAGGTTTCTATTTCACTAGGATGACCTAGGCAACTTAGTCTGAATCTTGAGTGGATTATGGACTCCTGTTCACGAGGGATTGTCCTTTGATTTGTATGGGTGAGAGTGGCCAGTACGCCGACTCAATATGCCTACCATTTTGGGGACAAGATCGAGTGGGGAGCTGGGAACATAATCGCACAAGATGAAATTCATTCATTCCCGACTTTTGAGGAACTAGATGAGTGTTCCCTTAAGTGGTGTCTTGGGGTGGTCTTGAACAAAGAGCCCTACCCTTTCACTGGCCCGAGAGGGGTTTCTGTTTGATGGTTGGACCACAAACAGGTTGTTCATTAGAGGAGCACTGGTACTTAAGGAGGTAGAGGTAACTCAGGGGTAAAACGGTAATTTGACCCAGCTGGAGTTACAAACACTCGTGAAGGACTAACTTGTTGTTATTGGTCGATATCCGTGGACACAGTAATATTTTGCAGTGAGAAGAGTGCAGCTGTGAGTCTTTAGTGGAGTGACCCACAGTTAACGAATGGTGACTAACTTGGTTAATGAGTTTAGCAAATTAGTCTCATATCGTTGGAGCTTCTGATCTGTAGGTCCATTAGGTCCCACTGGTAGCTCGTAAAGAGACTTGAGGCAATTAAGTATAAATTGAAAGTGTTCAATTTATTTAGGGGAATCATATAATGTATATTGATACATTATAATATAAAGTTTATGAAACTTTATAATTTTAAATTAAATTCAAAATTAATTCTTGAGAGAAAACTATTTGAAAAAGTTCAAATAATTAAATATGAATTGGATTCATATTAATTTAAATTTTAATAAACTCCCTAAAATTAAATATGTGATATTTAATTGGGTAATTAATTAAATATGGAATTAATTATTTATTTATTAAAGTTAGGTAAGGTTCAGATAATAGATTTGAACTTATTCATAGATCTTTTCCTATTAGGAAAAGGTCTTGGCCTTTACCTATAAATAGGACCCCTGGGGTGGGGTGAAAGGCATCCCATTGACTCTCCTTCTCTCAGAGATCTCTCCCAAAAGACTCCCACCAGTCTCTTGCTTCAAGAAGTCTTAGAGATATACCGGTGTAACCAATTGGTGGTGTTAGCACAAGAGAAGGTTTTCAATCTTACTAGCAAGAAAAGGCGAATAGATCAAGGCTTTCTACAAAAGTAAGTTTTCTTTGAAATCCTTAATCACTAGGATCGTCTAGATTAGATCTAGTTAATTATTTAGCATGTTTATAGCCGCTGTACAGCCCCTTAAATATAGATTTATTGTTGTATTCTTTTGCAAATTGTATTGGTATTTCAATTAAAATCAAACACTACGAGTAGGTCCTGTTAAATTCTTCCGTTGCGTAGGGCTTTTATCCCTTCATAAACCTAGTGACATTATTCTAACATTAAACTATGATTAATTCAACTCCGGTGATCCAGATCAGTTCCCAGGTAGGAGGTGTTCCGTATACCGTCAACTTAAGTACCCCCAACCTTAGACAGAACATCACTGGTAGAGTTCCCTTATAATCATAGTATGTTGGTCCTACTTAGTTCATTAAAACTATTTTAAACTAAGTAAGAATAATTCTAATCCTATTAGAATGTGACCTTAGGTCTAATTAATTTTAACTCATTAAACTTAATCATTTTTAACCTATGGTCCTATGTGAGCATGCATATCTTGATTATAGATTGATGGTTTCTAATCATTAATTTTAAACTATTCAAAATTTTAATGATTAGCCCTATAATCATGCATACTATAGTTTAAAAAACAATTAACAATCATATTCAAGTTAATGAAATTAAACTATATCGATTTGCATTGCATGAATTTTAATATAACGATTATATTAAACTATGGATGTTTCATGCTCAATGCAACTTTGATTTCCATTATTAATAAAATAACATTTAAATTATTGTCAATCATGGTAAATCAAAGTAGCATGCTGCAAACAATTTATTAAATATAACAATTTATATTTAACTAAGTAATTGCATGCATCATGCTTTTCCATTTTCATGATTTTAATATAACTCAACTATATATTAAACATCCATGAAAATAAACCATGCATTTCAATCATATATTATAATCTAATTATAACATACATAAATGCATGAGCATGCTTTATAACCTAAGGTGGTATTTATATCTAAATGACATCCATAAAGCATTTAAATAGCGTATAAACCGATTAATTGGCCCCTAGGATAAAATAAAGCAAATAAATTACAATAATTTAAGCAATTTTATCCTAAATTGTCCTTCTGTAGCTTCAGAACCGGTCCAGACCTCACGAACCAACCCGAACCACTTCGAACCGATCTCCTAAGAGTCAAACCAAGCCAAAAATCGGTTGGACCGAGCCAAACCGGTCCCAGACCAACCAGATCACCAAACCGGACCGCAGCTTCAGCTTGAATCGCACGCATCCGAAACCCTAGCGCACGCCGCGTGAAATCGCGATAGCGTCGAGACGCTGTGCAAACAGCGTCCCGATGCTGTTACGTTTGAAGGCAGATTTTGGGCAATTCCAGCACTGATTCATCCGCAATTTGGCCTCGAACAGCAGCAATTTTGATTGATTTTCATCATCAAAAATCCTATTCTAGACCTGGACTTACAGAAGACAATAGATTTACAAATTATATGCCCAAAAACGTAGGGGCCTTTACAATTGAACGATTCAAAATAGTAAATCTAAGACCAATCAATCGAAACCATTCATACGCAAACCATATATTCATAATGCAAATTAATCCCACCTTAAAGCAATCGGCAAATTTTAATTAAAATAAAAACAACAAACCTGGCTCTGATACCAATTGCAGGGATAAAAGCACTACGCAACGGAAGATTTTACAGAATCTTTACTGTGTTTATATTTTAACCAAAATACCAATACGAATTGCAATAAAGTTACGGCAGTTAAATCTAATAAAACTACTGAATAATTCCCTATAAAACATGTTTAACATCTACAAGAAACCTAGATCAAATCTAGATTAAGAGATCCTATCGATCAAGGAAAGAAGTACTTACTACTAGAATCGTTCTTGATCGAATTTCACCAATTTCTACCCGGTAATCTAGAAATTGTAGCAACCTCCAAGGACTTTCTTTGCTGTAATTTGATGAGGAACACCACCAATTGATCACACCGGTATCCTCGTGTAGGATTTCGCATTCGTAGCTTGTGGGAGCAATTAGATCTCTAAGGTTTTTGGAGAATTTTTTTCTGTTCTCTGTAATTCTTGGAAACGCAGAGAGTGAGAGAGAGAGAGAGATCTTAAATGATCCTATTGATCAAAGGACGAAATACTTACTACCATAGTCGTGCTTGATCAAAATTCGCCAAATCCCTTGTCGAATCCCAGAAAATACAACAACCTCCAAAGACCTTCTTTGCTGGAATTTTTCCCGAACACCACCAATTAGTCACACCGGTATATACAAGAGGCTTGTTGTCAAGGATTCTTGTGGGAGAATCAAGATTAGTAAGGAAATTATCTCTATCGATCTTTTCTGAAGAACGTACAAATGAATGAGAGAGGGTGAGAGAGACATTCAGTCAATAATGAACTTCCTTCCTCATGATAAGGAGAGGGCATAAGAATTGGAACAACCTCCACGTTCAGGTAACTGATTTATTAATCAATTACCTATTAAAATCAAAATTAATTTAATTTAATTAATATAAATCAATTTAAATCACATTTAAATTAATTTCCCTCTTCATCCTATAGTTTAATTAAATCGAATTTAATTAAACTAAATTAATACCTTACAATTAATTAATTATAAAATTGAATATCATATATTCAATTGTTTTTCTCTCATATAAACTATAGTATTAATGTGCATCCAATGCGCTATTAGGGTTTATGTCCTAGAACTCAAGTTTTGTTATCCTTTATATAAATAAAGATGTTATTCAGTGAAATTGTTTATTTATAACTTATAATCCAATAGAAACATCCATGGTTATAACATGAGATACTCGAACTATGTAGTGAATATGGACAGGGATCAAGTTCGAGTATATAACCTAAATGGTCTATAGTAAATGAATAAGGTTGGGTACCTTGTTCTGGTAACACTATGGATGCGGCCTACTTTGCGAATAAGGCAAACGACGTGATCATGGATCGTTCATGTAAAGACATGCGAGTAGGGGTATCCTGTGTAAAAGATGTTTACACAAGACTGGACCGAGAAATAAGTCACTCTTACTTTATAACGTCGTTTACTGTTAAGACTGATTATTTCATGTGATGACTTAGGTAACTCGATCTTAATCCTGAGCTTACTATGAACTCCTGTTTGTTTAGGGTTATCCTTTGATCTGCATAGGTGAGAGTGATCATAAAATTCCATTCAATAAACCTCTCATTTTGGGGATAACAATAGATGGATGGCTGGGGACATAGTAATGCAATATTGAATTCACTCCTACCCTATTCAAGGATAGTAGAGAGGTAGTTCCCTTAAGTGCTGCATCCAAGACTTGAACAAGGGGCCCCACCCTCTCATTGGCCCGAGAGGGATCTTGTTTAATGGTTGGACCATGAACAAAATTGTTCATTAGAGGACCAGTGGACTTAAGGAACTAAGATGTGTTATAGGGGTAAAACAGACTATTGACCTATCTATAGTAACGAACGACCTGTGAAGGATTGACTTACTAATCATGGTTACATCGAGTGGACACAAATATATCTACAGTGAGGGGAGTTCAACTACGAGGCTATAGTGGAGTGTCCCGGTAGTTAACGGATGTTGGTTGACTAGATTAAAAAAGTTTGACTAGTTTAACCTCGTACCGTTGGAGTCCATGATCTGTAGGTCCATTAGGTACCCTTGCTAGCTCGAGACTAACCTTTAGAACAATATGATGGATAAAATATGAATTGCTTTAGTTCATGTTGAGAAATATGAGTAGAGGTGATAGGCGTTGTCGATACGTCGAGTTTTTGTGAAAACCGTTATGGTGAGTATTTAATATTTAAATATGATTTAAATATCGATAACATGAATAGGGATTCATGATTAAAAATGACATTTAAGAAAATGTTCGGGATTGGTGAAATTATATTAATTTAATATTTAATATTAAATTAATAATTAATTAATTAATTAATAATTATTTTAAATTAATTTTGAATTAATTTAAAATTGAAAAATTGAAATTGGATTTTAATTTTTCAGATTATTAAAGTTCAAATAATTATCCAACTAAATTAGGATAATTATTAGGATAATTATGGATTTAAGTAAATTAAAAAATGATTGAATTTTTGGAGGTGGAGTGCATGGTGACTAAACCCATGCACTCACCCCAAATTGGACACCAAAATTCCCACTAATCTTTGGTTAATTGAGTGTCAATTGCTGAAGCATTCTTGCATCTCTAATCCCTCTATAAAAGACAAGGAGATGGCTGAAGAAATTAAGCTTGAAAGATAAGGAAATGCTGCCAAATTGAAAACTCACCAAAACCCACCTTGCAAGCTTGTTCTTCATACTTTCTCTCTCAAATTTCATCACTTGAGGATCCCACAATCCGTTCTAGAGGCTTGAGGATAGCAAGGAAGATCCTTTGGTGGTTCGTGACTCGTTGGTGAAGAAAAACAACAAAGAAATCCAACCAATTCTCCATTGATTCAAGGTTGGTAAACAATACTCTGTTTTTCTTCTTCTTGGATAGCATGAGTTGTTTGATCAAATTGAACAAATTATGTGCCTAAGATCCAAAATTGCTTCCGCTTTTTAGATATTAACACCTTCATGCGCATTAATTTTAACCTATAATTTTAATATGAATCAAATTCATATTTTAAACTTAATATTCGAACCCTTTTCGAATATTTATTCTTCCTTAGTAATTTACCTCAACGCCCCAAATGACCTGTGGGACCTAATGGACCTATAGATCAGAAGCTCCAACGATATGAGATTAATTGGCTAAACTCATTAACCAAGTTAACACTCTTCTCACTGCAGATATATTTTTGTGTCCACGGATATCGACCAATAACAGCAAGTCAATCATTCACGTGTGTTTGTACCCCAGCTAGGTCAAATTACCGTTTTACCTATGGGTTACCTCTTTATCCTTAAGTCCCAGTGCTCCTCAAATGAACAACCTGTTTGAGGTCCAACCTACAAACAGAAGTCCCTCTCGTGCCATAGAGAGGGCAGGACCCATTGTTCAAGATCTGGAGACACCACTAAAGGGAACACACCTCTACTTACCCCAGAGCTAGGAAGGAGTGAATTCCATCTTGTGTGATTATGTTCCCAACTCCCCACTCGGTCTTGTGCCCAAAATAGTAGTCTTATTGAGTCGGCGTGCAGGCCACTCTCACCCATACAAATCAAAGGACAATCCCTCGTGAAGAGGAGTCGATAACCCACTCAAGATTGAGACCAAGTTGCCTAGGTCATCCTAGTAAAATCTAACCTAGCTAGCTAACGGTGTTACAGCTAGAGGTAAACTATTTTGCGGTCCGGTCTTATGCAAACTCATTGCATAGGATACCCCCACTCGCATGTCAACTACATGAACGTGTTGGATCATTGCATTTGTATCATAATACAAAGCGGGTCGTATCCTTAGTGTCACCAGGATAAGGTACCCAGCCTTATCCCTATATTATAGACCCTTTAGGCTGTATCTTGAACAGTGATCCCCATATGTCCCCACATACTAGTTCAAGCCTCATACTAACAGCCTAGAATGTTTAGTTTATTGGATTAGGGTTAATAGGACAAGATTACTCAATACAAACAAGATAAATGAATAAATCATCATTTTATTAATGTTCGGTCAAATGTTAAATTTACTATCTACGAGTTTTAGCGCATAAAACCCAACAAAGCATTCTTTGATTAGTGATCTAAAATTATTTTAGATTCAAGAACTTACATGATTTTGATGAACAAAACAGCACAATGCTCCTTCTTCGATCAAGACACGACCACCGTGGATCACCCGCTAACCTCTAGGATGTGAGATTAGGATTGTGGGATCCTAAACGCTGTCTTGAAGGGATAAATTACAGCAAAAGAGGCTACTGTAACTCTGTGTTTTGAGAGAATATTTTAGAGAGAATTTGTTGTCTGTGTTTAGCGTGAAACCGACTGAATGAGAGAGTGAGGCAACCCTAACTCATACATGGGGAATGGGAGGTTAACTCCCTACATGATCTCCACCGTTGATCATCATCAACAAGATCATGGTCGTCAATCAATTAAATAATAATAATTTAATTAAATTAATATTAATTAAATAAATTATAATATAAAGTATTTAATTCAATTTAAATCATATTCAATTGAATTAAATTGGCCATTCAATTAATTCTCAATTAATTGTTCCCCATATTAATTAAATATCAAATACTTAATTAATATTACAATTGAATCATATTCAAGTTTATCTCTCTCATTTAACCTATAGTTTTAATGTGCATCAAATGTACATTTATTATAAACTATAGTTTTAATTTCGATTAAATCATATTTAACTAAATTAAATTAAAATTAATTAATTTATGAATTAATCAAATATCACATATTTAATTAAATTCATAATTCTCTCATAAATTAATTTTGAATCATATCCAAAATTAATTATAAAGTTTAATTCTCTAATTAAACTTTATATTATAACGTATCTCCATACATTATATTAATTCCCTTAATATTCAGTTTCAAAAAAAAATTCCCTTAATATTCAAGACTAAATAATCTCAGTACCCGTTACGAGCTAGCAGGTGGACCTAATTGACCTACAGATCAGAAGCTCCAACGATATGAGATTAACTAGCTAAACTCATTAACCAAGTTAATCAACATTCGTTAATTGTGGGTCACTCCACTAAAGACCCACAGTTGCACTCTTCTCACTGTAGAATATTTCTGTGTCCATGGATATCGACCAATATAGTAAGTCAATCTTTCACAAGTGTTTGTAACACCAGCTGAGTCAAATTATCGTTTTACACCTAGGTTACCTCTGGATCCTTAAGTACCACTGATCTCTCTAATGAACAACTTGTTTAGGGTCCAACCAGTAAACAGAAATTCCTCTCGGGCCAGGAGAGGACAGCGCGATTTTGTTCAAGCCCCGAAATTAGCCCTTAAGGGAACACACATCTACTTACCCCAATAGGGGAAGGAGTGAAATCCATCTTGTACTGTTATGTTCCCAACCCCCATTCGGTCTTGCCCCTGAAATGGTAGGATTATTGAGTCGGCGAACAGGACACTCTCACCCATACAAATCTAAGGACAATCCCTCCTAAAAAGGAGTTCATAACAGACTCAGGATTGAGATTTAGTTACCTAGGTCATCCTATTGGAATAGAAACCCAAACTAGTCAACGGTGTTACATCTAGTGGTTAATATTTCGCGGTCCGGTCTTATGCAAACTCATTGCATAAGATACCCCCACTAGCATGTCTCCTACATGGATGCTTTGGATCAATGCATCTATATTGAATACAAAGTGGGTCGTATCTCATAGTATCACCAGGATAAGGTACCTAGCCTCATCCCTATACTATAGACCATTTAGGTTGTTACTTGAACACCGATCCCCGTATGTCCCCATATACTAGTCCAAGTTTCATTTAAACAACCTTGGATCTTAGTTTATTGGATTTATTGTTTATTAATGCAAACTCGATTATTCAATAACCAAATTACTGAATCCCTTAAATAACGCTTTATTGAGATCGATTAATTTGTTTCATTTACTATCTACGAGTTTTAGGGCATAAAACCCAACATTATAGACCATTTAGGTTATATACTAGAACTTGATCCCTGTCCATATTCCTAATATAGTTCGACTATTTCATATTATAACCAAAGATGTTTATCTATTGGATTTAGGTTATTTAAACAAACAATTCACTGAATAACATCTTTATTTCAAAAGGATTACAAACTATGAGTTTTAGGACATAAAACCCAACAATGAAAGCTCATCTCTACCTCAAGATTCCTCTCATCAAATTGTGACTAATCATAAACTTCAAGGTCACAATTTTCTTCAATGGAATCAATCAGTTTTCATATATATATGTGGTCGGGGTAAAGATGGTCATCTAACTGGCGATACTCCTGCACCAGATGCTAATGATCCGAAATTTCGATCATGGAAAACAGATGATCATTTAGCCATGTCTTGGCTACAAAATTCTATGACTACAGATGTTGGAGAGAATTTTCTATTGTTCAAAACGGCAAAAGAGATATGGATGATGCCCGTGACACCTACTCTAGCTCTGAGAATTCATTTGCTCTACTGGCCATTGAAACTCGGTTGTATGATTTACGTCAAGGCGACCTTAATGTCACTTAGTATTTTAATCTTCTTGTTTGCAATTGGCAACAGTTGGATATGTACAAAACTTACGAATGGAAGTGTGGAGAAGATGGCCCTTTACAAGAAGATAGTTGAGAAAAAGATAATACTGAGGTTCCTTCTAGGGCTTAATAAAGAACTAGAAGACGTAAGGGGAAGAATAATGGGAGCAAGAGACCCTCTCTTAGAGAAGCATTTGTTGAAGTACGACGTGAGGAGAGTAGAAAACACTTAATGATGCCCGAGATCGGGTCATCTACTGGACCAGAGGTTTCAGTCATGTTAACTCACAGTTCATCTCAAGATAGCAAATCCAAGAAAGGCAATCGTCCTTGGTGTGATCACTGCAAGAGAGTGGGACATGTACGAGATACTTGTTGGAAAATTCATGGCAAACCAGTAGATTGGAAACCAACAAAGAAAGTTACAGTACAAAATCCTGCTCATGTTGTTACTTTTCCTTCTCCACAACCTACAACTTTTGTTGTTTTTAAGAAGGAACAATTGGAAGTGTTGCAGCAAATGATTGGCCATCTCTCTTTTTCAACATCCACACCATCAGCTTCAGTTGAGAAACCTTCTAGCAATCTTGCTTATCAAGGTACTGTTTTTTCTTGTTTTTCTGTGCAGCATAACAAGACGAAACCTTGGATTGTGGATTTTGGAGCATCAAATCATATGACCGGTGATATTTCTTTATTCCACCAATTCAAATCCCAACCTGGCTATTCATCTTTTCGAATAGCAGATGGATCTCTCTTTGAAGTTACAGGAACAGGGTCAATAAAATTGACAAATGATCTCATTCTCTCTAATGTGTTTTATGTTCCTAAGTTGAACTTCAATTTGTTTTCAGTTAGCAAACTTACTGGTGATTCAAACTACACCCTTCTAAATTTTTCTCAACCTTGTGTGAATTTTAGGAGGTGGATTCGGGGAAGGTGATTAGCAGTGCTAAGCAACATGGTGGCCTCTATCTTCTTCAAGAATAGTGGCCTTCTCGTTCCGTCGTCAGTCCTAGTTCTAAGTCTTGTTCTCAGTCTATTAGTTTTGTTTCCCAGTCAGAGTCTTTATCAATTGAAAGTCAAGTTATCTTATGGCATTTTCTCTTTGGTCATCCAAATTTCATGTACCTCAAAAAGTTGTTTCTTGATTTATTTATTAATAAAAAAACCAAGCTTTTTTCAGTGTGAAACGTGTCAATTCACTAAACACACAAGAAATGTTTATCCTAGTGTGCCTTATAAATCTTCAAAATCGTTTTCACTTATCCATAGTGATATTTGGGGGCCTTCTAGAGTGAACAATATATCGGGTGCACGATGGTTTCTCACCTTTATTGATGACCATACCAGGATGACTTGGACCTTTCTAATGAAGGAAAAATCTAAAACATCCAATCTTTTTCGTTCTTTCCATCCGATGATCTCTACTCAATTTGGATGTAAAATTCAAGTTCTTAGAACAAACAATGCTCGAGACTATTTCAATTCGACTCTTGGTCCATATCTATCATCTCATGGTATCGTCCATACTAGTTCATGTGTGGACACTCCTCAACAAAATGTGATTGTGAACGAAAAAATAGACATCTTCTTGAAGTAGCCCGTTCTCTCATGTTTTCTACTAATGTTCCTAAACATTTTTGGGGGAAGCCATTCTTACTGCAACCTTTCTTATCAACCGACTGCCTAGTCGTGTTCTCACCTTCAAATCCCCTCGAGATGTCCTCGTCCAAATTCATCCCCAAATACAAAATCTTTCTTCAAACTTACCTCTTCGGGTGTTTGGTTGTTCTTCCCTTGTTCATAACCATTCTTCTCACTAGTCTAAACTTGATCCAAAATCCATCAAGTGCATTTTTCTAGATTATCCATCCCACAAAAAGGGGTACAGATGTTATTCACCTATCACTAGAAAAATGTAAACATCCATGGATGTTACATTCTTTGAAAATCATCCTTTCTTTATCAAGCCTCAAATTCAGGGGGAGAATATGAGGGAATTTGAGCCACTGGATGTTGAGCCTAGTTCTATCATTCCTACTATTCCTATCACAAATGAGACCTTAGTCCCTACCATAGACTCACCACCTATTTCTGAGTCTAATATTCCTGAAGCTCCTCAAAATCGCACGTCTATTGTTTATACAAGAAGAAAAGAGGTTACCTTGCAAAACCAAGAATGTCAACCACCTGAACCAAATTCATCATCACTGAATTCTACTTATGAGAACATCACATTTATGGCACCTGTGATCGATGATCTAACCCTACCAATTGCTCAAAGAAAAGGTGTTAGAAGTTGCACTAGTCATCCCATTGAAAAATATGCTGCATATGAGAAATTGCTTCCTGCTTATAAAGCATTTATTACTCAATTGGACAGTATTCACATTCCACGAACCATTCATGATGCACTCAAAGATTCGAAATGGAAAAAGACAGTGGATGAAGAAATCAGAGCTCTTGAAAGCAATGGAACGTGGACTCTTACTCAACTTCCTCATGGAAAGAATCTAGTTGGTTGCAAATGGATTTTCAAGGTTAAATATAAATCTGATGGAGTGTGGAACGGTTTAAAGCCAGACTTGTTGCGAAGGGCTTCACTTAGTCATATGGTGTAGATTACCAAGAAACTTTTGCCCCTGTTGCAAAATTAAATACTGTGTGTGTTCTACTATCTCTAGTTGTGAACCAGGATTGGCCACTTCACCAACTTGATGTTAAGAATGCATTCTTGAATGGTGATCTCGAAGAAGAAGTTTATATGACAATTCCCCCTGGAATGGAAGACAAGTCTAATAGTAACTTGGTGTGTAAGTTGAGAAAGTCTTTATATGGATTGAAAAAATCTCCACGTGCTTGGTTTGATAGATTCACTAAAACTCTGATTAAAAGTGGCTATTATCAATGCCAAGCTGATCATACCTTGTTTGTGAAATCCTCAAATAACAAAACTGCAATTTTGATTGTATATGTGGATGGCATCATCATTACAGGGAATGATATAGAAGAGATTCTCAACCTCAAAAGGATGCATGCAACTGAGTTTAAAATCAAAGATATGAGAAGCTTAAGATATTTTCTAGGCATGGAAGTGGCACGATCCATTAATGGTATTATAATTTCTTAGAGAAAGTATATCCTAAATCTATTAAAGGAGACGAGAAATCTTGGGTGTAGACCCGCATAAACACCCATGGATCCAAATCTAACTTTACACCAAAGTGAATAAGTTATTCCAGTCAATAAAGGCATGTATCAAAGACTTGTAGGAAAGTTAATTTATTTATCCCATACCAGACCAGACATTGCATACTCTGTTAGCATTGTTAGCCAGTATATGAACAATCCAAATGAACGTCATCTTGGAGCTGTGATAGAATTTTGAAATACTTGAAAGGCACCCCAGGTCATGGTTTATTATTCAGAAAATCTTCAAACAGAATGGTAGAACTCTATACTGATGCAAGTTGGGCTGGAGAATTAACGGATCGAAAATCTACCACAGGCTACTGTTCCTATGTTTGGGGTAACTTGGTCACTTGGAGAAGTAAAAAACAAGCCATTGTTGCAAGAAGCAGTGCGCAAAAGTAGAATACAGAGCTATTGCTTTGGGAATGTCACACCCCCTCCCGGACCACCTACTAGCTTAGCCCGAAAGATGGCGTGAAGCCAACGGACATCGTCCTCCTCTAACGATACCCGCTGCCTGAACGTTGAACCTGATAAACATACTAATCATAGATATAAAGCATTCTACATGAAACAGAACACAGCGGAATCCCTGAAAAAAAACTTCCAACAAACACGAGGTGCCGCCCTGACAAAACTTGGTTCGAATAATAACCTGATATAGATGTCACAACCAAAAACATATACAACTAGGGTTTATACAACCACGACCTCTAGGACTATATTATCCAATCCTTACAAAACATTTACAATATGAACAGACTCAATATACCCACGTACTGGAACTTGTTCTGGAACTTTCAGCAGACGTTGGCAGTGTATCAGGCACCGGGAGCTCGATCTCTACCTGAAAGTGGAAAAACATTTTGAAAGAATGAGCTATGGAGCCCTGTGAGTGACTAACTTTAAAACTCTAAATCCGGAAGTCAAAACACGTGATAAACCTTTAAATGTATAAATATGCTCAATTCAAGCGTTTAACATAAACGTGTAATGAAAAAGGCTTTCTAAAATATCTCGCAAGTTCGTCATTAAAATCTAGCAAGGCATATCAAGTACATCAAACGTTTTAACTAACACGACCGATCTACGTTGTGTAGGGCACGCCCAGTACAACCAACGTTTACTAGTCCTACGATGTAGTGGGGCCCGCCCAGCACTCACGACAGCATCGTTGTCACGGAGTACACTCAACGTCAACAACGGAATATAACCTGTGTGCACACGGTACCATATAGCCTCGGGCTCAATATCTCAGTCATGTAGTCAATAGAAATCTCAGAAAATCACATGAAAACATTAAAACATGCCTGCTTATAATCTTTCGTAAAACTTAAGCTTACTCAGTTTGCTCGTGAAAAACTTAAAATCATTTAGAAGTACTTGCTAATCCATACTTTGCTTTAAAAGATATCGTTTCAGCTACTTTTCATAAAGTCATCAGCCACGTGCTTGTATATAAACCTCATTAGAAAATCTAAGCTCAAAACACCAGAGAACACCAGAGATCCTCCTGGTTTGCTCGAAAATCCTGTGCTCTGTTTTCCATTCCAAAAACCATTAACTTCTCATACGATTTAGCTCAAGCTTCCTTCATGAATTTTGTTAGAAAATGAACTAACTTTCAAGAAAATCAAATCTCACCTCTTATTCCCTTCTGTGTAGCTCAAACCGAATAAAAAACTAGAGGTTGACAGTTTATCACCCAGATTCTGCTATGGCTGGCTTTGCATGAGCTTTTCTTATCTTCTTCAACCTCAAAACCACGAAATTCTTCTTCTTCTTCCTCCTTCACTATCTCCTTAAAGTGCTCTGAAAGTTTGGATGGAAAAAGATGAGAAATGAAATGAAAATGGGCTGATAAAAAGTCTAGTCGGTGGTGGGTTTTTGTGCTGTCCATTCCCACTCATTTTCTCTTTTTTTTTTCTTTTGTTTTGCTGATTTCTTTTCCTTTTCCTTTTCTTTCTTCTTTATTTCCATTCTTTTCTTTTCTTTTCCTTTCTTCTTTATTCCTAAATTAATAACTTCCAACCAATTTAATCCAACCATGAAACCACAATAGATGACAAGAGAAAATGTTCCAAGGAAAGTCCCGGGTTTACAGGGAATATGTGAAGGAATATGGATTCAGAAACTTTTGACAGAATTGAAAATTGATACTCAGAATGCAGTTAAAATGTTTTGTGATAGTCAATAAGCCATCAGTATTGCAAAGAATCCTATTCATCATGACAGAACAAAGAACATAAAGATAGATCGACATTTCATATTTGAGAAGGTCAACAGTAGAATAGTGGAACTAAACTATGTTCCATCTCGTCATCAAGTTGCTGACATTCTCACCAAAGCATTACGAAGGACAAGCTTTGAAGAATTCAACTCCAAGCTTGGCTTGTATACTATATACAATCCAGCTTGAGGGGGAGTGTAGATTATTTCATTCTATTTTATTTTTCCCTTATTTAGATTAGATTCTATTCCTTCTTGAAGTCTTTTCTTTTATGTATTTTTTGTACTCTATATCTAATTAATTTTGGAGGCTAGTAGAAAATAATAATCAATTTTCTCTCAAAATCTACAATATATTAGATTGTCTCCTACTTAAGCGTAAATAATCAATCTTATGTCTTCAACATTTGAGGTGTCTTAGGATACACTTCCTTAAACAAAACTATTTGAATATTAGAATGATATATCATCATTCTTTGAAGTCTTGCATCAATATTTGACGACAATTTTGTTAATATAAGATACTTGAGACAAAGTTAACATTTTTGTCCTTGAAATCTCAATAGGACATAATGAGTCAAATCATTCATTTAGATAATCAACTTCTTATGTGGGTGGGTCCATTTTCGTGAATAGTGTGGGTAAGTCGCAACAATTCACCTTCCACCAAGATTTCTTACCCTTTAAGATTGTGGTTGGGTCAACATCTTCCTCTCTCAACTTCCAATTCCAACTCCATGATTTCCTCCTCAACAATTCCATTTTTATTCTTCTCATTTAGGCCACCATTCATAATAAAAAAAAATAAGGCATTTAATTCAGATCCTAAGATTTTTGTCATCGGCATAATGTCGGTTTTCCCTAATCCTTCCTTGTTCACCTCCACCACCTCTTTCACCATTAAGCTCCAATAATCTTCCTCCCCTCGTAGGTTTCCTTCTAGCCCTTTGATCAGTGGTGGATCTAGTGTTGGATTGGAATTCCAGAATTTCGTTAAGCGAAAGCGAATTGGGACCGATTTGTAGTTAACTTTGTTTAATATAAAATGCTAATACATTGGCAATAAACTTAGAACTATTCTAGATTTATATTAAGGCTAAGCATACAACCTTAGATCTAATCTAAAGGGAAGAAACATTGTTCACACGTAACTTCAGAGATGAGGACACGTGGAATAAATAATATATTTGTATTGATGTAATATGCGTGTGGGTGTACAATCTCTAACTTTAATCCTCTGATTCTCTCTCTTGTGTCTGTGTGATTGTGTTTCACTCGAGGGCTGGATTACTTGTTCTCGAGTCTGAAGCTTCAATTGATTCTTGGAGCTTTTGGAATCTTTGGGTCTTGAAGTCTTAGAGTCTTGAAGAGCTTTTGGTCTTCAAGGATTGTTGAAGTCTTCTAGTCTTGAAGGGTCTTCAGTCTTTAAGAAGTTTTGGGGTCTTGAAGTCTTGAAGAGTCTTTGGTCTTCAAGGACTGTTGAAGTCTTCTAGTCTTGAAGGGTCTTCAGTCTTCAAGAAGTCTTGAAGTCTTGAAGAGTCTTTGGTCTTCAAGGATTGTTGAAGTCTTCTAGTCTTGAAGGATCTTCAGTCTTCGAGAAATCTTGGGGTCTTGAAGTCTTGAAGAGTCTTTGGTCTTCAAGGATTGTTGAAGTCTTCTAGTCTTGAAGGGTCTTCAGTTTTCGAGAAGTCTTGGGGTCTTGAAGTCTTGAAGAGTCTTTGGTCTTCAAGAATTATTGTTGAAGTCTTCTAGTCTTGAAGGGTCTTCGATCTTCAAGAAGTCTTGATGGAGTTTCTCTAAATTCTCTGACTCTAGTTCAGAGCTTCCACCTTCTCCTCATAAAATGGAAGAGAACCCCTCTATTTATAGAGTTCTCGCTGGATGGGCCCTGGTGACTTTTGGGCCAACAACTTGGGCTTGAGCTTTATTGGTCTTGGGCTCAACTATTTAGTCTTGGGTCTGGTTCATATTTGACCCAAAACCATATGGCCCAAATATTTAAAAGACCCAAATTTGATCCAAATAATTATTTTTTTAATTAATTGGTCAAATTAATTAATTTGATCAAAATAATTTAATTTTAATTAATTGATCAAATAGAAATTTGGCTTTATAAATTTATAATTGGCCAATTTTGTCTTCAAATTAAATTTGGGACACATGTCAATTTATAATTGGTCCCAAATTTAATTATTTGTAATTTCGTCATTAATTTTAAATAATGACGTGGCAATTTGTGATTGGTCAAAATTTCTCCTTCAACAAACATACATACCGTCGTTGTCGTCTCTAAAATATCAAGAGCGCCTTTCTTGATTTCATAGGAACCAAGCGTCAATAATTGGGACACCACCAATTGATCTTCTCTGCTATGACTCTGAGATTAGGAACGTAGTTGTGGGACTACCTAATCTTGAATGGGAAAAACTCTAGAGAGAAAATTCTCCCCTTGTGTTCTTGAGTTGAGAGAATATGAGAGGGAGGCTAGAATGAGACCTTAGGGTTGTGTTTTGTGTATCACCTAAACCCTTGGTTTAGTGTTCTGTTTATAGGAAAAAAGGCCATGAATAAAATATTCACAAATAATCAATTATTTCCATAATTGATTAATCATTTCTATAATTAATCATTTCCATAATTGATTCATTATCTCCATAAATGATTAATTGCTTCCTTAAGTGATTAATCATTTCCATAATTGATTAATGATTTCTATAATTAATCATCTCCATAATTGATCAATTTCATAATTGATTAATTCTTTCCATAAATGATTAATTACTTCCATAAGTGATTAATCATTTCCATAATTGATTAATTATTTCTATAATTAATCATCTCCATAATTGATTAATTATTTCCATAAATGATTAATTACTTCCATAAGTGATTAATCATTTCCATAATTGATTAATTACCCAATTAATTAATTATCTAATTAAATATCATATATTTAATTTCATGTCTTCTATTAATTAATTAAATATCATATATTTAATTTCAGACCTTCAATTAATTAATTTTATATATATAAATCAAATTCATATTAAAATTTGAACTCCTTCAAATTCTCTTATATCCTATAAATTTAATATGAATCAAATTCATATTAATATTTGAACTTCTTCAAATATTTATTTCTCTCATATATTGTCATTAATCACCACCTGTCTAGACCAATCACTTTGATGACTGTAGTTTCCTGCAGGGGTGGTCACCACGGTCGTCATCAACTTCACTTGCAGTAAACTCTCACAATTCCGATCAAAACAGGACGTATGGGCGATTTGTCAGAAGAGGAGGGGGAAAAAGACGAATAGCTCGACCCTGTCACCGTTGTTGTTGTTGCAGCACCTTGAGAGGGTGAAAGGGAAAGGAAGAAGACGATGGTGGGGACAAGGGGAAAACACGAAAAGAGGATACGAACGTGGAGGGAGGAGATAGGAGAGAGAAGTGTTTTTTTTTTTAATAAAATCATTCAACATTAAAAATTATTAAAAAAAATGTTAATTTTATATTAAAAAAAAGGAAAAAAATAATAAAAATGGTATAAGGGACCTTTTAAACCTATTTTTCAAAACTCAAGGACTAGAAAGGTCTATTTTGAAAACTCAGGGACCGAACGCACCTATCACTCAAAACTCAGGGACCAAAGAGGTATTTTTCCCTATCATCTTTAGATGGAGAGAGAACAATAACCGGCTCATTAATGCTATCTTTAATACCTTTACCGCTAACGTAATTAATACCCTCTTCATGCAATGAAGCACCTATTGGAGAACCCAAAGCCTCATTAAATTGGTGTCTCCCTCTTGGAATCTGTTGTACATCATAATTCAAATTACAACTATTGTCATTAATCACCACCTGTCTAGACCGGTCACTTTGATGACTGTTGTTGATGCCAAAATCCGGACAGAGGACTCACCTGACCTTCACGTGACACCAACAGTGAATTTGTAGAAGCTGGGGAAGACATGACCTGCAAAACCAGCAAAAACCGCTGCACACCGGTGTGGTGTAGGCCACACCGCCTCCGATGCCTAAGTCAGAAAACAGAGGAGGCGCTAGAAAGTAAAATGATAAGTCGAGAGTAAAGTTTTTCCCCCCCTTCTTCAGTGATGAAGATAGGTTTTTATACCTGTTTCTCCTCATAGGGTTTTTAGGAATTCAGAGGTGTTTCGGGACGAACCAGGCGGAACCGAGGCAATCCGGGGCATCAGGGGCCGAAAGGAGGTGACCGAGCTTGACCCGCGCAAGCGGGCCGAATGGTCGGCCTCAGCCTTTTGCCGAGGCCGACCATTATGCTCGGCCTCGGCTATATGGGTCGGGCCATGTTGGCCCGACCCTTTGGTCCAGTCTTCCTCTGGGTCGGTTTTCTAGTCCTACCTTTGCTCGATTGTCCTCGTCAGCTCCTTGTTCGTCAGTGTGGTCAAAAATTACCTATAACATTAAGCCACCACTCTTGAATTGGGATTCAAGTGTGACTTAATGCTATAGGCTGAGCTCCTTAAGCCCGGTTTAAGAGTACGACTCTTGTCTCGTGCTGACTCATGTGTGACTTCCTTGTTATCAAAAGTGGCTGGAGGGCCTCTCTGGTCGGCCTCGGCCTCAGGAAGAGGCCGAGCAGAACACTTTCCCATTTTAGCTTAGGGGGCGTTGCCCCTGAACCCCCACCGGGCGCTTCGCCCCCGTACTTGGTCATTCGAAGTGCTTCATTCCAGATCCAGGGCTTATCCATAATTAAAAATAGGAAAAACAGAAGACTTCACAATCCTGCATTGAAAATTTTAATTTCTGCAAAAGAAAAATGAGGGAGAAGGCTAGGATCGGCCTTGGCCTCAAGCCCCTGTTAGCTCTACACTTAGTCCCCTGCATTCATATGTCAGCCCTTACTGGAAAATAATGGGAGAGTTGCATGATGATTACAACAAAGGAATGGAATGGCCTTAACCTATCCCTATTCCCAGCCCCCACTCAACATGTGCATTTATTACTTCAAGAGTTGCATTTTTCGAGTAAGAAGGACTGATTTCATACCTGGCCTTTTGAAGGTGGATGGTCGGCCTCGACCTTGGCATGAGGCTGACCGGTTCCTCGGTGCTGTTTGCTTGCTCGCTCCACGGTTAGGCTTATGTGTAGATTTGTCTGGCCCTACCTTAAGCATCTCCCTGCGGCTTTGGGCGCTTCGGCTGTGCTAAAAAGTGAAGTGACTGAGAACTCAAACCAGTCACGTTGCTCTGAATGCGTGCCTGAGGGTTGGCTTTGGAGCTGAGATGCTCGGCCTCGGCCTTGGTATGAGGCCGAGCATTTCTTCTGCTTTGCTTGCTAATTTGCTCTGTTGTATCCATCCCGAGGGTGCGTACATTCAGTCGGGGAAAACTTGGGGAGGCCGAGGAAATACCCGAGCCTCTCTTCAAGTATTGTAGTCATCCCAGGGATGCGTACACTCTTCTGGGGAAAACTTGGGGAGGCTAAGGAAATTCCTGAGCCTCTCTTCAAGTATTGTATTCATCTCGAGGGTGCGTACACTCAGTCGGGGAAAACTTGGGGAGGCTAAGGGAATTCCTGAGCCTCTCTTCAAGTGACGTGCTCATCCCAAGAGTGCGTACACTCTTCTGGGAAAAACTTGGGGAGGCCGAGGAAATTCCCGAGCCTCTCTTCAAGTATTGTATTCATCCCGAGGGTGCGTACACTCAATCGAGGAAAACTTGGGGAGGCTAAAGAAATTCCTGAGCCTCTCTTCAAGTGACGTGCTCATCCCAGGGGTGCGTACACTCTTCTGGGGAAAACTTGGGGAGGTTGAGGAAATTCCTGAGCCTCTCTTCAAGTATTGTGCTCATCCCAAGGGTGCATACACTCTTCTGGGGAAAACTTGGGGAGGCCGAGGAAATTCTCGAGCCTCTCTTCAAGTATTATGCTCATCCCAAGGGTGCGTACACTCTTCTAGGGAAAACTTGGGGAGGACGAGGAAATTCTCGAGCCTCTCTTCAAGTGATGTGTTTATCCCAGGGGTGCATACACTCTTCTAGGGAAAACTTGGGGAGGCCGAGGAAATTCCCGAGCCTCTCTTCAAGTATTGTGCTCATCTCAGGGGTGCGTACACTCTTCTGGGGAAAACTTGGGGAGGCCGAGGAAATTCTCGAGCCTCTCTTCAAGTGATGTGTTCATCCCAGGGGTGTGTACACTCTTCTGGGGAAAACTTGGGGAGGTTGAGGGCATGCATCAACCTCTCTGCAAGAGTTTAGTCTCTTTCCAAGGGAAAGTGCGGAAGTTTGGCCTCTGCAAGAATCATTCTCGTCTGGCCACATGTGCCACATCCTATGGAAAAATGCTTTGCACAAACACAGTATAAAGAACTTTATTAAATTTGCAAGTGTCTGCATTGTACCATGGGGAAAAGCTATGGACATGCGTTATACAAAATGAAAATAAATAATCTTAAAAATAGCTCCACCACTATTCATAATGTAATCCCAACTTGAATGAGTAAGAAAGGAAAGTCAAAATCATCGCCCACACGACCATGATTATGATGGACTTGGTCTGTCCTTATTCCCAACCCCCCACTCAAAATGTGTATTCAATATCTTGGACATGCATTTTTTGAGTAAGGAAAAACTAACTTCGTACCTGGGCCTTTGAGGGTGGAGCTCGACCTTGGCCTCTGGATGGTCGGCCTCCGCCTTGGCATGAGGCCGACCAACTCCTCTCACGCTTCCTTGTTTTCCATCCCAAGGGTGCATACACTCTGTTGGGGACCTGGGGAGGTTGAGGACATGCGTCAACCTCTCTGTAGGAATTTATTCTCCGCAAGAATCATTCTTGTCTGGGAAAGCGCAGAAGTTTGGCCTCTGCAAGAATTACTCTTGTCTGGTCGTATGCGTCACATCCTGCTTTATGCAAAACGCAATATAATAGCTTTTTTATTGAATTTGCAAATGTTCGTGCGTTCTACAGTGAGAAAAATGATAGACAGTCTCTATGTAAAGTAAACATAAATAGAAAAAAGTCATTGTTCCTGGTCGGCCTCGGCCTTCCTGCAGTGGTGGCGTTGCCTGCCACTTGTTTCTGCTATGGCTACTGATAGTAAATCTTCAAGTGTTCTGCATTCCATGGGTGTGGAGTTGGTTTTCCGTTTTCGTCAACCAAGGCATAGGTGTCGGGGCGGACCACCTTGCTAACTTGATAAGGTCCTTCCCATGCTGGTCTCAATGCACCGGCATTGGGATCTCTGGTGTTCTGCATGACTTTCCTCAGCACCAGATCTCCTTCCTTGAAAGTGCGTCTTTTCACTTTTGTGTTATAATACCTGGCAACCCTGTTCTTATACTCCGCAACCCGAAGTTGCGCCATGTCACGATGTTCGTCTAAGAGGTCCAAGTTCAACCTCATAGCTTCATCATTCCCCTGCACATTAAACTGCTCTGTCCTGAGGGAGGGAATGCCGACTTCCACTGGGACTACTGCCTCTGCCCCGAATGAAAGGGAAAATGGTGTTTCTCCTGTTGAGGTTCGTGCTGTTGTCCGATACGCCCACAGTACGCGTGGGAGCTCTTCAGCCCATAACCCTTTTAGCCCTTCAAGCTTCGTTTTCAGATTCTACTTGATTATTTTATTCACAGCCTCCACCTGGCCATTAGCTTGTGGATGGGCTGGGGATGAGCAACGATGCGTTATGCCCAAATCTGAGCAGAACTTTCTGAAAGCGGCATTGTCGAACTGCCTACCATTATCTGATATGATAGTGGTTCCGCCTCTGCCCATTTTGTGAAATAATCCACAGCCACGACTGCATACTTGGTCTGCCCTTTACCTTAGGGGAGAGGTCCGATCAGATCTATTCCCCATTGCGCGAACGGCCACGGGCTGATAATGCTCGTTAAAGGCTCAGGTGGCTGCCTTAGAAGGGGTGCAAACCTTTAGCATTGATCGCAAGATCTCGTGAAATGCCTAGCGTCTTGCAACATGGTTGGCCAGTGGTAACCTTGCCTGACTATCTTGTGACACAGTGACCTTGCTCCTAAATGGTTTCCACACACCCCCTCATGTATCTCTCTCATAACATAGTTAGCATCGCTTGGGGGAAGGCATTTCAACAACGGCATTGAGTAGCCTCTTTTATATAGTCTCCCTTCCCTTAACACAAAGTGCGATGCTCGCCTTTGAACCTTTTTAGCCTCTGTCTTCTCTGCTGGCAGCTCGCCTCTCTCTAAGTAATCAAGGATCGGATCCATCCATGAAGCTTCTCTTGCTTCAGGGGAGGGTTCAGTTTCAATTGGTGGGATGCCCTCCCTATCTGCAGGATCCTCGGCCTCGGCCTTATCCTCAGGCTTGGCCTTGGTCTTATCCTCAGGCTCGGCCTCGGCCTCATCCTCTGGCTCAGCCTCTGCTCGGCCATCTGTCTCAAGAACCTCCTCAGCACATACCGCAGGCTCAGACAAAACCTCAACTGGACAATCCTACTCAACTCTGTATCATAGGCAGCCGCCAAGCGAGCCAGTGAATCTGCGTTGGCGTTTTGGGACCTTGGGATTTGCTTGATCTCCCACTTCTCAAATTTGGACAGCAGTTCCTTGGCCTTGGATAAGTACTTACTCATTCTCTGTTTCCTAGTCTGATATTCTGCCAACACCTGCTTCACGATTAGCTGTGAATCGCTCTGAACCAAGAGGTCTAAGACTCCGATCTCCCTTGCCAACCTCAATCCTGCAAGGAGTGCCTCGTATTCAGCCTCATTATTTGAGGCCTTGAAGTTAAATCTCAGGGCATACTCAAATCTCCCTCCATCAGGGGATTCTAGCAAAATTCCTGCTCCACAGCCCTTGGTGTTAGAAGACCCGTCTACAAAGAGTGTCGAAGTCTGTTTTATCTCCCCTACACTCAGCATATTGATCAATATGCCTAACTTGCTCTGCTCGGCCTCGGGCCTCTGAGGGTCGGCCTCATCCTCGGCAGTTGTTAACTCTGCCAGGAAATCTGCCACAGCTTGCCCTTTCATAGCGATTCAAGGTTTGTAGTGAATGTCATACTCACTCAGCTCAACTGCCCACTTCATGAGGCGACCCGAGGCATCTGGCTTCTACAACACCTGTTTTAGAAGGAAATTGGTCAAAATTGTTACCTTATGGGCTTGGAAATACGGACGCAATCTTCTGGCCGACGTAACTAGGGCCAGAGCGAGCTTCTCCACTTGGGGGTATCTAGTTTCTGCTCCAACCATCGACTTACTGGTATAATACACGGGTCGCTGGAGTTTCCCTTATTCTTTGATCAGTGCCGAACTCACAGCCGTATCCGAGGCCGCGACGTAGAGTAGTAGCTCGTCGCCAGGGAACGGCTTGGCTAAGAGCGGGGCCGAGCTCAGATAGTCCTTCAGCTCTCGAAAATCCTTTTCGCACTCTCCGGTCCATTCGAAACGTGATCCCTGTCTCAAAATTTTAAAGAAAGGTAAGCACCTGTCAGTTGATCTACTTACAAACCTGTTCAAGGCAGCGATCCTCCCGTTCAAGCTTTGAAGCTGCTTGAGATTGGTCGGGGAGGACATTTGCATGATTGCTCTGATCTTGTCTGGGTTTGCTTCTATCCCCCTCTGATGTACCATGAACCCTAGGAATTTTCCAGACATCACCCCAAAGGCGCACTTACTCGGGTTTAGTTTCATTCGATACTTTCGGAGTATCTGGAAAGCTTCATTAAGGTCAAACTCATGGCATTGAGACTTCAAGCTCTTCACTAGCATATCATCCACGTATACCTCCATGTTTTTTCCTAGTAAAGGAGCGAACATGCGGTTCACCATCCGTTGGTACGTTGCCTCGGCGTTCTTCAAACCGAACGGCATGACCTCGTAACAGTACAACCCTCTACTGGTGATAAACGAAGTCTTTTCCTGATCGGCCTCGTGCATCCTAATTTGGTTGTACCCGGAGTACGCATCCATAAAACTCAGCATCTCGTGCCCTGCTGTTGCATCAACCAACTGGTCGATCATGGGCAAAGGATAACTGTCTTTTGGGCATGCCTTATTCAGGTCGGTGAAGTCAATGCACATTCGCCACTTTCCGTTGGCCGTCTTTACCAGTACCACATTAGACAACCATTGGGGATAATGAACTTCTCGGATGAACCCCGCTTTAAGCAACTCATCCACTTGACTGGCAATAACCTCATTCCTCTCCAGATTAAATGCTCTTCGTTTTTGCTTTATCGGCTTGAAATCTCTGTCCACATTTAGCCGGTGAACCATCACTTCCGGGTCGATTCCCAGCATATCTTCGTGTGACCATGCAAACAAATCTGCATTAGCCCTCAAGAAATTAATCAGTCTGACTCTCTGCTCAGCCCCTAGTTTCGTGCCGACGTTCACTCTCCTTTCCTCAGACGTTAGTGGCACAGACTCCAGTTCTTCCGCTGGTTGTCCTCTTGGGTCAGGTCCAACAGCATCGTGGACACACGGAACCTTACAACAATCTCCGAAGTTAGGGTCGACCTTTTCCCTACTGAGGTCGGCCCCAGTCTGGTTCGGCGCTTTCTGCTCATACCCGAGGTTTCCTTCTGGTTTCTGAACCCGATCCATCCTGCAGACCACCACCGATGCGCGGTCTGAACTGGCACGCACACTTCCCCACAGACGGCGCCAACTGTTGATTGTGCAGCGGTTTTTGCTGGTTTTGCAAGTCACGTCTTCCCCAGCTTCTACAAATTCACTGTTGGTGTCACGTGAAGGTCAGGTGAGTCCTCTGTCCGGATTTTGGCATCAACAACTGTAGTTTCCTGCAGGGGTGGTCACCAAGGTCGTCATCAACTTCACTTGCAGTGATTTCACCACCTGTCTAGACTAGTCACTTTGATGACTGTAGTTTCTTGCAGGGGTGGTCACCACGGTCGTCATCAACTTCACTTGCAGTGATTTCACCACCTGTCTAGACCAGTCACTTTGATGACTGTAGTTTCCTGCAGGGGTGGGCACCACGGTCGTCATCAACTTCACTTGCAGTGATTTCACCACCTGTCTAGACCAGTCACTTTGATGACTGTAGTTTCCTACAGGGATGGTCACCAGATTTGCCTACAGCGACGCATGCCTGCTAGACCAGTCCCTATTTTATTGGATGATCTGAGTAGCATTTGAAGATGAAGTGAAGTTGTCAACCGAAAACTTTTGAAGAAGAAGTGAGACTGCCAACCGTCAACTTTTGAAGATGAAGCAAAAGTTGTCAACCGTCAACTTTTGAAAAAGAAGCAAGGTCGCCAACTTTTGACTTGAGGTAAAATTCTATCCAATTTTAACTTGCATTTAGAATAGAATTTGAGTTTGGACTTTAGTTGATTTTGGGTTTGACATGGTTTGGATTGAGAATAATCTGAGTTGACTGAATAGCATATATGTATAATATTAACAAGCGTATGTCTATCAAAAGACTTGCATGGTCTATTGGTTTAATAGCCAAGCTAGATATTTAAAGGTTGTGGGTTCGAGTCCCAAAAACGGTTAATCTTAATTTTTAAGATACATATTGAAGGAACAACAGCGCAACAACGAGATAAGCATGAGAACCTTCGATCTTGGAGAGAAGGAACAAGCTTCGAATTTGGAGACCAAGCATGAGAACAGGGAACCTTTGAACTTTGAGAGAAGGAACAAGCTTGCAGAGACAAGCATGGGAACCACACATGGGAACCTTCGAACTTTAGAGAAGGAACAAGCTTGCAGAGACAAGCATGGGAACCACACATGGGAACCTTTGAACAAGCTTGCAGACAAGCATGGGAACCACACATGCGAACCTTCGAACTTGGAGAGAAGGAACAAGCATGGGAACCTTCAGACTTGGAGAGAGAAGGAACTGCAGCGAAGCACGCACGTGAGAACCTTCAAACTTGGGGAGAGGGAACAACACAGTAGCATACAGCATGAGAACCTTCAAACTTGGGGAGAGGGAACAACACAGTAGCATACAGCGTAAGAACCCTCAAACTTGGAGAGAAGAGGGAGCAACGAACTTAGGGTGAATGGAACACCGAACTTGAGGCTAGCGAGACATTGAATTTGGAGAATTGAAGTTTTCTTTTATTCATCCAACTCGTAGCTTCACATTCATAACGGTGCACAACTTCAATTTTTTGTGTTGCCCCCAGTAATGATGAGTTTCTTCAATTTGTCTTGTCGTGCTTCAATATTTGTTGCACTTTTTTTTTATTTGCAGAGACTGAACTTAAAGTGTTCTTTAAGCTGCCTACGAACCCTTTGAAGAAAAGGGATCAAGTCATAACGTAGTTCAAAGTTTTTTTTTTTTTTTTGCACTCACCTTTTAAGCTCATGTGGGCCTAGGAGCATCATGCAGTTTAGACTCTTACGATGTTTACATTTTAAAAGCTCTTATCTTCATCATTGGTCAGGATAATGAGATTTGGTTTCACCTTCATGGAATCTTCTGTATTTATGAGAACAGAAAACTTCCTTTTCATCCGTGACGGGACAATACTTTGAAGCTTTTTGTCAGTACTGTTTACTTCATCGAACAGTTTCACCTCTAAGTTATCTATCTTTCTTTTAGGTTGATCGTTTGTTACTTTGAGGCGATCAAAGATAGATATTGAAGATCTACTTTTCTTCGATGTGGAGACACTTAGGCTTTGGAAAGCTGAAGGTCGAGTGGAGGTGGACATCGAACATTGATTTTCTTCTTCTGTCGCGGCCATACTCATTCTTTGGAATACCGAAGGACAAGTAGTTGAAGGCTTGATGCGATCGAAGACGGAAGTCCTTTGTTCACCCTTCTTGGAATTGTCAACTTCTTCTACGTCGATGCAGTAGGAAGTTGCAAAGTTTTCTTTTTCCTTTTTGTGGAAAGTTTTGGAGAAGATTTCCTTCGCAGTCACCGGTTGTTGAGGTTGAGAAAACTCTTTACTTCTCTACCTCTTGGGTTGAAGTTTCTTAGGATCCTTCTTTCTTTGATGCTTGCTCTTTTCTTTGATTGTAGCAAGATTTGATTGAGCTACTTCTCTCCTTCTCTCTGTGTTATTTTATGGTATCAGAGCGTTAACCAAATTTTTTTTTTCATGTCTTCCGCAAGCTCTTCCTCTACTTCAATGGCTTCTATAGTTGCTTCATCCTCTTCTACTACGACATCTCCTCTGTTTCTCCTATCCAATATATGTAATCTTGTGTCGTTTCGTTTGGATTCAACAAATTATGTGCTATGGAAGTTCCAAGTCTCCTCTATCTTGAAGGCTCACTCTCTCTTTCGGCATATTGATGATTATCTGCCCAAACCCGATAAATATGTTCGTTCATATACAGGGACAACAACAACAAAGGTTAGTCCAAATTATATTCAATGGGTGTCTCAAGATCAAGCTCTAATCACTCTAATCAACGCTACTTTATCTCCATCTGCTTTTGCACATGTGGTTGGTTCTACTTCCTCTAAAGATTTATGGCTTTCATTAGCAAAACGCTAAGCTTCAAATCCTAGATCTAGTATTCTTGATTTACGATCTTCCCTATATAAAATCAAGAAGCTCCCTTCTGAATCTATTGAATAGTACACTTGTCGAATTAAGGAAATTATAGATAAACTTGTTGCTGTCTCTGTTTCTATTGAGGATGAAGAAATACTTGTGCATACCTTGAATGGGTTACCCTCAGATTTTAATACCTTTCGGACGTCCATCCGAACAAGAAGTGGCACTCTGTCCTTGGAAGAACTTCATGCCTTTTTAGATGTTGAAGAAAAGACAATCCAAGCACACCAATCTGAACCAACTCCCACGGCCATGGCAGCCATTAGACAGAACAACCCTAATTTCCATCGAGGAAGAGGACGATCACGTGGCCATTCTAATTCACACGGTGGCTTTAATTCACGTAGCTTCAACGTGGTCCAATAAATGCTTAAAGGCAGGCCCATTTTTTCCAAGCGGCCCAAATACAAGCAATCCAATTTCCAGCAGTATTCTGGGTCATGGTCCACGCACGGGTCAACATCTGGGTCAGCAGTCGGGTCATAACACTGGAATCGGGTCTGGCAATCAATTCGGGTATGGAAGTCATTTCGGGTCTGGCAACAACAGATTTAATGATTCTGGTTTCAGTTCGGGCCGCATTTTCTGCCAAATTTGTTCAAAACTCGGACATGGTGCTCTTGATTGCTATAATAGGATGATTTTTTCCTATCAGGGTCGTCATCCATCGGCTCAATTGGCTGCTATGGCGGTAAATTCTATGTCTTCACAGAACAAATGATAATTCTAATATGTTTTGGTTATATGACAATGGCTGTAATATTCATATGACAAATGATCTCGCATATCTTAATCTGTCCAATCATTACAATGGTGAAGAATCTGTCACAGTAGGTAATGGCCAACCTTTAAATATCCAAAACACAAGCAGTGCTACACTTTCTACTTCTTCTCACACTTTTAATCTTTCTAAAATTTTCCATGCTTCTAACCTTGTAGCCAACCTTTTATAAGTTCATAAATTTTGCCTTGATAATAACTGTATTTTTATCTTTGATACTGACTGGTTCCTAATTCAGGATAAATTCTTTAGCAAAATTTTATACACTGGTGAAAGCGTCAATGGCCTCTATTCAATTCCCAGTCCATCCACTTTATCTTCCGCACTGCACCCCAAAAACTATAATTTTATGGCAAAACAGGAGTGTTCTCTATGGCATCAACGGTTTGGTCATCCTGCTCCCAAAATTTTACGCTCTAGTTTGTCTCGTCTTGGTCTTTCTTTATCCTCCTCTATCTCTACTTGCAAATGTATTAGTTGTTTGAAGGCTAAAATGTCTAAACAGTCATTTCCTATGTCCTTTTCATTTTCCATTGCACCTTTAGAACTTATTCATAGTGATGTATGGGGACCTTCCTCTATTACTTCTCTTAATGGATATCGCTACTATGTTAGTTTATTGATGATTTTAGCAAATTCACTTGGCTATTTCCTCTTTCTTCTAAATCTGATGTTCATGCTATTATTCTCAAATTTGTCCCTTTTGTTGAAAATCTATTATCTACGAAATTAAAAAAAAAAAAATTGTTCTGATGGTGGTGGTGAACTTTGCAATTCTTCTAATCTTTCTTTCTTTAATTCCAAAGGAGTTTTGCATCAAAAATCTTGTTGTTACACACCTGAACAAAATAGAGTAGCAGAGCGTAAACATCGCCATATAGTTGAAACTGCAATGTCTCTTCTTTTTCACTCTTTTGTTCCTTTTGAATTTTGGTAGTATGCCTTCTCAACTTCAGTTTTCTTAATAACCCGTATGCCTTCTTCTTCTCTTAACATGTTATCTCCTTTTGAGAAACTTTTTGGTTACACTCCTGATTTGCATCATTTAAAAGTTTTTGGGTGTGCATGTTATCCTTTATTGAAACCTTACACCAAGCATAAACTTGAACCCAAGACCTCCCAACATATTTTCCTTGGTTATACTCTTGAATATAAAGGATATATATGTTATAACCCTATCACCAAAAAATCCATTGTGTCCTGCCATGTTACCTTCCATGAAACAAATTTTCCTTTTGCCAACCTTTGGATTCTACCAATCCTACACCATCTCCCCGTCCTGACCTTACTCCCTTACTCACTCTTTTACACATCTCTCAACCTTTACCTTCACAACCTACCCAATTATCCACTGTTGACACTAATTCTTCTCCTTGTGAGGCTTTGGATGTTTTATCTTCTACTATTACAGTTTTGCCAAACATGGTGCCAGTCCATGACCAATCTCATGTGCCTTCACTATCTCGAGATGCTACTATTCATAGAACCACTATCAATAATCACCCCATGCAAACATGGGGTAAGTCAGGAATTTTCAAGCCAAAGGATTTTCTCACCACCATGCCTACTCCAGTTCCGCCCGATCCTACTTCATACTCTGTTGCTTCGAAGTATCCAGAATGGAGAACTGCCATGTGTGGCGAATTTAATGCTCTTCAGGAACAAGGTACATGGCCTTTAGTTCCTCGTTTACCTTCAATGAATGTTGTGGGTTGCAAATGGGTTTTCAGGACAAAATATCACCCTGATGGTTCAATTGCTCAAATAAGGCCTGATTAATTGTCAAGGGATATCATCAGGTTGAAGGATTTGACTTTACAGAAACTTTCAATCATGCAAAAGCCGACAATTCGTGTTATATTGGCTTTTTCTGCTAAGTATCAATGGTCGTTAACCCAATTGGATGTCAATAACACTTTATTGTAGTAACTCAATAACACTTTATTGAAACAAGTATACAATTTGTTTACATTCACTATCTATGAGTTTTAGGGCATAGAACCCAACATCTAGAACTTTATGTCAGAAGGGGCTTATAGTAATATGAAGTTAATTTTAAATACTTATATATATTAACACTAATTTATATATTTTGACATTAGTTGATTCAATAAAAGTATTACTCATTTTTATACCTAACTATTATTAGAGTATATTCTCCCTTGATTCTTCCATAATTTATGCCCTTAATTGTAATCTCTTAGCTGTACATTTTCCATTTATGTTAAGACTCTATTGTATATAAAAGTGTGTCATATAGTGAATGAAATAGTCAAGAACAATTATATCCAATTATTCTCTCCTTCTCTCTTTGTTATTTTAACTATACCCAAAAAAATAATAATGATAAGTAGATTCATTTTTTTTCATTTATAAGAATTGTAGCTTCTTCTACAAAATGATTCACTTAAAAATGATAATTTTTCTTCTTAATTGGGAAGGACGGATAACACACAAAATGTTTTGTTCTTAGGTATTTTTTTTATTGCTACTTTTTATTTTTAATTGATTATTTTGTAGAAATCGAGCATTTGAGGCAAATCCAAGTTTTTATAAAAATTATGATTAAAAAAAAAAAGCTAAAAGGAGACAAACTGAAACAACCAAGTGAAGGAAAGAAGGAAACCAAGCTAAAAATTATGAGGGTACATTGTCGAGATGCTACAATGGAGCATCAGACGCTACAAATTAAAGAAAGATGACTTGTTCATACATTGCAGTGTCAAGACGCTCTACTTAATACTTTGTAGCGTCAAGACGCTATGGATAAGGTCTCGACACTACCCAAATTTTCCTACAAATACAATCATTTTAAAGCCTTTTTGTAAGGACACATTCGTCAATTTAGTGTTTCTTTAAAAAAAATGAAGAAGTGATGATGAAATAGAAACAAAAAGGAAAAACAAGAGGGACATGTTGGTCATTAAGTATTTGTTATGTATATGAAAAGGAAAAGAAATGAGAAGTGGGGGCTTTTGTGATGGGCACGTGTTTGTGTTTTGGTAATATGGGTAAATTGGCAAGTGTCAAGTGGTAAAAATTAAAAAAAAAAAGTAAAAAGAAGAGAAAGAAAGAAACAGAGAGGGGAAAGGAGAGAGAGGGAGAAGGGTCGAGAGTAATGCTCAAGAGGTGGAGATGGAGGATTTCATGGATGATTTAGGGGTTTCCAAGCTTGAAGAAATCTATGAGAGTGAAGTCTGGTAAGTATTCTCCTAAGTTTGTATAAAAAGTTTAGGAAGGTATGTGTTTTGTGTTTTTTTTCTAAAAAAAGGGTTTCTGTGGTGGGTTTGCTTTCTAAGCAAGAATAAGCATCCATTTGTTAGGAATGGAAGTGTTTTGCAAGTTAGATGGTAAATCAAGAAGATCTGATTGGTTTTCATTATGGAAAAATTAGACTGAAAGATTGGATTGAAGAAAGTGCGGAAGAAAGGAGAGAGAGATGGTGATAAAGAGGAATGTTGTGGTTTTAGACACGTTGCTAAACACAAAGCAACCTTTACCCACACACGCAGCGGAAAGAATCAGAGTTAAAGGTATCTGTGATGATGATTGCCATGTCACTCAACTTCTAGCCCACATCAGATATTCGTGGAGTCCTTCTCAGCCCAACTTATATTTCCTTCAGCTCCTTTTTTAATTGTTATTTCCGTGCAATATCTCTTGGGCCCCACTTCTCCAATTTAGTTGTAACATAAAGAAGAATATAAAATCTACCTTTTGCATATTCTTCATTCGGTGTGTAAGAGAGAAAACAGGGGAGTGCAGAGAGTTTGGTGAGCAGGGAAATTCTTCGGGAAGTGAGGTTGAGCGCTAGGAGATTTATCTCCATTTTGTATCCAGACTCTGTATCGATTTCTTTGGTGTGAATAAGATCATTCGGCTGCCCCTTGAAGAGTGGATGTAGACCATCTATGATGGTTGAACCACTATAAATCTGTGTAGCTCTCTCTTCTCTCCTTACTGATCTTATTTTGTAATTTGATTGTTTGTGGTTCAGTTTTTCATCACAGTATCAATCAAAGAAAGAAAACAAATGCACAGAGAAAAATAATGATAGCGTATTTCCAGATGAAGAATTAAGATAGAAGAAGGTAAAGTAGAAAGAACACAACGTTTAAGTGGTTCAGCCAATGTGGCCTACATCCACTGTAAGAAGCATCTTTACTAGAGGGAAAATCTTGGAGAATTTTACACAGCACTCAGGAATGAAATCTCACTCTCTCTCTTTCTGGTTTTTGGTTCTCTATTACCCAGTTACAATAATTACCGTGTATTTATTGAAAACTGTCTAAGAAACTAAATTGGTTTCAGCTGTAACTGTGTAATAACCACTTCAAATCTCCACCTTGAAACAAATTTAGGCGAAAGAATGAACTGCTTCTCATCTTCTTATTCACCTTTTTCACTGGTAAATCAAACTGAATCAGCTCAAGACGCTTTCTGAATTTTAGCTATGATAAGGGTTTTGTTAACATATCAGTTGCATTGTCTGAAGTATGAATCTTCAAAACTTCAATTTCTCCTTTCTCAATTTGTTCTCGCACAAAATGGAACTTTATGTCGATATGCTTTGTGCGATTATGAAACTTCTGATTTTTTGACAAATATATTGTACTTTGGTTGTCACAGTAAATTTTTACTGTTGTTTGTGAAATGCCAAAGTCTTTTAGGAGCCCTTTAAGCCATAATCCCTCTTTTATAGCTTCTGATAAAGCAATAAATTCTGCTTCAGTTGATGATAGAGTTACCACTAATTGAAGGGTTGCTTTCCAACTTAGAAGATTTCCTCCAAGAAGGAACAAATACCCTGTCAATGATCTTCCTTTGTCCAAATCACCAGCATAATCTAAATCCACATATTCGTAGATCCCATTAGGACAGTCGTCACTGCGTTTATATTCAAGTCTAGCTCCAGTAGACCCTTTAAGGTATCTCAATACCCATTTTGCAGCTTCCCAATGTCTTTTACCTGGATTTACCATGTATCTATTGATTAAACTCGTGGCATATGACAAATCTGGCCTTGTAGAAACCATTAAATACATAAGCCTTCCAACAACTTGAGAATAAGGTACATTAGTCATTCAAGTGCTCTTCTTCTTCTGCCTTAGGTGAATTTGCAGAAGATAACTTGAAGTGTTGAGCCAATGGAGTTGTAATAGCTTTAGCATTTTCCATGCTAAATTTCTTCAGAACTTTCTCAACATACACAAATTGACTAATTTGTAGAATTCCTTCTTTTCTTCTTCTTATGATTTCAACGCCCAAAATTCGCTTAGACTCACCCAAATCATTCATGTCAAATTTCCTCTTAACAAATAATTTCACCTGTTTCAATACTTCTTTTGACTTGCTTGCTAAGAGCATGTCATCAACATACATTAAAGAAATACACTGTCAGTATAGGAATTATAGTTAATACAAATGCAACTTTCATGTGAGCTTCTTCGAAAATCAATCTTAGACATATAATCATCATTTGTAGCTTCTATCCTCTTGTGAGCATTTGACCCACTAATAGCCTCATCAAAAGTAGTAGGTTCTAGCTCATTTAGGAAACCATCTACATTTAAGGTCATGTTAATACAATCAGCCTCTCCATACCTTGCTGGAGGTTTGATGTTTCTTCTTTAACTATCTCTTGCTAGAGAATATTCTTGAAGGTTTGAATGTTCTTCTGGAACTTCTTCACCTTCCTGAACTTCATGTGACACTTCTTCAACAATTACAGTATCTAAGTGAGAAGTAGATGGAAGTTGCTCCACCTCAATTCTTGTTTTCAAGGTTTGAGTGTCATATTTTGATTGCATCTCCTTCAACATGAACATTTCTTCCTCTCTGAATGTAACATCTCTGTTGTTCACACATTTCCTCTCTATTGGATGCCATAATCGAAACCCTTTTACACCATCTGTAAAACCAACAAACATACATTTTACAGCCCTTGGTTTCAATTTACCTTGACTTTGATGTACAAAGCCCATGCATCCGAATACTCTCAAATTATCGAGCTTAGGAGGATGTTTACTCCACTTTTCTTCTGGAGTTAACAGATTGATAGAGGTATGAGGACATCTGTTCAATGTATACATTGTATATGAAGATGCTTTTGCACAGAATTTCTCAGGAAGATTTGCATCAGAAAGTAAACATCTTACCCTTTCCATGATGGTTCGATTGAGTCTTTCTGCCTCCCCATTATTTTGAGGAGTGTATCTAATAGTTTTGTGACGCAATATTCCATGTTCTTTACAAAATTTATCAAATTCTTCATTACAAAACTCTAGGCCATTATCAGTTCTCAAACATTTTACATGTCTTAAGGTTTGTTTCTCAACAAGTGACTTCCATTCTTTAAATCTTTCCAAAGCCTAATCTTTAGTCTTTGAGAAATAAATCAAGCTCTTCCTAGAATAGTCATCGATAAAAGATAAGAAATACCTGGAACCGCTTAATGACAGTGTATTTGCTGGTCCCCAAAGATCGGAATGAATATAATCAAGGATCCCTTTGTTTTATGTTGGGCTTTAATGAAATTTTGTCTTGTGGCTTTATCGAGAACGCAGTGTTCACATAATTTCAATTCATTACACACACCTTGAGGTAAAATTCCTTGCTTGGAAATAACTTGTAGTCTTTTGTTGTTTATATGAGAGAGAAGTTTGTGCCATAAATCTCCTTTTGTCAAACTACCATTTGTGACTATCAATATTGTTCGAATCATCTCCATGTCTTTAATTACATAAAGACCATTCATTTTCACACCAACCAGCACCGTTTTGGAATCTTTCATGACTTCAAAAGTTCCTCCAAATCCTCTGTATTCGCAGCCAATGGAATCCAGCATTCCCAAAGATAGCAAGTTCCTTTTTAATCTAGGAACATGCCTCACATTTGATGTGGATTTTTCCTACCGCAAGCGCACGGGTCAAGTAATAATATAGTGATTTCTAAAATCGAATGTCGTCCTCTGGATTGGATTTTAAGTTAAACTAAGTACCGTGAATACTTTTGCTCAATTTAATTTAGGGACCGAAAAGTAGTGAAATTTGGAAAACAAAGGTGATGCAAATTAAAGATTGAGATTCAATTAAAAGAATTCTTAAGGAATTGATTTCGTCAGTTTAGTTTAGGATTAATTAGATGGAATGAATTGTAACGTGCATTTATTTTATGAGTCTAAGAACCTTTTATCACAACTATCTCTCCAGAGCATAATTGATTCTCATGCATATAATTAACTTGATATCCCTATGTAAGTTTATTAACATGCAAGGCTTTTAGTTATTTTGACAATTTTATAAAGTTATTCTATAATTCCGTCATGAGCTTAGAATTTCTACTTTAGTTATGCAATCTTAAATAAGTCTACGCTAAACCCCCTCTCCCAAGCAAGATTCAACAGTTAGATCATTCAACTAGTGGCCAATTAATTGAAAGCATTCAAACATTATTGCATACATAAAACAATTGCACAAAACATCCCATAAATTAATCCATAAACATAAACGACTACATCAATCCCTAAGAAACACGCTTAGCTACTCATACATGGTGTTACAATATAAACTAAGCATGATAAAGCCATTAAAATCTAACTAAAGATAAGGAAAAGAAAGGAAAACTCTTGAATCCGTCGAAACCGGTACGTCCTCGTCACGATCTCCACTTCTTCAAGCTTGGTTCCCACTCCTTAGCCTTGCTTCAGCTCCCAAAGAAGGTCTCTAGTCGAAATTAGGCCTAAATTCTCTCAAATTGGACTCCCCTTGGTCGTAGCAAATCGCATTGTATTTATAGGAATTTGTCAACAGCGTCGAGACGCTGTCCTCTGTCGCCACAAGTAAATAAGTAAAACTTCGACAGCATCGTGACGCTTTAAGGCAGTGTCGCAATGTTGTGGCCTTTACCGCCCATTCTGCTTATGGAAAGTTCCTAGCATCGAGACGCCACAAGAGCAGCGTCGAGACGCTAGCTCTCGGGTATGCCCACTTTGTTAAGCCTCCAACTTAATTTCGTTTTGCTCCGTTGGCTTCTTTTGACATCCCGAACACCAAATCAATTCCAAATTCTCATATTATCTTCAATAATCAATTTCCTACAAAATAAACATTAAAGTGCATTAAAATGGCCTAGAATTACTCAAAGACTAACTATAATTCATCAGGAAATATAGCTCGCTATACGCGCAATCAACATTTCTGAGAAGCTTTACAGAACCATCTTTGAGTTTAAGAGATACAGAACCAATACCAACAACATTACAAACATGGTTGTCTCCCATGTAAACAACCCCTCCATCCCATTCACGATAGGTACTAAACCAACCTTTTGATGGATTCATGTGGAAAGAACGTCCAGAATCTAAGATCCAATCCTGTTTCTCCAAGACTTCATTTTTCTTAGATGACCAATCAGAAGTTGCTAAGGCATCAGAATAAGTGAGAGAATTCTCTCCCACGGATGCTTCGCCTGGTTTACCGTTCTTGCTCTTCTGATTCTACTGTCTTTTAAGAAAGAAGTAGTTTTTCTTGAGATATCCATCTTTATGACAGAAATTACACTATATTTTGAACTTCCCTTTGTCATCATCACCTTGGTTCTTGTTGTCTTTCCAGTTTTGTTTACTTTTCCCCTTAGAAAAGAGACCCTCGGAATTAGAAATCTCTTTCTTTTGAGTTTGAAGTTCCAACTCTTTTGTTCGAACTACAGATACAATGTCATCGGTGGTTATTTTCTCTCTTCCATACTTCAAGGCTACTTTAACTTCTCTGTAATTGTCTGGTAGTGAATTCAGTAAGATGAAAGCCTCATTTTCATCTCCAATCTTATCTCCTATAGTCTTGAATTTAGACGAAAGCTTCTTAAAATCATCAAGATTATCAGTCATAGACTTACTTGGATCCATCTTGTATGTAAAAAATCGTTCCCTCAAATATGTTTTGTTGGGAAGATCTTTAGTGAGATATAACTCATGTAGCTTCGTCCAAATCTTGTAGGGGGTGTCTTGATCCAACACTTGTCTAAGAACATCGTTGCTAAGGTTCAAAATCAATGTTCCATATGCCGCTTCTTGCATATTGTCCTTTTCGTCTCGAGTCATCCTGGTTGGGAGTTCTTTTGGGTCTTGAATAGCCTTTAGCGTCTTCTGTTGTCCAAGAATGGCTTTGATCTTTGCTTTCCACATATCAAAGTCTCCCTTGCTATCAAATTTCTCAATGTCATACCTTGTTACTGCCATTTCTTCAATTTCTTGATTTTTCTCGAGTTCTTGAATTCTTCAAGAATCTTGCTATTTCCTCTTCTTTTATCAATGCAGGCTATGATACCAATTTGTTGTGGTTTTAGGCACGTTGCTAAACACAAAGCAACCTTTACCCACACACGCAGCGGAAAGAATCAGACTTAAAGGTATCAATCAAAGAAAGAAAACAAACACACAGAGAAAAACAATGATAGCATATTTCCAGATGAAGAATTAAGGTAGAAGAAGGTAAAGTAGAAAGAACACAAAGTTTAAGTGGTTCAACCAATGTGACCTACATCCACTATAAGGAGCAGCTTTACTAGAGGGAAAAACTTGGAGAATTTTACACAGCACTCAGGAATGAAATCTCACTCTCTCTCTTTCTGGTTTTTGGTTCTCTATTGCCCAGTTACAATAATTACAGTGTATTTATTGAAAACTATTTGAGAAACTAAATTGGTTTCAGTTGTAACTGTGTAATAACCACTTCAAGGAAGAAGGGTGAGTTTCATGGGTTCGAAGAAAAACAGAGAAGAGAGGCAAAGAGGATGAGGATGAAGATGATGGGTTGTGGAGAGCGAAGATGTATTACTTAAAAGGAATTTAAAATAAATGAAGTTGGGCACATTGATGGTTAAGTGAGGAGAGAGAAATTCTTGGAGAGGCTTTGTTCACGTGAGAATTGTGAGGACAAACAAATATTGGTTTTTACAATGGTAAATTGTGATGTGAAAGTGGAGAGAGGAAAAGTTAAAATGGAAAAGAAGTAAAAGCACATAGTTTATTAATGAGATGAGGGAGAATGTGGAAGTTGGGATATAATTTGGATTGGAAATTGATTTAATTGGTAAAAGAGAAACTTAATTTTTACTTCTTTCTTGGAATTAATTCTTATGAAAATTGGTTTAATTGACTAAGGAGAAGTTTATCTTTATTTTCCTTCCTAGTGCCTATTCAAGATTTGGAAATTGATTATTGAACTTCCAGAGTGGATATAAATTGGCCTAGCGGGTGATGCGAAGAGTCGACGTCAATAGTTCTGTGAGTGATGTTTTATAAATTATTTTACGTATTTGAAAGTATTAGTATTATGGTATGCAAGAGAATTTTAGAAACATGTTTTTGGAGAAAATGATTTAAGTTTCATTGATTTTATGATTTTCTTGGTTGGAATATATGTTTCTGAAGCATTTGAAATATTGTGCGATTACTTGAGAACTTTAGAATGTTTTTTATACTTGTAAACATTGCTTGAGTTTATGAAAGATTATATTTCGAAGAGAAAGTGGTTGTAGATGAGCTTTGAATAAAGAGATTCATGTTAGAAAGCATTTTTTAAATCATTGGATCTATGTACCCTTGGTGATTACCCATGTGCTGTGTGAATGTGTTTCCATAGTACATAGAGAGAGAGATCCTCGAGACCCACTCCAGTGTATGTAGGCTTCAGGCCCTGTGTTGGGGTGTTTAGCCTGAGAGAGATTGTTCTACGTGCATGTATGACTAGAGATTTTCTCTGCTAAGTGTGGAGTGTTTTTTATGCTTAGTATGACAGAGTTTGCTCTGTTGTGCGTATTGAGATTACTCTACGCCAGTATGATTAGAGATTTGGGTACAGGGTTGGTGATAATTTTCTCTGGCTTGTGTTTTTGTTTTCAAGAGTTACTCCTGTCTATATTTCCTTATGTTTACATTATCTTGAGAGTTATTAAACAACTCGTATTTTACATCATTTCGCCAGAGCTATGAAATTTTGCCTAAAGAAGAGATCAGTTTTCATGAAATTATTTTAAACTTACCACTCAATGGGCATTTCAGCTCATTCTTTTTTTTTTATTTTTCCACTAGGTTGCTCTTGAGTTTCAACCAGAGTTGACTAACCAGAGTAAGCTAGTCAGAGTCTGCCACCAGTCTTTTCGAATCGATGCATATCATCTATCGTATGTAAAGATTGTAATATATGTCGTGTGTGAATAAGTAAAGAGAGAGAAACTTGACAATAGATTCCATTACACTCTCTTGTTTGTTGTCGTCATAGCTTGTTCTGGGTTCGGTAGAGTAATCTAGAATGGGTTGTGACAGTTTGGTATCAGAGCAGTTTCGTAACTTGGCATGATGATTGTGCATACATGAATAGTAAATATAAGTAAGCTGATATAGTAAGTGATATGCATTGCATCGTGAGTGAGTCGTGGATTGGTGGCAGACCTCGTATGTTACAAGAAATTGAAACTCAACGAGCTACTGGTAGGTAAAGTATAGTGGCCAAGAAATAGTTGGAGAGATTGGTCACACAGAGGATAAACAATAAGATAATGAGAATTGGTAGAGAAAGATAGTTGGTAAAACAAATTTGTTCTTGGTGTAGTTGAAGAGATGTGAATGATCAAGAAAAATCTTGAGAAAAATATAGGTTGAGAAATTGTTATAGTTGGAAACCAAGCAATTAGTTTGGGAACAAAGCCGTGAGTTGGAATTGGAAATCAAGTAGATGTAGGGATTCTGATAGGTGAATAAGAGATGTGTTAGAAGTAACGAAATATCAAAGGATTAAAAAGTAATTCTTGCTACATTCCTTTTAAAGGAAGCAATTTAGGATTGGTGAAAGTTAAGTATGAGAAGGCAATAAGCATTGGCAATTAGTTGGAATGAATTTAAGAAAGTTTTTGACGAAGGATATTGTTTGCGTTTGTATAGGGATGAGAAGCTAATGGAAATTGTCGAACCCCGGAAAAAAAATACAGTAAACGTCTCGAATATGCAGCCACAATAATTGAGAGATTGATAAGCGTAAGAGATTTGGAAATGGTATATGAAAGAAAATTCAAAATTTATATTTCAGGTTGAGAATGGAGAGAAACAGAAGATTGGTTGAAGTGGCTATGAGAAAGGAAAATAGTTGGTGAATAAAAGTGCTCTATAAGTAGTATTTAGAATGAGAATGGTCAAGAACTTGAGAGAATTTCACTATTTAGCAAGTGAGGGATGAGCTTGTGACTACCCCCCAGTTGTGTATACCAGTATCTACATCTTGCACGTCGACAACTACACAACAATCCCTGTACGTACCATTATGAGTTAACAAACTCAAAATTTGTCTCCCCCGGGATGAGCTTGCGACTGCCCCCCGGTTGTGTATACCAGTATCTACATCTTGCACGTCGACAACTACACAACAATCCCTATACTTACCATTCTGAAACCCACTGACCATCCAAAAAACATCCCTATCTTCCGAAAGGACTATATTGATCAGGTTGCTTGACCAGTTCTTGAAGAGTGTTAATTGGCATATACTATTACTGTCAAACAGATTGAGGTAGTTCGCATCACATACCTTGAGTTGAGAGAGGTTAGAATCACAAAGAACCGTCACAGTTCCAGACTTGAAATCACTATAGAGCCCCGCGACATTACAAACACCACCGAACAGAATCGTAATCTGTTGTACCGTCATTTTGTGTTATTGGGGAAGTTTTCAATCAAAGTATGACAAACACTATTTCCAATGTGTTATGAAAAGACCTAAATTAAGCTATATATTTGAACGAGGTTTAAACACTAATTGAGAGAGAGAAAATCTTTTTTGACGGTTGGAGAAGGAGAAGAAAACGAGAATATAAGGAAAATCGTGTTTGATTGTTAGAATTGAGAAGAAAACGAAATCTATGGAATTCAGTTGGAGACCAAAACAGTAAGGATCCCATGAAATTTCGAAAAAAGGATCTCGGGCATGTAACAGCGTTGTAAACGGTGTCTGTATATACTAGGGATAAAATGGGAAAAAAAAACGCAAAATACGAAACTTTTTTAGCCAAAAAACGCAAGGGCTTATTTTTTCTAGCCATTTACCACAATTTCCCTTTGTGTGTGTTTCCTTATCCTTACCCATATATTTACCAACTTTGCAAAACGGCTCATATGTTATAAGATGACTATAAAAGTAACAAATAACATTTATCTCTTATTAGCACTATTTCAAGTCATGATGAGAATTGCAATTTGGTCTACTATTTTTACACTCTTTGTCATACCGTCAAAATTCACATTTGATTTATTTGAATGTGCTTTCATAGTCAAACATTCATCTTTGCTTAATCCTATTTTTCATCTTTTTTGAATTAAAGTGAATTAATCCTATTCCTTGTTTTCCCTTGATCAAAGCGAGTCAATCATATTTTTTCATATTTCCTAGATTAAAGTGAGTCAATTTCTGAGGATAATAATTCTAAGGACTAGGTGTGTTGTAATCTCGGAAGACATCTCATTGAAGAACTAAGTTAAAGTACAAAATGCAAGCAGATAACAAGTCAATTTCTGAGGTAATATTATGCAATTGTTATAGTTATTTTTACGATTATTGGTCATATATCGAGATTTAACATCTCTTTCAATTATGTAACTATACAAATGTTACTTAGATTTATTGATATGTTTTCTATTTGTTTTTCGAAATTATTTTTTAACATCAGCATTTTCATGTAAATATTAATTAAACCACCGTTAAAATGTCATTAACTAATTCAAATAATTTCTATCCATTTCTATGATTTTCATTTTTTTTTTTTTTTCCATCAGCTTCAACATTTCCATAAAATTGGAATCTCAACATTTACGCCGATGCCAGTATTTCAAACTCTACAATTAATACATATGAAATTCAATTTATGATGATATAGAAACTTGGGGAAAGAAAGTACAAAATACAATTCATCGAGATGTTTGTTCTCCAAAACGAAAATATGTTATGAAAAATTAACGACAGCATTTTCAAGCATTAGTTTGAAAAGGGGGGTGTATTGGCTACAAAATAGTGGAGCTTCCAATTTCTAATGGATTATTATAGTCGATCTAATGACCAGTTGTGAACTCAATATACATATTTATACATGGACTGTGACATCTATTTATCAATGGCAAAGCATAAAATTCTGTTTTGTGAAAAGATGAAGCATGATCACTAGCCTCTCATAAATACTGTAATCCTAAGTACATCATTATAATATATGCAGAATTCGAGTTTTGTCAGACGTCGAACATTAATCCTAGAAACCAAGCATTGTGCAACTTGAAATGGTCAGTTGAAGTTAAAAGCAAAACAATGTAAATCAAAATCTCAATCAAAAAGCTAATAATACTGACTGCATTGGGCTGATTGCGGCAAATCGTCCTCTTTCTTCAGAAACTGCAGTCTAGTGTTTGTCGATAACTGATGAAGTTTTCCAACTTTATCCTTCTATGAGATGAACAGTCTGGTATTTGTTCCATAGAAAATTTTGATTTATGCCTTCAACTCTTTGTCTTGGTATCATAAGTCAAAGCTTTGATGCAAAGTCGAGGCTTCGTAGTAACAAGATCGCTTGGAAGAACCGACACCCCAACTACCAATGACCCAAGAGGCAACCCAGAAAGGGGAAGCAGCTCAACAAGGATGCAGAGCTGTAAGATAATCAGTAAGCATAAAACAAAATTATGATGTGAAATAGCTTGAAAGATATATGTACTAGGCACCATTACAGTAACCCGTTCACCTCAGGAGATTTCAGATCTACAATGGCATTGGGGACAACATCTTTAACGACAGAAGCCACGATGCTAAAGCATTTATCACGACCCATAATAACATTAGCACTGGAATTATCTTTCGAAGTCTTCATCTCTGTCTCTTCAATTCCTCTTCTGTTGTACCCTACTGCAAACTACACTCAAAAAAGGTATAAATAAATATCAAAACTACAATGAAAAGAGGGAAAAATAAGCCCCTGGAGCTTGACATCTCTCTCTCTCTCACGAATGACACGAGCTTCATTCGCTAATGAAAAGGAAAGAAAAAGCAGAAAAATGATCCAAGCTTTACCTTTACAGGGTGTGAAAAAATATTTTCTTTATCCTTCAGGAACTGAAGAACGAGCTTTGACACAACCCCTTGGAGATCTTTTTCATTCAGACAGCAAGTAGCTTGGATGGGGAATATGCGATGGCACCAACTGCACAAAGAAAATAACCAGTTACCCAATTGCTTGAAATATAATTGTGGTTTCACAAACTCAAGTATGAAATAAAAATCGAAACTTCCATTCAATTTTAGTGTATTCCTCTTGAAACGATGACATCAAAATATAAATGCTTCAATATGATCTGTTCATGTAATGAAATCAACCAAGTATTGAAATCCAAAAGAGCTGGGGAAACAGAGAAGCACTCCACATCCCCAACTTGAACTTTTGCCTCCCCTCATCTACAAATACTTGGCCAGCTGCTTGTAGAAAATGCTTCAACAGGGCCCCATGGTTCAATATCAGAAACCTAGCCAACCTCATCAGATCAAGAGCTACATGCAAGTTGAGTTGCGCGTTTTTTGCCTCATGTTGTCAAAATTCCAATACTTTACTCCCCATCAAACCGAAATCTTGCAGTTGTAGCATAGATATGGAATCCTACAACTGTAAATGAAAATTGGGACTTGATTTTCAGAAGTTCTTTAACGAATAGGAAGTTCAGGAATAGACATCATTCTCAAACTAAATATCCAATTTTTCTGCCTCAGCGGAATAGGACATTTGGCATTGGCCTTTGGAACCAACAGGTTCCTTCACTGTGCCTTCAATCCTTAATAACCTCATAGGATATGGGATACATCAGCTCTTCCTATTTATATAGGCATTTGGCTGAACAAATATCAAAAAGAAGATCAGGTATGGGAGCTTAGTCATAGAAACATTAATACTCATGATTTGGTCCAAAAGCGAGTGAAAACGAATTCTCTTATCCGCCCAAGATCATCTCCTCTCATGCCAATTTGCAAATGAATCTTGGTGCAGCATTCTGAAGGCTTTTAACTGGTCTGTAGCTCTCCCTAATTACATGAACTCCCTCCAAGAAATTATTTTGATCCGCCATCCTCTAAAGAAGGAAAAGCACTAATGGTTACAATCGAATAGAACTTTCTTTTGGTTGAAATGGCTAGAACGGAACAACTGCACATTCAACAACACATCGACAATTTGGAGGAAATCTACCTATTAGAAAACCTTTCACAATGTCTCCATAATCTTTGACAACAGTTTGCCACAGTCAAAAAGAGAAGAGGGGAAAGGAGAGTCCTATTGTCTTCAACCTCCAAGCCCTAGAAGCAATGATTTTAGCTATGCTTTCAATTTAGATAATAGAAAAGTTCAAGCTAAAGATGCCCCTAAAGTTCCATCTTTCATAACAAGCCTTTCCCGAAGCACCATGTCATCAAATCCAAAAAACTATTGAAGGTAATAGATTTTCTTCATACTTTATATTGGAATAAATACAAACACCCTTTTAGAAATTATTATAGTTTCTCTTCTTTGATTTCCAATTGGAGAGCTTTATTGTAATTCACCTTTTGGTGTTGAGGCCTCATAAGCTCCTTCTATTTCATTCATCAAGGAAATTATCTCTTCTCAAAAATCAATCAACCATGTCATTAGCTTTCTCCAAATCAAGCTTCAAGATACATTCTTTCCTTTTCTTCTGTTAATAACCTAAACCTCTGACCTAAAGTTGGGAGATCTCTTATCCCTCTCCCCAATTCCATACTCTTTGAATCTATGGATGACTTCTTACTATTAGAAAAATGATTATATGACCAACCATATTATCCTAGTGGAATGCAAGGTTAAAGTAATGTTTCAATTCACATATATGTTTCTATTAACAAGTTTAGGTAACAAATGTGACCCAATATCTTAATTTTATTTTGAGAAGAATACATCTTAATTTTATTGAAAACTAATTATGCTATAACTACATCTATGGAATAAATTTTTTTCTTAGTTTGAATATGTTGACCTAAAGGATTTCCAACACGTGAGGATGGCGCTGCGGCCTTCCTCATCCCCGACAACCTTCTCTATCGAACAAAAAACTTACATTGTTGATAGACGAAGAGGCATTCGTATTTCCAAGTCTTCAAAAGATCACTCCTTCACCATCTCCCTAAAGATTGAATCTCTTGCCTGGTTAATCTCCTGTTTCACTGACCTACTGAATGCCCCTCTAAACCAAAAGTTCTTCAAGGAATGTCGCATTGCAGAATATGTTTTATGGGTAGAAAAGATTACAAACAGAAAGGGCCATTGTGCCAAAATTGCTAGACTAGGGGTAAATGGTGGGCTGAATAAGATTATTGTCCCTGTTGGAGCTGATAAATATGGATGGAAAAGCTTCCTCTCTCCCCTCAAAGACCCCACCAAACCTAATCCCCCCACCATTAATGAAAAACAACCACACAGGAATGTTATTAAAGACCAACAAGAGGAGAAAGAAAAAGAAGAGGATAAGGTTTCTATGCAAACCAGGGGAACGTTCCAGTTATAAGCAAAGCTCATGAATCGGGCGAACTAGCGGCCTTTTACCCTGAATCATCTATCATCATCTTCCGCAAACACTTTCATGATGAGTGGTATGAGATGATCCTTAGAGCAATGCAAAAAGAAGTTTTAGACTTCGGATCCATCAGCCCTATTCAACCGGACAGGGCCTTATTGGCGGTTGAAAACAAAGAACAGGGACAAACTCTCTTTAACATAAAGGGATGGTATAAGGTAGGAGTATTCAAGGTGAGATTTGAACCATGGAAAGTAGAATCCTTTGTTAAGGAACCAAAAGTTCCCTCGTATGGTGGATGGATTAAGATTAGGAACTTACCAGTCGATAAATGGTCCATTGAGACCTTTCAAAGGATAGGTGATGCTTGCGGAGGCTACATAGGAACAGCCAAAAAGACTCTCTCTCGAATGGATATGATGGAGGTGAGCTTAAAGGTCAAAGAAAACGCATTGGGCTTTCTCCCAGCCGCGGTATGCTTGCCATCTTCATCAAACCATCCAATCACAGTGGAACCCTTTTTTGTTGCAGAAAACTTCATTCGATACTCGACCGGAATCCATGGCAAAGTCCCTCCTGTGATAAAGGAAAAAGAACCTCCACGTGCCGACACCAGTCTGTCTAAATCATCAAGCCTGTCATTCACAAGAATTATTAACTATGCGCCTGACATCCAAGCATTGTATTATCGAGCCTTGGTCAATGATATGACTGCTCATACTGACAATATGGAAGATTATAGAGAGAACGATGATGACTTTTGCGTCAAACCTAAGGAGAATTTTGAACAAAAGGTACCAAGCCCATCAGTCTCGGTACAGGCCCAAGCTCCTCCATCTCAGACCAAATCTAGCCCTATCACTAAGCCCACCCGACCCGACTGGAAAAACCAAACCAATCCCACCCGCCCCGGCCTAAGAGACCAACCCAACCCAGCTAAATCTGTATCTAACAGAACCAAATCACCCACCTTGCCAGAATCTACATCTCCTCCACCAATCAAAAAAGGACCATTGGAAACCCATGATTTGCCAGCCCTCCCATTGCCGATTAAATCAGTTGTTATCAACAACAAACCATCTCTGCTGATTACGAGAACTAAATATTCTACAATCCCAACCGAACATCCATCGATTCAGACGATTTTTTCCTCATCCCCAGCCCCGTCAGTTACCAATAGAGCAGTCCATCAACCAAGAATTCACAGATCAATGCAATATCTCTATAGCTAACGGAGCTTTAGATTTTGAAGATCAAAATCCTATGTCCGACACTGATATCATAGTCAGAAAAGAAGTTCCTTGCGAAGAGGCCATTGATGAAGATAATTCGGATAATTTTTTGCTAGGAGACCCATCAGCATACATATCCTTTTTATTCCCCTGGTTGGTCAAGCATGGCATGTGTATCATGCCCATCCCCAATAAACAGAAGGCATCGACAATTAAGAAGTAGAGGAATTGGGACCGAGAAATTCAGAATCTTCAGTCAATCAATTATGACAAAACCTACTCATCGAATAGCCGAAACAGGGAAGGTCTTGATAGCGAGCAGAAATGTCGCTATTTTAGTCCCAATTTATTAGGCTTTTTTGTTCTTTAATTGTGTTTTTATTGAAAATATTTCATATATTTTGTTATTTGGTCTTTAGGAGCAAAGTTGTGGATTTTGTGGAAAAAGTGCCCAAAATGAAGCCATTCAAGCCCAATTTCCATGCTTGGGTCAAGGGGAGTCAAAAGAAGACATCCATGAAGAATAAGCCCAAAAAGAATTGAAGTTGGCCCAAGCAAAGAAGCCCAATCCGCAGCTGGAAAGTCTGGAAAACGCCTAGCGTCGAGACGCTGTAAGGACAGCGTCGCGACGCTGTCCATTTCTTGGCCGGCAAGTCGATGACGTCACAGCGTCGCGACGCTGTGCCATGTAGCGTCGCGACGCTACCCCATTTCCGAGCCTATAAAAGGCGCCCCTTGGTGCCTCATTTTAGGCATCAATCATCATTCCATTCCTTCTTTCCTTTCTTTCTAAGGCTCCTTTGGAGCCTCTCTCAAGGCTCTCTAGCCTTTTGAGAGCTTTCTTAGTGGGAAAATTTTGGGGAATTTTGGGAGCATCCTAGGAGGCTCAAGGAGTTTTCGGAGGGACTCCAAGCGTAGCGAAGGGGTCTTCTACGGTCAATTCCTTCCCTTTTATTATGCTCTTTATTATGCTTTCCGTTGTAATTATTGTGAATACTTTAGCTATGAATAGCTAAACCCCCAATTTGGGGTCTTGAAATGAAATTATAGTTGAAATGTTGTTATAATTGCCTATCTCTAGCCCTTTGTCCTAATTATTTGTATGGGTGTGCTTAATGCTTTATGCAATCTGGCCAATTGTGTACTGATCTGATTCTTAATGGAAACTCGACGGAGAGAAGTTAGGATAGATCATAATCCATGCAACTAGTTTAATTGCCCGTCGTGACAACGGGATTAGTTGATTAAACTTAGATTCCTAAAATGAATCAGAGCGTAACAATTAATGATTTTTAATAGCGCTAAGGACACTTAGGTTGTTAAAATGAATTAATTACAATTAGGGGAGACCGACAGGAGAACCTATGTTATTAACGGAGATTCTAGGAGTATAATTAGTTGGGCGACGAGATAAGACAATTGTAGCAATTGTTTAACTAATAATTGATTTTCAAGACCCCTCTTCCCACTAAGAAAACTCTTTCTCCGCATTTTATTTTTAACGATTGATCAAATTTTCTCTCTAATTGTTTTGATTTTTAATTTTCTTCGATTGCATGATCTGGTCCCTAAATATTGTTTATCCCAAGTATTTTTAGTGCTCTAGGAATCTTTGCTTGCTTAAATTTCGCTTCGCCTCCCTGTGGATTCGATACTCGGAATTCTTTCGTTTTATATTACTTGTGATACCGTGCGCTTGCGGTCATCGTCCGAACAGGTCTCATGTCCATTAAATGATTATTATCTCCTGGAACGTTAGAGGCCTTGGCTCTAAGAAGAAAAGAGCCCTCATCAAGCAATCCCTAAACTCCAGAAATCCATCAGTAGTCATCCTTCAATCCTCCTCGATAGACAAAGGATTTATCAAGTCCATTTGGCGCTCCCACTTTATTGGATGGTTGTCTATTGATGCTATCAGATCATCGGGTGGCATTCTCATCATGTGGAACGAACTTATCCTTGACATTATTGAAGTGGTTAAAGGTACTCACTCTCTCATCTTGAATCTATCCTTGGCTGACGGTTTCAATCTACGGATTACAGGTGTTTACGGTCCTAATTCATCTTCAAAAAGAAGATGGTTTTGGCCGGAGATGTATGATCTTTCCAATCTGTGTGAGCCAAATTGGATTATGGGTGGTGACTTCAACATTTCTAGATGGTCTTGGGAAAAATCCAACCAAAAGCCTCCTACCAAAGGCATGAAAAATTTTAACAAATTCATAGAATCGGTGGAGCTTCTGGACATTCCGATGCAGAATGGCAAATACACATGGTCTAGTAGTCGAGCCAAAACCCTTATAGATCGATTCCTGATTACAGACAGTTGCATTCAGAAGTTTGGTAATCCTATAGTTAATCGCCTCCCTAGCATAACTTCTGACCATTTCCCTATCAAGCTTACTTTGGGCAAGGAAAGATGGGGGCCAACATCTTTTAAGTTCTCCAAATTTTGGCTATCTCATAAGTCCTTTGAACATATGCTTCAGAATTGGTGGAGCAATCACCCATTGGAAGGCTGGCCAGGTCACGGCTTCATGAAAAAGCTCAAAGACTTCAAATATTATCAAGGAGTGGAATATCAACACTTTTGGCAAAAAGGATTCTACTAAGCTTGATCTTATGAATGAGCTTAATGACATTGATGCTTATGAATGAGCTTAATGACATTGATGCTAAGAAAGAGACATGTCCATTGGATGATTACACATCCAAGCGTAGGCCATCCATTAAAAGTTGACCTCCTTACCTTGGCAGCCCGTGAGGATGCTCTATGGAGGCAAAGATGCAAGCACAAATGGCTATCAGAGGGGGACGAAAACACTACATTTTTCCACAATTATATGGTTGTCAATCGAAGGAGGAACTCTATTATAGAACTCTTATCTCAATCTGGAAAGAGTTTGGTTGATGATTCTAGCATAGAATCAGAGTTTGTGGACTTCTACAGGAAGTTATTTTCTAAAAAGGGTGGTCAGCGGTTTATGTCGGACATAGACGATTGGGGCACAGTATCAGATAGTTTAAGAGAGAGTTTGGAAGTTCCCTTTTCCGAAGAGGAAGTTCACAGAGCAGTAAACGATTTGGGATCTAATAAATCTCCCGACTCGGATGGATACACGGCTGAATTCTTTAAAAAATCATGGAACATTCTTAAGAACGACATTATGGGAGTGTTCAATGATTTTTTTAAGAGTGCTACTATTAATGCCAGCTTAAATGAGACTTATATATGTCTTATCCCCAAGAAAATAGGAGCCAAATCTGTTGGTGACTATAGACCAATTAGCCTCATGTCATGCTTTTACAAAATTGTTGCTCGTGTCTTATCAGAGAGATTAAAGAAAGTCTTGCCCCACACCATCACCGAATACCAATCTGCCTTTGTCGCAAACAGGAAAAGTTTAGATGACTCTCTCATTGCCAATGAGCTTATTGATGAGTGGAAAAGGAAAAAGGACAAAGGAGTTTGCATCAAACTTGAATTGAAAAGGTCTTCGATATGGTTGACTGGCAATTCCTTGACGATATTCTTCGTGTCAAGGGCTTTGGTAGAGAAGATGGATTAGGGGATGTATATCATCGGTAAACTTTTCTATCATTATAAATGGGAAAACAAGAGGTAAATTTGGTGCATCTCGTGGCCTCCAATAAGGTGACCCTTTATCTCCATTTTTGTTTATTATGGTGGTCGATTGCCTAAGTAGAATGCTTATCAAGGCAGAACAACAAGGTCTCATAAAAGGGCCTTCACGTTGGCACAAGATCACACGCTCTCTCCATCACTCATCTACAATTCGTGGACGACACTATTCTTTTTTCCACCCCAAACGAGACTCATCTTGACAATCTTTTCAAATCTATCAAGCTCTTTGAGGAAGATTCAGGGCTGAATATTAATTGTCAAAAATCAGAGTTCATGGGCATTGGCTTGGATAAACAAAATCTGGCTTTACTGGCTGATCATTTTGGGTGCAAAAGTGGTGGTTGGCCGAACATTTACTTGGGATTGCCCTTGAATAGGAAGCCTAAGTCTTTAGCCTTTTGGGAGCCAGTGATAGAGAAAATTGAGAAAAGGCTTCAAACATGGGGCTCTCAACACCTCTCGAAAGGAGGTAGACTAACTCTTATTCAAGCCACCCTACAGAATATGCCCATTTATTGTCTATCCCTCTTTAAGGCCCCAAAAAAGGTGACTAATAAGATCAAAAAGTTTGTTTCGGAACTTTTTATGGCGAGGCAAAAATGACTCCAAAGGCTATCATTTATTGAATTGGGACCGGGTTAAAGCACCGATCGAGGAGGGTGGTTTAGGCATCGTGGGTATTCAGAACAAAAATGCCTCCCTCCTAGCCAAACGGATTTGGCAATATCATATCATAAAGAAAAAGGAGCGCCATGGCGTAGGGTTATTGCTACAAAATATGGGACCTATCGTTTTGATCTAAAGCCTGGCACAAAACTCTTAAACTCATCAAAAGGCCCATGGAAACAGATTGACAGTGTGAAGCATTTGGTATATTCCAACATCCATATAAAAGTTGGGGATGGCAAATGTACATCTTTCTAGGGTGACAATTGGATGGGGAGCTCTAACCTTCAACAAATTTATCCTAGACTATATCATTTATCTTCTAGAAAAGATGCTCCCATCGCTGATTTTTGGTGTCAACAGACTCAATCTTGGTCATTTTATCCGAGAAGAAACTTATTGGAGAATGAAATCGAGGATTGGACCTCCCTATTATCTTTACTACAGTCGATGATCAATCAAAACAAGGGAGACTTGTGGTTGTGGGCTCTTGAAAATAACCATGCCTTCACAACCAACTCTCTTTTGAAGCATCTATCAACCACGAGACATAGTGATTCTTCCGACTTATATAAGCATATATGGGTTGGTCATTATCCCAAAAAGGTGAAATTCTTCCTCTGGGAGGTTAATCACTCTTGCATCAACACATATGAAAAACTCCAACGTAGATCCCCGTGGATAGTGATATTCCCTTCTTGTTGCCTGTTGTGCTATGATGATGCTGAATCCTTGATGCAAATATTCAACAACTGCCATTTCGCTTCTAAATATTGGATTTTCCTCCAAGCGGCATTTGAATGGTCCTTCCCTAGATCGGGTGATATTCTCTCTTTTATCTCTTCTACTTATGGGTCACCCTTTTAAGAAAGAAAAGAAGATTCCCTGGCTTTGTCATGTTCGTGCTTTCTTTTGGAGCCTTTGGTTGGAGCGAAACGGTCGTATCTTCTCTGATAAGAAGAAGACATAGGTCATTTTGTCGAGTCTACTTCCCTTTTAGCTATCTCTTGGAGTAAATTATCATCTCCTTTTTGTAATTATAGTCTTTCTACCCTCTTTAATCAATGGAGGTGTCTTTTGTAATTATTATCGGATAGGACTCTTTTAGTATCCCATTTCATATTATCAATGAATGGTCTATGTTTCCTATCAAAAATATATATATATATGTTGACCTAAAGTCCTATAAAAAATCTGGCCTTTATAACTTGGTGGACAAGCTTAATGGAAAGAAATTAGATGTAAGTAGTTCAAGATTTTAGAGATGAAAATTGCTTATATCTAAAAGAGATGTCAAAACACTGAATTGGAGCACTGATCTCCACGATAAGAAAGATGGAAGTAGAACTCTGGGAGAAAACTTTAGTCTAATTCAATGCCCTAATGACTATAAATTTCTCAGAAGTAAACGCTCGCCAAAAAAAAAATATGTCAAACACGTGTCAAGAATAGTAAGCTTATTTCAACCTATTCTTCAATGAAATGGTAAATTTGGACCAAATGTGTAAGAAAACTACTTACGCAGGGGACTTCAAAATCCCTGCTTCCAGAGACTGAATTATGTCCGAGACAATATAAACAGTATCAGGAGAGATATCCTTGGTAAAGGTAAACAAAACCAGACCACTTCGCGTCAGCTTCACTAGTGAAATAGGAGAACTTTTCTCTACTCTTGTCTCACCCTTAGTAGAAATCACAGAAGTTCCCTTAACATGTTCATCTGATGTCATCAAGGTCAAAAATGACAAATAGAAAATAGAGATCAGTGGAGAGACAACAACCAAAAACTGAAACTTCAAAGTAAAATGTGTATATTAGCCACAAAAGCTACTATTACTTCAGCAGATTAATTCTTACCCGTACTCCTTTCCTCTCCTTCAACGCTTTTGTGATCAATGTCCTCTGTACAAATTTTCCTCCGTTTAGAAGTTTCATTTTCATCCGATGTCTCCAAAGTTTCTGGCGTAGAACTACTGAAGTACTGAATATACTGCAAGAAAGATAACAAAAATTAAGAGCCTATTGGTATGAATCCTACCATGCTATTCAAGACTAAAGAAAAGCTTCAAAATGGGGTTGCATTAAATGCACTCAAGCTTCATCTTTTATGAACTCAAGTTAAAATCAAGTTACATTAAATGAAGTCAAGTTACCTTTAATGAACAATTGAAACTCATGCTTCATTAAAGAAGAATCAAGTTTCATTTATGGAACAAGAACTTCAACCAACTTCAAGTGAGATTCATTTATACTTTTGGAGGTTACAAGACTTTGTTGGCTGATGGAGTTTTCAATTCTCGAATTTAAGGGATTTTTCATGCAATTTTTAGCTTTAAAGTTTTGATTTCAATGTTTTAGGTTACAAATTAGATAGTGGTCATTATGGTAGGAGGGTCTAGGAATTTATTTTGAGGTTATATAAAGCCATGTAAGTTGTATTTACAAATCATATTGAAAGATGTAATCAAAAGAAGCCTTCGAGCTTTATTTTAGCCTAAAGCTAAGTACATGTGCAATACTATGTAGTTTAGGTTGCATGTTGAAATTGCTTCTAGAGATCACAATATCACTCATCTTCAGTTTGCAGACAACACTTTGCTCTTCTCTTCCCATGAGCATTGGGCGATTCATAACCTACTTGATATGGTCTACGCTTTCAAGAATGGTCTCAATATATCCTAGCAAATCTGAAATTATGGGTTTCAATATCGAGGATGAATCTCTTCACTTTACCACCACAAAATTTGGGTGCAAGGTTGGGGGGTGGCCAAATACCTACCTTGGTCTTCCTCTAAATGGCAACCCATCCCCAAATATTGCTCCTTTTGGTCCCCCATAGTGGAACAAATTCAAAGAAGACGGATGGTTGGAAAAATTCTCACATTTCCAAAGGACGCAGACTAACGCTTCTCTAGGCTACTTTTTCTAATCTCCCCACATAATATCTCTCCATATTTGAGATGAGGATAAGATTACCAAGAGAATAGAGAGTTTGTTCCGAAATTTTCTATGGGATAGTCATGATGAGGGCTATCACAAACATCTCGTTAAATGGGACAAAGTTCTTCTTCCCATGGAAAAAGGTGGGGTTGGGTCTCCACAGTATTAAAAACAAAAATCGGGCTCTATTAGCTAAATGGGTGTGGCAATATCAAAAAGAAAACAAGGCTCTTTGAAGGACGATCATTGATGCAAAATTTGGCACCAAAGCTCTCAATAATCACCCAAGTAATTCTTCTCTCCACTCTTCCCGTGGACCTTGGAAATCAATTTTGAAACACCAGACTTTGGTTCACAGATCTGTTTTATCACAAGTGGGCAAAGGGGATGCTACTGACTTTTGGCATGACAGTTGGTTGGGTTCCAGACCTCTTTATCTCTCTTTTCCTCTTCTTTTCTCCCTATCTAACAGTAAGGAAGCCACAGTCAAGGATTTTTGGCATCATGGTTAGGCCTTTTGGTATTTGAATAAGACATTTAACAGATGCAGAAATTACAGAATGGGCAGAGTTATCTTTTGCATTATCCAGCATCCATTTGACTGATGAAGATGACAGTTGGGTGTGGTCTCTTGATAAGAATGGACTTTTCTCAACAAAATCTTTGCTGATTAGTCTCAATTCCTCGGTGATAGACAATCAGCCTCTTTTTACAGAGGCTATATGGCATGGCGATTATCCAAAAAAGATCAAATTTTCATTTGGGAGCCGTCACATCGGGCTATTAACACTCATGATAAGCTTCAAAGGAGGCTTCCCTATATGAATTTATCTCCAAATTGGTGTATCTTTTGTAAAACTGACTCTGACTCTGAATCTCAGTCACATATTTTTATCTTTTGCCACTTTGCACAATCTTCTGGAACACAAGGACAACTTTCAGTTGGGAGGTGGTCTTCCCAAAGGATCCTTTCGTTCTTCTTAATCTTCTCTTTTTAGGCCATCCCTTTAAAGGGAGGATAGGCGATCCTTTGGGAGAATTTGGTTCAAGCTTTTCTTCTTTTTTTTTCTGGTCGATTTGGATGGAAAGAAATCATAGAATTTTTTAATCGGAGGAAAAAACCTATCCAATCTTCTTTGATAGTGTTATTTTCCTTACTTTATCTTGATGTAAAGTTGATGCTCTTTTCTCCTCTTATAATTTCTCCTCTTTTGTCCAATTGGAGAGGTTTATTGTAACTCCTTTGGATTGGGCTCTTCCTCCCTTTTTTTTTCTTTTTTTTGAATTTTATACATCAATGAAATTGTTTCTTATCCAAAAAAAACAATGGTTGCATGTTGAGAATCATTCAAGTTTGACCTCATCAATCTTGTTTGTGCAGTGATTCAGATCTCAAACATGTTTTCTTGTCTGGAGATATTTGACCAACAAGGTAATCCAGTTTTTACTCTCCTTATTTTGATTTTTAAATCTGTTTTGAGGTTTTTGAGATTGAGTTCTATGGGTCTTGTTCGTTACAGTGTTTTTAAAAATTCAAGGTGCACTAAGGTGCAATAGCCTTCTGAGGCTTAGGCGCAAGGCGCGAAAAAAGGCGTGGGGCTTTTTTTCATGAAGCGCACAATATAAAAAAAAATTATATAAAGAAGAGGAAGCATGATTGAAGTGGGAATATGAAGAAAAACCCTAAGGATTAGTAAATTTCATTTATTTTTTAATTAATATAGAAGAAAAAAACCCTAAACACGAGGGTTTTTCCGTTTAGGGTCAGTAACTACTATTTTTTTTCCTTAATCAAGAAGAAAAAACCCTAAACACAAGGTTTATTGCATTTAGTGTTAGTAAAAAAATAGATTTTTTTAAATTAAAAAAAAAAAAAAAAAAAAAAAAGCCCTAAGGCGCAAGGCCACCGCCTTAGGGCACACGCTTTATGCGCACCTTCTTACAAGGCGAGGTGCACAACATGCACCTTGCACCTTTTAAAACACTGGTTCATTAGCAAGGTTTTTAGATCAAATCATCAACGGTTTCATAACACCTATGATTGTTGGGCAAAAGAAAAAGAGAGTGAGCAAAACTTTTCTTAAAACTGAAAATTAATGTGGGGATGCATAGCTACAGTTAAATAGTTAAGTTATTCGCTCCTGTTGAAATGATGCTCTTCTAGTTTCTTATCAAAAACAAAAATGATGCTCTAGCTAATAAAGAGTTTATCATCAATCTCGACATTAAGTCTCAAACCCTTTTTTTTTATGAAAAGATTCAAACCCATTATTTTTCCATGTATTTCAAATAAATGGAGCACGCATTTCAACTTAAAACTTAATGAATCACGGACAAGGCTTCCTAAAATACTCATATGACCAACATTTTTTCCCAAACCAAGACAATTTGATTTAGATACAAGAAAATAACTCCAGTTTTAAATATGAAAAATTATTTCACACCCTTAAATGTTGAGAGAAATAAAAATTTAAAAAATAAAAAAATTAAAAAAAAAACATATTTTGAATCTATATTCAATAGTTATTATGGGCAATATACAAATTTTGAATATACATCCAAAGGTTATTAGGGGGAACCACATTGTGGTGGCCTCATTCAATAATTTTTCCTTAAACAGATGGATATAAATCAATAATAACTTGAATTTCAATATTTTCATGCATTATATTTTGAAATTTACTATTTTTGTATGGCAATGACTGAGCAGCAAAATGAATTAGAGGCAACAACTTTTAGATGGGTGGGGTTAAAGGCATGGCTAGAAATCCGTGGAAAAATAGATTTTTTCAAGTTTGGTTCATTTGTTGTGGGAGATGGGAGGGATACTTATTTTCGAGAGGACATTTGGGTGGGAGATAGTTCCATCTGCTCCAAGTTTCCTAATCTCTAATGTTTATCCTTCATGAAAAACCGGGTGATTTCTAAGGTTATGACTGTCTCTGGGGGCTCTCCCTCTTATTCTTTGGGGTTCCATTGCTCTTTGACCAATAGGGAAGCATTGGAGGTTATAGCTCTCCGGTCTTTGATCAAGGAGTTTCAGTTTAGAGGGGGCGAAGGGATATTCATAGCTGGAGTCTCAACCCTTCTAAAGGCTTCTCGTGTAGTTCCTTCTTTCAGTGGTTGTTCAATCCCTCCCTCTGTAGGGAGTCTATCTTCTCTATTCTATGGAGGGTGAAAATTCCTAAGAAGGTTAGATTCTTTATCTGGTTAGTTATCCATGGAAAAGTTAATACTTTCGATAAACTTACAAGAAAGATGTCTTCACTGGTGTGGTCGTTCTGTTGTATCCTTATGTCAGAGGGCAGAGAAAGATTTGGATCATATTTTGTGGAGTTGTGCCTTTGCTCGCTTAGTTTGGAGTTTGTTTTATGAGGCTTTCGGGTTGCAGGGCAGGAGCTTTCAGTATTCTCAGGGAGATGACCGAGGAGTTCCTCCTCCATCCGCCATTCAGAGAAAAGGGGAGGGAATTATGATTTGTTGGGGTGAGCAGTTTTATGGGGTTTATGGGGAGAAAGGAATAATAGGGTTTTTAGAGGTGTGGAGAGGCCCTTGTCTGATGTATGGACCCTCATTAGATTTCATGTTTCTCTTTGGCTTCGGTTTCGAAAGCCTTTTGTAACTACTCGATAGGTTTGATTAATCTTGATTGGAGCTCATTCCTTTAATGGGGTTCCCTTTTGTGGGCTGATTTTTTTTGATGTCCTTGTATTCTTTCATTTTTTTTCTCAATGAAAGTTGGTTTTTTCTCAAAAAAAAAAAAAAACAACTTTTGAGTTTAGAGTTTGGGTTGTTCCCTACTTGATCTTTGGCAACAACAACAAAGAAGAAACTCAACATGCACGTTTGTTGAGATGTCAGTTGCAATTCATTCATAGAATTTTATGTAATACCACTATTTCAGTATATTAGTTACAATAACACAATATGAGTTTAGTGTCCTAAAATTTTTATTGTAATTAGATTTCTAAAAAGTAAAAACTAATTGGATTTCTAAGTCCTTATTTCATGGTTGAGTTAGATCTTCTTTTTTTTAATATAGCTACTATAAGTTCTCTCGAGGAAGCAATAGAAAAATATTTTGATTCAATTTTATTTATTTTTGCAGCAGTTATTTATTGTGTTAAGGCTTCTAAATTCAGGTATAAAGTTCCTAGGTCATTTCCAAGGCAACTATAGTGGATCAGATAAAGATCACCGGAATTATTACTTCAAACAACCAAAATAGGTAGTCTACCATTTTCAGAAAGTCTGATTAGATAAAGTCATGAAGGTCAGAATGCATGACATGGAGAAGATTTGACAAAGTACAAAAACAGAACCTTTTCAAGGATGGAGATAGCTTCTTTTGTGGCACTCTTCTCCCTCTCTGACAAAACAAAGGAAAGAGTTATAGTCCATTTTCTCCCTCACTCTTTATTACCATTTTGAAGTAAGAAAATCCATGCTAACTCATTTAACTTGAAAGGTATCATTAATCATTCAGATAACAACATCCTAAAAGAGGGGAAAAGACAATTAGACAAAGAATCTCCCCTATGCTACAAGTACACTAATTTTTCTTTTTGTAAGAAGCCCAACTTTTCGAGAGAAAATGAAAGAATACAAACGAAAGGGCATACAAAACGATTGCATTCTTTTGGCATGCCCTTTCATTTGGGGATGTTTTCCCCCAAACAAATTAAAGGGCATACAAAACGATTGCATCCCCATAAAGTGGGAGAAAATGAAAGAATACAACCAACAAATGAAAGGGCTAGCAAAAGGAGCCACAAGCTAACTATATAAAAAGAGGCTCCAATCCAAAATGATAATACCTAGAGGGTAAGAGCAACACTCAGAAAATAGACAGCAATCAATAGTAGAAGCAATACTCACTGATTGTGCATGTGATGAGGAATCCAGAATGGCAATGGTGAAGAAGAGCAGATGGTGCGTTGTAGTCGAAGCGAGGGATGCTTATGACAGCAGAGTGCTGCTCCCATGGCGTCATTGTTTTCCCTTCGCTTCCAGCGACATTGTCTGTTAATTTCGAGGCTTCTACTACAGATTTTGGCTGGCAGCCATTGTCGTGTTCTTCTTTCTCTGCCATTTCGCCGCTTTTCCGTAGATTTGACCGATGATCTTCCGATGATAAAATCCAACAACTGACGGCGGCGACAACAGAGAGAAATTCATCGGCATGGCGCAGCCCAAAATGCCCTATCGGCCCACCTGAGATTCTCTTTGGGCTGTTAGACTTCCATGATGGAAAAAATTAGGGGAAAAGTACATAGATAGTCCAAATTTGGGTTCTATATTTCATAAATGTCCAAATTTTTCATTTTTTACCGAAAAGGTCTAATGGCCCAACTTTTTTTCATAAAAATCATGGCCCGATTCAGCTCTCATATCCACTACTAACTATTTAAAAAAAATAATAAATAAAATAAAACCAAAAAAGGAAACACAAATCATTTCCTTCAAATTTCAATTTTCATACCGTGGGTGGGAGAGAGTGAACAGAAAAAGAAAGAGATTTTTTAATTACTTTCCAATTTTGAAAGATCTCTAAAATCACTCCCAATTTTTCAAAAAAAAAAAATCCCTAAAACCACTCACTATTTTTCCCAATTCACACACGGTTTCTTCCTCCCTTCATTCCTCCCTCATGATCTTTCTCCCTCATGGTCTCTCGACCTCTCTTTCCCTTCTCATTTCTGATCCTTTTCTTGCCGCCGACGACCAACCACCACCGGAAGCGCCGCCGCCGTCCAACCATCGCCATTGCAAACTCGAATAAGCAGCATTCATGCATCAATGGATACCACCAGCCCAATTATTACCCTCAAATTGCCGGTGTTTTATCGTGGGCATCGTTGAATTTCATCACACTGTCGTGGTATATTTAATATATACATATGTATATATTATTTAAAAAATAAGGTTTTTTTATAGTTATATACAGGCTTTTTTTTCCCAATATCTATATTTCTCCTAAATGCATTGGTATATTTAATATACATACATACATGTATATATATAATATATATTGACAAATAACTAAATATACAAGTGTATATTTAATACTATAGTAATGAGACAAGAAAAAAAAACTCGGTATACGTGGCTATAATAATGAGTAAAAAAAGGAAAACTTATGTACATAGTATATATAAGCTGGTATATATGAATATAAATGTTTTTCTGTAAAATGAAAAAATCTATAAAAAAAATACGTAGACTATGGGACATATATACTAAACTATTATATATTGAATATTAACCAGAATATATAATAATCAATGCAACATATGCATACATTATAAACGGTATATTACTGGGAATATATATATATATATAATAATTGAAATAGTTATGTCAGTAAAATGAATATTAATTGAAATATATACACATTTTTTAGATATTTCAGTGAACATGTTATATATACTGTTGTCGGGAAGAAAAAAACGGGAAGAAAAAAATCGATTAGCTTTTGTTCGGTTAATGAAGAAAATAGAAAATTGCTGCCACGAAGAAAAAAGCGTGAAAGAATAAATCGATAAAGAAGGGAAAAAAAAGAGAGAAAAATGGATCAACCGAAAATTAAAGAAAAAAAAAGAGAGAAAAAAATGGATCAACCGAAAATTACCAAACAAAAGAACGAAAAAAAATGAAATAAAAGGAAAATACGTTGGAATCATTATGGCAAGAAATCAAATCTCAAGAATCATATTTTCAAAATATTAAGGATTTAGTTAAGATAATATCTTATAAAATCTTATAAAATATGACAAGAAGGGTAAAATGGTAAGGAAAAAATGCTGGAAATCTAATCTTGAAAATCTACAAAACTATGGACATTTATGAAAATATGTATATAAAACAGTCTATCTACCAAAATTTCTCAAAAAATTAGGGTAACTACAAAAAAAATAGTCTTAAAAGAATACCCATTTTCCAAATATGTCTATTTCATTTATTATTTTGGGTTAACTACAAGAATAGTGAATAGGCAAAAAAAAAAAAATAGCCTGTTTTGAAAAATAGCAACTGCCCCTATTATTTAGATAAATTGCCAAATCAATTTTATGAATTAATAAATATGAAATATTAAGTTACAAAAATACCCTCTACCCAAAATCTTGAATTAGTTAAATCAAATCTATAATTCAAATTAAACGAAATCGATTCACCTACAAATCCCTTAAATCAAGGGACCGATAAACAACCAAAAAATTGAAAATACAAAATAATTAAAAATCTATATCTGATTGGTTAATAATTTAATACCGATACATCATAAATAAATATCTAGAAGCCAAGAGCGGGACAAAAAAAAAACAACAAAAAAAAACTATGTATTTAAATAATGCAAATATCTTGTATTCAAAAACTGTGAAAAAAAAATCTTCATCATATGCTCAATTCCTATTGAATATGACAGTGACAATGTCTTTTATCTCCTCGTAAATAGAATATTTAACATCAATTCATACAAATATCCTGTAACTTCATTGATAAATAAATACCCTGTAACTCCATTGATAGAGAGTATGGTAGTGATAGTGTCTTATCTCTTCGTAAATAAAAAAATTTAATATCGATTCACACAAATACCTTGTACTCAACATGTATTTATATTTCTCTTTTACATTTATAACTCTGTCGCTACGGGTTTGCGATGCGGAGCGGCCGACTTTGTTCCTAAGAGGAGGAAAATGGAGTCGCAACCAGTCTTGATTTAGTGGGTGTGACTGGGCACCCAACAATTTGCTAAAATGGTCTGCAAATAAAAGATTTAAGGTTCGGGGGTTTTTTGTGCATAGGGAAGGTATTAGCACCCCACAACACTCGTTCAAAGAACGAAATTTTATTTTTGTTGTGTTATTTAAGGAAATTGGCTATTATAAATACTAAAGAAGATTTTTTTTTGTTGATTTTTAAATGTCCCACATTTTAATTCTCATTATTCCATAATTAAATAATGAGCAATAATTGTGGGCGGCATAAAACCATTCAATATTTGTTTGAATTTAATTTGGATCCCAAATAAAATTCATCACCTCAAGAATATTAGGAAAGTCAATATCTTGATTTCCTAATTTCCATCATAGGAAAGTTTATTTTTTTTTAAACGTTCGGTTTATTAATTTTGGAAAAATGTGTGAGTAAAGAATACTTTTTTAAGGGAAAACTCTTAATTAATTTTATTCTTAAAAGCAAGTGACATTTTTATGGAAAATAGTTTTGGATTGATTTATTATTTGTGAAAATAATATTTATGAAACAATTTTAGCAAAAGCTTTTAATATATTCCTTTTAAAGAAAATGTCTTTAATGAAATATGCTTCTTTGGAAGGAAAAAGTTTTAAAAGAAAAAAATGTAAAAATGGAAAGAAATATTAAAATCAAACCCCCGCATCCCGGGATTTTATTTTTTCCTCAAAAAACTCAAATATCGGCATCCCGAAAATTCAATATTCCATCGTTGGAAGATTTTTTTATTTTTGGAAAATATTTAATTACGAAAAGAAATATAGAGGAAAATAGATTCAACACCATATCATAACATAGTGAAATAAAATATAAAAAAAAATCAGCAATATACAATTGAGATAAAATGCTTAAAAAGAGAAGAAAACTACCATATTCAAGAATTAAAAATTCATTAAATTCATTTACTTTAAAGGAACCATATTGAAATCAAATCTCGGCATTCCAAGACATTGATTTCTTACCTCAAGAAAACTCAACATTGGCATTCCAAAAATTGAGATTCCGTCGTTGGAGATTCCTTTATTTTTTTTAACACATTTAACAAAAGAAAACATTGGTTTAGGCTAAGTATCTACATATTGATTTAATGAAAATATATAACTAAACTATAAATAATAATACTAGATTCCATTGCAAAAAAAAAAAAAACAAAATAAAATAAAGTTATAAGTTCAACATAAGCAACATATAATAATCAACTCTAAACGTTTAAGTACATAAAAATATACATGATAAAATTGGAATTGAAAACATGCATGCAATTGTCCAATGTTCCTTAAAAAAAGTCACGTAACTTCTTAAATGCTAAAAAGAAAACATATTAAAATAAAGCGAAAGAAAAGATAAATAAACTAATCTTTATAAAAGCATGAAAAAAAAAATATTAACCTCATGAAAAGAAAGAAAGCTATTGAAAAAAGAATTGAAGACAAAGGTTTTTTTTTAAAAAATACTTACAAAGAATGCTTGTGACCGCTGGATTGGGAATAAGACTTATGAAGTGGCAACGTGAGATTGAGAGAGAGTGACGGCGAGATGGAGGGAAAACGTGAGAAGGGGGGAAAAATCTTGAGGAATAGGGGAGGGAAGTTAGGTGGGAGAGAGAGAAAAGTGTATCTAGGATTTTTTAGGGAGAGAGATTTGGGAAGTCTATTCTTAGCAAAAAAAAAAAAAAAAAAAAACGTGTAGAGAGGGTATCCCAAGGCTAAAGAAAATCGTGTAAAGTAAGGTGTGAGAGAGCTCCCTTTTTATAGCCAATTTCAAACACAACATATTAGGAAGGTGATCAAATAAAATTAAAATCCAATAAAATAAAAAAATGAAAAGGGAATTAAATAAATACACAAATTCTACCTTCCAAATTTACAAGATATTATTTGACAATCAATCACCCAAGGAAAAAAAAATATTTTGTTTAATTAACTTTACCAAATAAACCTAATATTTGATTTGACAAATTAATTAATCAAAATAAAATATTTGACCTAATTAAAAAATAAAACATTTGAATTGGCTAAATTAAAGATCTAGAATATTCTCTTCTTTTTTTTTTTTCTCATTTTCAAAAATGGCTAAATTAAAATTAAATAAAATTTCGGACAAATTTAGGGGTCTACAGTTTGCCCCCTTTGTTCATTCTTATAGAATAAAAGGATGGACAAAGGCGTAGACTTTATTTGTTCGAAATTTTATAGTTAGCAAAATAAATGAACAACCCAAGGTAAACCTTAAGTTTTTTTTTTTTTTTTTCATGATAAAGGTATCGGGCCACGGATAGACAAACGTCTGATAATGTATTAAAAGAGCTGGAGGCTAGGGGTAAACAAGCACCTCCATGATAAAGGTATCGGGCCAGGGGTAAACAAGCACCCGATAATGTGTTAAAGGAGCTGGAGGCCAGGGGTAAACAAGCACCTCCATGATTAAGGTATCGGGCCAGGGGTAAACAAGCGCCCGATGATGTATTAAAGGAGCTGGAGGCTAGGGGTAAACAAGCACCTCCATGATATATATAGGTATCGGGCCAGGGGTAAACAAGCACCCGATGATGTATTCATAGGAGCTGAAGGCTAGGGGTAAACAAGCACCTCCATGATAAAGGTATCGAGCCAAGGGTAAACAAGCACTCGATGATGTATTAAAGGAGCTGGAGGCCAGGGATAAACAAGCACCTCCATGATAAAGGTATCGGACCAGGGGTAAACAAGCACCCGATGATGTGTAAAAGGGGTTGGAGGTCAGGGGTAAACAAGCACCTCCATGATAAAGGTATCGGGCCAGGGGTAAACAAGCACCTGATGATGTGTAAAAAGGGTTGGAGGCCAGGGGTAAACAAGCACCTTCATGATAAAGGTATCGGGCCAGGGGTAAACAAGCACCCGATGATGTGTTAAAAGAGCTGGAGGCCAAGGGCAAACAAGCACCTCCATGATAAAGGTATCAGGCCAGGGGTAAACAAGCACCCGATGATGTATTAATATGGTGAGAAAACTTCCACGGACAAAATTTTAACCTACAATGCTTATGAATGCACGAGTTTTTTCATAATAAAACACTTTGTGATACGGACTTTCATTCAAAAAATTGCCCCAGTGTTTATGCATGAAGTTTAAAGCATAGTTTCAAGAAAATTAACCCTTTTAAAGAAGTTTTTATCCTTTCAAAGACAAGAATCAAATCATGAAGGGGTTCTTTTGATTCTTATCTACAATTTGTCCCAGTATTTATGCAAGATTTTTTTGTTTTTTTGTTTTTTTTCCTATAATGCTTTATTCAGAAAGAAAATTTTCGCGTATGTCTGTGTGTTTATTATTATTATTATTATTATTATTTTAAACTCCATATCTTCCTTCCATGCCAATAAGCACTCCCAATGACTCATGAGTGAGCAAAATTTTCTGACCGAAACTGGCTGATATGAATGTTCATCTGCTGTTTGTCTTGATTAGTTGTGAAATAAATCTTACATCCCATCTTTTATCTTGAGGATCATACTTTGCCTTGTAAACACGTCCTTAATTTGTGTGACCTTCATTTTGCCCTTTTTTTTTTTTTTTTTTGCTTTTTTTTCTCTTTCTTTTTTTGCTTTTTTTTTTTTGGGTCCCCCCTATTTTGCATTCTCACAATGACTCATTTAAAAGAAAACTAACTGACTTTGAGAGAGAGAGGAAGAAAGGGGGATAATTTTATTGATAATAGAAAAGATACATGGATTTGATAACTAATTTGAAGGCAAAATGATAGCTTTTAAAGAATCTTGTCAATGTCCCACCATCCGTGGAGATACAGGTTTATGCAAAATATCTCTTGACATAATCAGAATTGATTGGTCCTGTCAAATTATCTCCGTCCATGGTTGTTAATAATAATGCCCCTCCTGAAAAAGCTTTCTTCACGACGAAAGGGCCTTCGTAACTTGGAGTTCATTTTCCTCGATGATCCTTCTGAATAGGGAGTATCCTTTTCAAAACCAGACCTCCTTCTCGAAAATGACGGTGACGTACTTTCTTATGGTGTGCTCACATTATTTTCCGTTGATATAGTTGTCCTCTACATAAGGAGGTCAATCTCCTTTCTTCAATAAAGTTCAATTGTTCATATCTTGTTCGTAACCATTCCACCTCTTCCAATTCTGTTTCCATCAAGACTCTAAGGGAAGGTATTTATACTTCCATTGGAAGAACTGCATCCATTCCATATACTAGAGAGAATGGGGTTGCCCCAGTTGATGTGCGAATTGCAGTACGATATCCATGCAATGCAAATGACAACATTTCATGCTAGTCTTTGTATGTGATTGTCATCTTTTCTACAATTCTCTTAATATTCTTGTTGGCTGCCTCTACTGCACCATTTATCTTTGGCCGGTAGGCTGTCGAGTTTGAATGCTTGATTTGAAAGTGCTTGCACAATTCATCCATCATTTTACTGTTCAAATTTTTTCCATTGTCTGTGATTATTCTCTCCAGTAGACCATACCGATAAATTAAATCTTTCTTGATGAACTTAACAATCACATTACTCGTGACATTTCGATACGAAGCGGCTTCAACCCATTTTGTGAAGTAGTCAATGGCTACAAGAATAAAACGATGTCCATTTGTAGCTTTGGGCTCTATTGGACCGATGATATCTATTCCCCACATTGAAAAGGGCCAGGGTGCTGACAGTACATGTAAGGAAGACGCTGGGGCATGAATCTTGTTAGCGTATATTTGGCACTTATGACATTCCCTAGCATATTTGATGCAATCTGACTCCATTGTGAGCCAAAAATATCCAGCACGGAGAATCTGTCTAGACATCATATGACCATTTGCATGTGTTCCACAAATACCGTCATGAATCTCTTTCATAATGTTGTTTGCTTCCCTCGCATCGACACATCTGAGAAGGACCATATCGTGATTTCTTTTGTACAATACCTCTCCATTCAAAAAGAATTTCATAGCTAACCTTCTTATAGTTCGCTTGTCATTTTCTGAAATTCCTTTAGGATAGTCTCCAGTGGCGGATCCAAAATTTTGGTTCAGGGGGGGCTTCACTTAAAATTCAGTAAATATAACTTACAAGTAAATTTACTTCTCTAAAATTTCTATCAGAGCTATTATTACATGGAGATGATTACCCAATCGATTTTCTTTTATAATATCTCTCAGATTTTGATTTAAATCTACAATACATTAATAAAAATACATAAAATAAAGAAACTAAAACCTAAAATAAGAATGATATGAAAACTAAATGTATAAAAGTAATGGAAACATGACACTAAATGTATAAAAGTAATTGAAATATGAAAACTAAATGGATACAAGTAACTGAAACATGAAAACTAAATGTACCTTATAAAATTAATCTTCAAATTCTCGACTTCTTGAAATTTTCGGCAACAATTAGACTTGAGAGGAGTTTCTTTTAGGTTCAAAATAATATATGGGGACTTACACACTACTCAAATGTAGTGAAGAATAATGCTTGTTTTAGAAAATTAGGGTTTGAAAATTAGAATATGATTTCAATATAAAAGGAAAAAAATTGAAGATATTATATTTAAAGAAATTTAGATCCTTTAGAATAAAAAATTACCATTTATTAACCCTTAAAAAGGAAATGAAAGGTGGATCATATAATTCCAAATTTAATATAAATATTTTAATTTCTTTTTTATATAATAAATAGTATGAGAGAGGTCAGACAAAGTTTTTAGGGTGTGAGACAATAAGGAAAACGAAAAATCAAATTAAAATTTTAAAAATAACAGTTCGAGGGCTCGAACCGCAGAATGAGGGGGGGTTAGAATAGAGCTGACCACCACATCAACTGAACAATTTGATATCAAAAGTATTAAATTTAGTAATAATATATAAAGGACAAAAAATTGAGGGGGGGCTCGAGCCCCCCCGGGCCTGAACTAGATCCGCCTCTGATAGTCTCTACTTTGTATGTATCACTTAATGTCGAAATACCATGGTTTCCCATCTAGATCTTCTTCAATATGAAGACAATATGCGGGGACCTCTCTTTTCTCAATTCTAATTGGCTCTACTTCTTCATTTAGCTCAATTGTAAACATGGCAGACAATGTAGCTAAGGCATCAGCCACTTGGTTATTGTCACGTGGAATATGATCAAAAGCAACCATCCTGAAATCCTGGCATAATTGAAGTATATATTTTTTGTAAGGAATCAATTTTAGGTCTCGAGTTTCCCATTCATCATTCAACTGATGTATGACTAATAACGAGTCTCCATAAACTTGTAGCTTTTTCACATTCATATCACATGCTGCTCGATTTCCCATACTGCATGCTTCATATTCCGCAATATTGTTCGTACAATCGAAGTACAATTTGGCTGTTAGTGGAAACAACTTATTTTCTGGAGATATCAGGATCGCCCCAATTCCATGTCCTAATTCGTTTGAAGCTCCGTCGAATAACATAACCCATAATTCAGGATCCAAGCCTTCTTCTTCTGTATCAATAGTCACGATGCTTTCATCAAGAAAATCTGAGCTCATAGGTTGGTAGTCCTCTAAAGGCAAATCTGCTAGATAATCAGTAAGAGCACTCCCCTTGATTGCTTTCTTCGTAACATAGACTATATCATATTCTGAAAGCAAGACTTGCCACCTAGCAATCCTTCCTGATAAGGATGGCTTCTCAAATATGTATTTTATAGGGTCTATTTTTTAGATGAGCCACGTCGTATAATATAACATATAATGCCTAAGTCGATGGGTCGTCCAAGCTAACGCACAACATATTTTTTCGAGTAACGAATAATTGGCCTCATAATTTGTAAATTTCTTACTCAAGTAGTAGATGGCCCGTTCTTTTCTTCCTGAGCTATCATGCTGTCCCAAAACACAACCCATGGATTCGTCGAGTATCGTCAGATATAAAATGAGTGGTCGACCTGGCGTTGGAGGGACAAGTATTGGCAGATTTTGTAAGTAACACTTGATTTTGTCAAATGCAACTTGACATTCCTCATTCCACTGGGTCGTATAACTTTTACGAAGGAGCTTTAAAATTGGTTCACATGTTGTCGTCAAATGTGAAATGAATCTTGATATATAGTTTAGTCTCCCTAAAAAGCTTATAACTTCTTTATGGTTTTGGGGAGGTTTCATTTCAACTATGGCTTTGACTTTATCTGGATCAACTTTAATTCCTTCCTGACTCACAATAAAGCCTAGCAGTTTCCCCGAAGAAACTCCAAAGATGCACTTTGATGGATTGAGTTTAAGTTGATACTTTCTCAAATGCTCGAACAACTTACGCAATGTGACCACATGCTCCTCCCCAGATCGAGACTTGGCAATCGTATCATCAACATATACTTCAATTTCTTTATGCATTAAATCATGAAATAATGTAACCATGGCCCTTTGATATGTAGCCCCAGCATTCTTTAAACCAAAAGGCATAACTTTGTAGCAGAATGTTCCCCATAGAGTAATGAACGTTGTTTTTTCTTGATCTTCAGGTGCCATTTTGATTTGGTTGTACCCCGAGAAACCATCCATGAAGGAAAATGTTGAATATCCAGCCGTGTTATCTACTAAAACGTCAATATGTGGCAAAGGAAAATTATCTTTGGGACTTGCTCGGTTCAGATCTCTGTAGTCCACACACATCCTAACTTTTCCATCTTTTTTCAGAACAGGGACTATGTTTGCTACCCATTCGGGGTATTTAGCCACAGTGAGGAAACCCGCATCCAATTGCTTCTTCACTTCTTCTTTAATTTTTAGCAGCATATCTGGTTTTAATTTTCTCAATTTTTGTCGAACTGGCCCGCATCCATCCTTTAGTGGTAGATGGTGTACAACTATATTCGTATCCAAACCTGGCATATCTTGGTATGTCCATGCAAATACATCCCGATACTCATGTAGTAAAGCTATGAGTTGACTTCGACTTTCACCTTTAGAGGTATTCCCAACCCGAACCTCTTTAATTTCTTCACCTGTTCCTAGATTGATAGTTTCTATTATTTCTTGGTGGGGTAAAGTGATCCTTTCCTCTTCTTGTACTAAACGTAACAACTCAGGAGATATTTCCTCGGTAATGTCACTATCTTCTTCATCATATTCAACATTCGAGATTGGAACATTGAAATCAAGCCTGAAATCACTATCGCTTTTGCTTTCAAATGAATTGTTATCAATCCTGAATTAATTCGTGAGAGATACAAGAGGGGGAGAAAAGAAAAAGAGAAGAGACTAGTAAATGATGTGAAATCAAAATGAGAAACAACTTTATTGAGAATGCAAAATAGGACGCCCTATTACAAAAATGAAAATTCCTATAGTCTTGGGCATAACTAGTAGGAAATAATGACAAAATGAAGGAAACTAAATTACTCTTGGGCTTCTTCAAAATGAATAGGCAATTCTGTGGATTCCCAATTGCATAGTTCGAAACCTGGAGGGCACTTGTATACCAAGGAATCTACAGATTCCACATGTTCTTCAATGATGGCGGTGATGGATAAATCTGACATCTCTAATACTAACTTGTCTGCTGCGACTTTGCTCTTCTTGAAAGTCTCATAGAGAAGGGGTATGATCATTCCCTTGGTACTTACTTCTCGATTTTCTAATCTGGCAGCTCCTTTGCTTTCTTTTTTCTTCTTGGACATTCTTCCAGTCCACAGTAGTTGGCTTATAACCTAAACCGAACTTTTCAACAGCCTTGGGTAGACATATTGGTTGTTTTCTCCCTTGTTGATATTTTCCTAGGCCTTCACCAGGTTCAAATCCTTCTTTCATCATGGTTTTTGCAACCATCATCGAAGCTCTTGACAAAGACTGTTCTAGACCTCGATCCTCAGCATGGGTAAAAATAGTAGCATTTGCTATCTCAAAAGATTGGAAAGAACATTCCAAAGCTTCTTTTGTTGCCTCCACATAAGGGGTTGCAGTAGATTTAGTGACCAACACATCTTCCTGGCCGAATATGCTCACCAGAGTATTCTCGAAAACAAACTTTAATCGCTGATGCAGAGTTGATGGAATAACCCCAGCTGAATGAATCCAGGGCCTCTCCAATAGACAACTATAGGCCGAAGTTATATCCATCACTTAAAATGTCACATTGAAGGTGCAAGGTCCAATTTTAATGGGTAATTCGATTTCACCCACGACTTCTCTACGAGTCCCGTCGAAAGCTCTTACTACAGTGCTATTGTGTTTAATATGGGATGGATCTACAGGTAGCTTTAGTAGTGTGGACATTGGCATCACGTTTAAAGAGGCCCCATTATCAACAAGGACTTTAGCTATCGCATAATCTTTGCACTTTACAACTATGTGAAGTGCTTTAGTATGACCCATACCTTCTAGCGGAATCTCTTCGTCTGCAAATGTAATAGTGTTGGAAGCAGTGATGTTTCCCACAATTCCACCCAACTTTTCTACGGTGATGTCATGATTCACATGTGCTTGGTTCAAAACATCCATTAAAGCTTTACGGTGTGGCTCTGAATTTAAGAACAGTGACAATATGGATATGCGAGCTGGTGTGCGATGCAGTTGTTTAATCACCTTATATTCACTGTGCTTGATCAACTTCAAGAATTCACAAGCCTCTTCATCAGATACAACTTTCTTGGATGAGCTATCCTTAGTTATGATAGGCTCTTCATTCCAAATTTCCTCTTGATCTTCTACAAAATATTCCTTCTCTTTTCCTTTTTCAACTTGGAGTTTTTGATGGCTTTCCACTGGTGGTGCTTTTAAGATTTCTGGCTTATAGCACCTTCCACTCCTTGTCATACCACTGATTCCCGAAATGTTGGTGACGATAGCAGCTTCTTCATTAAGGCCATGACAACCATAATTCCATGGTACTGCTTTGTTGTCCTTATATTTGTAAGAACTAGGGATTTGGATAGTTAATGGTTGTGAGATGGTCAAATCAGTTTGGACACCTGAAGGTTGTTCCTTAAAAAATATTACCAAGGGTTCTGGCTTACACGAATCTTTTACTGATGTATCTTCTCCAAGGATCATGTTTACAGAATGAATTTCCGGTTCCTTTTCCTGCATTAGGCACATCACTACTTCACTGTAGGATAAACAATCATCCTTTGAACATTGATATACAAAGTTCGACCCTCCTTCACATTCTGATGAGACATGAATGGCATTGACTGCTGGGTTGCCATGATTAGGGAGTGGATTTTGTGTGACATTTGGTGCCTCTTCTGCCTTTTTAAATTTCAACCAACCGGGTCTTATCAAATCTTGCACCTTTCCCTTGAGAGTAAAACAATTTTCTGTTAAATGTCCCACTGCTCCCGAATGATAGTCACATCTTGCATTTGGCTTGTACCATTTTGGATATGGTGGTTGCACAGGTTCCAAATGTATTGGAATAAGCTGCTTATTTTGAATCAACTGGGGGAGAAGCTCTGTATAAGTTACAGGGATGGGATCAAAGCTCCTTAAATTGCTTCTAAAAACTCGTTGAGCACCCGATGGGTTGGAATTTTGAGCACCTGATGAATAATTCATTTGTCCCTGTACCGTCTAACGACCCTGTCCTGACACATATGAGTTATTATATGAACTCTGGTTCATGTTATTTGTTGCTAGGTGGTGTACCATCGTTTGACTGCTAAATGGTAGCTTCTGGCTATAACTTATCTCATGGACTTCACCTTCTTTCTTGTTTGGAAGAATACTTTTTTTCTGGTTCGAGTCTGATACTGTGTCAACAATTCTTCCATATTTCACTCCATACTCGATTCTTTCTCCGATAGTTATGATTTCTGAGAAATTCGTGGAAGCGTTCCCAATCATACGATCGTAATAAGGGGATCGAAGCGTGTGTATGAACATGGTCGTTAATTCCTTATCTGTAAGCGGCGGTTGAATTTGGGCTGCCATTTCTCTCCATCTTTGCGCATACTCCTTAAAATTCTCAGTACTCTTCTTTTCTAGTCGCTGGAGATCTAAACGGTTTGGAGCCATATCCAGATTATGTTTATATTGTTTGAGAAATAGATCTGCCAGGTCCTTCCACTTCTGAACATGAGCTCTATTCAATTGTACGTACCATTGGGATGCTGGTCCTGTCAAACTATCTTGAAAAAAATGCATAAGTAACTTTTCATCTTGGACGTGTGCAGCCATCTTTCTGCAATACATAATCAAATGGTTTCTTGGACAAGATGTCCCATCATACTTCTCGAACTCGGGTAACTTGAATTTTTGAGGAATAACAACATCAGGAACCAAACATAGTTGTGTTGCATCTGTTGGGTTTTATGCCCTAAAACTCGTAGATAGTAAATGTACATTTGACCGAACATTAATAAAAATGATGTATTTTTTCAATGTTTGTATTATATCTTGTCTTATTAGCCCTAATCTAATAAACTAAACATCCAAGGCTAATAGAATGAGGCTTGAACTAGTATGTAGGGACATACGGGAATCAATGTTCAAGTTTTAGCCTAAAGGGTCTGTAGTATAGGGATATGGCTAGGTACCTTATCCTGGTGACACTATGGATATGACCCACTTTGTATAATGATACAAACGCAATGATCCAACGCGTTCATGTAGTTGACATGCGAGTGGGGGTATCCTGTGCAATGAGTTTGCACAAAGACCGGACCGCGAAATAGTTAACCACTAACTGTAACACCGTTAGTTAGCTCGGTTTCTATTTCACTAGGATGACCTAGGCAACTTGGCCTTAATCCTGAGTGGATTATGGACTCCTGTCCATGAGGGATTGTCCTTTGATTTGTACGGGTGAGAGTGGCATGTTTGCCGACTCAATAAGCCTACCATTTTGGGGACAAGACCGAGTGGGGAGCTGGGAACATAGTCTTACAAGATGGAATTCACTCCTTCCCGACATTAGGGTAAGCAGAGGTGTGTTCCCTTAAGTGGTGTCTCCGGGTCTTGAACAATGGGCCCTACCCTCTCTATGGCACGAGAGGGACTTCTGTTTGTTGGTTGGACCTCAAACATGTTGTTCATTAGAGGAGCATTGGTACTTAAGGACCAAGAGGTAGCCTAGGGGTAAAACGGTAATTTGACCTAGCTGGGGTACGAACACACGTGAAGGGCTGACTTGTTGTTGACGGTCGATATCCGTGGACACAGAAATATATCTGCAGTGAGAAGAGTGCAGCCGTGGTTCTTTAGTGGAGTGAACCACAGTTAACGAATATAGATTAACTTGGTTAATGAGTTTAGCCAATTAATCTCACATCGTTGGAGCTACTGATCTGTAGGTCCATTAGGTCCCACCGGTAGCTCTATAAGGGTGTTGAGGTAAATTTCTAAGGGTAAATTAAATATTCGAAGGGGTTCGAATATTATGTAAAAATATGAATTTGATTCATATTTAAAACTATAGGTTAAAATTAATGCACATATGATGTATATTAGTTCTATAGTTTATATGAGAGAAATATAATTAAATATATGATATTTAATTATAATATTAGATAATTAGATAATTAATTAATAATTCCGTTTTAATTTAATTTAATTAAATTTTGGTTTAATTAAATTTTATTAAAACTATAGTATAAATGGAAGAGTTGTATAAATAGGTTTATACAAGACACATTAAAATTAAATTAAGAGTTAATTTGATTAAAAAGATTAATTAATGTTTTTTAAAAAATATTAATTAATTTTTTTCCCCATCAGTTAACCTAACTGATGGGAACGTGTCTTCCATTTTTTAAGCGTGGATGAGAGGGTTTTGAGGAATAACTGTTGGTTACTATACGGGAGAGTTTTTAGTTCGGTTGAGGAGATTACTGTGAATCTGAATTTTACGCCTCTCTCTATCTCCCTCTCTCACGCTCGCTCTCTCTCTCTCAAACTCTTTGGTAACCCTCTGCAATTCTTTCTCTCAAGGAAATACAGAGAATTCCCCTCCAAATCCCTTAGAAAAGTGCTCCCACAAGCAACCTCATCAATAATCCTAGGAGAATACCGGTGACGATTTTGTGGTTGTGTCCATAAAATTCCAGCAAGTTCAAGGACTGTTGCTGCTGTTTTTGGGAGAAGAAACGAAGGTATTTGGCGAAACGATCAAGAACAACTTCAAGGGTAAGTGGTTCTTGACCTAGGATCAATAGGATCCATTTTTCCTAGATTAGATCTAGGTTCTTAATATGTTACAGCATGTTTTATAATTAGTTACAGCATGTTTTAGTTTTGTTAATCTGCTGTAAATTTTTTTTGTCGTCGTATTGGTTTCCCCAATTGATGTTTAAACCGATAGGGTCTCTGAGGTCTTCCGCTGCCTAGGGTTTTTATCCCTACAGCATCTATGCTCCCAAATGCGTTAGCACCCTCTATTGCCCTCAATCTTTCCTCTAAGAAATCCAACTTCCCTTTAGATGCAGTGTTTTCACTATTCTCCAGCCCGTTTCCTGAATTTCCTGACTCGCGAATGGGATCGACCTTATATTGCCCCTGTTGTGCATAGGAGTGGACTTGCTCAGGAATGGGAAATGTGGGGTTTTGACCTGCCCCTCCTCCTAATGGAGGCATTTGAGGTGCATGAGTATAGAATATCGGTTGTACAGATGTAGCCGATGCCCCGCTATGCTGAGGTACTGATGGGGTAAAACCTGGAGGTGCAGCGCCTTCTAGTTCAGGAGTTTCAGCCGTAGATTTCCCCTTTTGCGCAGTAAGGATCTCCAGGATTTTTGACATTTGCTCTTTCAAAGATTCTACCTCCTGTCTCAGTTCTTTGTTCTGGTCATTATTTTGCTCACTCATGACTCTAGATTGTGATCTAGTTTGGTAAGGATGTCGATTTGGAGGTTGTCGGGCTATCTTGAATCTTTGTTATTAACCCCCTTTTTCTGTAAAATGAAAAGAAATATTCCCTTTTTAATTTATTTTTTTATATACTTAGTTTACATTTATTATACTTTTTTGTTTTGTTTTGTTTTTTTTTGTAATTTTAGTGAAGTGGAATGAATGTATGAGAAAAGAAATGAGCGTGAAATAGAATGCTAGTTGGCTCAACTTGTTGTGCGAAATTGGAAAGAAAAGACATCAAACTTCATTAAATGATAATAATTGAAAGAAATACACGACTTAATCCCAAGCTACTAAAGAAATAAAGCCAACAATCTAAAAGAAACGACTGAAGTAAGATAACTCCCTACATAAGATAGCTAAAAATTCTCCTAACTCTTCACTGTTAGACTGCAGCGGTGAAATACCTCCTCTGAGCTCAAGTCCCCATTCAGCGAAAACTCCAGCTCTTCTGGCTATTACTCTTATTCTTTCCACAGCGTTATCTATTTGGGCTCTCATACTTTCACAATCTCTGATTAAACTGAGGTTTTCTTGACGAAGAATCTCCGAATTAGCTTGATTGCTCAACAGTAAATCGTAACTCCCCTTCAACTGGCTATGCTCTGATAGAATCTTCGCTGCTGACTCTTGAACCCTTCGAATTCGATACTCCAAATTATCAATGACGACACGCAATGCCCCATTATTTTCTTCAGACTCAACAATTTGTCTGGTTCGTGCATCGATTGAAGCATTTAATTCAGAAACAAGTTGTCGAAATGATGCAATACTGCTTTCTAAGCTGACAATTCGTGCATCCTTCTCCTTCAAAGCTTTTTGTAAAGCAACCTTATCCTCTCTCATCCTCCTGGTCTTTTTATCTAACTGCCTGTTTTCAAGATCTAACTCTTTGCCTTCTCTCTCGAGCCTGACTTGGTTTTTCAACAAACTCCTTGTTTCGATTAGATCTTTCTCTGTTTCTACAGCCTGTTGCTTCCATTGGTCTATTTCTCGAAGTAGCTTCTCATTTTGCTGGTGAAGCGACATATTCTCAGCCTTTAGGAGGATATATTCATTCACATTTTGCCCTTGAACTGATGGCTCTCCCTTCTCTTCTGTCCTCTTTCTCTTTTGAGTGGTACGAGCTATTCGGTGAGTCTCATACCACATTTTATATTCTGGCGTGGTTGCTTCGCTATGCTTTTCGATGTTGACTTTCCTGACCTCCTTCCAAGCTTTTATTGCCTGTAACACCTTCTTCTCTGAATCCTCTAACTCATAACCAAAATCAAAATCACCTGGTCCATGTATCATGGGAACAAACTGTTTTATCCACATTTGACGTAGGACCAACAAAGGATTATAATAATCAACATATAATAATCAACTCTAAACGTTTAAGTACATAAAAATATACATGATAAAATTGGAATTGAAAACATGCATGCAATTGTCCAATGTTCCTTAAAAAAAAAATCACGTAACTTCTTAAATGCTAAAAAGAAAACATATTAAAATAAAGCGAAAGAAACGATAAATAAACTAATCTATAATATATTATATATTAAAAAGCAAGGATTCATGAAAAACATTTTTAGACTAAAATACCCCTGTAAATTTAAGATAATTAAATTAGTTAAAATTTAATTATTTTAATTAAAAAATTAAAAGATACAAAAATTAAAAAGTCTGTAATCCGTAAAAAATTAAAAAACGAATATGAAATCTTGAAAAAATATTTTCCTATAAAAAAATAAGAAAAAATAAGAAAAAAACAATAATTATATATAAATGATAAAAAAAAATCTGTAATCGCTAAAAAATTAAAAAAACCAATATGAAATCTTGAAAAAAATATTTTCGTATAATCTATAATCTATAATATATTATCTGAAAAAACATTTTTAGACCAGAATACCCCTTTAAATTTTAGATAATTACATTAATCAAAATCTAATTATCTATAATATATTAAAAAGCAAGGATTCATGAAAAACATTTTTAGACTAAAATACCCCTGTAAATTTAAGATAATTAAACTAGTTAAAATTTAATTATTTTAATTAAAAAATTAAAAGATACAAAAATTAAAAAGTCTGTAATCCGTAAAAAATTAAAAAACGAATATGAAATCTTGAAAAAATATTTTCCTATAAAAAAATAAGAAAAAAACAATAATTATATATAAATGATAAAAAAAATCTGTAATCGCTAAAAAATTAAAAAAAACCAATATGAAATCTTGAAAAAAATATTTTCGTATAATCTATAATCTATAATATATTATCTGAAAAAACATTTTTAGACCAGAATACCCCTTTAAATTTTAGATAATTACATTAATCAAAATCTAATTAATTATTCAATTATTCAAAATTAAAAATCTAATTAAATATTCAATTATTCAAAATCTAATCTAATCTATACTATATTAAAAAGTGAGGATCTTGAAAAAACTTTTTTGGACACTTTTGTCCTTTCTTTAATTTACTAATTTACAATTTTACCATTAAAGAATAATTATAAATAGTAAATTAATTAATTAATAATTAATTATCAATAATAAATGTGTAGGATTTACTAAAAGGTTGGAATGCAAAAAGTTTTTCCTACAACTTTTTTTTTTTTTTTTTGAGAAGTCCTACAACCTTTTTAAATTATAAGTCATAATGAAATTTTATAGGTTATAGAATTTAAAAGGTTTTGTAACTCTCATCTTCTACTACTATAAAATGGAGTTTTTTTTCACCATTTTCTTCACCAACACTTAGTTTCATTCTTTCTTTATTTTTGTTCTCTTTGTTTTCTTTGCTCTCCAAAGTCTCTTCAATCTTCAAAACATCTCGAGATGCTGGTGTGGTGTATTCAAATTGCAAAGGTTTCATGAGGGGTGATATATATATTCAAATTGCAAGGGAATGCATGCATGTGTCAAATTTATATCTTAGATCCTAGGCTTTTGACATTGCAACTCCAATTTGATGAGTGTATATCATAGAATTGTATTTGTATATCAATATTTATCAAGTGAGCAAATCTATTTTACGAAATGAGTGTATATCTAAGATTTTTTTTTTGTTACTATTCATTTTTGTTATTGTTCTTATATCATTCATGTTTTTTTATTAATAATATTTGTTGAAAAATAAATTTTATTGCATCAATTACAAGTTTATATTTCTTTTGTTGAGAAAAAAAATGTCTAACCTTAATGCCCCACAAAATTTTCAATTAATTATAAATAGTAAATTAATTATCAATAATAAATTAAAAATTATTTTTTTAGACCATTTATGTTATTTGATCTATTTTTATGTTTATTAAGCATGTCATTTAATTCTAGCGTTTAATAACATTAACTAATAAGAATGTGAAAAGGTAGAATATGAGAAGCTCTATCTCATTATTTCTATAATTTATTTTTCAAAATTTATGAGCTTATTTTTAATTATATTTAATAGTGAAATTCCAAAGGTTTTGTAACTTTTATCTCCTACAACTATGTATAAAGATCCCTTCAACAATATATCTTTTACAAGGTTTTGAGTTTTCTCTTATATTTAGGTTTGCTTTTATTCTTTTATTCATTGTTTTTGCTTTGCCTCATAACTTTTGTTGAATTCTTTAATCTAACATTCTTCTTGATTTTCTTTTGTCGCAATATTGATCCCTGGTAATTTAAGAAAAGACTTGAAGATATGCAAAAGAGAAGCTAGAAGAAATATTATTATTGTTAGGAATATACATTTTTTAAAAAAAAAATTGTTGGTAGTAAATGAATAAATCCACTACAATAATTAAAAAAAATGGTACTTTCTCAAATTCTTCAAATTCCACTTTTTTTAATCTCTCTCATGTTTATGATTATTTATTTTCTCATCCCACTTTTTGAAATGTTTTTTCAAATTCTTCAAATTCCACTTTTGTTCTCTTTCTCATTCGTCTCATTATTTCTCTCCCTCTAACTCTTGAGGAAGTATTAGTTGATAATTAAAAATTTTGAATGTGAACCATTAAAACATGAAACATTCTAATATGAATAACTTGAATATGAAAAGTTTATCATTTATTTTATTAAGTAACTATACAAATGTATGAATTTAATTATCTTAAAATTTTATGAATTTATATTTAATTGCCATGAATAAGGAAATTTTAAAAGTTTTGTATTTCTGTTTATCTTCTACCACTATATAAATAACTCTCTCCTACTTTTCTTTAATACACAAACATGAAAAGTTAGAATATTAAAACTTTTGTCAATTTATTCCTAAAAATAAATTATAAAATTTATGAAGTTCTCCTCAATTATATAATGAAAATTTAAAAGTTTATCAAAATTTTAATAATTTAAAACTTTGTAAATGTGTAAAATACTTAATAAATCATTTATTCTGTAGTAAATATAAATGAACTGAAGATCGGAGGTATGCTTAACTTTTTTTAAAACAAATAATATTAATATATAACAAAATGAAATGAAAATATACCAGGAATATGATAAAATAATGAAAACTACCACGTGCAAAGCACGTGTTAAAAAACTAGTACATAAAAAAAGCAAGGTTGAATTTTCGTTTTTAAGATAGAGTGAAGATTTATTGTTTATTTTGTTATTATTTTTCTTTTACTTTTTCGGTATTCTTCTTTAATTTTTAATTTATGTTTTTTAATTTATGATTTTGTTTTAAAAAACAATAAATACATAATATTTCAAAAATCTTATCTTTAATTTAATGCTTTGTTTTTTTCAAAAAGGTATTAAGTGTTTTTTTTTTCCTACAAGTTGATATACCTAAAATTCTTTGCTTAAAAATTATATGAATTTATAAGTTGTGGTATTGTTAGACTCCATATTTTTGTTTGACTATTTTGATTTTACTTATTTTATTTTATTTTATTTTGAGTCTAACAATTTTACAAGTTGTATTTTGTTTAAAATAAATTACTAAGTAAATCTACTAAAAAAATTAATTTCAATAATTTCATTCAATTGCACAAAAAAATTGGGATTATTGTGTAATTTATCTCTAAATTGGCCAATGTAATTATAGAATGAAACTGTTGTAATTAAATTTTGTCTAAACTCACTTAGTAATTTATTTTAAAGAACAAACACTATCAAAATTAAATAAAACAAAATAAGTAAAATCAAAATAATCAAGCAAAAATATGGAATCTAACTTAGGTTTTAAAATTCATAATTAAAACTAAAGAAAAATTTTATGACTACAACTTATAGAATTATGGAATTTTTAAGCAAAAAAATTTAGGTATGTCAACATTTAGAAAAAAAAAAACACTTAATACCTTTTTTTCAGAAAGCAGAGCATTAAAGATGAGATAAGTTTTTTGAAATGTTAATATATTTATCATTTTCCTAAAACAAAATCATAGATTAAAAAGCAGAAATTAAAAATTAACAAAGAATATGAAAATGAAAAAAATAAAAAAAATAAACGAAAACATAAAAATAAATAAATAAATAAAATCAAGAATAAATCAAGAATAAATATGCCAATAGAAATTAAAAATTAAAGAAGAAAATGTACATAAAAAATAAAAAAAAATAAAGAAAGAAAAACATAACTTGAATCTGCCACACGTGGATTGTCATTTAAAAGAATATTTAAAAGAAAATCATGAATGCGTGAGATGCGGATTCATTTTGCACACAAGAATTGTAATATAAGCCAATGAATTAGCTTGGTTTTCCAAAATCTTTTCAAATGCATATGTTTTTCCAAATTTCTTTTTGAAAATACAATAACTATTTAATTAACCCGCACTCTTTTCTTTCAAATAATCTTTTATCTTTTTTTTTTAATTATTTAGATGACAACACATGCTAATCTTCATATATTTTTTTTTTATTATTTTGAAATGTTGTTGAATGATAAACAAGTAGAAACTCATATAGTTTAATAGAGATATATTACTTATGTTAGCATTATCCTACTATTTACTAATATTTATTTCATATTATAGATGTGGTGGGTGGAGTAATCCAAGTTAAGTCGATATCGGTTAGAAGGAACTAATGTCAATCATTTAAAAAAGAGAGATTATGGACAATAAGTACGTATCAAAATATGAATTTCATCGATTGTTCAAACTTTTATATATCAGTGTCTTAAACTGTGGTTTTGATATGTACAGGTTCAATACGATGAATACACTAATGGGACAATGGGACAATTCTTTTAACAAATATGAAGATTATTGCATTTAATATTTGGTTTTATAAAGACTAAATTCTAAAAAGGTTATTTAAAAAAAAAAAAAAAAGTAAAAAAGAAGCTTTAATGTGGAGTAAAATAATATCAGAAATAAATATAAATAATTCAACAAAATTAAATCTATAATCTATAATCTATAATATATTAAAAAGCCACAAACTTTGAAAAACTTTTTTGGACTATATTACCCTTCGTCAAATTTTATAATTACAAATCGTGCCACTTACAATTAATTACTAATAATTATTGAATAATAACATATAACGATTTTTATTTTTATTATTATTTTTTTGTTTTCACAAAAACGAATTTCAATAACGTACATTTAATCACATATAATATAATATAACAAATTATTATCAATTATCTAATAAAATTTTACATAAATGTTATATTTTAAAAAAAATAAAATAAATAAATTAAGAAAACGTAAACTATATATAATTAATTTTAAAAAAATTGTAATATTGATGCAAAATTAAGAAAGTAATTTTTAAAATAAAAGCATTATAATATAGAAAAAATTAGAATATGAAAAGTTTCGTTGATTTAATTTATATAAATTAATTATGAACTTAATAGCTTTCCCTATTTAATTATTTCTATAATATATTAAAAAGCCACAAACTTTGAAAAACTTTTTTGGACTATATTACCCTTCGTCAAATTTTATAATTACAAATCGTGCCACTTACAATTAATTACTAATAATTATTGAATAATAACATATAACGATTTTTATTTTTATTATTATTTTTTTGTTTTCACAAAAACGAATTTCAATAACGTACATTTAATCACATATAATATAATATAACAAATTATTATCAATTATCTAATAAAATTTTACATAAATGTTATATTTTAAAAAAAATAAAATAAATAAATTAAGAAAACGTAAACTATATATAATTAATTTTAAAAAAATTGTAATATTGATGCAAAATTAAGAAAGTAATTTTTAAAATAAAAGCATTATAATATAGAAAAAAATTAGAATATGAAAAGGTAGAATATGAAAAGTTTCGTTGATTTAATTTATATAAATTAATTATGAACTTAATAGCTTTCCCTATTTAATTATTATTTAATGAAATTTTATATAAATGTGTTACTTAAAAAAATAAAATAAATAATTAAAAAAACGTAAACTATATAATCAATTTTAACAAACAAAAAAAATTGTAATATTGATGTGAAGAAGATAATTTTTAAAATGAGTATTATAATATAGAAATATTAGAATATGAAAAGTTAAAATATAAATTTTTTTGTTGATTTAATTTATGTAAATTAATTATAGAATTAATAGCTTTTCCCATTTAATTATTACTTAATGAAATTTTATATAAATGTGATATTTAAATAATTAAAAAACGTAAATTATATATAATCATTTTTAACAAAAAAAAATTGTAATGTTGATACAAAATTAAGAAAAGACATTTTAAAATGGAAGTATTATAATATAGGAAAAAATAGAATATGAAAAGGTAGAATTTAAGAAGTTTTCCATTTAATTATATTTAATAATGGAATTTGAAGAGTTTTTCAATCTTCAACAACTTCTAGCTACAACTATATAAACAACTATTCCCCATCATTTTTCTACAAAAACTTAGACATCTCCTTACTTTGTTTCTCTTCCTCTCTAATCCACTCTCTAAAGTTTCTAAGTTTTTGTGTGAATGCAAAGTAGTGTTAAAGATTGGGTGAGACACTTAATGCATCAACAAAATGCTCTAAAACATAGGTATCCATTTCTTCTATAGATATTTTCAAGTTATTTTATAATTTATATTTGTTTTTTAACACTTTTTATGTTACAATTAGTTTAATTCGATTTTTAAGTTGTTCTAATTCAATTTGTTGTTTTTTTTTATTTGTTCTTTAGAGACAGAATTTAGTGGCAGATGGGATCGCTCGATGAACTTTGAATGCAGTTCTTGCTCATCTCTGGGTGGGTGATCTCCCTAATGATAATGATATGCTTTCTGTTTCTTAGTTTTGTTAGTTAAGTACAAATATGTCATTTTGCCTCTCCTTTCTATAATTATAAACAAATCATTTTTTTTATATATGAAACTGTACATTCATTAGACAGTCAACGAGTAAATTCATTTTTATTCAACAGCCTTAGTATTCTTGATAACTGATAATTTATTCATAAAATGCCTTCAATTTTAGTAAAAGTAGTTGAAAATTTAGAGTATTTGAAATTCACAAATTAATTACCTCAAAATTAATTAAAAATTATAAGGTTAAACAATTACCATTATAAATTTACCCGTAATGACATTATTATTATTATTATTAAAATAAAGAAAGATGCCTATAAAATTCCTCATAACATAAACCCTTCAAATTCAATTCTATGAAACTCTAACACAATAAATGCTGCCAAAATGAAACTGTCACCAAATGAAAAGTGTTGAAAGGCATCTAAAACTACAAAAGAAAATTTATTGGCACGAATTAAATAGATTCATAATTGCTAATGAAATTTAAAAAAATACTTAGTTAATTATGCATAAATGAAATAGAAACCAATTTCTCAAAAAAAAAAAAAATACGAATTTCAAAATCCCATCTCCCTATCTATTTCTGTCTCTATTTAAACATATATAAACAAAAGATGTATCAGTGCAATTGAGAATCATCAACGGGGAAAGAAAAGAGGATGAAATTGAAAAACGAAGGATGTTGAAATAGCTGTGATTTTTAGTTTCCTCCTCTTAGCCCTAGCGATTTCTTCCTTGATTCTATCAACATTCACTCTTAGGAAAATTTCAAAGGCAATTTATTCAGTTGATTGATCGATGGTGATCTGTTGGAATACAATAAACACAATGAGATCAAGGTGAGTTACGATTGTTGTAGAATGATATTACATATACTGTCGGTGAAATGTGCTAGGTTTTTTCCAAAAGTAATAATTTGTCACCAAGAGTATGCTTGGATGAAACTTTTTAAGAGACTTTGATGGCCCAAAACTTTTTTTTTTTTCTTTAAATCCCCAAGTGTTTGACAAAAAAAAAAACACTTTTGAAAAAATATATTAATTTGGTCAAAAATTATATTTTAAAGAATCACTTTTTGTGATGATTTGCAATTTGTAAAATCACTTAGCCAACCAAACTACATTAATTTGGTTAAAAATTAAATCAACCAAACTTACTTAGTCTGTTCAATCCAAGTATTAGTTTTGATTTTGTTTTTACTATCTAAATAGCAAATACATCTATTTGACTCTTTTCTTATGACAAATAGAATGGTATAAGAACTGAAAAATAATTACTTAAATATAAATTACAATGAGTACTTCTAAGAATTTCAAAATCTTTTTGGTCAAAATTATTTATAAAAAAAATTAACATATGTTTTTTTGTTTTTATTTTTTATATAAGCGTGATGCTTATTTATTAACATCATTTAACTTTAATTTCAACAACGTTTTCCAACATATAAAAAAAAATCAAAACTTTGATTATATTAATTCGTCCTTAAAACTAAATGATTTTTTTTTCATAAGAGATAAACCAGGTTAAATAGTTATTAGTAAACAAATTTAAATATATTTTAATCAATTATTATTACTATAAAAAGATTAGTAATATTTTAATCAATTGATTTATGCTCAAATTAGTTTATATGATAATATATTTACTTCAATTTAAAATTTTAAATATTTAAATGTTCCTATAAGAAATATCAACTTCACGCACAAATAAACTACAATTCTTTATAGGTACAAATAAATTGCAATCAAATCTATCTAAATTCTATATTACATTATTTTTTTTAAAGAAAATTCTATATTACATTAACCATCCACATATATAGATTCAACGGACATTATTTTGCTGGTTAATATAAGTTATATATATTAAACAAGCATTTCTTATTTTTAAAAATAATTCATTTATTATATCAAAGCTAATTGATTAATTGATTTCCATGGATTGAATTTAGTTATTAAAATTTAAAATTTTGTTAAGGCATCACAACTTAACCAAACATGATTTTTTTTTCATGTGCCTCCAAACTCAAGTGGAGCATGACCTTTTTTTTTTTTTTTTTTTTTTTTTTTTTTTTTTTTTTTTTTTTTTTTTTTTTTAGGGAGAAGTACTTAAATTTATGTATTTGTGCTAAGCATTAATAAATAAACAATCTTTGAAAAAAAAAAAACTTTGAATTTTCACTCTACAATTATAATATTATATTCTAAAATAATTGAAAATGATATTTAAGATAGTTACATCAAAATTAAATTTATGATAGAGCCAGTTTGTAAAACACAAATATTAAACTAAATAAATAAAACAAAAATATAAGAAAATATGAAAATGAATCTTAATTTATTTTAAAAACAATTACCCTTCAAATATTTTGCCAAAATAATTTAAAATCAAATTATTTTAAAATAAAAAATACACGTGCATTGCACGTGGTAATACACTAGTAAATTTTAAATTTTAAAAGTCACTTAAGCATTCAAAATCAATTTTCTTTTTAGAAAAGCAATTTTCATTAAAACTTTATTGAAATTATCTACACCGTGATTCCCATATATTTTTATATTGTTGTGTTTTAAATTAAATTTTTTAAAAATAATTTTGAGATTCTAAAACCAATTTTTTATATTCATGTTAATATTATATCTTAATAGCTAAACTATTTTCAAGTTAATATTATAACTTAATAGTTAAATTAATATTAATTCAAAAAAATATAATATAAAAAAATTAAAATAATATGATAATTTATGTATATTTGACTAAAATGTGTAACCACCATCATTTACATGTCATGTTTAAGAACTATGTAAATGTAAATTATTAAAGCAGATAAAAAAAATAATGAAAAATACATTGTTTTAGTTTAAATATAATTTCCTTTGAAACATATACAAACTTTTGGAAACAAAATGCATCAATTAAGAATAGATCACTTTCTCCCATTGCCACTTTATTCTGGAAACGGAATAAAGTACGACACTATATTCCCTAATTTATCTAAACCTAAATACTTCTGGAAACGGAATTGGAACACTGTAAAATTTGTGGTTTGGATGGGCTATAAAACGAACACCGATCAACAAATAAGTAAAAAAAAATATAATGTAAATAAACCAAAATTGAGGTGCAACATACAAATACAACAAAAGAGATAGTGTTGAACTAAACAAGATAGATAATTACTCAACTTTTTCAAGGTTGGAGTTAAATATAGTAAAATTGGAGAGGAGGGAGAAAGAGAGAGTGAACGAGGAGAGAAAGAAAAAGTAGAGAAATAGTGGGTGATTGAAAAGAGGGAGAAATGTAGGAAGTAGTCCGATTGGACAAAGGATAGAGAGAGAATGAGAGAGAATGAGAGAGAATGAGAAATTGACTAAAATAGATCAAATTTTTATATTTTGACAGTTTGAGTGTTTAATTTTAAATTTTATCATATAGTTTGAGGGTTTAATTTTTATAAAGAAGTTTGGACTTTATAAACCAATTTCTTTAACATGTATTATTTTTTAATTATTATTTAGCATAATTATTGTTACTCCATTTGCTATGATAAGTTACATATATATTATATTATATTAAAATTAGTCATATTAGAAAACAAAAAAATCATCATAGAAGTAGAAAAAACAAAACTAATATAAGAATGTATATACAATCTTAATTAATTTTAAATTAACTTTACTTCATAATAACTTAGTCAAATTATTACACGTGCATCGCACGTGGTAAAAACCTAGTCTTTATAAAAGCATGAAAAAAAAAAGAATATTAACCTCATGAAAAGAAAGAAAGCTATTGAAAAAAGAATTGAAGACAAAGGTTTTATAAAAAAAAAATACTTACAAAGAATGCTTGTGACCGTTGGATTGGGAATAAGACTTATGAAGTGGCAACGTGAGATTGAGAGAGAGTGATGGCGAGATGGAGGGAAAACGTGAGAAGGGGAAAAAAAATCTTGAAGAGTAGGGGAGGGAAGTTAGGTGGGAAAGAGGGAAAAAGTGTATCTAGGGTTTTTTAGGGAGAGAGATTTGGGGAGTCTATTCTTAGCAAAAAAAAAAAAAAAAAAAAAAAAAACGTGTAGAGAGGGTATCCCAAGGCTAAAGAAAATCGTGTAAAGTAAGGTGTGAGAGGGCTCCCTTTTTATAGCCAATTTCAAACACAACATATTAGGGAGGTGATCAAATAAAATTAAAATCCAATAAAATAAAAAAAATGAAAATTGAATTAAATAAATACACAAATTCTACCTTCCAAATTTACAAGATATTATTTGACAATCAATCACCCAAGGAAAAACAAATATTTTGTTTAATTAACTTTACCAAATAAACCTAATATTTGATTTGACAAATTAATTAATCAAAATAAAATATTTGACCTAATTAAAAAAAAACATTTGAATTGGCTAAATTAAAGATCTAGAATATTCTCTCTTTTTTTTCTCATTTTCAAAAATGGCTAAATTAAAATTAAATAAAATTTCGGACAAATTTAGGGGTCTACAAACTATATTTCTCTTTTACATTCTATAATTCTACTAAGAATAGTTCTACTAACAATATTATAGTATATTATGTCTTTTCAAAAAAAAAAAAAAAAGTATATTATGTCTACTAAAATAAAGTGTGACCTACTAACCTCAAAAAGATTAAATTCACCTACAAATTAAATTCAAATTCTCACTACCGCCAAACTTGACCAGAATCTCATGGAGATTTTTCCATCATTGGAGAATCTAGTCCTGGCCGAAAAACTGAATCCACGAATCTTTGTTTACTGAAAATGCAAAACAGGGAGACAAATGATTAAATGGATTCCATGAAGCTTTTGACTAAAAATTTCACATTGAGAAGTACTAGAAATATTCCTAGCAAAGCACGATTTGAAAATTATATCATAATCGCTTACTTACTTCCTCCTTGAAGAATGTTGTATCATTTGGCCTCATAAAGTAATTATGGATGCTTTGTTTTTTATTGTTTTCCTGCCAAAGAAAACCAAACCAAACATATCAGTAAACACACTCTAGAAAAGAAAACTCTAATCTCCATTCCACCACTCAAATTTTCCACGCACAGAAACTCCAGCTAATCCAAGATAATCAGAGAGAATACTCCACATAATCCAAAAACAAATAAACAAAAGAACAAGTAAGAAATCATCAACCACAAAAATAATCAATCAAATGATCAGAACTTACAATTTTCACCGCGACAATTTCGAACGTCTCAATTTGAGTAGCTGAAACAACACGAGAAACAAAAATCACAATAAACCTCAAATCATAAATAAAAAATTTCATATGAAACTCTAAGCTGAAAATTCAAGCTGATAAGGAAGTGACACATTATTGTGCCCACCTGGAGCATGTGGGTTCAACAACTATTGTAGTTTGGGAGATGATTAGAGACCAATTTGCAGTTGCCCTCATGTCTATGAAAACCTCGATCAAAGGTTGCAAACCAAGTTGTCGACTCATTCTCAGAAATTGATGCCTTCGAATTTGGGGTTTTTTAGAAAAGTAGAAAAAAAAAGAAAAAAAATTAGACAAGAAGGAGGGTTTCAAAACTATTTCGAGACGCTGACACCCTCTCCCAGTGTAACACGACAAATTTAACTTTTCTTTTTTCTTTTTTCTTTTTTTTTTTTAATATTTATATATATTTAATTATTTATATTATTATTATTATTATTATATTAAATTGTTTAATAACTTTTTATATAAATATTTTTTATTCAATGATTTTTTTTTTCATTTTTAATATATGTCTTTAATTTACATATTTGAAGTTTGATTTTTTTTTTTCTATATCATTTTTTTAATACAAAACACTACATATTAAATTCAACTAATGTTATGAATAGATTTTTCGAAAATTATTGTACATTAGTTTTAGGAATTTCTCGATAACACTTTATATAGTTACAACATAATTAAATTTTTGTATACTTAGAAAACACAATTACATTTTAAAAACTAACTATTTTTCAATATCTCCAATTCAATTTCAAATACAATTAATTTAAAAATAAGTATATGAATTTTTCTTGTTTTATTGCATTTAAAATAATATTTATTTTTACTTGCATTTAAAATAAACCAGTTGAGTACCACGTGCATTGCACGTGAAATGTTATAGTTTTAAATTAAAATATGAGAAAATAATAGTTTTGTAATATGTAATAAATAAATATTATATAATTTTTATTTTAATAAATTTTTAAAAGGTAGACAAAGCAAACTATTCGGGAAGGACAAAACATGAATTTATTAAAAAATTGAGGGCAAAATAGGAAGACAAAGATTCTCCCCTCTTAGCCCCATTTATATATACTAGTTAAGAAACACGTGCGATGCACGTGAAATCTTATAGTTTTGAATTAGAAGTTTTTACAAAATAGTAATGATTTGTAATTTCATAATATGAAAGTGGATGCAATATGATTATGAAAATAAAATTATAAGCCAAAGTGAGTATAGCTCGCGGTAATTGTCATGTTCCTTCAACCAAGAGATTGAAGGTTCAAATCCCCATCCCAATGTTGTTGAGTTCAATAAAAAAAAGAAAGAAATTATATGTCTTTTGTTAGGTTAATTTAGAATGAATATAAAATTAACAAAGATGGAAGTGTATTGGAATCAAAAGTTAAAAAGTTATGTAAAACGAATGAAATTAAATACAACTTTTAAATTTAATTCATTATCATCCTAAATAAACACACATTATGCTTACTCTTAATTTTATGAGATTAATTTATATTGAAAATTACAAAATATAGAGTGGAGGATTTGAACCACAGATCTCTTATGTCATTAGTACAAGTTTTATGTTAGTATATAATGAAGTTATTTATTTGAAATTTAAAATATATTTGCTTACTTTCGTGTTGCTAGATCATAATATTTGTTTTATGTTTTAATTAGCTATAATATTATAATTTTGGTTGAACTCTATATCTATCTATATATAATTGTAATTTTGAAAACAACCACTTTAACCTAGGGTAATATACTTTATTTCAAAAGTTAGTTATTAGAATTTGAAAACTATGTTTTTTTTTTTTTTAAACAAATTTGAAAACTATGTTTATTTTAAATGTGATATTGAAATTGTGCCTATAATTAATTTATTGAATAAATATATTATTGATTTCAGATTGTAATATATTTTCTTTACAATTAATGTAACGACCCTACATTTCATGCCTAGATCCTAGGGCCATTACTACGTGCATTTCATTATACTTTCAAATAGTGGATAAGAAATAGCCTTGGAGTAAAACATGCTTAGAAAATACGTGAACTTTTCAGCCTGGGATCCCAGTTAAAACCGAACAAAAGAATCTTAAGCCATACGAGCAAAAACTTGAAGCGGAATAAACCATAAAACATCGCAATACAAGTTCAAAAGAAGAATTTCGAAACATAAAATGCGGAAGACTATCCTAAGGAAATCCATGGCTCAGCAGCACTCTGTCACGCGTTCTATACACCCTTGCCTTTACCTGCAATTACATGTTAGGGAAAAGAATGAGTATTTAAGAAAATACTCAGTAAGTAGCAATACTGCTAGACACTTGCAACAACCAAGGTTTCAACATTTTATTCGAGCTAAGGGCCTAAGGGTTAGGTCATCTCATTCTCATTCATTTCATTTCATTTCATTTCATTTATCTGTAGTTCGGGCCTCGTGATCAATTAACTCACCTATATATAAGTTTGCCAACTCACTGGTAGTGCACAGGTGGGTGTTTTGGGAGGTCTCTACTCCTACTGATGGTAGAAGGCACCCAGTTAGTGGAGCTGAGTCTCATCCCTCAAGGCACTAATGGGCGCGTAGCGCTCTAAACTACCATTTCACTGGTGGGGCATTCATGGGTTTAAGTCAGAAATTAACTTCCACAGTTAGTAAATGGCACCTAGTCTGCGAAGCCAAGTCCCGCCCATTAAGCCCCTCATTTCAGTCTATTACATCTCAGTCCTAGGTGTTTAATTGACACGACCCTCAACCGAGGCATCTAGCCTATTCTTTTCCCTTTCTTAATCCTTTACCCTTTAGGTCCCCTTAACACTTACTAATTTTAACTGCAACCTATTTAGTACAATCGGTTTCTTTTCATAGATTACTGACAGGCTAACTGATATGTACCATCCCAACACAGTCACATCTCAAGAACAAGAAATGGAGGCGACAACCAACACTCCTAAATAGAGAAACCACAAACTTTCCGTTGTCCACAAACAATGCCAGTCAACTTATAATATAAAACAGTCAAGCACTTTCACCTATCACGTAGCACAAGTACACAACAACCCAAATTCTTGAAGACAAACGCATTCATATCATCTCAATCTTAATCCAAAATATTTGTTACCAACTCATGCCAGGAGTAAATAGTCATTTCAATGCATAAACATTTCATTCCAATGCAGCAAGCTACTTACCATATTCAGCTACCATACAATGTATCTAAAACATGGAGTTTGAATCCAAATAGCTACTTAAATTCAGAGGGCAACTTAAGGATTAAATCCAACTCATGCTAGCACAAACCATTCTCAACTAAAATGGGTTTAAAGCATAGAATTTATTCCAAATGGCTACTTACCTTAGTGAAGACGATATTTGATTAACCTTCACGAAATTCCTTAACTCCAAGGTTCTTAAGCAAGCTACAACAAGGAAAGAAACTCTCAAATAAATAGGGACTCTAATCCAAGCATTCAACTAGGAACCCATTAAATTTGGGGGTAATTTAACACCCAAAACAGAACCACAGCTTGCTGTCCCGCAGTCCAAAATCGCTCAAATTCGACAATTCGACCTCCAAACGCTACCGGCACCTTGAAACTGGAAGCTAAAATCAATGGGTATCCATGATTAAACATTAAATTGACCAAAACGCCTTAAATCTCACTTACAAATTCCTTACTCACTAGCTGAAGGCGTTGCACATTCAAGACACGAGAGTTTGTTTCCTTGAGGCAGAGGCGGAGGCGGCGGCGATCGGTTCTGAGTAGCAATAGTCTGATTCGTTCTACAGAAGATATAAAGGGAGAGTGCTGAGAGAGAGAAAGAAACGAGAGACCGAGAGGGAGACGAGATTTACCGGCGGCGCACGGAGATGGCAGCGGCGGCGTGCGCTTCACGGCGGGAGACGGCGGCGAGCGGCGTCGTGGCGTAGGAGGCGGCGGCACGGAGGTTGCAGAGAGGGAGAGGGAGCCGCGAGGGAGAGAGAGCTGAGAGGGAGAGAGAGAGCGTGAGGGAGAGAGAGACCGAGAGGGAGAGAGGGAGCGTGAGGGAGAGAGAGAGCTGAGATCTTTTCTTTTTTTTTTTTTTAAAAAAAAGGCTAGTTGACCGAAAAATTGGGGGGAAGTTTCCCCCTTTTTCCTTTTCCCCCTTTTAACCGGGCAATTGCCCATTTCCCTTATTTTCTCTCTCTCTTTTTTTTTTTTTTTTTTTTGTTTTAACTGCTACAATTAATTCCATAGTGTAATATAGATAGTATAACAACGTTCAGTTTGATATTTTTTATTCTTGTTATTTAATAATGTAATAAAAATATAATTTTGAATATTTTCAAAAAAAAAAAAAATATAATTTTGAATTGTTTATATAGTGATATCCTTTACATAATGCAGACGATCTCCTTATATTTTATATTTTATATTTTAAATGTATAAATGACAAAACAACTATTTTTCAAAAAAAAAAATGACAAAACAACCAATTATATAATTATTCAAAATTAAGTATTAATAAGTAAATTTTTAGAAAAATACAAATTTAAAGGGTAAAGGAGTTGTCTAATGTCTGTATTGGCTAATAATATTTTTATATTTCTAATAATTCATATACCAAAAAAAAAAAATGTATAGTTATTAATAGTTTCTCATTGTCCACGTCTACTAATTTTTGTTTTAAATTAGTTATTAATAATTAAATTAAAATATGTTATTTTTTGTTATACAAATTAGAAAAGGGTAAAAAAAAACTTAGCCCAATCCATCTATCATAGTCCAATAACACAGCCCAATGTATTAAATAAAATAAAAATACATAAAAGAAGGAAGAAACCCTAAATGCTCCATCCTTTCATCTTCCTCTCATTCTCATGTTACGATCTCTCTCTCCTTTTTTCGGTTTTCACAATTTCATCTCCTCTTCTCCATTTTAGTAGCTCACACCACCTCTAATCCCCCCCTTCCGTTTATTGTACTATCGCCACCACCATCGTTTTTGTTAGATTCCGCCAACTCCGTTGCCATTTCCATCTAATACCGCCGCCGTCACCATCGATTTTATTGAATTCTGCAGTACGTCGTCGCCGCTTTATGCTTCTGTTGCTATCTATCTCCCATTCAATATGTCGTTGTCGTCTCCCTCTAACATTTCGTGGCGCTAATTATCATTGTAGCTCTTTCTTTTTCTTTCTAAGCCGACTGGAACCATTCAAATTAGAACTCTTTAATGAAAGAAAGGAAGAGTTTTTTGACCGAACAATCCTCACATAAAATTGTGAACAATCCCTACATATTTATAATGGTAGATCATAGTAAGTTTTGATGAGTTATTCTATTAAATTTACTTGGAATAAGAATGGTCCATTTCTATGAAAATTTAAATTCTATCATTCAAATTCTCTCATTAAAACCAACCACTAATGAGTCTCTTGGAATATAGTACGTTATCCATGGAGCTGTAGCCTTTTTCTCTTCCTCTATGCCTTTTCCTTTCCTTATTATTATTATTATTATAAATTCTCATAAATTTAAAGTTTGAGAACATAATAGGTACATGTCAAAAAATAGAGGGTAAAATAGGAAACTAAAGTTTCTCCTCAATAGAATAGATTATAGATTATATATTATAGATATATATGGATTTATAATACAATGTAATGAATCGTTAATCTAAATTAATTATATAGTTTACTAAAATTGCTAGTCAATATTGGTTCTTCTTAACAAAAAAAAAATGAATCGTTATCGTCTTTAAATTAATTATACTTGAAATTGAATTGAAGATGTTTAAGGATTGTTAGTTTTTAAAATGTAATTGTGTTTTCTATGTATACATAAATTTAATTATGTTGTAACTAAATAAAGTTTTTTCGAAAAATTCCTAAAACTAATGTATAATAATTTTTGAAAAATTTATTCGTAACATTAGTTGAATTTAATAGGTAGTGTTTTGTATTAAAAAAAAAATCAAACTTCAAATCATGTAAATTAAAGACATATTAAAAATGAAAACTTATTATTTTTGTTTTTTAAAAAAACAATCATAGAAAAGTATATAATTATTTGGAAAAAGAAATGAAAACTAATATTTATATAAAAAATTATTAAACAAAATATATTTAATATAATAATAATAATAATTAAATAACTAAATATATATAAATTAAAAAAAAAAAAGAATAAAAGTCAAATTTGTTGTGTTGCACCGGGGGAGGGTGTCGCGTCTCTTGCAGTGACGCGACCCCTCAAATCTCGAAATTGTTTTGAAACCACCTTTCTTGTCTAATTTTTGTCTTTTTTTTTTACTACTTTTCTAAAAAATCCTCGAATTTGGCTTTGTAAATGGAAAAGTAGAGATAGAAGAGAATTTAGAGAAGACGACATGCGGATGAGCGGCTAGAGCAATAGGAATTGGAGACTTTGACGGCGTGTTCAAGAGTGACAATCAATTAAATATGAAATCATATATTTTCTTAATTCAAACGGTGATTCAACAATGAAATAGAATCTATTTGAATAATTTAAGATTAAATTAGGAGAGAATGTTTCGATACATCATCTTTAATTTTAGGATAAAAGATGTTGAATTTAAGATGAGGGTAAAAACGGAAATCTATGCACAAATAAAGTCGTGACAAGCACAATTTGGCCATTTTTCACCCATTTATTTTTTGTCCATATTTCTAAACCAGCTTTTTTTATGGCCATTTACAAGGATTTCCCTATTATTTTCAACTATGTCTATTTCGTTTAAAAAATGGATTAAGATAAATGAGCCCAATTACTTTTACGCCCTCATATTAAAGTCGTCATATATAAAAAATATATATATAATAATAAATATAAAGAAAGAAACCGTCGAGAATCAAGATCTTTTATTGGAAATCTCCTAAAATCAAGCAAATCATCCCAAAACAATTGCAAACAATATTCCTCTCTCCAGTCTTTCTCTCTCACCTCAATAAGGAAATTATCCTACGGTTCTTCCTCCCTCCAAAATCGCTCCAAATAGTCTTTTTCTTTCAACTCAAGGAAATCAACAATTCCTATATTTCTTTTTTCGCGTCTCTCACTTCTAGATTTTCATCAAAATCTTCCAAGCAACACTCTTGTGCTACATATAGACAGAAGCATCCATATAGTTGTCAAATGGTCTACTACGTCGTCACTCCTCCGCTTCGTCCACACTTCTCGATTGGATCTTGGCTCAAATTCATTATATTCATTCCTCTCTAGTATGTTCTAGGGTTTCTTCTATTCACCGATTTTTAGTTTTTTTTTAGTGTTTTCAATTAGTGGTCTATTGTTTTTTGAAAAAAAAAAACAATTATTAGAGTATTTACTTTGTTTTTTAGATTTTACCATTATATTTTTAATATATTATGTGGTATATATGAAATAATATTGGACACGATACAGGGTATGTTACATAGTAGTTTGTGTTATGGTAGTCGCATGGTCAATGCACAAAGAGGAGTTTGTGTTGTGTGTTGTGAGTAGTCGCATGGTTGTGAGGTTTTTTTTTTTTTTTTTTTTTTTTTTTTTTTTTTTTTTTTTTTTTTTTTTTTTTTTTTTTAAGAATGGGGTAATTTTAACACGTAGTAGGGTTCTTTAGGATTGTATAGTCATTTCATACCAAGTTTATATTTCCTAAATATAATTATATATTTAATAATACGAGGTATATAATTTGCATACCCCGTTTAAAAAGAAAAAAAAGTTTGTATACCACTTTTTTTCCTTTGGAAAATATATATTCGAATGAATATATTGGAAATGGTATATATATATATATATATATATATACCGAGTATATATTTTGTTGATGCCAAAATCCGGATAGGGAGAACTCACCAGACCCTCACGTGCCACCAACAGTGAATTTGTTTGAAGGGGAAGACGTGGCCTGCAAAACAAGGGAAACCTGCACACCAGTGTGGTGCTTGCCACACCGCCTCCGATGCTTAAGTCAGTAATCAGAGGAAATATGAGCAAAACTAGAGAGCAAAAGGAAGAGAAGAGAGAGTTTTCAGATCCCTTCTTCAGTGATGAAGAGGGGTTTAAATACCTACTTATGCTCTTAGGGTTTTAGGCATTCGGAGGCGATTTGGGCTGAACCAAGGCAACCAGGGGCACTAAGGGCCGAACGAAGGTGGAAGAACTTGGCCTCGGCCAACCGACCAGGGGCCTCGGCCTCGAGGCCGAGGCCGAGCAGGGGGTCGGGCCAAATGCCTAATCCCTTCGGCTTTGGCCCGACCCTTTGGCCTATTCTTCCTCCGGATCTTGTTTCCTGGCTGTCTCCTTGGGCTGGTATCGCGCCGTCCTCGTCAGCTCCTTGCATATCGGAGTGGTCCAAAATTACCTATAACATTAAGCCCCCACTCTTCAATTGGGATTCAGGTGTGACTTATTGCTATAGGTCGAACTCCTTAAGCCCGATTTAAGAGTAGTGATCTGTGCCATGTTCTGACTTATGTGCGGATTTATTATTACTTTGCAAGATATAATAGACATTGACACAACAAGAGCTCCCTGAATAGGGATTAGGTAAGAGAGAAAATAAGAGAGGTGGGGATTGAAGAAATAACCCGGCCTCGGCCTCGGCCTCGGGATGAGGCCGAGGATAACGTTTGAAGCGAGTCCAAACTTTTGTGCCTTTGGTCTTTTGTTTTGGACGTTGTTCAGTCTACTCCTCTGTTTTAAAGCCCCCTGCGTAGGTGCTTTTCTCACTTAGCCATTTATGTGGCTCCCCTGGCAAGACCATAGGGTCGGCCTCGGCCACACTCCATATTATTGAAAATCTTGAGTTCCTACACCAAACATTAGTTTCTGCAACAGAAAAGTGAGTGAAGAGGATAGGGTCGGCCTCGACCTCAATCCTTCATTAGCTCAAATTGTAGCTCCCTGCACTCATACATTAGTTTTTGCAAAAGAAATACGAGGGAAAAGACTAGGGTCGGCCTCGACCTTGGCCTTATACTCCTGCAAAGAGAGATTAAGCAAAATTGACTACTACTATGATGGGAGCACTTATAATGTGCTTGACCTGGTCAGCCTCGACCCTATTCCGGTAAAAATATGGTATGGGCATCGCCTGGCCGGCCTCGGCCCTATTCCTATTGGATTACGGTATGGGCATGGCCTGGTCGGCCTCGACCCTCTTCCTGTAGAAATATAGTATAGGCGTGGGATGGTCGCCCTTGACTCTATTCTTGTAAAAATATGGTAAAATACTTAATGTCATGCATCAGTTAAGCAGAATAATGAAATTTTTGCAAGATAATAACATTGGTGCGGCTGGGTCGCCACAACCTCTTATCACAACAATTCCAGCATCATCTTTCCTGCAACAAGCACATAGGGCACTAAACAAGTACTTGGCCTAGTTGGCCTTGAGCTCGTGCCTAGGCAAACAGTTACCAATTCGTGACAGAAATATCATGAGCATGATTAAAATTGAATAGCCACAATAGCATATACGATAAAAGATAGCAAGGAAAAAGTAATGACTCAATCCAGCCTGGTCGGCCTCGGCCTGGCCGGCCTCAGCCATCCAGACATATTCTTTCCAGTCAAGCTTTAATCATCACCCAATCGATAATCTCCCCTCCTCAGCCCCCTACTCAAGTGTTATTATTATTCTTTTAAAATTTACAAATTATACTTGAGTAAAAGATGCTCGGAATGTAATTTACCATACCTCGAAGCCTTAATGTCTCTGCAAGTCGATTGCCTCGGGGAGGATAGGATTAGACCACTCCGCCAAGGACATTTTCGCAAGTCGATTGCCTCGGGGAGTATAGGATTAGACCACTCCGCCAAGGACATTTTTCCTCAAGTCGATTGCCTCGGGGAGTATAGGATTAGACCACTCCATCGAGGACATTTTTCCTCAAGTCGATTGCCTCGGGGAGTATAGGATTAGACCACTCCACCAAGGACATTTTTCCTCAAGTCGATTGCCTCGGGGAGTATAGGATTAGACCACTCCATCGAGGACATTTTTCCTCAAGTCGATTGCCTCGGGGAGTATAGGATTAGACCACTCCACCGAAGACATTTTTCCTCAAGTCGATTGCCTCGGGGAGTATAGGATTAGACCACTCCACCGAGGACATTTTTCCTCAAGTCGATTGCCTCAGGGAGTATAGGATTAGACCACTCCACCGAAGACATTTTTTCCGCAAGTCGATTGCCTTGGGGAGTATAGGATTAGACCACTCCTCCAAGGACATTTCCGCAAGTCGATTGCCTCGGGGAGTATAGGATTAGACCACTCCACCGAGGACATTTTCGCCTGTAACATTAAATCATCTGCAATAACAGAACTAAAAATAAAGTAGAACTTTTAAGATTAGTGCCTAAAGCGTTTTTGCACACAACACCATATACTGTTAAAGTAAACAAAAGCACTGAATTAAACAATAAGTAAAGTCTTTAAGAAATTGCCTACGAGCCTCGGCCTGCTTGGCCTTGGCCTGGTCATCCTCGGCCTGGTCGGGCTGTGCCTTCCTGTGGTGGGGCAGTGGTGCTCCATCTCTGTGGAAGCTATTGGTAGTAAATCTTCAAGTGTTCCACTCAACCGAGGACATTTTCGCATGTCATTATTGAATCGTCTACAACAACAGAACTAAACATGGAACCTTTATTAAGATTAGCGCATCAAGCGTTTTAAATCTCCTACACCTACAAATGTAAATGCTAAAAACAGAATGAAAATGCAACTAGTCATTGAAAAACATAATGGGAACAAAACATAAGCTATCACTACTTCATGAGGGAAGGAGGTTCCTGTTGCCTTGTGCAATGTGATTATAATTATGCAAGAAATCTTCACAAATAGCTCAAAAACGTGCAAGTATACACATCATGGAAGCAAGTGATAAGTAATTCAAGATCGTCTCCACAGGGATTAAGTTAATGAAATTTACTACTTCTAAGCGTGATTTTCGGCGAAATTCAAGTAACCAAGGACAAAAATATCATTTACCAACTAAAGCGCACAAATGTAAACTAACTTAGATGAAATTAAAGAGTATTGAAAGCAAATGATGCAAGAAAAACGGCTGAAAGCAGAGGAGAATTAAGGCTCGGATTAGGAATACTCTGTATTGTTTCCAGGGATTGCTATAGCGAAAACTGTGCTAATTCATCTCACCCAGATTTTCAACGGGAATTTTCCAATTCTCCATAGATTAAGGCGATTAAACTCCCATTTAACCCCTTATTTTTAGCTCAATCTAATTAGTGCCTTAGGGGGTGATTTATTCCTAAATACCCACTCATTTTCATGATCGTTAAAGACTAAGGTAAAGTAAAGTAATCGGCTATCAAATGTTTTCCCAAACACCCAACAACAATGCTAGAAAATGGATGGCCAATCGAAATTCCAGCTTAAACATTGAAGAACACTTTACTTTAAGATGAAAATAGCACGGTTCAACTATAAACAACCCCTCGTTACAATATGAGATCCCTAATCCTCACCTAAAGAGGATTAGTTCATGATAAAAGAAGAAACAAGCTCAATACAGCAGAGAATGCTCATACAAAACATGATTTCAGCTTCTAACACAACTAATATCAATAGGAAGATAAAAGATGAGAAGAAAAGGCCAAAGAAGAAGCTCCCAAGCTCAAATCCAGCTTTCCCAAGCTGAATATGGACTCCACGGCAGCTCCCCCTCTGTTTTTCCTCTGTTTTTCTCCTTCAATCAGCTCCCAATCGTGAGTTCCCTTCTTCTCCAGCCTCCTTTCCAAATTAGGACCTCTTTTCTTTTATACCCAGCCATATTTGTCGGATTCAGGGCTGATTAGACAAGCCTTGCCCACTTGGAAATCATTCTAATGGCTGAAAATAGCTTCAGCCTCCAGCTGGGAATGCCACATCAATTAATGAAGCCTTCCACGTGTAAATCAGCTCCAGCTGCTATTCTGCCTTTTCCAGCTCATGCTACAGCATAGTCTGCAAAGAAAACTGGAGCTCCAAGTCAGTTTAAGTACGAAATTAACGTGAAATTAAAGCCCAAAGCCTCTAATCAGCACTCTCACTTAATAACATTAAAATTCAACTAATTCCAGCTCAAATAACAATTTCCTAAGGCAAAATTAAGCCTTTAAGCCCCAAAATCATGGCTAATAACTCTTATTTCTAAGAGTTATCAGTTCCCCTGGTCATCCTTGGCCTGGTCGTCCTCGACCTCAGCCTTAGCCTGGAATAATCTGTCGTCTTTCGTATTTGGCTTCTTTGCTCCAATCTTAACCTCGTCTCTTGTTCGACTCGATTGGCAATCAAATTTGCATTGACATTGTGATATTGGAGACACTTTTAGGCCTTGGAAGGTCGGTCTCGACTTCGGCCTAGAGTTGGCCTCAACTCGACAGCTTTTCCTTCTTAGTCCCCAGTTTTTCTCAAGTCTTCGTTACCTCAATCTTGGATGTTGATAGAATGATTTTCAGCTCTTCAACGAGACTTTTTTTCTGATTTGTCCTCCAAAGATGATCCTAATCCCTCGTGGGGTTTCGTCCTGACCTTGGTCTCGGCCTGGTCGGCCTCAACCTGGTTGGCCTTGGCCTCGTCCTCGGGTCGGCACTGTTCGTCTTGGTGACCTCTACGGTAACTCTTCTTTCGTGATTTCTGTGTGCGATGGTTATTTTTTGGAAGGTTTTGTATTTGGAATCTAGTTTTTCTTCTTCATCCTCTTATCTGTTAGGTAACCGGTGTGCAAATCCCACTAGCATGCTTCTTCCTCACAGACGGCGCCAACTGTTGATGCCAAAATCTGGATAGGGAGAACTCACCTGACCCTCACGTGCCACCAACAGTGAATTTGTTTGAAGGGAAAGACGTGGCCTGCAAAACAAGGGAAACCTGCACACCGGTGTGGTGCTTGCCACACCGCCTCCGATGCTTAAGTCAGTAATCCGAGGAAAAATGAGCAAAACTAGAGAGCAAAAGGAAGAGAAGAGAGAGTTTTCAGATCCCTTCTTCAGTGACGAAGAGGGGTTTAAATACCTGCTTATGCTCCTAGGGTTTTAGGCATTCAGAGGCGATTTGGGCTGAACCGAGGCAACTGGGGGCACCAAGGGCCGAACGAAGGTGGAAGAACTCGGCCAGCCGACCATGGGCCTCGACCTCGGTCGGAGTGGTCCAAAATTACCCATAACATATTTGAAGATGACAGTTGTGATGCACAAATATATATTTGCAAATAACTAAATGTATCAGTGTAGTATATGACAAATTTTATAATAGGCGGAATACATATATCTCAATAAATGTATATATCTCAATAAAGATGAAATAATGTTCGGTTATATTAATTTAATATTATCATTTATATTTGTTTGACAAAAAAATTGGTATGTATGACTAAAATTAATGAACAAAAAGCGATTAACTATAGTAAATTGTGATGCAAAATGACTGAAAAATAATCCAAAATTATGGTCTAGTTAGAACTATGTGATATTATATATTTCATTCATCATTGTAGAATGAGTAAATACCATGTATATAAATGACCATCCACAACTAAACAAAATACATGTAGAATGAAATTAGGTTTAATTTTGGTATAAAAAATATATTCTAGTCTGTATGAGGTTTGAACATAAAAATGTGTAACAAATGAAATGCGAAAATATGCCCATTTATTGTTTTGGATGTTAGGTCGAGATGGAAATGAGAATAAACTTCTCCATTGATGAAATGTCAGCGTGAAGAAGAAAATAGAAAAAAATTTGTGAAAAAATGTGATCCCAAAAAATGGGAAATATGATGATTATTTAAAATACTACTAATCTAATTAATATTAAAATCATTCACTTTAAATAATTATGGAAAAAATGAAATACACCAAACATAATAAATGTAGAGTGACAAACGTAAAAGAGGTTGGAAAAATCAGAAGAGAGTTAAAAGAAAAATAAATTAATAATAATAATAATGGAAAATGAAAATGGAAAATTAGATTAAAAATCAAAGAGAATAAAAATCTAACATTTAATGAAAATATGAATCTCAAATGTATTTTTGGCAACAAAAAAAATTAAATTTAATATGCTATAAACTTTCCTTCTTTAAAACGCGTAAATCTGATTTAATTAATGCAAGGGTATTTTGGTAAGTAAAATATACTAATCAATGCATAAAAACTCACCAATAATAATTATGTTTATTTTGGACATTTGTGAAATTTGACTAAAAAAAACAACCCATCCGCTATAATTTCTGAAAAAATTAGGGGAAATTGTGGTAGATGGCTAGAAAAAATATGCCCTTGCGTTTTTTGACTAAAAAAGTTTCGTATTTTCGGGTGTGGCTACCGCAAATCAAGGAACGACCAGCCGGTTTTTTTTCTTTCCATTTTACCACTGGTATATACGTGTATATACAGACGTCATTACATGTCCGAGATCTTTTTTCCAAATTTCATGGGATCCTTTCCGTTTTGGTCTCCAACTGAATTCCATAGATTTCATTTTCTTCTCCATTCTACCAATCAAAAATGATTTTCTTTATATTTCCGTTTTCTTCTCCTTGTCCAACCGTAAAAAAGGATTTTCTCTCTCTCAATTCTTGTTTAAACCTCGTTCAAATATATAGCTTAATCTAGGTCTTTTCATAACACGTTGGAAATAGTGACTCTGTCATACTTTGATTGGAAACTTCCTCAATAACACAAAATAACGGTACAACAGATTACGATTTTGGAATGTCGCGAGACTCTATAGTGATTTCAAGTCTGGAACTGTGACGGTTCCTTGTGATTCTAACCTCTCTCAACTCAAGGTATGTGCTGTGAACTACTTCAATCTGTCTGACAGTAATAGTATCTACCGGTTAACACTCTTCAGGAACTAGTCAAGCAACTCGATCAATATAGTCCTTTCGGAAGATAAGGATGTTTTTTGGATGGTCAGCGGGTTTCAAAAAGGTACGTACAGGGATTGTTGTGTAGTTGTCGACGTGCAGGATGTAGAACACAACCGGGGGCAGTCGCAAGCTCATCCCAAGGGGAGACAAATTTTGAGTTTGTTAACTCAGAATGGTATGTACATGGATTGCTGTGTAGTTGTCGACGTGCAGGATGTAGATACTGGTATACACAACCGGGGGTAGTCGCAAGCTCATCCCGGGGGGAGACAAATTTTGAGCTTGTTAACTCAAAATGGTACGTATAGAGATTGTTTTGTAGTTGTCGACGTGCAGGATGTAGATACTGGTATACACAACCAGGGGGCAGTCGCAAACTCATCCCGGGGGGGAGACAAAATAAACTCATCCTGGGGGAAGGGTTTTTTACGGCCTCGGGGGGGAGGTTGTAGGTAATGGAGTACACCGCTTACCTGCGAATGCGCGAGAAACGACTTCAGGTCTTAATGGGAGGAGGGACCTGAAACTCAGAATGTGAATGGTGGATTTTAGGGTTGAAGCTCAAAATGTGGAAGAAGGAAGCGGAGCCGGAAGGTTTTGAGGTGTTGGAACGCAAGCAATGGGAAAGATAAGGGGTTTACTTGATTTGACATGCCATCAATGCATCGGGTAAGTTTTTAAATTCATTTTTTTATATACCCAGTTTGAACATTAACGTTTTGGTGGGGGGATTTTTCCACAACCATGGTTTTAATTTGGAAGTTCAAAGGTTATACAATGTTTACACAACCATGGGTGTAATTCTTTGTAATTACGCTACTGCGTGATGTATTGTGATTATTCCATTTGTCATTTGTGGCCATGTAGTTGAGTGTATTCATTCTTCATTTTGTGTTTGTAAATCATTGTTTCATCTGCATAGGGATATTAGTTTTTTTTTTTTTTTTTTTTTTTTTTTTTTTTTTTTTTTTTTCAGAAACCAGTTCTTTAATATTAGAAAGATGCTAGAGTTTCCTGTAGGATTCAAATTAGGTTGTTAGGTTGTTAGGTTGTTGCAAATATATATTTCTCTCTCTTTCTAATAAATCTCCAGCTTTTTAGTTTGTATTTCTCTCTCCTAAACTCTAATATAAACGTTAGGGACTTTTTAGACAGGTTGTTAGGGGCAATTTTGTCTAGTTTAATTATGAAGTTATTAATTAAAATCACGTTAGCCAGTTATTTAATTTCTAAACTTTTTTAGTCATTTTTCAAAACTCACCTATTAAATCTAGCTATTTTTCTCTTTGCCCCAAAAATTATTGATAAACAATTACAGAAATAGCCTTAAAAAGAATACTCATTTACCAAATATGTCCATTTTATCCATTATTTTCAATAATGTACACTTTTTATCCATTATTTTCAATAATGTACACTTTTTAATAAACTAGTTAAAAAACATGTTCAATGCACGTGAATTTTCATTGTTTTTTAAGTTCATTTATAATGAATATATTGTAAAAAAAAATTATAATGAATACGAAAGTTTAAATTAAATATGTTTTTTTTTTCAAAAGTGAAAACTATGTATATCTTGTTTTTTTTTTTTTTTTTATTAACCATCGATTTTGTTTTAGCTATATAATCTTTAACTTTGTAGCAACCACTTTCTTAACACAAATTAAAGAATAATAATAGTTATTAAAAAAAAAAAAAGTCAAAAGAAGAGAGAAAAAGTTGGCACTATTCACGCCAGCCACTCCCCCACGAAAATGGGGTTCAGTTGTTTTTTTTTAAAAAAAAGAGAAAAAGGGAAAAAAAACCCACGATTTCTTTTCCCCCCTTAGCGTCTTCTTCTTTCTCTCTCTTTTCTTCATCTCGCAACTTTTTCAGACTCATGCCGCCGCACCACTGCAACGTCGCTGCTGCCGGAGATCGAGCCTAGCCCTAGCCGTGAGCCGCCGCCGCCGATATCTTCCCCTCTCTCGGAACGCAGCTGGCTTCTTCCTTGTGCCGCCATCACTCTTGTTCAATCTCTCTCTCCCTTGCTTTCTCTCTTTATCAGTTTTTCTCTCTAATCTCGATGTGTCTCCATCCAGCCGATGAGTGTCGGCCTTGTTTCGCTACTGCTGATTCAGTCCAATCGCCACCGCCGCTCAACCCTCCACCATTATCGGTTTCTTGAAGGTAAGCTTCCGGTGGTTGTGATTTAGTTCGCCTCTTGTTCTCCGATTAGATTATGTTGACTCAAATGTTTCTCAAAATTAATTTCAGATCATTTCCTAGATTTCGAAATTGTTATTCGAGCTTTCGCCACTGTCTTGTGTTGTCCAACAAGAGTTTTCATGAATTGGGTGAGTTTCCTATCCCAATTTAGCCGTTAACAACTTAATTAGAAATTGAATTTTTACCTATGATGGTCTTGGGTTTGTTGCAGTGCTACCCATCCAACTTCGACTCCAAATTTACGCTTTTCTCGCCCAAATTAAGTTTATGTCCAACAAGGTCGAGGTTCGATTTGGGTGAGTTTTTCTCTCCAGTTGAGTTTCGTTAGTGTTTATTTAGTAATCGATGATGACCCTTGGATTGTTTTGATTTCGTTCCAACCTTACCCATTTTATTCCGACACCACATTTGTGAAATTTCACCAAATTAAAGCACTGTGCAGCGACTGTCTCGCTAATTGTTATTGAGTTTCCAAGGGTAAGATCCTCAAACTAAACTGGGTTTAAATTAAATTATTGGATTAAATTCCCTAATTTTTTTTTTTAAAAAACCCTCTCACGTGTAGTTGTGGCCGTTTTTGGCTAAGAATTTAGGGAATCATTGGAGTATGTGCTGATCTGCTTTGATTGTGATGCTTGTATTGGAATTGACTATGTGAAATGTACTATGACTTATATGTTTTGGACCTGGAATGTTGAGCATGTAAATTAGAAAATTTGATATTTGTTATGAAAAGTTATATGAATGAAATGTGAATTTCCATGTGTTATATTATCATAAAGCTAGTTAGGGGACCTCACATTGCATATGTGTGACTCATGGTAACAAACATTCTTGAAAATTCTAACACTGAAAAACTTGGCGATATGGTCAAGACATGATTTCTAATAATTTTCTTGAAACTTGGCGATATGGTCAAGAGAATGGTTTTAGTACTTATTTCTAAAACTTGGCGATAAGACCATGATGACAGGTGGCGATATGGTCACAACAAAGCTTTAGTGGCGATAAGGTCACAATTCAGTTTTCGTGACGATAGGGTCACATTTGGCGTTATGACCAAGAAATAAAGTTAATATAAAGCAAAGTTTAGGTCCCTTCATAAATGTTTTGTGCTTGCACAACCAACCCTGGTAGAGGGGTTTTACTTACTGGGTATTTTTAATACTCATTCTTTGTTTATTTTATTTTTTTTAGGCAAGAGTAATGATTGGTTGTCAGTTGTCTTAGTATAATCAGAAATATTGTCGTAGATAATAATCAATCCAAGCATAAATTGACTTTAATCAAGTAATACCTGGTGAGTCCAGGGTCAATTCCTCAGGGAAGGGATATTCACAAAGTCTTTTAACAATATTTACTGATCTAAACTCAAGAACGTATGATATTATTTAAAAGAATAAACAAAAGATTTGGTATATTTGAAGAGTGACTGTTTGCATAAAAACAACACATGCGACGAGAATGAAAGGAAAATTTATAAGGAGAATAATCAAGGCTGTTGCGGTTGCAACCTCATGCGTTTATAATAACCTTGTAGCCCATACTTTGATTAATTGATCCATTAATGCCTAAGTGAAAAAATATCATAAGTTTCCCTTACGGTACTCCTTTGCGTCTGGCATAAACTATCAAGAAGTTATTTGGCTAGTTCATGCTTTAGGCATAGTTCTCTAAAACTTACAAGGGACTGCGTTAGTCACAACACAGTCTATGCTCATGCGTGCACTATCTTTTAGCGGTAGTGTTTTAACGCTACCAAGACTACATGACATGCGCTAACTTGCTCTACTTAGAGATGTCTGCATGCGTTACCTGTCAGGGACTTAGCATGCTGCTACCGCATCCGGCTGGCCAAGCGGGAGTTAGTAATGAAAATAGTATCACAACTAAATAGAAAGCAATTAATGTTTCATTTAACTCAAAATATGCGCTTACAAAATATACTTATCACCGCATGAGGTGCTTGCGCTAAGCCTTGAAGAAGAATTTAGCTCATGCTAGCAAAACAAGACATCATGAAATAGAACATTACACACGCAAGATTGCTCTTAATCACAGATCTCTGTGATTTCTCTATTGATCTTCCTTCTTCTCTCTTGATCAAAAATAAAAATGTCTCGATGCCTCTTCATCTAAGTATGGTTTCTATTTATAGGTGAGGGAAGATGACTTCTCTAAGTAATCATCAACTTGCGATAATCATCATTTTAGTCAACTTGCTCATCTTTTCAGCCCTTTTTCTGTCCACTTGCATTAGCTATTTCAGTTGTGTCAGCGCTGTCTTTTCATCATCTTATCTGTCTCTTGATCATCTTGGGATGTGTGCCTGCGCTGAGAAAAACTTTGGAAAACAACTGAATTAGTTGCATTAGCGCCTTATATTTTATAATTTCTCGCCGCATACATGAATATAGCTCGCTGCATGAAATCATCACATTTTCCTCTCTTTTTGCGCGGAAGTTACGCATCTTTGTTTCTTTTGGCCTTGTTTTAGTCTAAGTTTAAAGGATAAATAACTTGCTTTTTGCAAGTTATCAAGTAAGGATGTGATAGGTGTTTGATCAAGGGTATTTGTGGTGGTGCCATGGTGGACGATGTCAGCACGATTTTTACTTTCACATAATAGTTTCTTTATTTGAGTTTTCTGTGTAATTATTCAAAGATTTAATTCATTTGTTGCATTTGAGCTTTCCAAATGTTTTTTTTTTGTTTTGCAAAGTTTTCTTGGGATCCCAAATAAATGATTCACTAAAATTATTTGTCTATTTTATGCATTCTAGGCTTCAAGAAAAAATTTAACTTCATAGTTCTTTGAATCATTGATGCATGTAGTAACGTCCCTAGTCAGTCTTTAGGTTTTAAAAAGTCGGAGCGTTACAAACTTGATTTAATTATTTTGTTTGGAAAAGAAAGCATACAAAATTTTATTGATAACAAGAATAATACATCCATGTTTAAACCATACAACCTATGGCCTTGGGTAGAGCCTCTAGAAAAAAAAAGGAATTAACAAATAAATGCTTAATCATTACTCTTGCGAATCTTGTGCAAATATAGGTAGATCTACAACATCCCAATTGTTAAGCTCGAAATCAGGTGAACATGCGTAGATTATGTCATCTTCGTGTGGTAGCTCATTAACAATAGCTGCGATCGACAAGTTTCACACTTCCATTAATAAGTGATCTATTGAGTAAGAGTCCAACGTTGAGAAGCTCAAGCCATCACTTTTGAAGTTATCATACAATGACGGTAAACATTTGAGACTTGGAGTGAATCCCCTCCCTTCTAACCTTGCCAATCACTTTTTTTTTTCTTTTCTTCCTGAAGTCTAATTTCATCACATTTGGTAGGCTTATAGCCCAACCCAAATGTCCCAACATTGCTTGGTATACTCAACAACCTTTCCAAGTTTTGATTCAATTGATATCCTCCATTTACCACTACTTTAGTTGCCATTTCATTCGCTTTAGACATGTGAGATCTTGTCAATTCAATCCCTCCTCCCACTATAGTTGCATGGGCAATTTCAAAAGAACGAAAAAAACATTCTAATGCTTCCTCTACTGCTTCAACATATGGGGTTGAGACAGGCTTGGTTATCATGAAATTATCCTCTCCCAATAAACTAACCAGTTTATTTCCAACAACAAATTTCAGTTTTTGGTGCAACGTGGATGGTACTACTTCTGCAGAATGGATCCAAGGTCGCCCTAACAGAAAACTGTATGCTAGTGTAATTTCCATGACTTGGAAAGTTATATTGAAAGTACATGAGCCAATTTTGATAGGCAATTCAATATCACCAACAACTTCTCGACGCGATCTGTCAAATGCTCTTACAACCATGCTGCTGATCTTATGTGTGACATGTCTACTGGAAGCTTTAACAACGTAGACTTAAGCATCACATTGAGAGCCGATCCATTATCAACTAACACCTTTTCTATGACATAGTTCCTGCATTTTACTTGAATATGCAGTGCCTTTGTGTGACCTAAACCCTCAGGAGGGATTTCATCATCAGTAAAAACTATGGAATTGGAGGATGTGATGTTTCCAACAATCCCACTAAAGTTTTCCACAGAAATATCATGACCAACGTGTGCCTTGTTCAAGATATCCAATAACACTTTGCGATGTGGTTCATAATTAAAAAAATATAGATAGTAGAGAAATTCGTGCTAGAGTATGATGCAATTGCTCTATGATCTTATATTCACTTTGCTTTATTAGCTATGATAGGTTCTTCTATATCTCGCCCTTTGCCATGCCCAGACATAATCTTTTTTTCATTTTTCCTCGTTTGCCCCAGTATCAAACCATTTGATAGTTTCAATAGATTTTCTGGTGTATAACACCTACCACTTCGAGTTATTCCACTAATTCCCGTAATGCTGTCGATTGATAGATTTGTAAGAGTTTGACACTCATATCTCCATGGTACGGCTTTCATGTCCTTAAACTTAAAAGGACCAGACACTTGAATTGTGATAGGTCGAGGATTCTTAAGAGATGAAGCATCACGATTCTCTTGATATATGATAGTCAAAGGCTTTGGTGGGAAGAAGATTCTCCAATTAATGCGCTGACTTCGTCTTCCCTCATTTCGTTGCTTGATGTTCTGCATATCATGAGTATCTTTGAATCCATCAGTTGCTGTACTTGTCACAATATTGAATAGTATGTCCAGCAAGTCTTAGATGGAATTTGCTATGCTTTTCTTCATCGTACCCTTCATATCTTACTGTAGGGTCAAAGTATTCTTGATTGACATATCCCACATCGGAAAAAGTCTCGAAAAGTACCTCCATAGGCGTTGTAATCTCATAAACTTTCTCTTTACACACTTCAGAAATATAATCTACAACATTCACTTTTGGGTTCTCATGATTAGGTAATGGGTTATTATTGATATCTGGATTTTCCCCAACTTTCTTAAAGTTTAACCATCAAGCATTGATTAAGGTTTGTACCTTTTTTTTTCAAAGCGAAACAATTTTCTGTTGAGTGTCCGATTCCTCCAGCATGATAGTCACATCGAGCATTTGGATCATACCATTTTGGATAAGGAGGTTGTACGGGATCCATTGGGATGAGAGCCAACTGCCGATTCTGAATTAGCTAAGGTAGAAGCTCTATATAAGTCATGGGAATCGGATCATAATGCCACGAGTTTTGGTTAACCCTACTATTTTGACCTTGCACAAATGGTCTAGTTGAATGCGCATTTTGCTGTGGAAAATATGCATTTGTTGGCTTTGTAGCTCCAGGAAATGTATGACTTGACATGTAATTATTGTAGGGAGCATCAGAGACATTGTTCATGTACTTCTGCTCGTATTCTCTTTTACCAAACTTTGGTTTATCTTTCCAAGAGTTTGTAAAGCTAATTGCTTGAACCTCCCATTCCTTCTTCTTTGATGTTGTTCCTTTCTTTCCCACAACCGATTCAGCTGTAGCGTCTATTATCCTTCCATGCTTAATTCCGTATTCAATTCTTTCACCAATAACGATGATGTCAGAGAAGCTGGTTGCTGCATTACCAATCATGTGATCATAAAAGGGAGATCGCACAGTGTGCATAAACATAGCCGTCATTTTCTTATCTGTTAGCGGTGGTTGAACCTCTTGGCGTATTCCTTAAAAATTTTTGAAGTTCTTTTCTCCATCCTCTGCAAGTTAAGGCGATCTGGTGCCATGTCAATATTATGCTTATACTGCTTTAGGAATGCATCCGCTAAGTCCTTCCAAACATGAATGTGTCTATTGTCTAATTGTATATACCACCAAGTTGTTGGACCAGTTAAACTATATTGAAAGCAATGGATCAATAGTTTGTCATTATTGATGTGTGCAGCCATTTTTCTACAGTACATTATGAGATGACTCTTAGGACATGATGATCTATCATATTTATCAAACTCTAGGACCTTAAATTTTGCTGGAATTGTCAAACTCGGCACTAAACACAACTGTGTGGGATCAATATTTCCATAAACATCTGTCCCTTCAATTGCTCGTAACCTTTCTTCTAGAACCTCCAACTTTTCCTTAGCTTGAATGCCCTCAGTTGTCTCGTCTCCGATTTTTGACCAAACATTGTCATATCATTGATTTGAATTCCAGCTTGAGCCTCCAATTGTTCCATATCTGGGACAGGAGTGTAGAGTGGATTCATAGTAGCATATTGTTGGGTAGTTTGTGACCGTGGAACATACATGCGTTGTCATACATGTTGAAGAGTAAATCCTGGTGGATAAGTAGGATCGTCGATTTCCTGGATTGGATTGCTTGCCTGTGCTGCTTCTACAACCCCTTTTCCTTTCCCAGTTGAAAGTAATTCTAGAATTTTCACTACTTGTTGACTAGATTATTGATCTCTTGTTTCATTTTCTCTATTTCCTTGCCTTGCTCTTCCATGATTCATCTTTTAGATCTTGTATTGTAGGGATGGTGAATTGGAATGTTGCGAGCTATTTTTTGTTCCTTTTTAGAGAATGAGGAGAGAAGATAATGAATAAACAAATAAAACAAAGAAAGAGAGAAATAATAACAATAATAATAATAAACTAATTCTTAAATAAAGGGTACACTACAAAGAGAAAGTGCAATGTACGTTATTTTTTTATTGTCATAATAGAAAAGAAGGAAAAAAAGAGAAAAAAAAGTGAACAATTAATGAAAACAACCAAGATGCCCAAGTTCTTTGCATATCATCCTTAGAAACCTATTCAAGTCATCTGCGTTAGATTTCATCGGAGAAATATTAACTCTTAGTTCAGCTGCCCATTCTACAAAGCCATTAGCCCTTCTAGCAACGAATCTAAGAATTTCAATGGTTTGATCAACACGCCTTAAAATCATATGAAAATCTCTTCCTTGTAGATCATAATCATTCTTCATTTCTTTGTAATTTGCCTCCAGCTGCTGATACTTCTGCAATATCCTCTCACTTGAATCTTGGTGTATGGTGAGCTAGTGGTGTAAGGAATCAACATAATTTCTCAGTGTTCCATATTCTTCTGAGTATTCGACCATTCTTGCTTGTAAATTGTCGATAGTTTCTCGCAAAGAATGATTATTCGTCTCCAACTCTGTTATTTGTGTGTTATGTTTACTAATCGACGTATTCAAGTCATTAATGAATTCCACAAGCAAACTCTTCCCATTTACTAAATTTTTGATGTAGTCATCTCGAGATTTCAATGTTTCTCGTAATGTTGCTCTTTCATTTTTCAAACTTCGATTTTCTTTATTCATCTGTCTCATCTCCTTGTCTAAATATTTTTAACTATTCTCTAGCTCATCATGGTTCTCAATAACCCTTTAGTCTTCTCAAGTTCTTTTTGTATTTGAGTTGCATGATTCATCCATTGAGTTTTCTCTTTACGTAGCTTCTCGTTCTCTTGTTCTAATAATCGATTTCTTTCTTCTATTCTCCTGCACTCTTCACTCCACTGATTCAACTGATCGTGTGTTGGTTCTTCTAGCTTCTCATTTTTCTCCTTTGGAATAAACTTTGCTATGCTCTTCCTTATATTCATTTGCCAAGCTTCATATTCACCAGTAACCCCTTCGTAATGCCCTTTGCTTTTCACCTTCCTCAAGAATTTCCATGCATTCACTGCCCGACATTTTTTCTCGCTGAAGTCTTCAAGATCATAAAAAAACTCTAATTCTTGTAGATTGTGGGTAACTGGTATAAACTGCTTAAACCACATTTGTCGTAAAACTAACAAAGGTGCATAATTAATGTCTCCCCATGGTCCTAACAAAGGCACACTATAGAAATCTCCACATCTATATGTTATGGCTTTTAAGGGCATCCATGGAGCCTTCCATATAATATTTCCAGACTTAATTGTTGTGAAGAAAGACATCCACTATAACAACCCGATAAAAAAAAAAATATATTTTTTATATAAATTTTTATTTAATTTATTTAATTGATTTCCAAAATTTTCTTTTTTTTTTTTGGAATTTGAATTTATTCTTTTTTGAATTAGGAGATAAATTTGATTTATCCTTTTTCTTTTAAAAAAAGAAAATAATCTTTTAGGATTTTAATTAGGGTTCGTTTTAAAAGACCTTTTTTTTAGCCCTAATTCTTTTTAGGCTCTAAATCAAAAAAAGAGAAAAAAAGAACACATTCTGCACTTTTCTTCCCAGAGAAAAAGCAATAAGTTTTCTTCACTTATGTTCTTGATTTTCTTTTTTGTTCTTTTTGATTAATTGAATTATGTTCTTGAAAAAGTTTCTGGGATGAAATTGGTTTTCAAACCTTGTGCCCTAAAAAGTTTTAGGTTTTTGTTTTGACCTAAATTTTTATCAAAGTTTTTCCTCTTAGAGTTTTTGTTTGAAAATCAAAGATTTGATGAAAAAGAATTTTTTTTTTTTTCAGAATTTTCTAGCCTTGAATTTCTTTGATTTGGGGTTGTTTTTGTGTTTAAATTGGATTCTTTTTGTTTAAAAAGTTTGTCATATGTTTGCTACTTTGAAGTATGATTTATGGCTTTGATTTCTTCATGAAAAACAAATGATTTTACTGTTTTTACAGCAGTTTTATGGTGTTTTTCAGATCTGGTTTTTGGTATTAAAAATAGCAATAACGATTTGTTTTGGTATTGAAAGCTCCGAAAATCTTTATTTTTGTTGCAGAAAATTTTCTAGGTTATTTGTCCCAATTTTATGATAGTTTTGATGGCTTTAAAGGTTGAAATATTGAAATCTTGTTTGGTAGTTTGATTGGTACTAAAATGGTATTTGTTTAATACTGATTTTTGGTTTGTTAAAGTTGGATTTTAAAGTGAATTTTTCCTACTATTCAGTGCTGTTTTTGTAGCCCAAAAAGCTTATTTTCCTAACTTTTTATGAAAATAATTTGTTATGTAAGGCCCCAGGTTTTCCAACCTCTAGCCTAGCGACGTTACTACTTACTCTAGACTCTTAAGCAACTAGGACAACTCTTTTTAAACCGAATGTACCAAAATTTCGGTAGCGTAACGGCGTAAAACTGCTTATCCCAAAATTTTACAACACCTGATAAAGACATTCAACACTTCTAAACATGCAACAAGCTAAACTCCACCAAACTACAGCCAGATTTCACAACCTATCTCCTCTAGACGAGACAGACTGAATAGCAACATACAATAACTTAAAACCATGCAGCGGATCATAAAGACATTTTATTAACAAGAAGAGCTAGCCCACTAGCTAAAACAAATTATTAAACTTAACCAAAACTATCCAGTCTAGGTTTAAGCTTGAAAACAAAACCTCACTCAGGTGAATCCCTCACCAAAAGAAACTACAAAAACAATCCTACTAGCCAGTTCAAAAGCAACTAAAAACAACATATCAACGAAAGAAACCCAACACTCTAGGAATCCTCGTAGTTCTCCTCCTCGCCACCAAGGTCTGAAACATCCTCGATACCTGCAACATATAAAATGTTAGGAGGGAAGGTGGGGAAGGGGGTATCAGTACAACCGCAGTACTGGTAAGCAGCTCACACAAGCTAGATCACAAGCATCAAACAATTTCAAACGACATGCTTCTCACACGCATACAACATGCTTCCAAAAGCAATAAAATCGCATCATGCTCACTAAGCAATAAAACCACATCATGCTCACAAAGCACTAAAACCACATCATGCTTATGCCTCCCACACTATGCACCCACACTCTACTAGACCACACATGATTTACGCGTCATGCTCCGCACCTAACGCATGAATTACGCTCCATGCTGTGCAAACCAACACGGGAATTACGCGCCACGCTGCGCAAACCAATCACATGCATTACGTGCCATGCTACGCAAAACCATACACGTCATGCAACGCTACCGCTAGACTCATGCTACACTTCCCGTGACACATGCTAGCCTAACCAAACATACTTGACCCAAACACAACATGATTAATCAACATCCATAACTCAGCAATCACATACTTCATGCTTATCACAAACAACCATCAACACATGCTCATCTCAAGCATTTTAGTGCATTTATAAACAACAGAACATGCTTTACACAAATACAGAGATAAAACATAAAAACAGACATCACGCTCAGTCAACCAAAATCTAGCAAGTAGAAACTACTTACAAATGCTTCTAATTACCAACGAGGCGACACTTGCACCAAGCTCCACAAGCACCTCGAACTACAACCAAAAACACTACCATCAAAGACTAAACCAGAAGAGAACGACCTAACATGCTACTAGGGGCCAAAACCACTTTACCTAGCTCATTTCTTTGCTGGACAACCTTTAAACGTACCCCAGGATGAAAACCCAAAACCTTTAGACCATGGGCAACCATGTCTAAGGCACTACGGGCAATGGGTGTTTGCCGAACGACTCCAGATAAGGCTTTTCAGCCGCTGGACAACAAGTAAATGACTCACAGAAAGCGTACTAGGAACTTCTAAGGACCGGGCACGCTACTAAACCTAAGACAATTAATGGAGACCTAATCTAGCATGCTTTTAAGAACCTATAAGGGGTTGGGAAACATTTTAAGGCAATGAGGCTTAATGGGCATAGATGCTACATGCTTCTTAACCCAAAATGGCAATGATAACCCATTTAAAAACATGCTCTAGGACCTATAACGATTAGGCAACTCCTACGAGCCTAGATATGCAATGGGTATTTACTAACACATGCTTCTAAGGCTAGAATAATTAACGGGCAACAAACTTCAATGCTATAAACGAAGGGACAGCAAGCATTCGACCCTTTTTTATCCCATTCTAGGGACCTTTAAGAGGTTGGGAACATTCTAAGACCTAAGCAACTATTGAGCAAAGGTAAATCCATGCTTCTAAAGCTAAAACACTTAACTACCAATGAACCTCAAAACTAATAAACTGAAGACAGCAGCGAATCTTACCCAAACGGTCCCTTTTCATCGCTAGACGGGCTATACAAACCACAACCAGCGAGTCAGAACGCTCCTTGGGCAGTGGGCATTAAAGTCGAAGTGTTTCGAACTCAATCGAACACTTAGACGGCGCTGCAGAACAGAAAATCAAACACAAACTTAACTTTTCAACACCTAAAATGAATGGGCATACTACTACAAGCTCTACACAAGAATGGGTAAGAGCTAAACTTACCGGAAACGCTAAATGACGCTGAAACACTCACGAACTGAGCAAAGACGGCGCTGCTGAAAGCGAGCATAGCTAGCTAGTTTTCCCTAATTAATTAAGCTAGTCTTTTACGATTAATTCGCCAAAATTATGCATTTTCATGTTTTATTTGTAGGAAATAAGTATTGGAGCTAATCGGATGTTCGGGATGGAAAAGAGGCTAAAGAAACAAAGGAAATCGAAGTTGAAAGCACACTTTTTAGGCCTGGCCGAGGACCAGCGTCGAGACGTTGCTCTTTGGGCGTCTCGACGCTGGCATTCCATATCTGAATAGGCGGCAACAGGTCACAGAGTCTAGCGTCTCGACGTTCGCAGATTTCCATTCCAGAATCAGTGGTATTGCGACAGCGTTGCAACGCTGCCTCTATAGCGTCGCGATGTTGTGTCAAATTTTCAGCCTATTTATAATTTGCGATTAGGTCATTTGAGGGGACTTCTTTTGGGTGATTTTGGAGCCATAAAACAGAGAGAATTGGGGCTGTGGAAGCTGAACCAAGTGGAGGAAAAGCGGAAATCAAAGCTTTGTTCGTGGAGATCGTGACGGGGACGTGCGGTCTCGGCATACCTAGCGTTTATTTCTTTTTTCCCTTACTTTAGTTAGTTTTAATGGTTGTTTTAGACTTTCGTTATATCGTAATGCAGATTATGAGTAGCTAAGTTTATTTCTTAGAGATTGATGTAGCCGTTGGGGCAATTATGGATTGATTGTATGGATTTTTGCTATTGATTTCATTTATGCATAATGTACTCGTAATGCTTTCAATTTACCGGCCATGAATTGAATGTTGTTTGTGTTTGAATCTAACTCGGGAGAGAGGATTTAACTTAGAAATCTTTATGCATAACTAGGATTTAGCTAGATATCGGGAGATAATAGTTAATTCTAGAAATCGGTAAAAAGGACTAACCTTAATGCCTTGCATGTTTAATGAATTTAGATAGAGATATCGGGTTCATTGCATGTGAGAAATTTATTTATGCTCGGGAGAGATATGTATGATTGTTGTTTCCTTGATTTATGAATCATAGCATGTTATTAATCTATTAATTAATCCATAATTCCAATTGGTGAAATCAACTCCCTAAGACCTTTGTCATCATTAGATTGTCACACTTTTTATTGTTTTGTGTTAGATTTCCATTCATTCTCACTTTGTTTAGTTCCCTAAATAAAATTGGGCAAGAGTATTTCTGGTAATTAAAATTGATTAGAAACCCAATCCAGAGGACGACATTCAAATTTCACATTCACTATATTATAACTTGACCCGTACACTTGCTGTTAGCAATTTGTGCATCAGCTGCAGATCAGAATTTCAACATCAAAGCTTAAATTCCAGCACTCAAATGAATGGGTATTTAATCCTAAGCACCAACCGAACATGGGTAAGCGTTTAAACTTACCGGGATAGTCAAGCGGTGCCGAAAACACCCGAAAATGTTGTTGGACAGAGGCGGAATTGACTGAAACGAGGTCGATGGGCTCCAAATTGCTAGGCACGCGAGATCTAACAACACTAAACCAAGAGAAACTTAGATCGGGCCTTAAAACCACAAGGAAAGGAAAGGGAAAAGGCTTACCCACGATTTTTAAGGTTGAAACAGGGAGGAGACGAGGCTTCGAGCTGCTGTCCGCGTAAGATCTAACCAATACAGACACAAGATACTCTTAGATCGGGCTTTAACGACAAGAACGAGAGATAAGAAGATTACCCACTGATTTTCTTGGCCAAAAACGCAAGGAAAAGGAAGACCCGCGCGAGAAGAGAACCCACGCGGCGGCGGTGGCACGACCCAGACGACGGTAACGCGAACTCAGGCGGCAACAACTGGATGGGTCACGGCAGCACAAGAGAGAGAGAGACTGACGAGAGAGAGAGAGAGATCCGCGAGAAGAAACGCGGAGAAGAAACCCACGCGGCGGCGGCAACGTGCTTGCTGCGACGACACTGCTAACGGAATGGGGGCGGCGGCGCTGCACGAACCGGCGGGGGCGAGGTCAGGCGGCGCTGCAATCTCTGGCAAGGGGGGGCTGGGTCTCACGACCACAAGAAGAGAGAGAGGGGGAGATGGGGGCTGCCTCACGAAAGAAAGAGAGAAAAGAGATGGAGAGGGAGAGCTTAGGGTTTTTCTCTTAATTCCTTTTCTCTTGAATTTCTTTTTTTTTTTCTTGAATAATTCAAAAGCCCAAGAATAGGATTTTTTTCCCTCAACTGAAAACCAATATTCAGCGTATAATTTAAATTATAATGCTTAAACCTCTCAACCAACTGAGACCAAGCCAACAAGATTTAGAGGGAGATTTAAAACACGATAATTCCCCAAACACCTTAGTATTTAATAAAAATTCCCATTATACAAGCCAAATAATAGTTTTCATATAATTCGCCTATATCTATGGAATTTAATTAACACCAGAAGTGTACGAGGCGTTACATGTTATAAGCGGGGAAAATTGGTAGTTAAAATTGATTGTCATTTGCATGGGTCATTAGACCTTTAAGATGGAGTTTTGGTTTCTAAGGAGTAAGGTATTGGATATGTTTCAGCTTTTATGAAATTGGCAATTGTTCAAGGAATTGAAATTAGAATTGAAATTTGAATTGCTATTGAAATTGGAATCGAAATTTGAATTGCATTGGGGTTAAGAACTGTAGGTTCTGATCGAGGTAAGTAATTTCCCCATCCCTTCCAAAATAACAATTTTGGTAAAAATTGTTTGTTTTAAATTGCGAAATTGATTTGATTGAAATTGTGTCTATTTCAATTGTTTTGTTAAATGAAATCATGTTTGCTGTTTTGAATGTTTTGAAAAGTGTTTTGAATTGAATCGATAGTATTATCCAGATATGCCAAATTTTGTTTTGGGGATTGTATGCTTTGTAGAAGCCATATTGGAATTGACAGTTATATGTTCTGAATGAAAATTATTTGTGAGAAGGCACTTATGTGGTTTGATGTTCCTTTGGAATGTAGATTCATGTGTGTGTTTCACTCACGTGGCCTCACTCTTAAATATTTGTATGAAATGTTCTGACTGTAACTTATTTGTGAGAAAGCACTTATGTGGTTTGACGTTCCTTTAGAATGTAGATTCATGTCTGTGTTTCACTCACATGGTCTCACACTTAAGTATTTGATTTGAAATGTTCTGGTTGGTTTTAACCGACAATTCTGTATGAATGTCTTATTGGTGTTACCGATGGGTAACCACTTCTGTTCTGGGCTACTCCATTAATGCATCTTTCCCAATATGTTCTGAAAGTATTGTCTGACTAAAGCTTTGTTTGACTGAAAGAATGATTTTGTTTCGAACATTGAAATATTTTATTACCTGATATCTTATGTTTTGTTTTGAACGAAAATGAATTGTGAACTTGATATGGAAGTTGCTTATTGAGTATTTTTGTACTCATTTTGTTTTTTAAAAATGTTTTCAGATGAAAGAACAAGAGATAATTCTGATAGCAATTAGGCTAGTGTTATGGCATGACCGATGAGAACTTGGGATTTGTTTAGTTTTGTATGTTTTTTTTTTCTTAATGATGGACTTGGCTTAGGTTGTAAGCCTTATGTTTCTGAATTAATAAGATGTGTTTTCAATTTTGTTAAATCACTTCCGCAATATTTGTAAGAGTGACCATATTGAAAAATACGGGCTGTTACATCCACGCTTCCTTCTTTGGGTACTTTGGATCCCAAACTTCTACACCAAACTCACTGATTGTATTGCGTGTCAAGCTCCATGGGTTACTAAAATCTATCTTTGGACATTTGAACTCCAATGGACATTTGATATGACTATGTATCCAAATATAGAGTAACGAAACACAACAGTTCAACTTGAAGGGATAATAGCCCTTACGCAGCGGAAAATTATAGAACCATACACTGTATTATTAATCCAATCGAAAAACCAATACGACGACAAAATTTACAACATTCACATATATTTAAAAACTGTAAATCTAGGCTACAAGCATGCTGAAAACAGAATGAAAAATTCCCTATTTAATCATGTTTTTCTATTTGGACAAAGGTGAAGGATTGGAATTCCGTAATTCCCTAAAGCGGAAGCGTAATTGAGACCGATTCGTAGTTAATTTTGTTTAATCTAAAATACCAATACATTGGCAATAAACTTAGAACTATTCTAGATTTATATGAGGGCTAAGCATACAAAAATATTAGATCTAAATCTAATTTATATAGTAACAAGTTACTTACTCTCGTTGACGACTCAGATTAAATTCACCAACTGCTTGTGAAAAAATCACGAACTATCGCGAACACTACCACTATGGCTACACCGGTATGACTTTGAGACTACTAGAGGCAGGAGACTGGTGGGAGCCTTCAGGAGAATTCTCTGAGAGTAGGAGAATGAATGGGGTGCCTTTCACCCCACTCCAGGGGTCCAATTTATAGGACAAGGGCGGAAATGGTCATGAATAAGATCAAATCAATTTTCTTATTCATATCTAATTTTAATAAATAATTAATTAATTACCCAATTAAATATCATATATTTAAACTTAGGGATTTTATTAAATTATTTATATTAATATGAATCCAATTCATTTAAATTATTTGAACTCTTTCAAATATTTTCTCTCAAGAATTAATTTTGAAATTAATTCAAAATTATATTATAAAGTTTCATAAACTTTATATTATAATGTATCAATATACATTATATTATTCTCCTAAATAAATTGAACACCTTCAATTTACAATTTATACTTAATTGCCTCAAGTCTCATTACGAGCTACCAGTGGGACCTAATGGACCTACAGATCAGAAGCTCCAACGATATGAGATTTAATCAGCTAAACTCATTAACCAATTAATCAATTTTCGTTAACTGTGGGTTCACTCCACTAAAGACCCACAGTTGCACTCTTCTCACTGCAGACATAATTTTGTGTCCACGGATATAGACCAATAACAACAAGTTAGTCCTTCATGAGTGTTCGTAACTCCAGCTGGGTCAAATTATCGTTTTACCCTTGAGTTACCTCTACCTCCTTAAGTACCAGTGCTCCTCTAATGAACAACTTGTTTGTGGTCCAACCATCAAACAGAAACCCCTCTCGGGCAAGTGAGAGGGTAGGACCCTTTGTTCAAGACCCGAAGACACCACTTAAGGGAACACTCATCTACTTCCTCAAAAGCCGGGAAAGAGTGAATTCCATCTTGTGTGATTATGTTCCCAGCTCCCCACTTGGTCTTGTCCCCAAAATGGTAGGCTTATTGAGTCGGCGTACGGGCCACTCTCACCCATACAAATCAAAGGACAATCCCTCGTGAACAGAAGTCCATAATCCACTCAGGATTCAGACTAAGTTGCTTAGGTCATCATAGTGAAATAGAAACCTAACTAGTTAATGGTGTTACAACTAGCGGCTACTATTTTGCAGTCTGGTCTTATGCAAACTCATTGCATAGGATACCCCCACTCGCATGTCCCCTACACGAACGTGTTGGATCATTGTGTTTGTATCAAATACAGAGTGGGTCATATCCATAGTGTCGCCAGGATAAGGTACCCAGCCTTATCCCTATACTATAGACCCTTCACGCCGTTTCTTGAACAGTGATCCCTGTATGTCTCCACATACAGTTCAAGACTCATCCCTCAGCCTAGGATGTTTAGTTTATTGGATTAGGGTTATTTAGGCAAGATGGACATAATATAGACAATAACTCTTTATTGAAAAAACATCAAACAATACTTTATTTATGTTCGGTTAATCATTACATTTACTATCTATGAGTTTTAGGGCATAAAACCCAACAAACTCCCACTTGAACTAAAACTCTAGTCAATGGGAAGTAAATGCAATAATCTAAAGCTGGGAATGTAATGTACATTGTATATTACATGAAAAGTAAATATACAAGTAATACAATAAACTAGGGCATCCTTATACTCAGTACACATCTCCCACTTTCCCTAGATTATACAACATACATATCTCGTAGACCTAGACCTTCTAGATGACCCTCAAACACTTTAGCCGAGAGAGCCTTCGTAAATGGATCAGCTATATTGTGCTTCGAGGCGATCTTAGTGACGATCACATCTCCTCGTTGCACAATCTCCCTTATCAGGTGATACTTCCTCTTTATGTGTTTTCCTCGTTTATGGCTGCGAGGTTCTCTAGAATTGGCTAAAGCCCCACTGTTGTCACAGTATAATGTTATGGGCAAGTCCATATTTGGAACAACTTCCAAATTTGTCAGGAGCTTCCTAAGCCAAACTGCTTCCTTAGCTGCTTCACAAGCAGCAACATACTCAGCCTCCATGGTTGAGTCTGCTATGTATCCTTGCTTGATGCATAGCCAAACTACAGCTCCCCCGTTAAGGGTGAACACTGACCCTGATGTGGATTTCCTAGAATCCTTGTCGGATTGATAGTCAGAGTCGGTGTATCCTGTAAGGATCAAATCCTTAGCCTCATACACCAGCATGTAGTTCCTCGTTCTCCGAAGATACTTGAGGATATTCTTAACTGCTACCCAGTAGTCTAACCCTGGATTGGACTGATACCTACTGACTATTCCCACTACATAACATATGTCAGGCCTAGTGTAAAGCATAGCATACATTAAGGTTCCCATAGCTGAGGCATAGGGAATGTGTCTCATATCCTCAACTTCTTGAGGTGTCTTAGGACATTGTTCCTTGGACAGATGAACCCCATGTCTGAAAGGTAATAAACCTTTCTTGGAGTTCTGCATCGAATATCGAGACAACATCTTGTCGATATACGTTGCTTGAGACAATGCTAACGTTTTGTTCTTACGAACCCGAATGATCTGGATCCCAAGAACATACTGCACCTCTCCCAAATCTTTCATTTGGAATTGGGCCGCTAGCCAGTTCTTAACGTCAGTAAGGTATCCTACATTATTCCCAATGAGTAGGATATCGTCCACATAAAGTACTAGAAAAGCTACTTTGTTCTTGTTAATTTTCTTGTATACACAAAGTTCATCAACATTCTGGTCAAAACCAAATGATTTGATTGCAGTATCAAATCTAATGTTCCAAGATCTAGACACCTGTTTCAACTCATAAATGGATCGATTCAGTTTACAAACTTTTTGCTCCTGACCTTGGGCTATGAACCCTTCGGGCTGAGACATGAAGATATTCTCTTCAAGATTACCATTCAAAAAGGCAGTCTTGACGTCCATTTTCCATTTTCATAGTCATAATATGTGGCTATGGACAAGAGAATTCTTATAGACTTTAACATAGCAACAAGAGAAAAAGTTTCCTCATAGTCAACCCCTTATCTCTAGGTGTAACCCTTTGCTACTAGTTTAGCTTTGAAGGTCTGTACCTTCCCAGCTACATCTCTCTTTCTCTTATAGATCCATTTGCACCCTATGGGTTTTACCCCTTCAGGTAGATCTACAAGTTCCCATACGGAATTGGAGTACATTGACTCTCTTTCAAGGTCCATGGATTTGACCCATTGGTCCTTGTCTACATCATTCATTGCCTGTCGATAAGACAATGGATCCTCAATGGCATCATCTGGTATAACGACCAGAGTTTCAGTTAAACCTATGTAGCGATCGGGTTGTGATACAATCCTCACACTGCGTCGAGGAACTCTCAACGTTTGAGAAGGATGAGAAGGACCTGAAGAACTAGCCCCTCCATCAACTCTTGTTGAAGGTCTAACTTCATCAACAACTCTTGTTGATTCTTCAGTAGCTTCTTCTAATACTAACTTACTACGGGGTTTATGATCCCTCATGTGGTCTTCCTCTAAGAAAGTAGCATTTGTCGATACAAACACCTTATTTTCTTGTGGGTCGTAGAAAATACCACCTCTTGTTTCTTTTGGGTAACCAACAAATTGACACAGCCTTGAACAGGTTCCAGTTTCTTAGATTTTTTCACAAGCACGTGTGCTGGACAACCCCAGATACGGAAGTGTCGTAAACTAGGTTTACGTCCTCTTCATAGCTCGAAAGGTGTTTCAGAAACACTCTTCGAGGGAACATTGTTCAGGATGTGTACTACAGTCTCTACTGCATACCCCCAAAACGAGCTAGGCAATTGAGCATAGCTCATCATTGAGCGAACCATGTCTAACAGAGTTCTATTTCTCCTTTCTGATACACCATTCTGCTGAGGTGTACCAGGGGCTGAGAGTTGAGACTGGATTTCATGTCCTATCATGTAGTCTTGGAATCTCAGGTCCATATACTCTCCACCTCGATCAGATCGAAGTGTCTTAATTGTTTTACCTAACAGGTTTTCTACTTCGTCCCTAAACTCCTTGAACTTTTCAAGGGCCTCAGACTTGTGCCCCATTAGGTATAAGTAACCATACCTCGAATAGTCATCTATAAATGAGATGAAGTATTCATACCCTCCTCGAGCCTTTACATTCATCAGACCACAGAGATTCGAATGAATTAACTCTAAGGGGCTGTTTGGGGTGCTGAATTGGTTATAATATCTGGTGGTTATAATAATCTGGGGGTTATAATGATTTGTGTTTGGGATGTAGATTATTTTAGTCTGGGTTAAAATAGTCTGTGTTTGGAGTGCTGATTTGTTTAACATGAGATTCTGAATCAAAGGTTCAAGTTGACTGTTTTTTCCTAACTTTTTTTTTGTTTATTTCCTCATACAACTTTGTATGTCAAATATTATATTTTGCAAATGCTTATGTACAAAGAAATTATGTAATAAAACTCCATATTTATATATGTAGAAAGACAACCTAGTATTTAATTCCCTAAAGTTGCACAAAAAAAATACATCTGGGAGGCAATGTTGCCTTCTATGGGCCACGACCATGGTGGCACAAAAATATTTTTTCGTAGAAATATATGAGTACAAAAGATAGATAGAAAATTCTTGAAAGCAAAGACAATTGTGAAGCAGCACATTGGTCGAGGAGTGGTGGGTCAACTGCGTTCGTCCAGAAGGTATTCACAATACTCCAACTTCAGAGGAGCCGAAATGGAGAAGAAGCTCTCTGTCGCTTTCATGTTATTGAAAAGGATATCCATCAGCTTCACCCTTTTTCGGTTCTCCACTTCGGGTACCTCCATCAAGTGAGTGACAATTTTATCTCGGAAGTCGGCCTCTGTGGCACGTTTTTCTTTTGGCCACTCTACAATTTTATCTCGGAGAATCTGAGCTTGAGCTGTGGTGAAGGTTGTCAATATGGCCACTAGTTCATGGGGATCTAGTTCATCGGGATCCATAATTACACTAGGAGACAAAGGGAAAAAAAAAGGTCATCATGGACGAAGGTATCGTTTAACTCAAATAGGAAAAAGGGAAAAAATAAATAACTTGTCCACCCCAAATTGGATTTACCTTCTTGTTTTGAAAAATTCTAAAAAACTTGTCCAACTGACTATCATTTATAATGTGCCTTTTGAAAAACCTTTTTTTTTTTTTTTTTCTTTTTAGTTCAATTGGGTAATTGATTTCAAATTTTTTATTCTGCACTATATCGTTTGACTTTGATATAACTATGCAAGGAAAACTTGTAACATTACGAAAATAAGTTTTTTTTTAGTGCAACTTGTTTCCTAAAATCTGTTTTTCGGCAAAAATCTATTATTCGAAACCTTTTTTTTTTTCAAAATTAAATTTTAACAAAAAAAAAAAAAAAAAAAACAATGTAAAAAAATTTAATATAATAGTTTTGCACAAAAATAAGTTTGATCCAGCTCTAATTTCAAAATTGCGAACAATTTGATGAAATCGGAAGAGGTTTATGGTGAAACTTTATTAGAAAAATTGATTTCTATGATAAAAAAATCAATTAATAAACCTTTTTCATTTTAATCAACTCAAGTTTCATGATAAAATGTTTTAAATTTTGTACTTTTTGTCTAATCTTTCATCTACATTTTCAGAATTAAATTAGCAGGTAAAATTTTGGCACTCACTAAAAAAATCTGTTTCAGAAATTATAAACTTGTGTTACAAATTGTGTTAAAAATTCGAAATAAGTAAACATGTGGTAAAATTTGTGTTAATTGTTTCAAGGTGATAAAATTTGTGTTAAAATTTAGCTACCTTTAAACTGATATCCAGAACGAATGATTTTTGAAGCAACCTTTAGAATAAAAAATTTCAACCACCAAACATATATTAAAAAGACAACGAAAATATAATACAAGCATAATAAAAAGTTTCACGCAAGTTCAACATGTTTAATATACAATGTCCTACATAAATTATGAATGAATATTCTACACTCAAATACAAGCATAATAAAAAACAGTGTTCAATCAATATACATGAACCAAAAAAATGTGGAACATAGATAAATTACATAAGGAACATTTGATCTTTAAAAAAACGAACCTCGAAGTAAGGTCGATGAAAGTATGTTTTCAAACCCTGAAAACAATAAACGATGAAGATTAGAAACCTAGTTATCGACTATTTAGTACAAAAAGAACAAGGAGACTAACCTTACTAGGAGGAGATGGGGAGGCAAAGTATGAGGAAAGAACTAGTTTCCTTGGCGAAGGAGTCCGCCCCTGTTGCAAGAGAGTAGTGAATTAGTATTATGTCAAAGAAGTAGTTAAGAAGAAGGGAGGTAGAAAGAAGAGACTAACCCAATTGTATGTAGAGGAAGAGAAGAACGAGATGGGGCTGCCTGAAGAACCAACACAGGATGATACATGTATATAAAGAATGAAATTGAAGGGTAGGTTTCAATGATGGTTGGTGCACTTATTGCACCCAACCAACATTCCAATGGTAGATGAAGGTGTATTGAATAATGTCAAATCCCATTGACATTATCAAGCATTTATGAAGAGCAATAATGATTTTTTAAAAAAAGCAAACGTCAACTCAACAGTGCATTTGGAAATACATCTATTACAAAGCAAATGTCAACAGACCAATGCATTTATAAATACGCATTTGTTAAAGACAGATGGGAAAATCATATTTTAATGCATAGAGTGGAAAAATTGGCCGGCCTCAGGTCTTTGAAATTCATTCATGAATATTGAATTTCATGTACAATGTTGGAAAACAGAAACAAAGATCTCAAATATTGTCATGAATTAGGGAACAAAATTATAGTAAACATACACAAACAAGACAGAGATCTCAAATATGGTAAACAACATTTCATGTACAATGTTGGAAAACATAAACAAAGATCTCAAATATGGCCATGAATCAGAGAACATACATGGACAGACAACGATTATGCAAAACAGGACAGGCAAAACAAAATTATGGTAAACATACGCAAACAAGACAAAGATCTAAAGTTATGGCTCATGAATCAGAGAACAATTATGCACAAGAAAAAAAAAAAGACTCCATCACTGAGTGCAAAAAAAGGGGAAAAGGAAACTTGGAATCAAAGAACCATTATGCAGAAGAGAAAGAAGAAAAATACTGATCATCGACTGGAAAAAAAATAGGAAAAATAAACATACGAATCAGAGAACAATTATGCAAAAGAAAAAAAAAACTCCATCACTGACTGCAAAAAAAAGGGGAAAAGGAAACTTGGAATCAAAGAACCATTATGCAGAAAAGAAAGAAGAAAAATACTGATCATCGACTGAAAAAAAAAAGAAAAATAAACATACGAATCAGAGAACCATTATGCAAAAGGAAAAAAAATTCATCATCGACGACCAACCCTAAACATTCGAATCAGAGAACGATTATGCAAAGAAAGAAAAAGAAACAGAAACATTTATCAAACAACGATTATGCAAACCCTAAACATTCGAATCGATTATTTGCCAAATACAGCGACAATGGAAGAAAAAAAACAGAGCACAGAGGCGTTCATCATCGACCGACCAAGGATAGAAAACAAACCTTCAAAAACCACCCCCATCAGGCTCGAAAGGACTCCGACCATCCCCTACCACGCAAATCCGAAGTCCCAACCCATCAAATCCAGCATGCAACATTGAAGAGACGATGGAAAACGGGCAAGAAGGGGAACCCTACTCAGAGCGGCGAGGGAATCGTGAAAAAACGACTTCGACCACCACCTACCACGCAAATCCGAAGTCGTAACCCATCAAATCTAGCATGCAACATCGAAGAGACGAAGGAAAACGGGCAAGAGGGGGAACCCTATTCAGAGCGACGAGGGAATTGTGAAAAAAGGTTCAGATCTGGTGAAAAACACCAATCTAGAAACCGATAGAGAAGAGAGACGAAGAGATCCGCTTCAGGAAGAAGAGGGAGACGGAGAAGACGACCAACGACAGAAACCCTAGATCCAAAAGGGGGAGAGAAGCGACGATGAGAGAGAGAGAGAGAGATTACTATGCGAATTGAATAAGGAAAGCAGGCGTGAACACTGTGCGTAATGAATAAGAAAACCAGCGTGAAAATAAAACTTTCCCATCGTGTAAATTAATCAGCGGGCCAAACGGGCCCTAAGGGTTCTTCGCCCTATAACCTTTTCCAGTAAAAGGTCTTTTGGTCATTTTTCCCTCAAGACATGATTCACAAGGAGGTAGTGAAATATCTTCTAACTCATTTAGAAGTCCATTCTTTACCAGACGATCAATCCTATCGATGTTTATATGACCAAGTCTTAAGTGCCAAAGATAGGTATTGTTACTACTAGGAGAAATATGTCACCTTTTTCTTTGAGTAGTAGCAGTCTTAAACAACTCGGTGTTCATGATTGCTTTACTCTTGATTGGTCTTAAAACATATAAATTATTTTCCAGCAGTCTTAAACAAATTCCTTTTGATCTATGGAACAACATACGTATTATCTAATAATATGTATTTATTCTTACTGAAAAATAAATTGATGTTCCCCACTGCTATAGCTGAGACGACCTCTCCTGTTCTTACTTTGAGATTCATCTCACCAGCTTCAAGCTGTTGCCAGGAACTCATTCCTTTAAAAGAAGAACAAACATGGGTTGGTGACCCCTGAATCTAGTATCTAGGTAGACTCATCATTCTCCACTAAGCATGTTTCTAAGACAAGTAAATCATATTTACAGTCTTTGAAAATATTCCTTTTTGCTAGGCAGTGTTTTGTGTCATATTCATTATGAACATTTCTTAATAAATTAGAAATTGGGGAATGAGGACATTCCTTAGTTAAGACTAATCTTAGATCATCTATAACCGAAATCGTATTCAGGTTAGATTTCCCCGTTGAGTAAGTCTGTTCGGTTAATTTTTCGTTATTAAGCAGTGAGATAATAGAGGAGGACACTGCTGAAATTAAATTAACAACGACCGTATTAGTTATCTTTGCCTTAACCCATCACACGAGCAAACAATTGCATACAATCCAATCAATTTAGTAAAACAAACAATCATAGAACCCTAAGACTATTTATTTAGTTTTGCAACGATGTTTCAGAGGTTTAGAGCAACAACCACCGAAGGGTGATCAGCTACTCCTCCTTTAAAATGAGACACTTCTCAGCTAATTCTAATTCTGGAATAACTCATATTCCTATAGACATTAGTCACCGTTATTCGGTCAAGGATTTGTTAACACACTTAACTCATCCTCGTAAGTGTAACCCTCCCACTTTCAGATCCCAGAGGTGCGCACCAACAGGCTACCGAAGGGTGAGACAACTGTTGGTGATTAACCCAAGAGACCCTATCCCTTTCAGGAGTTCACGATGTTTTGAATCCTATGATCAGGCCCTCCGAAGGGATGGTCGCTCTAAGACGACACGTAGGCGGATCATAAGAATCTCACGGTGTGACCTAGGATTGGAGACCGAGGGATATGTTGACACGTGTCCCGCTCCCACTTACTATAGACACTTTCCCCATTCACCCTGATATTGACCCATGCAAACACTTTCCGAAGGGAGGCCACACCCAGGGCGACATGAAGCTGAGCATGAATCTCACGTTGTAAATATAGGGACGTAGGAGCAAAACTTGATCTCGTTTTGTAATTTTTCTCCCACTAAAATGTCCTACTGTATGTTTTAAAGGTTATTTAATTTAGATAAATTCGGCTAAGTCAATCTATCTAAATCTAATCCCATTATAACTCTTATGATGAGAATTTTATTGTAATGTTCTAGGTGAATTAAACTCTTTTAACGGACCTAGCAACATCGCATGCTAACATGACTATGGTTATTTCAACTCAGGCTCCAGGTCTGTTCCCAGGTAGCAGGTGTTCCGTAAACCGTCAGCTTAAATACCTCAAGCCTTAGACAGAACTTCACCGGGAGAGTTCCCTTTTAACCATAACAATGTAAAGTCTTTACTCTAAAGATCTAGGTGTATTAAACTCTTTTAATCAACCTAGTGACATTGCATGTTAACATTAAACTATGATTAATTCAACTCAGGTATTCCGGGTCAATTTCCCAAGTAGGAGGTGTTCCGTAAACCGTCAGCTTAAATACCTCCAGCCTTAGACAGAACTTCACCGGGAGAATTCCCTTTTAACCATAGCAATGTAAAGTCTTTACTCTAAAGATCTAGGTGAATTAAAACGAGTCAGTTCCCAGGTAGGAGGTGTTCCGTAAACCGTTATCTTAAGTACCTCCAGCCTTAAACAGAACTTCACCGGTAGAGTTCCCTTATAACCATAGTAATGTAAAGTCTTTACTCTAAAGATCTAGGTGAATTAAACTCTTTTAATTGACCTAGCGACATTGCATGCTAACATAACTGTGGTTAATTCAACTCAAGTTCCAGGTCAATTTCTAGGTAGGAGGTGTTCCGTAAACTGTCATCTTAAATACCTCCAGCCTTAGACAGAACTTCACCGGTAGAGTTCCCTTATAACCAATAGTTATGTTTGTCCTACTTAGTCATATTAAAACTATTTTAAAACTAAGCAAGACTTAATTCTAATCCTATTAGAATCAATGTGACCTTAGGTCTAATTAATTTTAACCATTTTAAAATTAATTCATTTACCTATGATCCTATGTTTGCATGCAATCTTTATTATAGGTTGACAGTTTCTAATCATTAATTTTATAACTCTTATAAATTTTAATGATTATCCCTATAATAAACTTTATTGGTTTAATTAATTAACAATCAAATTCAAATTAATCTATAAACCATAACATTTGCATTTCACGACTTAATATAACAATTATATATTAAATTATGGACGTGTCATGCTTATTGCAAATTGATTTTCATATTTTCTTAATATAACTCCTTATATCATGCAAATCATGAAAATTACCCAAGCATCCATAAGACATTAAATTAAATATAACTTTTTCTATTTGAGCTATATAATGTCATGCCACATGCTTATTGTATTTCATATATTTAACATAACCATTATATTAAATTACTCATGAAATTCATCCATCATGCATTAATATCATACATTATACCATTTATAATATATTAAAGTGCATGATCATGCTTAACCTAAGGTGGGATTTAATCTAAATGACATCCACAAAGCATTTAAATATCAAATGAACCGATAATTTGGCCCCTAGGATAAAATAAAGCAATAAATTACATTAATTTAGCATAATTTATCCTAATAAGTCTTCTACCTCCAGAATTGGACCAAAACGACCTGAACCGACCCGAACCATCTCGAACAGGCCTCCAAAAACTCAAACCAAGCCATCCCAGCACGAACCAAAGTCAACCCCTTGAACAGGACTGAACCAACTGTCTACACCACTTATAACTTGAAAATATCAAGTTATTAGGTGCCTAATTTAAGCTTATTGTGAGCCTCAAGAGAGTGAAAATACCCAAGTTTAACTCATTTATATGCTAGTTGCAGTAATATTATTTTATTGTATTAATGTGCTCATATTGATTATTATCTTTGAAATTCATACAAAACTGCACTAATTTTAATTTATTGTTGCACCAGGAAAAGCTTGGCCAATTATGAGCTAGAAGTATGGCACATGGAAGCTTATGCGCTAGAGCATGTCAACCTTGGAGCATGTTGAGCTAGAGCATGATGAGTTAGAAGCTTGGAGCATGATGAGCTAGAGCATTGATATTGAGTGGGGAGCAAGTTTGTGTTGAGTAGGGAGCAAGTTTGAGTAGGGAGCAAGTTTCCATCCAAGTTTGATCCTTTGGCTCCAAGTATGATCCTTTGGCTCCAAGTATTATCCTTTGGCTTCAAGTATTCCCCTTTGGCTCCAAGTAAGAGTAGATTATAAATAGATGGGAGGTGAAAGGAGAAAAACCCATCCAAGGATCCAAGGATCCAAGGCATTCTTAGATTTTTTTTATTGTATGCTTTTATTTTGTAGCATGAACTAATTTTTTTTTATCAAGGCTTAGCCTCGGCGCCCATGAGGCATTAAGGTTATTTTTGTATGCAATGCAATGAATCAATAATATTGATGCTTTCTACTTAAATGCGATAATTCTTTCATTACTAATATCCGTCTGATCAACTGATAAAGGTAGCAACATGATAAATCCCGAAAGGGTAATGCATGTGGAAATATCTAAGTAGAGCAAGATAATGCATTACATGTAGTCTAGTTGTGTTAGGAATAGCTCAGCTGCTTAGGATATTTCATGGATGAGTTTGAGTTGCTTTAGGTGTTGGGTTTTATGCCCTAAAACTCGTAGATAATGAATGTAAACAAATTTTATAATTGTATTTAATAAAGTGTTATTTAGTTTCTGCAATAAAATGTTATTGTTAAATATTGCACTATTTGACCCAAATCCAATAAATTAAGATCCAAGGTTGTTTGTATGTAACTTGAACTAGTATGTGAGGACACACGGGGATCGATGTTCAAGTAACAACCTAAAAGGTCTATAGTATAGGGATAAGGCTGGGTACCTTATCCTGGTGACACTATGGATACGACCCGCTTTGTATTATGATACAAACGCTATGATCCAACGCGTCCATGTAGTTGACATGCAAGTGGGGGTATCCTATGCAATGAGTTTGCATAAGACCGGACCGCGAAATAGTTAACCACTAACTGTAACACCGTTAGTTGGCTTGGTTTCTATTTCACTAGGATGACCTAGACAACTCAGTCTCAATCCTGAGTGGATTATGGACTCCTGTTCACGAGGAGTTGTCCTTTGATTTGTATGGGTGAGAGTGGCCAGCACGCCGACTCAATAAGCCTACCATTTTGGGGACAATACCGAGTGGGGAGCTAGGAACATAATCACACAAGATGGAATTCACTCCTTCCCGACTCTAGGGTAAGTAGAGGTGTGTTCCCTTAAGTGGTGTCTCCGGGACTTGAACAATGGGCCCAACCCTCTCTATGGCACGAGAGGGACTTCTGTTTGTTGGTTGGACCTCAAACAGGTTTTTCATTAGAGGAGCACTGGAGACTTAAGGACAAAGATGTAAACCAAGGGTAAAACGGTAATTTGACCCAGCTGGGATACGAACACACGTGTAGGACTGACTTGTAGTATTGGTCGATATCCGTGGACACAGAAATATTCTGCAGTGAGAAGAGTGCAGCTGAGGGTCTTTAGTGGAATGACCCACAATTAATGAATGGAGACTAACTTGGTTAATGAGTTTAAGTCGATTAGTCTCGTATCGTTGGAGCTTCTGATCTGTAGGTCCATTAGGTCCCACTAGTAGCTCATAAAAAGACTTGAACCAAACAAATATAAATTGTAAATTGAAAGTGTTCAATTTATTTGGGGAATCGTATAATGTATATTGATGCATTATAATATAAAGTTTATGAAACTTTATAATATAATTTTTGAATTAATTTCAAAAATTAATTCATGAGAGAAAATATTTGAAAAGTTCAAATAAATTTAATATGAATTGGATTCATATGAATTTTAATTTTAATAAAATCCCTAAGATTAAATATGTGATATTTAATTGGGTAATTAATTAATTATGGAATTAATTAATTATTTATTAAAATTAGATATTGTTCAGATAATAGATTTGAACTTATTCCTAGACCTTTAGCTATATATAGGACCCCTGGGGTGGGGTGAAAGGCATCCCATTGTCTCTCATTCTCTCAGAGATCTCTCCCAAAAGACTCCCACAAGTCTCCTGCTTCAAGAAGTCTTAGAGATATACTGGTGTAGCCGATTGGTGGTGTTTGCACAAGAGGGTTGCTGCGTTTTCAATCTTATTGGCAAGAAAAGGAGAATTGATCAAGGCTTTCTACAAAAGTAAGTTTTCTATGAAATCCTTGATCACTAGGATCAATCAAGTTGATCTCTTAGCATGTTTATAGCCTATGTACAGCCCATTAAATATAGATTTATTGCTGTAATATTTCACAAATTGTATTGGTATTTCAATTAGAATCTAAGACTTTGAGTAGGTTCGGTGATTCCTTCCGCTGCGCAGGGCTTTTATCCCTTCAATTGGTATTAGAGCCAACTCAGTTGTTCTTGATTTTAAATTGGAATTTGCTATTTGTTCTTGGTGGGATTTATGCATTATGAATGTTATGGTTTGCGTATAAATGGTTTCGATTAATTTGGCCATAGATTTACGTTTTCTTGAATGGTTCAATGTAAAGGCCCCTGCGTTTTTTTGGACATAATATGTAAATCAAGTCTCTTTAAGTCTGGGTCTAGTTTAGATTGAAGAACGATGAAGATCGGGACCAAATTTTGCCAAAAACAGCGGAAAACGGAGAAGAACAGCGGCTGGAACAGTGCAGAAATTCTAATTATTAAATAAAAAAAAGGGGCGAAAGTCAGGCTCGAACTCGCGCATGTAGGAAATTCACGCACTCCATCAACCACTGAAGCGACAACAATATTTTGATTACCATAACGGTTTGGTTAATTATATTAATTTCGTGCGCGGTCCAACTGAGGAGGCGTGGTTCCAAGCGGTTCTTTGACCGGTTCAGCGCGGTTCAAGCGAGATTTGACAGGTTCGTTGCCTGAGCAGCGGTTTTTGACTGGTTCAGTGGTTTTCTAGCTGGTTCAAGCGGTTTTGACCCATTTTTTTGCGGTTTTGACTCGGTTTGGACGGTTTTGGCACGTTTGGAGCGGTTTTGGTCCGATTCGGAGCTGCAGAAGGCTGTAATAGGATAAAATAGCTTAAATTATTGTAATTTATGTGCTTTATTTTATCCTAGGGGCCAATTAATCGGTTTATACGCTATTTAAATGCTTTATGGATGTCATTTAGATTTAAAATCCCACCTTAGGTTATAAAGCATGCTCATGCATTTTATATATATTATAATTAGTTATAATGTATGGATTGAAATGCATGGTTTATTTTCATGAGTTTTTAATATATAGTTGAGTTATATTAAAATCATGAAAAATGATAAGCATGATGCATACAATTACCTAGTTAAATATATATAGTTATATTTAATAAAATTGTTTGCAGCATGCTACTTTGATTTACCATTTTTGGCAATATTTTAATTGTTAATTTATTAATAATGGAAATCAAAGTTGCATTGGGCATGAAACATCCATAGTTTAATATAATTGTTATATTAATTTCATGCAATGTAAGGCAATATATATAGTTTTATTATATTAACTTGAATATGATTGTTAATTATTTTAAAACTATAGTATGCATGATTATAGGGCAAATCATTAAAATTTTGAATAGTTTAAAATTGATGATTAGAAACCGTCAACCTATAATAAAGTTTGCATGCAAACATAGGATCAGAGGTAAATGAATTAATTTTTAAAATGTTTAAAATTAATTAGACCTAAGATCTCGTTAATTCTAATAGGATTAGAATTAAGTCTTGCTTAGTTTTTTTTAAAAAATAGTTTTTACCTACTAAGTAGGACAAACATTACTATGATTATAAGGGAACTCTACCGGTAAAGTTCTGTCTAAGGTTGGGGGTACTTAAATTGACGGTTTACGGAACACCTCCTACCTGGGAACTGACTCGGAATACCGGAGTTGAATTAATCGTGGTTAAATGTTAGCATGCAATGTCACTAGGTTTATTAAAAGAGTTTAATACACCTAGATCTTTAGAGTAAAGACTTTACATTACTATGGTTAAAAGGGAACTCTCCCGGTTACGTTCTGTCTAAGGCTGGAGGTATTTAAGCTGACGGTTTACGGAACACCTGCTACCTGGGAACAAACCTGGAACCTGAGTTGAAATGACCATAGTCATGTTAGCATACGGTGTTGCTAGGTTTGTTAAAAGAGTTTAATTCACCTAGAACATTACAATTCTCATTATAATAGTTATAATAGGATTAGACTTAGATAAATAGAATTAGCCGGATTTATCTAGGTTAATAAACCCTAAAATGTACGGTAGGTCACTTTAGTGGGAGGTAAATTTTTTACTCCTACGTCCCTATATTTACAACGTGAGATCCATGTTCGGCTTCGTGTCGTTTTAGCGCGACCTCCCTTCGAAAAGTGTTTGCATGAGTTAATAACAAGGTGAATGGGGAAAGTGCCCATAGTAAGTGGGAGCGGGACACGTGTCAACGTATCCCTCGGTCGAGTCTTATGATCCGCCTGCGTGTTGTCTTGGAGCAACCATCCCTTCGGAGGGCCTGATCATAAGATTCGTAACACCGTGAACTCCTGAAAATGATAGGGTCACTTAGGCTAATTACCATCAGTTGTCTTTCCCTTCGGTAGCCTGTTGGTGCGTGCCTCTGGGATCTGAAAGTGGGAGGGTTACATTTACGAGGATGAGTTAAGTGTGTTAACAAATCCTTGACCAAATAACAGTGGCTAATGCCTATAGGAATATGAGTTATTCCAGAATTAGAATTAGCTGAGAAGTGTCTCATTTCAAAGGAGGAGTAGCTGATCACCCTTTAATGGTTGTTGCTCTAAACCTCTGAAACATCGTTGCAAAACTAAATCAATAGTCTTAGGGTTCTATGTTTGCTTGTTTTTTGCTAAACTAATTGGATTGTATGCAATTGTTTGTATTGCTCTTGTAATGGGTTAGTGCGATAAATAATCAAGTAATTTGTTATTGCAGCAATTCAATGATTAAATATGTGCATAGTCTTATGCCTATAACGGTGATTATACAACAAACTTAAACGATTAATTTGTGGCGAATATTTTAAGATTAGTCTTAACAGAGAAATGTTCTCATGCCCCAAATGTTTAATTCATTAAGAAGTGTTATTAATGAATGCGACACTAAGCCTTGCTCAGCCAAAGAAGACTTGTCCAAAGACAGTAAATTCGATTTACTAGTCTTGGAAGCGTAATTTGTGAAGAATGATGATTCTACCCGAATACTTGATTCATAGTCACAAATCACGTTTGTTCTTCTTATTGAAAGGAATGAATTCCTGGCAACAGCTTCGTGCTATTGAGATAACTCTCAAAATTTTGAATTAGAGAGGTTGTCTTGGCTTTAGCAATGGGGAACGTTAAGTTATTTTTCCCAGTGGGAGCAAATACATATTATTAGATAATGTGTATATAATTCCTAAGATCAAAAGAAATTTGATTTCTGTATCTTATTGGTTGGAACAATGTTACTCTTTACCTTTCCCTGCTAACGCAGTTCATTTCAAGAAAAGGAGTTAACTTTTGTTCAGCTGAACTGAAAAATAACATAAATGTTTTTAAGACTAATCAAGAGTAAGGCAGTCATAAACACTGCATTTCCTGAGGCTGCTACTACTCAAAGAAAAGAAAGGCAAAAGATTTCTCCTAAAGGAAATACCTTTCTTTGGTTCTTAAGGTGTTAGGCTGGTTTTGATCTCAATATGATTGGGAGCTTAGCCTAGAGTATACTTCTAAGTTAGTTAGAAGAACACTCTCTAATACCAATTAAGTCATGCCTTATGGGCAATATGACTGATAGATCTTTTATTGGAAAAGAACTAAAAGAGCCAAAGAGCCCTTAGAGCTTTTACATTTGGATCCTTGTGGTCTAATATGTTAAAGCAGTGGGAGGGCATGAATAATTCATCTATATTATAGATAATTATTCAAGGTATGTGTATCTCGACCTAATGCAACATAAGTCTAAAGCTCTTGATAAATTCAAAGTGGTTTGAGATTGAAGTTGGAAACTTGTTAGGTGAGATGATAAAAACACTTCGATCTGATCGAGGTGTAGAGTAGATGAGACTTGAGATTCCAATACTATTTGATAGAACATGGAATAACATCTTAACTACCCCTGAAGCACCTTAAGGAAACGGTGTACCAGATAGGAGAAATAGAACCTTATTGGATACGGTTCGATTCATTATGAGCTATGCTCATTTGCCTGACTCGTTTTGGGGTCATGCAGTATTGACTGTAGCACATATTTCGAACAACGTTCCATCAAAAGTGTTTCTAAAATATCTTTTGGATTGTGGATAAGACGTAAAAGTAGTTTACGTTATTCAACACACGTGCTTGTGGCTAACCCAAAAAGAAATTGGAACTCTGTTCAACAGTATACCTATTCGTAGGCTACCCCATGAAAACGAAAGATGTGGATACTTCTTCAATCTGCAAGAGAATAAAGAATTTGTACCGAAAAATGCAACATTCTCAGAAGAATACCGCATAAGAAATAATAAGCCACAAAGTGAGGTCGTTTTAAGTAAATTAACTGATGAAGCTACAAAAATATCAACAAGAGTTGTTGATCAATCGACAAGGGTTGTTGATGATTCTGGACCTTTAACAAGAGTTGTTGATAAGGCCAATACAACTGGTTAGTTACATCTATCTCAAGAGTTGAGAGTGCCTCAATGAAGTGGGAGGGTTGTTCTACAATCTGACCATTCCATGGACTTAATTGAAGCCCAGATCGTCATACCTGATGATGATTTAGAGGATTCATTGTCTTAGAGCAAGGCGATGAATGATGTTAATAAGAACCAATTGGATTAAAGTGATGGACCCGGAATTGAAATATGTGATTTCAATTCCATCTAGAATATTGTAGATCTATCTAATGGGGTAACTCCTATGGATTACAAATGAATCTACAAGAAGAAACGAGACATAATCTTATGGTTAGACTTATGGCAAAAGGGTTATACCCAGAGACAGGGGACTGTAAGAAATTCTTATCTCCTGTCGTCATGTTGAAGTCTGTCAGAACTCTTGTCCATTTAGAATGGATGTCAAGACTACCCTTTTGAATGGTAATCTTGAGAAGAGTATCTACATGTCTCAAGCAAAATGGTTCATTTAGCAAGATTAGAAGCAAAAGGGGTTTGCAAGCTTAAGTGATCCATTCATGGATTGACCTAAGCAATTCGATCTTGGAATATAAGATTTGATACTGTGATCAAATCTTTTGGCTTTGATCAAGAACATTGATGAATCTTGTCTTTACAAGAAGATCGTCAATAGTCCAGTAGCTTTATTAGTGTTGTATGTGATTGATATCCTAGTCATTGGGAATGATGTAGGTTATCTTACTAACTAGTAAAATAAGCTAGCAGCTCATTTCCAAATGAAAATTTGGGAGAAGCTAAAGTTTGTTCTTCGGATCCAAATCGTTAGGAATCGTAAGAACAAAAAGCTAGCCTTGTCTCCAGTGTCTTATATCTACAAGATGTTAGTTAGATATAAGATGCAGAATTCCAAGAAGGGTTCACTACCTTTCAGGTGCGGAATTCATTTTGTCTAAGAAACTGTTTCCTGAGACACCTCAAGAAGTTGAGAACATGAGACGAATGCCTTATGCAATAGGGATTGTCAGTAAGTATCTATTTAATCCAAGATTTGATCACTGGAAAATCGTTAAGAATATCCTCAAGTATCTGAGGAGAAAGAGGAACTATATGCTCGTGTATGGGACTAAGGATTTGATCCTTACAGGATACACTGACATGGATTTTAAGACTGATAAGGATATCTGTCTGACATAAAAGAATGGCTAGCGGCCCTATTCCAAATGAAAGATTTAGGAGAGGCTAAATATGTTCTTGGAATCCAAATAATCCGGGATCAGAAGAACAAAACGCTAGCCCTGTCTCAAGCAACGTATATTGACAAAATGTTGTCCCGATATTCGATGCAGAACTCCAAGAAGGGCTTATTGCTTTTCAAGCATGGGGTTCACTTGTCTAAGGAATAGTGTCCTAAGACACCTCAAGAGATTGAGGATATGAGACAGATTCCCTACACCTTCGCTGTGGGCAGCTTAATGTATGCAATGCTCTGCACGAGGCCTGACATCTGTTATGCTGTAGGGATAGTCAGCAGATATCAATCAGTATCCATGGTCAAACTTTACAAAGGAGCTATAGTGTGGCATAATTACAATCTTGACCATATAGGCCGAAAATATAGCTGCTTGTGAAGCAGCGTTAGAGACTGTAAGGCTTAGAAAGTTCTTGACTGATTTGGAATGCGTTCCAAATGTGAACTTGCCTATTAGACTTTATAGTGATACAGTGGTGCTGTGGCAAATTCATAAGAACTTTGCAGCCCAAGACAAGCAAGCACATTGAATTAAATTGAAATATTCACGAAGGCTCTCTCGGCTAAAGGGTATGAGGGTCATCTAGAAGGTCTAGGTCTCCGAGTTATGTACAAAGATGAAATCTAGGGCAAGTGGGAGAAATGTAATGGGTATAGTGATACCATTATGTAATGGATATAGTGATGCCCTAGTTTATTGTATTTGTACATTGTATATGTTTTATACATGTATTTATACACCCACTGCTGAATAGATTGTTGTACATCCCACTAAACTAGAGTTTTAGTTCAAGTGGGAGTTTGTTGGGTTTTATGCCCTAAAACTCGTAGATAATGAATGTAAACAAATTTTATACTTGTATTTAATAAAGTGTTATTTAGTTTCTGCAATAAAATGTTATTGTTAAATATTGCACTATTTGACCCAAATCCAATAAACTAAGATCCAAGGTTGTTTGTATGTAACTCGAACTAGTATGTGGGGACATACGAGGATCGATGTTCAAGTAACAACCTAAAAGGTCTATAGTATAGGGATAAGGCTGGGTACCTTATCCTGGTGACACTATGGATACGACCCGCTTTGTATTATGATACAAACGCTATGATCCAACGCGTCCATGTAGTTGACATGCAAGTGGGGGTATCCTATGCAATGAGTTTGCATAAGATCGGACCGCGAAATAGTTAACCACTAACTGTAACACCGTTAGTTGGCTTGGTTTCTATTTCACTAGGATGACCTAGACAACTCAGTCTCAATCCTGAGTGGATTATGGACTCCTGTTCACGAGGAGTTGTCCTTTGATTTGTATGGGTGAGAGTGGCCAGCACACCGACTCAATAAGCCTACCATTTTGGGGACAATACCGAGTGGGGAGCTGGGAACATAATCACACAAGATGGAATTCACTCATTCCCGACTCTAGGGTAAGTAGAGGTGTGTTCCCTTAAGTGGTGTCTCCGGGACGTGAACAATGGGCCCAACCCTCTCTATGGCACGAGAGGGACTTCTGTTTCTTGGTTGGACCTCAAACAGGTTGTTCATTAGAGGAGCACTGGGGACTTAAGGACAAAGATGTAAACTAGGGGTAAAACGGTAATTTGACCCAGCTGGGATACGAACACACGTGAAGGACTGACTTGTAGTATTGGTCGATATCCGTGGACACAGAAATATTCTACAGTGAGAAGAGTGCAGCTGAGGGTCTTTAGTGGAATGACCCACAGTTAACGAATGGAGACTAACTTGGTTAATGAGTTTAAGCCGATTAGTCTCGTATCGTTGGAGCTTCTGATCTGTAGGTCCATTAGGTCCCACTGGTAGCTCGTAAAAAGACTTGAAGCAAACAAATATAAATTGTAAATTGAAAGTGTTCAATTTATTTGGGGAATCGTATAATGTATATTGATGCATTATAATATAAAGTTTATGAAACTTTATAATATAATTTTTGAATTAATTTCAAAAATTAATTCATGAGAGAAAATATTTGAAAAGTTCAAATAAATTTAATATGATTTGGATTCATATTAAATTTAATTTTAATAAAATCCCTAAGATTAAATATGTGATATTTAATTGGGTAATTAATTAATTATGGAATTAATTAATTATTTATTAAAATTAGATATTGTTCAGATAATAGATTATAACTTATTCTTAGAACTTTTCCTATTAGGAAAACGTCTTGGTCTTTACCTATATATAGGACCCCTGGGGTGGGGTGAAAGGCATCCCATTGTCTCTCATTCTCTCAGAGATCTCTCCCAAAAGACTCCCACAAGTCTCCTGCTTCAAGAAGTCTTAGAGATATACCGGTGTAGCCGATTGGTGGTGTTCGCACAAGAGGGTTGCTGCGTTTTCAATCTTATTGGCAAGAAAAGGAGAATTGATCAAGGCTTTCTACAAAAGTAAGTTTTCTATGAAATCCTTGATCACTAGAATCAATCTAGTTGATCTTTTAGCATGTTTATAGCCTATGAACAACCCATTAAATATAGATTTATTGCTGTAATATTTCACAAATTGTATTGGTATTTCAATTAGAATCTAAGACTCTGAGTAGGTTCGGTGATTCCTTCCGCTGCGCAGGACTTTTATCCCTTCATTAGGGATAATTCAACCGCTTGCAAGCATATAGAGAACTGATTAAACGCATGAATTAAGCAATAAGAATACTCTTAGTTCATTGCATGTGTAATACCGGAAGGGAATCACATGTTTATTTCTCGCTTAGGCATCAGTATTCTGTCAATTCATTGTTATGCGCTACATTAATATCTTATCTGCCGCATGTGGTTGCTGTGGTGAAAGTCTTGATAGCTCATCACCCATTGTTTTTCCTCTAACGCATTAGTTTATGTTTTATATTATCGCATGTTTACTTCACCGCATCTCAATCTCTTTTGTAATTCCTAAACGCCCATGCATTAGAATATGATTTAAGGAAAGACACTTTTACTATTTGCCTCTACCCTGTGGATTCGACCCTGGAATACTCCAGGTATTACTTGGTAGTGCATAATTTATACTTGGATTAATGCACAACAACGACATATTCTTTAGTTAATTCAAGATAATTAGAAGCAATTATATTTCCAATCAAGTTTTTGGCGCCGTTGTCGGGGAAGGCAACAGTAGTTCAGAACGTTTTTTTATTATTTCTAATTTTGTGTATTGTGTCATTACAACCATCTGACTTGAGTGGGTCTTTTTCAGGTGTGTTAGGTGTGTACCTAAGAAATGGATGTACTAAACCCACAAATTCCTCCAGTTAATCCAATACAATTGGCTGATGACCGAGGACATGGTATTAGAGACTATGCAGCCCCAAGGATGTGCAATTTCAACCCTGGAATTGTACGTCCTGTGCTCAACACAGAAAGGTTTGAACTTAAGCCTATTATGTTTCAAATACTGACTGCAGCAGGACAGTTTGGAGGAAGTGCATCAGAAGATCCTCACTCTCATCTAAAATCATTCCTTGATATTTGCAACAAATTCATTATTCCAGGAGTCACCTCTGAGCAGCTTCAAGTCATACTATTTCCATATTCGCTACGGGATGCTGCTAAGGTATGGTTAAATCAGCAACCTGCAAATTCCATTGCTACATGGAATGTCTTAGTTGAAAAGTTTTTGGAGAAATATTTCCCACCAACGGCTAATTCCAGATTGCGCAAGGAGATTATAACTTTCTCACAACAAGAGGATGAGTCACTGAGCGATGCATGGGAACGATTAAAAAATCTTTTACAAAGATGCCCTCACCATGGGCTACCTCATTGCATCCAACTAGAAACTTTTTATGTGGGATTGAATAAAAATTCTCAAGTGTTGGTAGATTCCTCGGCCAATGGAGCATTGCTAAGAAAGACATATGATGAGGTGCATGAAATCCTTAACCGCATCGCGAGGAACAATTATGAATGTGGATCAGTTGAAGACAAAAGGAAGTACCCAATGAAGACAAGTTCTGGAAGTTTTGAAGTGGACCCCATGACAGCTGTTAACACAAAGATCGATGCGCTAACCACACGAATGGACGAATTAGTTGCAAATCAAGCTCCCATTGTAGTGCATCTAGCTACGTTAGGATGTGCCATCTGCGGCGGTAACCACACGTATGATCAGTGCCCATCAAATCCGGAATCATTTTTCTATGTGGGACCCCAAGGCAACGCACGAAATAATCCCTTTCCAAACACCTACAATTTCGTTTGGGGAAATCATCCAAGTTTCTCATGGAGTGGTAATGTTGGCACATCAAAGCTACTGCAGCAGCAAGGGAGTAACAATTTTGACCCTCAACTCTTTAACTCTAATAATGATCAAGTTTTGCAGGGACCATTCCAAGGAAATTTCCAGCGCAACAACAATGCAAGCAGTGGAGACTCTGGCGCATCATCTTCTAACTCACTAGAAAACATGATGAGAGACTTTATGACCAGCCAAAAGGAGTATATGGCAAAGAATGATGCGTTAGTGCGAAGCCAGGCCGCATCACTCAGAAACCTTGAAGTTCATTTGGGGCAATTAACATCAGAACTGAAGAACAGGTCAGTAGGAACTCTTCCAAACAACATTGAAGCGCCAAGAGGAAAAGAGCAGTGCCATGCGTTAACCTTGTGCGATGATAAACAAGTTCCTGAAGGTGTTTATATAACACATGCGGAAGCAATTTTAGGATCGGAGGCACTTAACTACATTAATTTTAGAAAATGAAAACATGTTGTCCAAATACTGTTAACAGAGAGTAGAATTTGTACCAATCTTTTGGAGACCAATTCAGCAATTCCTTTTGATTCCTTTGATCACGAACGGTGTGTGGACCACCTCTAGTGTCTTCCCCGCTGTCCTCCGGCCTTAGAACGACTTGTGGGAGTCTATGGTGATAGCGATTGGAAGGGATATGCTTGAACACTACAAGCTTTTAGAGAGAATTGAGAGAGTGAGGTTGAGAGTGAATTTTGGCAGCATAACATTACTCCAAAATTCCATACTTCTCCATCTTCTAATCCCCTATTTATATAGGATTTTCATGCATCATAGATTCACCAATGTAAGACACATGGAGAGGAGAATGACCTTAGTGGATTCAAGGTGTTCTATGGAGATTACATGCAAGATTGCATGTGGGAGGTGTTATTCCACTTTCTTCATCCATGCAAGAGTGGATTTAGCTGTGTAATTCCACTATCTCCATATATGCAAGAGTTAATTTCTACTCTTGGATTTAACTTAAAATGCAATTCTCAATTGCCTTTCAAATTATCAATTAATTGAACTATTTCAATTAATCATTGATGACATGCAAAAATGTCATCATTTTCCTATTAATTTTAGCTAGTTTTATGCATGAATTGTGTGCTTTAATGCCATTTTCTGTTTAAATTTCAGAAAACCGAGTCAAAGAAGAAAAATAAGATTTTTGAGAGAATTTGGATGATTTTGGAGACTTTTTGAGCAATTTGAAGAAGTTCATTGTTGATCCAAGTCCAAAAGCCCAAGAAGAATGAGTTAGAAGCCCAAATTCTTTAATTCCAAGCCTTAAAGTATCAAGTTGGGTCAAGAAAAGAGCCCAAGATCCATTACATGAAGCATTTGGGCCAAAAGAAAGTTGGAGGCCCAAAAATTGAGTCAAAATCGGGCCATTCTAGAAGATCTAGGGCCTAGCGTCGCGACGCTAGGCCGAAGCGTCTCGACGCTAGGCAGCTATGCGGAAAGATCCAGAAATGGGGTAGCGTCGCGACGCTGTCCATGTAGCGTCGCGACGCTGCGACGACTTGGAGCCCAAGAAAAGATGACGTCAGAGCGTCGCGACGCTGTGACGTAGCGTCTCGACGCTACGCCTGTTGGGAGCCTATAAAAGGGGCCATTTGCATCTAAGTTTTGTGTGCCAATTTCTGGGTTTTCACCCCATTCTAGAATCCACACTAAAATTGGGGATTTTTGGGAGACTTTTGGAGCTTTGTTGAAGATCTTTGGAGCTCGGGATCGAAGGAGGTCGCCGCGGGATCGAGGAGATCGACACTTTTATGAGCATTTCTCTTCCCTTTTCCTTTGTGTTTTAGTTTCTAGAATTGTTGTGATTAGGAATTATTGAATTTTAGTGATTATGAGTAGTAAATTCCTAAATTCGATGAGATTGATTTAGATGTTGAACTTTTGCGTGATTAATGAATTTATTTGGTTTAATTGTCATTATTGTTCATTTGTGCATTTTGTCCGTAATGCTTTTAATCAACTAATCACTGATTAAATGAATCGTTACTAAGTGGAGACTCGACGGAGAGAAGCTTAGACTAGAACTGAATGCATGACTAATGTTATTTACCCAGGTGACACGGGATAGAATAAATAACGTTAGAGGTTGTACTGAAGGGTCGTAATGCCATGCTAAAAATTAAAGAGGAGACCGAAAGGAAATTCTTTATTGAAAGGTATGAGATAGGAGGAGACCGACAGGAGAGTCCTTGAAATTAGGCTTCTAGACTTATGAATCAAATTATTAGTTAATCCATATTAGTTAATTGATTAAGCATTAAAGGTCCAATTGATGAAATCAACCACTCTTGAATTATCCCACCAAATTGTGTCTCCATTTATCTTTTGCTTTCTAGATTAGCTTTTTGTATTCTTGTTGGCATTAGATTTTGTTCTCTAAATAAAGCTAAGCAAGATTATTCGTGGTAATTAATTGAATAAATCCAATCCCTGTGGAGACGATACTCTATACTCAAAATCACTATATTACTTGTGACGACCCGTACGCTTGCAGTAATCGGATAATCGTTAGCAACAATCATGTGACATTAATCAAATTAATTCATATCACCTAATTCAATCCACTTGTAAACCCGAGACTTCTCTAGGATCATTTTCTCTTGTCATCTCTTGTTGGGATTACTAAGTTAAAAGAAGAAAGGAAAGAAAAGAAAAGGAAAAGGAAAAGGAAAATGGAAGGAAAAGAAAAAAAAAAAAGAGAAAAGAAATCAGCAAAGAAAAAAAAAAAGAGAAAAGAAAGGAAGTGGAAATGGACAGCACAAAGCCCACCACCGACAACCACATTTTTCAGCCCAATTTCATTTCATTTCTCCATCATTTTCCATTCAAACTTTCAGAGCACTTTGAGGAGAGAGTGAAGGAAGAAGAAGGAGAAGAATTTCGTGGTTTGAGGTTGAAGAAGATAGGAAAAAGTTCATGCAAAGCCAGCCATTGCAGAATCTGGGTGCAAACTGTCAACCTCTGTTTTTTTATTCGGTTTGAGCTACACAGAAGGAATCAAGAGGTGAGGTTTGATTTTCTTGAAATTTAGTTCATTTTATAACAAATTTCATGAAGGAAGCTTGACCTAAATCGTATGAGAAGTGGATGGTTTTTGGAATGGAAAACAGAGCACAGGATTTTCGAGCAAAGCAGGAGGATCTCTGGTTTTCTCTGATGTTTTGAGCATTCTGGGGTTTACAAGTTGAATCAGAAGCTCTATTTGGTATGGTTGGAAAGCTTATTCAATTATCTACAACTTTCATGAATAATTCGTGAGCCAAAAATGACTTTAAGTAGGTTTAATTTCAGGAGGAAGATAAAGGGTAACACAGAACCTCGAATCTGTGTTGTCTGACTTCGGGGCATTTCTGGACAAATTGGTTGGGAATATCGTTTTCATTTCTTCCGGTAAGTTGTAGAGTGTTCGAAAATGAAGAGTTTGATGTGTATTTCATTAATTTTGGTTCCGTATTGAGGAAGTTATGGGTATTGGAAGTTAGGGTATAGAATCTGGAAAATCTGGAGAGTAGAGTGTGAATGTGATTCTTAATCCAATTGTTTAAAAATTCATGAGCATGGAAAGACAAAGCTATCTATGGTTCTAATGCTCGGTTTTGGTTATTTGACAGGCCAAGAGGAAATAGGTCGAGTCTACAAACCGGGGAACTAGATAAGACTGTGAGTGACAAAATGAATTTCGAAAATGTTCTTAAACGGTTGTTCATGATTATATGTTTTATATGCTTTACCATGAATGATATATGATTTTTATGAACGGTTTCAAGCATGAGTTTTGAGCTCAGATTTTCTAATGAGGTTTATATACGAGCACGTGTCTAATGACTTTATGAAAAATAGCTGAAACGATATCTTTTAAAGTAAAGTTTGGATTAGCAAGTACTTTTAAACGATTTCCAGTTTTTCATGAGCAAGCTGAGTAAGCTTAAGTTTTACGAAAGATAACGATAAGCAGGCATGTTTTAATGTTTTCATGTGATTTTCTGAGATTTCTATTGACTACATGACTGAGATATTGAGCCCGAGGCTATATGGTACCGTGTGCACACAGGTTATATTCCGTTGTTGACGTTGAGTGTACTCCGTGACAACGATGCTGTCGTGAGTGCTGGGCGGGCCCCACTACGACAAAGACGATGGGAGTGCTGGGCGGGCCCCACTACATCGTAGGACTAGTAAACGTTGGTTGTACTGGGCGTGCCCTACACAACGTAGATCGGTCATGTTAGTTAAAACGTTTGATGTACTTGATATGCCTTGCTAGATTTTTAATGACGAACTTGCGAGATATTTTAGAAAGCCTTTTTCATTACACGTTTATGTTAAACGCTTTGATTGAGCATATTTATACGTTTAAAGGTTTATCACGTGTTTGACTTCCGGATTTAGAGTTTTAAAGTTAGTCACTCACTGGGCTTCGTAGCTCATCCTTTCAAAATGTTTTTCCACTTTCAGGTAGAGATCGAGCTCCCGGTGCCTGATACACTGCCAACGTCTGCTGAAAGTTCTAGATCAAGCTCCAGTACGTGGTTGAAGTTGTATATTGAGTCCGTTCATATTGTAAATGTTTTGTAAGGGTTGTATAATATCGTCCTAGAGGTCGTGGATGTATAACCCTAGTTGTATATGTTTTGGTCGTGATATCTATATCAGGTTACTTTCCAAACCAGGTTATGTCAGGGCTGCACCATGTGTATGTTGAAAGGTTTCCGTGGATTCTGCTGTGTGGTGTTTCATATAGAATGTTTTATATCTATGATTAGTATGTTTATCAGGTTCAGCGTTTCAGTAGGGTCAACAGGGATCGTTAGAGGTGACGATGTCTGTTGGCTTCACGCCGTCTTTCGGGCTAAGCTAGCAGGTGGTCCGGGAGGGGGTGTGACACCACTAATCTTGAATTTCCATGATTAATAGTTTAATCCATAATTAAACTATTGTGTTGATAATATCGTATATAATCGACACTAATTCCCTAAACCTAATTTCAACGATTCAAACTTTCCTATCACTATGTCTAAGGTATAATTCGTATGAGCTAGCAGGGGGACCTAATGGACCTACAAATCATGGGCTCCAACGATTCGAGGTTAATCGGCTAATCTCATTAACCTAGCTAACCAACATTCGTTAACTACCGGGACACTCCACTATAGCCCTGTAGTTGCACTCCCCTCACTGTAGATATATTTCTGTCCACCTGATATAACCATGATTAGTAAGTCGATCCTTCACAGGTTGTTCGTAACTATAGCTGGGTCAAATGTCCATTTTACCCCTATAGTACTTCTTGTTCCTTAAGTCCCACTGATCCTCTAATGAACAATTGGTTTATGGTCCAACCAACAAATGAGTCCCTCTCGGGCCAATGAGAGGGTGGGATCCCTTTGTTCAAGCCCCGGATACAACACTTAAGCGAACAACCGCTCTACTATCCCTAATTCGGGTAGGAGCGAATTCCTTCTTGCAGAACTATGTCCCCAGCTATGTACCCATTCCTATCCCTGAAATGGGAGGCTTATTGAATCTGTGATGCTCAGCCACTCTCACCCATGCAGATCTAAGGATAAGTCCGAATAAACAGGAGTTCATAGTTAGCTCAGGATTAAGATCAAGTTACCTAGGTCATCACATGAAATAGTCAGTCTTGTCAGTAAACGGCATTATAAAGCAAGAGTGACTTATTTCTCGGTCTTGGTCTTATGCAAACTTATTGCATAGGACACCCCCACTCGCATGTCTCTACATGGACGATTTAGGATCACATCGTCTGTACTATCTACAAAGTGGGCCACGTCTCATAGTGTCCCCAAGATAAGGTACCCAGCCCTATCCCTATACTATAGACCGTTTTGGCTATTACTCGTGCCTGATCCACTTTTATGTCTCTACATAAAGCTCAAGTGTTCATCCTATAGCCAGGGATATTAGTTTATTAGATTTGGGTTATTTAACGTGCAATTTACTTATTCAGTAACGACTTTACTGAATGAATCTCGACAACGACTTTATCGATCAAGTATATAATTCGTTTAACATTCACTATCTACGAGTTTTAAGGCACCAATCCCAAAAATCTCCCACTTGAACTAAAACTCTAGTTTAGTGGGATGTACTATAATCCATAACAGCAGTGGGTGAATAAATACTTGTATTAATAACAGAGTAAAAATACAATAAACTAGGGCATCTAAATACCCAGTATACTAAGGCATCGATATACCGGTTACAATTCTCCCACTTGCCCTAGATTATTTCCCGTACATATCTCGCAGACCTAGACCTTCTAGATGACTCTCGAACACTTTAACCGTGAGAGCCTTCGTGAATGGATCAGCAATGTTGTGCTCCGACGCTATCTTCGTGACGATCACGTCTCCTCGGTGCACAATCTCCCTGATGAGATGGTATTTCCTTTCGATGTGCTTGCCTCTCTTATGGCTGTGAGGTTCCTTTGAGTTTGCAACTGCACTGCTATTATCACAGTATAGGGTAATAGGCAGATGCATATTTGGAACGACTTCCAAGTCAGCCAGGAACTTTCTGAGCCATACTGCCTCTTTCGCTGCTTCGCAAGCAGCTACATATTCGGCCTCCATGGTCGAGTCTGCAATCCATCCCTGCTTGATGCTACACCATACTATTGCTCCTCCATTCAGAGTGAATATTGACCCCGATGTAGATTTCCTCAAATCTTTATTGGTTTGAAAGTCAGAATCAGTGTATCCTGTAAGGATCAAATTCTTAGCGCCATACACGAGCACATAGTCCCTCTTCTCCTAAGATACTTGAGGATATTTTTCACGGCTGTCCAGTGATCGAATCCTGGATTGGATTGATATCTACTGACAACCCCTACTGCATAACAAATGTCAGGCCTTGTACACAACATGACATACATTAGGCTGCCTACTACAGAGGCATAGGGAATTCGTCTCATGTCCTCAACTTCTTGAGGTGTCTGAGGACACTGTTCCTTAGACATATTAATTTCGTGCCTGAAAGGTAATAAACCTTTCTTGGAATTTTGCATCTTATATCTAACCAACAATTTGTCGATATAAGACGCCTGAGACAGGGCTAGCGTTTTGTTCTTTCGGTCCCGAACAATTTGAATCCCTAGAACATATTGTGCCTCACCCAAATCTTTCATTTGGAATTGAGTTGCTAGCCATTGTTTAATGTCAGTAAGATAACCTACATCATTCCCGATGAGTAGGACATCATCCACATACAATACTAAGAAAGCTACGGAGTTGTTGATGATCCTTTTGTAAACACAAGGCTCATCAACATTTTGTTCAAAGCCATAAGATTTGATCGCAGTATCAAATCTCATATTCCAGGATCTAGACGCTTGTTTCAATCCATAAATGGATCGTTTAAGATTGCAAACTTTTTGCTCTTGATCCCGAGCAATGAACCCCTCTGGCTGAGACATGTAGATACTTTCCTCAAGATTGCCGTTCAGAAAAGCAGTCTTGACATCCATTTGTCTTATTTCATAATTATAAAATGTGGCAATGGATAAAAGAATCCGAATCGACTTTAACATGGCAACAGGGGAGAAGGTTTCCTCATAGTCAATCCCCTCCCGCTGGGTAAAACCCTTTGCCACAAGTCGTGCTTTAAAGGTCTGTACCTTTCCAAAAACGTCTCGTTTTCTCTTGTAGATCCATTTACACCCTATGGGTCTAACCCCTTCAGGTTGATCTACAAGATCCCATACTGAATTAAAATGCATGGACTCGATTTCCAAGTCCATGGCTTTAATCCACTCGTTCTTGTCAACGTCATCCATTGCCTGTTTAAAGGTTAATGGATCCTCGATCCCGCCATCAGGTATGACGACTGGAGTTTCAGTTAAACCCAAATAGCGATCAGGCTGTCTAACAGCTCTCCCACTACGTCGAGGTTCTCTTATTTCTTGAGAAGGACGCGATTGACTCGAGTGGATTGCCATATTTCATAATTATAAAATGTGGCAATGGATAAAAGAATCCTAATCTACTTTAACATGGCAACAGGGGAGAAGGTTTCCTCATAGTCAATCCCCTCCCGCTGGGTAAAACCCTTTGCCACAAGTCGTGCTTTAAAGGTCTGTACCTTTCCAAAAACGTCTCGTTTTCTCTTGTAGATCCATTTACACCCTATGGGTCTAACCCCTTCAGGTTGATCTACAAGATCCCATACTGAATTAAAATGCATGGACTCGATTTCCAAGTCCATGGCTTTAATCCACTCGTTCTTGTCAACGTCATCCATTGCCTGTTTAAAGGTTAATGGATCCTCGATCCCGCCATCAGGTATGACGACTGGAGTTTCAGTTAAACCCAAATAGCGATCAGGCTGTCTAACAGCTCTCCCACTACGTCGAGGTTCTCTTATTTCTTGAGAAGGACGCGATTGAATCGAGGTGCCAGCATCATCAACAACTCTTGTTGATGTTTCTGTAGCTTCGTTAGAAAGTTCACTTAAAACGACTTTACTTCGTGGCTTGTGGTCTCTGAGGTGGTCTTCTTCTAGGAATGTTGTATTTGTCGATACAAGTACTTTATTTTCCTCTGGATCGAAAAAGTATCCACCTCTCGTTTCTTTGGGATAGCCTACAAATAGGCAAAATCTAGAACGAGGTTCTAATTTCTTTGGGTTTGCCTCTAGCACGTATGCAGGACATCCCCAAATTCTGAAATGTCGTAAACTAGCTTTACGTCCTTTCCAGAGCTCAAATGGTGTTTTAGAAACACTCTTTGAGGGAACTACGTTCAAAATATAAACTACAGTCTCTACTGCATAACCCCAAAACGAGTTAGGCAACTGACCATAACTCATCATCGAACGAACCATGTCCAACAAGGTTTTGTTTCTCCTTTCTGATACACCGTTTTGCTGAGGTGTACCAGGGGCTGAGAGTTGGGACATAATTCCATGCTCTATCAAATAGTCTTGAAACCTCGAGTCCATATACTCTCCACCTCGATCGGATCGAAGTGTTTTTATCGTCTTACCTAATAGGTTCTCAACCTCGGCCTTGTACTCTTTGAACTTTTCAAGAGCTTTGGACTTATGATGCATCAGGTAGAGATAGCCATACCTTGAATAATCATCAATGAAACTGATGAAATATCCATACCCTTCTCGAGCTCTAATGTTCATTGGTCCACAGAGGTCCGAATGTATGAGCTGTAGGGGCTCTTTGGCACGATAACCTTTTCCGGTAAAAGGTCGTTTTGTCATCTTGCCCTCAAGGCATGACTCACAAGGAGGTAACAAGTCGTCTTCTAACTTGTTTAGAAGTCCACTTTTGACCAATCTCCCAATCCTATTGAGGTTGTTATGGCCTAACCTCAAGTGCCAGAGATAGGTCTCTTGAGAAACTCTTCGTTATTTAGGTTGAGTCTCTGCAGTTTTAAACATCTCATGATTTAAAATAGCTATAGACTCAATTGGTCTTAAAACATACAATATATTCTCCATGTTTGTAGAGCAAACATCAATACCTCTTTTAGTTATGAACGCTTCATTAACAGAAAAAGAAATTGAATAACCTTGTTCAATTAAACAAGATAAAGAAATCAAATTTCTTTTAATTTTTGGAACTATGTACACATTATCTAATATCATGTAACGTTCCTTGGTGAAGAATAATTTTATGTCTCCCACTGCAATAGCCGAGATGACTTCTCTTGTTCCGACTTTAAGAGTCATCTCTCCAGCTCTTAGCTGTTGCCAGGAACTCATTCCTTGAAATGAAGAACATACGTGATTAGTGGCACCTGAATCGAGTATCCAGGCAGAATCGTCGTTTTCCACTAAACACATTTCCAAGACTAATAAATCGTATTTAGAGTCGTGGATCATGTTTTTCTTGGCTAAGCAGTTAGTATGAGGAAATTCCTTAGTTGAGACCAAACCTAAATTGTTTGCCACGTGTTTATCGTTCAAGTTAGTATTCTTAGTCGTATGTACTAAACCGTTTAATTTGGCATTCGACAAAGCACATACGATTTTCGACATATTGCTGAAACAAACAAATTAATTCGTATTAGAAACTTGCACTAAACCCATTATACATATTATCCAATCAGATTTAGCAAAAACAATCATTGACCCATATGAACAATTGATTTATGTTGCAACGATACTTCAGGGGTTTAGAATAACCGCTATCGTAGGCCATTCAGCTACTCCTCCTCTGAATCGAGACAATCTCGGCCAATTACTATTACCAGAATAACTCTTACTCCAATAGTTATTAGCTAACATTAATTCGGTCAAGACAATCTTGTAAGTGTTACCCATCATTTTCAGATCACAAAGGACGGCCCCAACAATGCCACCGTAGGGAAGAGCTAATGTTGGGAATGGCCCTAGGAAACCCTATCCATTTCTGGAGTTTGCGTTGTTTCGAATCCTTTGCGCAAGCCCTCTGTAGGGTGATCGCTCCCAGGGCGACTCGCAGACGGCGCATGGGAATCTCACGGTGCAACCTAATGGTGGAGACCGCAGGATACGTTTGACACGTTTCCTTCACCCACTTACTATGAACACTTTCCCCATTCACTTTGATATTAACCCATGCAAACACCATCCATAGGGGGACGCTCCCAGGGTGCCTCGAGGCCAAGCATGGATCTCACGGTGTGAACACAGGGGAACGTGAGAGTAGAAACTTAATATGAATATTTCGTTTCTATACTTTTCCTCCCACTAAAGTGTCCTAAGGTTTTAGGGTCTATTACTTAGGTAAATTCCGGCTAAATGAATCTATCTAAGTCTATGCCTTATTAAACAAGGTCTTTACACTAATGTCTAGGTGAATTAAACTCTTTTAATTACCTAGTGACATTGCATGCTTAATAAGACTATGGTTAATTCAACTTAGGTTCCGGACCATTTGCCGGGAGAGTTCTCTTATAACCAAGGCCTTATGTCCTACTTAACCATATTTTAAATCTATTAAAATACTAAGTAAGACATTTTCTAATCCTATTAGAAACGATGATCTTAGGTCTATTTAATTTTGAACCGTTTAAAAATATGTCATGATCCTAAGATCCCATGTTAGCATGCAACTCTTTGTTATAGGTTGAACGGTTTCTATTCATTAACTTTTATAACTCTTATAACTTTTAATGAATTAGCCCTATAACATGCTTTCTAATGGTGATTTAAAGCATATAAAAATCAAACATTCAAGTTATATAAAGCACCATTTAGAAACATCCTATGTCTAGGTGTGTATAACTCTTTATACTACTATGTCTAGGTGATAACTCTTTAAAACCTCACATAACTCACGCATGCTCATAAAACTTGGGTTAACCTAACTCAAGTACCGATTCGATGCCCAGGTAGGAGGTATTCCGTAAACCGTCAACTTAAATACCTCCAAGCCTTAGACAGCATCTTATCGGGTGAGTTCTCTTGTAACCTTAGCTTTACAAGATCTCGACCTAATCTATGCAAGTTGATCGATTTGGAGGTTCGTTAACCTAAGTGAGCATACATTTATCTTGTTATAGATTTTAAGTCTATCTCGGTTTATAACGCTTATAACTAACGAAAAATCCATAACTAGCTTTATTTGAATATAATCATTATAAACAAGCTAAGGAAGTTTCATGCTAAATGCTTGGTTCATTTTCATTTTTTTAATATAACATTTATATTAACTAATCATAAATGAAATTAAACCATCCAACATGCATCTCCTAAATTAATATAACTATTATACTAATTTCATGAAACTTTATTCATGCATTCAATTAATATCATAACTCTTATAACATATTAATTAATGCATGATTCATGTTTTCCTATGGTGGGATTTTAAATCTAAATGGCATACATTAAGCACATAAAATACTATTTAATTAAAACATACATTCAATAATGCATAATTAATTAAATTAACTAAAGTGAATTGGTTTTGGGATATGTATCGTGCAATTTACTTATTCAGTAACGACTTTACTGAATGAATCTCGACAACGACTTTATTGATCAAGTATATAATTCGTTTAACATTCACTATCTACGAGTTTTAGGGCACCAATCCCAACAGTTCCAAGCAATACAGCTACTCATGCGCCAAAAGATGCAGTAGTAAATTCAGAAGATCCAAAGAAGTGTCTTGAAGAACCCAGCGAGGCTAAATCAAGCAAGGAAGGCGCTGTGAAGGAAAAAGAAGAAGAGCCATCAGCGCATGAAGAACCTGCCGCATACAAACCACTTATTCCCTTTCCACAACGTCTACAAAAAAAGAATGATGACACAAACTTCAAAAAAATTCTGAACGTGCTGAAGCAGTTGCATATCAACATTCCCCTAGTCGAGGCACTTGAAAAAATGCCAAGCTACGTGAAGTTCTTAAAGGACATCCTTTCGAACAAACGCCCGTGGAGAGAATTTGAGATCGTTGCGCTAACAAATGAATGTAGCGCGATCCTCAGTAGCAAAATTCCCCCAAAATTGAAGGACCCAGGAAGCTTCACTGTTCAATGTTCCATTGGAGGAATTGATGTGGGGAGAGCCCTATGCGACCTTGGCGCAAGCATTAACTTAATGCCCTTATCAGTATTCAAGCGCCTTGGTATTAGAGAAGCGCGTCCAACAAAAATCACTCTCCAGCTCGCAGATAGGTCAGTGGTGCATCCAGAAGGAAAAATTGAAGATGTACTGGTAAAAGTAGATAAATTTATTTTTCCGGCTGACTTTATCATTCTTGATTATGAAGCAGATAGAGAAGTCCCAATCATTTTGGGAAGACCTTTCTTGGCTACCGGACAAACTTCGATAGATGTGTAGAAAGGCGAGCTGACCATGCGGTTCAATGACGAACAAGTAACTTTTAATGCCTTCAACCCATTAAAAGTCTCTGATGAAGTAGTAGAGTGCAAAGCGTTAGCAGGGATGAACAACATTGTTGATGAAGAAGAAAAAGTTAGGCATCCTAAAGAAGAAGTTAGGCCCAAACATGACGCACCTACACATGGTGCGTTTGTAAAAAAAATTCCATCGCGTCAAAACACAACTACGGATGGCGCTACAGCAGTAAAAGCAAAGCACAAAAGCTGTCAACCTTTGTCTTGGATAGAATGAAAACTTCGAGGGAAAGCCCAACATTGAAAGGTGTGGCAGAAAGTTCGACAATGCAAATCTAGAATAAAATCTCACGAGGAAAAGGAGATGCGGCAGGGCAGTGCTACCATCTTCTTATTGGACAACACATGAAAGAAGAGCATGTTGACACCTCGGAGCATTGAAGACACATCATTTTGAGGCAATTAAATCAGGGACGCATTCTATCTCTTTACTTTATGTCTGTTAGGAAGTTTATTTCTTGCCATTATTTATTTTCCAGAAGCAGAAGAAAGCCTTAGGTTTGGGTCTATGCACTAGCTTTGAGTCATGAGTAGAGACCATGCATTACTGTTACATTTTGCATATTTGATATGGTTTCTCAATGCGTTTGCTTTTAGTTCAGCATGCCTCTTAATGCTTAAATCTTTCATGAGTTGATTTGCATGTGCTTGATATTTGTTTAATGCATTAAAATTTTGGGTTTTTCTTGCTGCAATAGTGCTATCGCATCAATTATTATTGCTCTGCCTCGCCTGCGTTTCCCTTGCGTTGCTTTACATAAGCCTATGATGATAATATGCGCTAAGACTGACAACCAATTTTTCTTTGCTTAAGTTCTTCCTTGCCTTAGCAATTTCATAAATGTCATTTTCTCCTTATTTAGATTTGTCTCAGAGTATCTTATGCTACATTACTTCCTCTCTACTAGCCAATGCGCCAAATCTGCTTGTGTAATGTGACTAACACATTCTTAGAAACCCTTCCCTTACCGCATAGTGCAAAACAAGTTTGGGGGTCCAATGAGGACATTGTCCATTTTAAGTTTGGGGGGGGGGGTGCATAGTGCATTTTCTAAATGTTTTTGTACTTCGTAGTTGTTCAGCAAAAAGAAGGAAAAAAAAAAGAATGCTCCACTTTCTTGAAGGCGTTAGTAACCAGGGGCATTCATGACACCCATCGTTTGCCTTTGCATGAAAGCGCTGAAAAGAAATGAGCATGCCTCGGCAACCTTAAAGATGAGGCGCTCATAGTTGGATGCTTTCATCACCAATGTTGGCAAGCCAGAACGAAGGCGCTACATCTAAAAGGATTCTCATATGAAAAAAAAAAAAGAAAAAGAAAAAAAAAAGAAAAAAAGAGACAAAACAAATTCTAGCAACGTTAGCGCTATGAGTAAATATTATTGTAAAACGTTAGTGCATCCAAGTTTTGATTTAGAAGTAAACTAGTAAAGAGAAAGAAGTGTAGGAAGGAGAAATGAGAGAAATCCATTTAAGTGAGAAAAAGGCATTTTGATGTAGTAAAAGCAAAGTTGACCTTAGGTTTAGAAAGTTGGATGTTGGTATTTCGCGCTGCTGAGGTAAATTTTTGTAGAGTGCGCTAAGGAATTGTAGTAAGGCATGAGGCATTGTATCTGAGAAGCAAAAAGTGTTGTTGCAGTATTGCTTGAGGACAAGCAATAGTTTAAGTTTGGGGGTTTGATAACTTGAAAATATCAAGTTATTAGGTGTCTAATTTAAGCTTATTGTGAGCCTCAAGAGAGTGAAAGTACCCAAGTTTAACTAATTTATATGCTAGTTGCAGTAATATTGTTTTATTGTATTAATGTGCTCATATTGATTATTATCTTTGAAATTCATACAAAACTGCACTAATTCTAATTTATTGTTGCATCAGGAAAAGCTTGGCCAATTATGAGCTAGAAGTATGGCGCATGGAAGCTTATGCGCTAGAGCATGACAAGCATGGAAGCTTATGCGCTAGAGCATGTCAACCTTGAAGCATGTTGAGCTAGAGCATGATGAGTTAGAAGCTTGGAGCATGATGAGCTAGAGCATTGATATTGAGTGGGGAGCAAGTTTGTGTTGAGTAGGGAGCAAGTTTCCATCCAAGTTTGATCCTTTGGCTCCAAGTATGATCCTTTGGCTCCAAGTATTATCCTTTGTGATACGACAACCCGAGCCAATTGGATCTAAGAACCCTTACGGATATGCAAACCCCTAGATCTCAAATGCTAAAACCCCCAAATTAAGATGATTTCATCCCAAGGAAGAAGATAGAACGGATTTACCTTGACGATCAAGATCAAGAGTAGAGAAAACTCGTTTCTAAACTCGAGATTCGAATCACTCCACAAGTAGTTTGATCAACGCTACTTGAATGATCCTAGCATGCAAATCTAAACACAAGATATGCAAAGGTGCTCATGGCCATTAGGCTCAAAAGACTTCATTTTCATTGAAATTCCATCAACCAAATCTTCCCTCAAAGCAACAACATAGAGGCTATTTATAGCCTTCAAACATAACCTATGGTCATATGAAAGGTTGTAACTTTCATCCCCATCAATGCTATAATGACCACTAACTAAATAATAAGTTAAAACATTAAAAACACAACTTTAAAACTGAAAATTACAATAAAAATGCCTTAAATCCGAGATTCATCTTCCAAAAAGCTAACTCTAAAGTTTGTAACAATCTTGGGTTCTTGTAGCCTTATTAAGACACCTCGGTTCATATCATCCTCCCCTTCTTCAAGAGGATTCGTCCTCGAATCCAAGGATCCCCTTGTAGTGCAAACTTGAAATCTTTTGCATCTCGTGGTCTTGCTCTCTTCAACTTCTTCACGTTTGACCATCGTCCTTGAATGAATGATGAAGAAAAATAGGAGCATTTCTTCTTACATAACTTGTTGGTATTGCACTTTCCTCGTGGTCGGCTTTGTCTCATATTTGAAGCAAGCTTTGAATCTTGCTTGTCAATAAGCATCTCGATTTCCTGCAAGAATTCCTTAGAAAATGTAGATACACTTGGTTTAAGTGCACCCATTAGAAAGCAAGTCTTTTCGGATACAAGTTCTTGTATGTGTCTTTTTGAATACAAGACAATATTCTTCTCACAAACTCTAAGAAATGAACTCTCTTCCTCTTTAATCTCCATATAAGTCTCACTCGTTTCTTTCTCAAACTCTTTCTCGTTTTCAATTTCCTCACTTTCTGTCTCAAATGGGAATAGATCAAGATTTATTTGCACACTTTCTTTGCTGGTCACCATGTGATCAATAACAACTTCATCATTTGAAACATCATCTTTAGGCATGGGACAATCTTCTTCTTCTTGAAGGGACTTTTCGATTTGTCTCTCCATTGCTTGGTCTCACAAATTCAACTCTTGAGACAATTCAGACATGTATTGAAGGGATTTATGAAGTTCATCCATATTTTCACAAAAGGCCTTCCAAAATGGATCATCACGAACGTGTTTCACACAACGTTTTTGTGCTTGAAAAAACATGGATTTGTTTGAACTCCTTGTTTGAAACATGCTGCAAAACAATTCAAAGTGACAAGGAAAATGGACCTCACAAGCACTCCCTCTCGTGTTTTCACTCCAAGACAAACACACTCTCAACAAACTCTCAATCTCACTCACATGAACCAATGAGCAACGTTTGCAATGAAGTGATAGATAGCACACTTAGAACACAATCAAAATAACTTAAGTATGGAGTCAAACGAATACCAAGTAAGAAACAAGTTAAGAAAGAAATCAAAGGTCAAATGGAAATAAAACTCTAAATGTATGTCTCCATATTAATATCCAAAGGTTAAAATGAAGACTTATGGAATTTAAATAGGCCTTGACAATAAAGAGAAGCTATAATCAATAGAGATCATGGGCATTGAATTATAGGCTCGAAAATTGAATTTGAAAAGTTTGTAACTCCCAAATTTATGGCAAGTGGCTAATTAATTTGACAAATTCAACATGTAACTAAAGTCAATGGATACCAACGGTCAGAACCTAACACAAGTGAAAGTTTAATCATCAACCAATTCAGATCTAACACACTTTTATAGTCAAGAACAACAAGAAGTAAAGAAAGTGAACAATCTCGGTCTTCTCGGATTTTCAAGAATATATTATCAAAATGACCAATTTTGTATATGAAGAACACCGAATCTCAAGATCTCATAGAAGACAAAGTTGAAGATCAGATTAAGATCTACATGATTGCAGAAGACAAGAATACAAAACGAAGAACGAAAATGACACTTTTTTCAGTTTTATATTTCTGGACAGAATGAAAAGAAATGAACAGCAAGAACAAAAAAATAATTCAGAATGAAGAATAAGAAAACAAATGCAACAACGAAAACATATATCTGATCTAGAACCTAAAGCTCTGATACCAAAATGATACGACAGCCCGAGCCAATTGGATCTAAGAACCCTTACGGATATGCAAACCCCTAGATCTCAAATGCTAAAACCCCCAAATTAAGATGATTTCATCCCAAGGAAGAAGATAGAACAGATTTACCTTGACGATCAAGATCAAGAGTAGAAAAACTCGTTTCTAAACTCGAGATTCGAATCACTCCACAAGTAGTTTGATCAACGCTACTTGAATGATCCTAGCATGCAAATCTAAACACAAGATATGCAAAGGTGCTCATGGCCATTAGGCTCAAAAGACTTCATTTTCATTGAAATTCCATCAACCAAATCTTCCCTCAAAGCAACAACTTAGATGGCTATTTATAGCCTTCAAACATAACCTATGGTCATATGAAAGGTTGTAACTTTCATCCCCATCAATTCTATAATGACCACTAACTAAATAATAAGTTAAAACATTAAAAACACAACTTTAAAACTGAAAATTACAATAAAAATGCCTTAAATCCGAGATTCATCTTCCAAAAAGCTAACTCTAAAGTTTGTAACAATCTTGGGTTCTTGTAGCCTTATTAAGACACCCCGGTTCATATCACTTTGGCTTCAAGTATTCCCCTTTGGCTCCAAGTAAGAGGAGATTATAAATAGATGGGAGGTGAAAGGAGAAAAACTCATCCAAGGATCCAAGGATCCAAGGCATTCTTAGATTTTTTTTATTGTATGCTTTTATTTTGTAGCATGAACTAATTTTTTTTTATCAAGGCTTAGCCTAGGTGCCCATGAGGCATTAAGGTTTTTTTTTTTATGCAATGCAATGAATCAATGATATTGATGCTTTCTACTTAAATTTGATAATTCTTTCATTACTAATATCCGTCTGATCAACCGATAAAGGTAGCAACATGATAAATCCCGGAAGGGTAATGCATGTGGAAATATCTAAGTAGAGCAACATAATGAATTACATGTAGTCTGGTTGTGTTAGGCATAGCTCAACTGCTTAGGATATTTCATGGATGTGTTTGGGTTGCTTTAGGGATAATTCAACTGCTTGCAAGCATATAGAGAACTGATTAAACGCATGAATTAAGCAATAGGAATACTCTTAGTTCATTGCATGTTTAATACCGGAAGGGAATCACATGTTTATTTCTCGCTTAGGCATCAGTATTCTATCGATTCATTGTTATGCGCTACATTAATATCTTATCTGCCGCATGTGGTTGCTGTGGTGAAAGTCTTTATAGCTCATCACCCATTGTTTTTCCTCTAACGCATTAGTTTATGTTTTATATTATCGCATGTTTACTTCACCGCATCTCAATCTCTTTTGTAATTCCTAAACGCCCATGCATTAGAATATGATTTAAGGAAAGACACTTTTACTATTTGCCCCTTCCCTGTGGATTCGACCTTGGAATACTCCAGGTATTACTTGGTAGTGCATAATTTATACTTGGATTAATGCACAACAACGACATATTCTTTAGTTAATTCAAGATAATTAGAAGCAATTATATTTCCAATCAACCACTTGAAAACCCTAGCGTTGCCGCTAAAACTCGACGCAACGTCGAAATGCTGCGAAGCCAGACAGCGTCTCGACGCTAATGAACCAGTGTCTCGACGCTGTTGTGTCTGGAGGAGAAATCTAGAGAACTCCGCGGCTGTTCTTTCGTTTTTGGCTAAATTTGGTCTCGGTCTTCATCGATTTTTTAGCCTAATCTAGACCTGAACTTACAATTGACTCGAATTTACATATAATTGCCCAAAAACACAAGGGCCCTTACAATTTTGATCATATCAAATCAGTATATTCTAAGGCCAAATTTATCGAAAACATTCATTCGCAAAATTACATCCACCATGCAATTAATCACACCGAACCAATGCAAATTTAAGAAAAACAATATTAGATCTACGATCGACTTTGATACCAATTGAAGGATTGGAATTCCGTAATTATTCCGTAAAGCGGAAGCGTAATTGGGATCGATTCATAGTTAATTTTGTTTAATCTAAAATACCAATACATTGGCAATAAACTTAGAACTATTCTAGATTTATATTAAGGCTAAGCATACAAAAATATTAGATCTAAATCTAATTTATATAGTAACAAGTTACTTACTCTCGTTGACAACTCAGATTAAATTCACCGACTGCTTGTGAAATAATCACGAACTATCACAAACATTATGAAGGATTCGGAATTCCCTAATTCCGTTAAAGCGGAAGCGTAATTGGGACTGATTCGTAGTTAATTTTGTTTATCCAAAAATACCATTACATTGGAAAAAATCATAGAACAAATTCTATAGAAACTTAAGGCTAAGCATACAAAATTTAGATCTAAATCTATAATAAAGAAAAAAAGAAGCAAACCTCTGTTAACGTCTCTGAAAATCAAGAATGATTCTTGATTGCTTTGCAACAACAAAGAACACCATCATTTGGTTACACTGGTATATCTCTGAGACTACTGGAGGCAGGAGACTGGTGGGAGTCTTTTAGGAGAGATCTCTGAGAAAAGTAGAATGAATGGGATGCCTTTCACCCCACCCCAGGGGTCCTATTTATAGGTAAAGGCCAGGAAAATGTCATGAATAAGATCAAATCTATTATCTTATTCATATTTAATTTAATAAATAAATAATTAATTCCATAATTAATTAATTACCCAATTAAATATCACATATTTAATCTTAGGGATTTTATTAAATTATTTATATTAATATGAATCCAATTCATATTAATTATTTGAACTCTTTCAAATATTTTCTCTCAATAATTAATTTTTTAAATTAATTCAAAAATTATATTATAAAGTTTCATAAACTTTATATTATAATGCATCAACATACATTATACAACTCCCCTAAATAAATTGAACACTTTCAATTTACAATTTATACTTAATGGCCTCAAGTCTCTTTACGACCTACTAGTGGGACCTAATGGACCTACAGATCAGAAGCTCCAACGATACGAGACTAATTGGCTAAACTCATTAACCAAGTTAGTCAACATTCGTTAACTGTGGGTCACTCCACTAAAGACCCACAACTGCACTCTTCTCACTGTAGAATATTTTTGTCCACGGATATCGACCAATAACGGAAAGTTAGTCCTTCATGAGTGTTCGTAACTCCAGTTGGGTCACATTACCATTTTACCCCTAAGTTACCTCTACCTCCTTAAGTACCAGTGCTCCTCTAATGAACAACCTGTTTGTGGTCCAACCATCAAACATAAACCCCTCTCAGGCCAGTGAGAGAGTAGGGCCCTTTGTTCAAGACCCGGAGACACTACTTGAGGGAACACTCATCTACTTCCATAAAAATCGGGAAGGAGTGAATTCCATCTTGTGTGATTATGTTCCCTGCTCCCACCTCGGTCTTGTCCCCAAAATGGTAGGCTTATTAAGTCGGCGTATTGGCCACTCTCACCCATACAAATCAAAAGACAATCCCTCGTGAACAGGAGTCCATAATCCACTTAGGATTTAGACTAAGTTGCCTAGGTTATCCTAGTGAAATAGAAACCTAACTAGTTAACGGTGTTACAACTAGCGGTTACAATTTCGAGGTCCGGTCTTATGCAAACTCATTGCATAGGATACCCCCACTCACATGTTTACTACATGGACGCTTTGGATCAATACGTCTGTATCCAATACAAAGCGGGTCGTATCACATAGTGTTACCAGGATAAATTACCCAGTCTTATCATTGTTCTATAGACCTTTTAGGTTGTTACTTGAACATCGATCCCCGTATGTCCCCACATACTAGTTCAAGTTACATACAAACAACCTTGGATCTTAGGTTATTGGATTTGGGTCAAATTGTGCAATATTTAACAATAACATTTTATTGCAGAAATTCAATAACACTTTATTAAAACAAGTATACAATTTGTTTACATTCACTATCTAAGAGTTTTAGGGCATAAAACCCAACACATTACCACTACGGCTACACCGGTATGACTCTGAGACTACAAGAGGAAGGAGACTGGTGGGAGCCTTCAGGAGAGTTCTCTGAGAGTAGGAGAATGAATGGGATGCCTTTCACCCCACCCCAGAGGTCCTATTTATAGGGAAAGGTCATGAATAAGATCAAATCTATTATCTTATTCATATCTAATTTTAATAAATAATTAATTAATTACCCAATTAAATATCATAAATTTAATCTTAGGGATTTTATTAAACTATTTATATTAATATGAATCCAATTCATATTAATTATTTGAACTCTTTCAAATATTTTCTCACAAGAATTAATTTTGAAATTAATTCAAAATTATATTATAAAGTTTCATAAACTTTATATTATAATGTATCAATATACATTATATGATTCCCCTAAATAAATTGAACACTTTCAATTTACAATTTATACTTAATTGCCTCAAGTCTCTTTACGAGCTACCATTGGGACCTAATGGACCTGCAGATCAAAAGCTCCAACAATATGAGATTTAATTAGCTAAACTCATTAACCAATTAATTAATTTTCGTTAACTGTGGGTTCACTCCACTAAAGACCCACAGTTGCACTCTTCTCACTGCATAAATAATTTTGTGTCCACGGATATAGACCAATAACAACAAGTTAGTCCTTCACGAGTGTTCGTAACTCCAGCTGGGTCAAATTATCGTTTTACCCCTGAGTTACCTCTACCTCCTTAAGTACCAGTTCTTCTCTAATGAACAACCTGCTTGTGGTCCAACCATCAAACAGAAACCCCTTCAGGCCAGTGAGAGGGTAGGGCCCTTTATTCAAGACCCAGAGACACCACTTAAGGGAACACTCATATACTTCCTCAAAATTCGGGAAGGAGTGAATTTCATCTCGTGTGGTTATGTTCCCAGCTCCCCACTCGGTCTTGTCCCCAAAATGGTAGGCTTATTGAGTCGGCGTACTGGCCACTCTCACCCATACAAATCAAAGGACAATCCCTCGTGAACAGAAGTCCATAATCCACTCAGGATTCAGACTAAGTTGCCTAGGTCATCCTAGTGAAATAGAAACCTAACTAGTTAACGGTGTTACTGTTGGGTTTTATGCCCTAAAACTCGTAGATAGTAAATGTACATTTGACCGAACATTAATAAAATTGATGAATTATTCATGTGTTATTGGTGTTTGTATTATATCTTGTCTTATTAACCCTAATCCAATAAACTAAACATCCAAGGCTAATAGAATGAGACTTGAACTAGTATGTAGGGACATACGGGGATCGATGTTCAAGCTTTAGCCTAAAGGGTCTGTAGTATAGGGATAAGGCTGGGTACCTTATCCTGGTGACACTATGGATACGGACCACTTTGTATATTGATACAAACGTAATGATCCAACGCGTTCATGTAGTTGACATGCGAGTGGGGGTATCCTGTGCAATGAGTTTGCACAAAGACCGGACCGCGAAATAGTTAACCACTAACTGTAACACCGTTAGTTAGCTCGGTTTCTATTTCACTAGGATGACCTAGGCAACTTGGCCTTAATCCTGAGTGGATTATGAACTCCTGTCCATGAGGGATTGTCCTTTGATTTGTACGGGTGAGAGTGGCCTGTTCGCCGACTAAATAAGCCAACCATTTTGGGGACAAGACCGAGTGGGGAGCTGGGAACATAGTCTTACAAGATGGAATTCACTCCTTCCCGACATTAGGGTAAGTAGAGGTGTGTTCCCTTAAGTGGTGACTCCGGGTCTTGAACAATGGGCCCTACCCTCTCTATGGCACGAGAGGGACTTCTGTTTGTTGGTTGGACCTCAAACAGGTTGTTCATTAGAGGAGCACTGGTACTTAAGGACCAAGAGGTAGCCCAGGGGTAAAACGGTAATTTGACCTAGCTGGGGTACGAACACACGTGAAGGGCTAACTTGCTGTTGATGGTCAACATCCGTGGACACAGAAATATATCTGCAGTGAGAAGAGTGCAGTTATGGTTCTTTAGTGGAGTGAACCATAGTTAACGAACATTGATTAATTTGGTTAATGAGTTTAGCCAATTAATCTCACATCGTTGGAGCTTCTGATCTGTAGGTCCATTAGGTCCCACCGGTAGCTCCATTGGGGCGTTGAGGTAAATTTCTAAGGGGAATTAAATATTTGAAGGGGTTCAAATATTTTATTAAAATATGAATATGGTTCATATTAAAAACTATAGGTTATAATTAATGCACATATGATGTATATTAATTCTATAGTTTATTTGAGAGAAAACATAATTAAATATATGATATTTAATTGTTAATTAATTGGTGAATTAATTAATATTAATGTTTTAATTTAATCTTAATTAAATTATGATTTAATTAAGATATATTAAAACTATGGGTTAAGTGGGATACTTACATGAAAATGTTTCATGTAATAGTAATAAAATTAAAATGTTTATTTGATTTTAATTTAATTATTTTTATTATTAAATAACTGATCAGTTGAGAAACTGATCAGTCAATCACTCCCCTAACCCTACACGCGTGAGAAGGAGAGAATTAAGGGAGTGGGAAGTTACTTCAACGTGATTTTTCTTCCATTCCCTTAATTTCATTTAGTGTTGGTTTTTTGGTTGAGATTACTCTCTCTCTTAGCATCCCACGCAAAAGGCTCTCTCTCCCTCTCAGAGAACTCTCTGCAATTTTGCCTTCCCAAAAAATACAGAGAACTTTCTCCCAAGAATCCCTTAGAGTTTTGATTTGGTTCCCACAAACCACTCAACTCTAAATACCAGGAGAATACCGGTGTTGCTTCTTTGGTGGTGTTCGCGAAGGATTTGCAGCAGAAAAGGGTTTCTAAGGCTGCTAGATTTTTTCCACAATTCAGAGGGAATTAGGCGAAAAGATCAAGATCTTCATCAACGGTAAGGTTTCTTGATCTTGGATCGTTAGGATCCATTTTTCCCTAGATTAGATCTAGGTTTCTTATCTATTTACAGCATGCTTTAGGTGATTTTCAGCATGTATAAAATTGGTTTATATTTCTGTATTTTAATTGCCGTCGTATTGGTATCCCAATCGACGTTTTAATTCGAAAAGGTCTCTGACGTCTTCCGCTGCCTATGGCTTTAATCCCTTCAATTGGTATCAGAGCCCTATCGAATTTTAAACGTTGTTTTGAGATGTGCGATTGGCTTTGATAGGTGGGATTAATTGCATTATGAATGTAAGGGTTTGCGATAAACGGTTTTGATTTAATGTGGCCTTAGATTTACAGTTTTATCATTGATTTGATCATGTAAGGGCCCCTGCGTTTTGGGTATTATTCTGTAAATCGAGTCTGTAAAGTCCAGGTCTAGATTAGAATTGAAGATCGGTGAAAATCGCAGCGGGATTGCATCAATTCTGTGAAGAACAGTCGTGGTTTTGCCCAGAAAACAGCTCCAAAATTAACAGCGTCGGGACGCTTGGTGTTGCGCGTCCCGACGCTGTCTCGAATTCACACAACGGATTGTTGAAATCGCGACAGCGTCGAGACGCTATCGCTAAAGCATCTCGACGCTGTCGCGATTTCGTGCGGTAGTTGGGATTTACGTGCAGACGTGGGTTGGAACCCTAATTGGCTGGTTCGGTTTGTGTGAAACGGTTGAGCTGGGACCGGTTTGGTCCGGTTCAACCTGGTTTGGGCGCGATTCGAGGTTTTCAAGTCCGGTTCGAAGCGGTTCGGGTCGGTTCGAGAGTTCTAGACCAATTTTGGAGCTGCAGATTTTTGTAATAGGATAGATTTATTGCTTTATTAGTGTAATTTTGCTTTAATCTATCCTAGTGGCCAATTAAATCGGTTTATTCGCTGTTTAAATGCTTTGTGGATGTCATTTAAATAATAATCCGACCTTAGGTTATAAAGCATGCTCATGCATTATGTATGTTATAATATGATTATGATGTATGGAATAATGCATGGATTTTCATGATTTATTTATATATAGTTGAGTTATATAATAATCATGAAAAAGGGATAACATGATGCATGCAATTACATAGTTTTAATATAAGAGTTCTATTTAAAATGAATTGTTTGCAGCATGCTACTATGATTTACCATTTTTGGCAATAATTAATTGTTAATTTATTAAAAATGGAAATCAAGTTGCATTGAGCATGAAACATCCATAGATTAATGTAAATGTTATATTAATTTTTCATGCAATGCAAATAGTATAGTTTAAATTTGATTAATTTGAATATGATTGTTAATTGATTTAAACTATAGTATGCATGATTATAGGGCTAATCATTAAAATTTTGAAATAGTTTAAAATTTATGATTAGATACCGTCAATCTATAATCAAGATATGCATGCAAACATAGGATCTTAGGTTTAAATGAATTAATTTTAAATGAGTTAAAATTAATTAGACCTAAGATCATTTTCTAATAGGATTAGAAATTCTTACTTAGTTTTAAAATAGTTTTAATGAACTAAGTAGGACAACATTCCTGTGATTATAACGGAACTCTACCAGTGAAGTTCTGTCTAAGGATTGGGGGTATTTAAGTTGACGGTTTACGGAACACCTCCTACCTGGGAACCGATCTGGACCACCGGAGTTGAATTAATCATAGGTTAATGTTAGATTAATGTCGCTATGTTAATTAAATTTGTTTAATACACCTAGACATTAGGTCTTATTATAATAGTTATAATAGGACTAGACTTAGATAAATGACTTAGTCGGATTTATCTAGGTTTAATCAAACCCTAAATTATCCAATAGGTTACTTTAGTGGGAGGAAAATTACAAAACTTAATTTAAATTGAGTTTTGCTCCTACGTCCCCGTGAAGTTCACACCGTGAGATCCATGCTCGGCTTCGTGTCGTTTTAGCGCGGCCTCCCTTCGGAAAGTGTTTGCATGGATCAATACCAAGGTGAATGGGGAAAGTGACTATAGTAAGTGGGAGCGGGACGCGTGTCAACGTATCCTTCGGTCTCCACCCCTAGGTCACATCGTGAGATTCCTATGATCCGCCTGCGTGTTGCCCTGGAGCAACCATCCCTTCGGAGGGCCTGATCATAGGATTCGGAACACCGTGAACTCCTGAATAGGATAGGATCGCTTAGGCTAATTACCAACAGTTGTCTTTCCTAACGGTAGCCTGTTGGTCCGTGCCTCTGAGATCTGAAAGTGGGAGGGTTACACTTACGGGGAGGAGTTAATTGGTTAACAAATCCTTGACCGAACAACGGTGGTTAATGTCTAATGGAATATGAGTTATTCTGGTATTAGAAATTGACTGAGAAGAGTCTCATTTTAGAGGAGGAACAACTGATCACCCTTCGATGGCTGTTCTTCTAAACCTCTAAAGCATCGTTGCGAAACACAATCATAGTTTTGTTAGGGTTCTTTGATTGTTTGTTTGCAAAATTGATTGGATGTATGCAATTGTTTGTATTGCTTGTGTGATGGGTTAAGGCAAAGATAACTAATACGGTCAATTGTTTGTTTTTCAGCAATGTCTTCCTCGATCATTTCCTTGCTTAAAAATGAAAGATTAACTGACGAGAACTTTCCAACTTGGAAATCGAATCTAAATACCATACTCGTGGTAGAGGATCTTAGGTTCGTCTTAACGGAGGAATGTCCTCCCGTTCCCCCTCGCACTGCCACTCAGGCAGTAAAGGATGCCCACGAACGCTGGACAAAGGCCAATGAAAAGGTCAAAGTCTATATATTGGTCAGCTTATCTGAAGTCTTGGCCAAGCGTTACGAGAACGTGGAAACTGCCAGGGAGATTATGAATTCCCTATAGGAGATGTTTGGACTCCCGTCCTATCAGCTCCACCACGATGCCTTGAAGAATGTCTTCAACGCCAAGATGCAAGAGGGTCAGTGTCACACCCCCTCTCGGACCACCTGCTAGCTTAGCCCGAAAGATGGCGTGAAGCCAACGGACATCGTCCTCCTCTAACGATACCCGCTGACCCTCCTGAACGTTGAACCTGATAAACATACTAATCATAGATATAAACCATTCTACATGAAACAGAACACAGCGGAATCCCTGAAAAAAAAAACTTTCAACAAACACGAGGTGCCGCCCTGACAAGATATCACGACCAATACATATACAACTAGGGTTTATACAACCACGACCTCTAGGACGATATTATCCAATCCTTACAAAACATTTACAATATGAACAGACTCAATATACAACTCCACCCACGTACTAGAGCTTGTTCTGGAACTTTCAGCAGACGTTGGCAGTGTATGAGGCACCGGGAGCTCGATCTCTACCTGAAAGTGGAAAAACATTTTGAAAGAATGAGCTACGAAGCCCAGTGAGTGACTAACTTTAAAACTCTAAATCCGGAAGTCAAACACGTGATAAACCTTTAAACGTATAAATATGCTCAATCAAAGCGTTTAACATAAACGTGTAATGAAAAAGGCTTTCTAAAATATCTCGCAAGTTCGTCATTAAAAATCTAGCAAGGCATATCAAGTACATCAAACGTTTTAACTAACATGACCGATCTACGTTGTGTAGGGCACGCCCAGTACAACCAACATTTACTAGTCCTACGATGTAGTGGGGCCCGCCCAGCACTCCCATCGTCTTTGTCGTAGTGGGGCCCGCCCAGCACTCACGACAGCATCGTTGTCACGGAGTACACTCAACGTCAACAACGGAATATAACCTGTGTGCACACGGTACCATATAGCCTCGGGCTCAATATCTCAGTCATGTAGTCAATAGAAATCTCAGAAAATCACATGAAAACATTAAAACATGTCTGCTTATCGTTATCTTTCGTAAAACTTAAGCTTACTCAGCTTGCTCGTGAAAAAACTGAAAATCTTTAAAAAAAAATACTTGCTAATACATACTTTACTTTAAAAGATATCGTTTCAAGTACTTGTCATAAAGTCATTAACCACGTGCTCGTATATAAACCTCATTAGAAAATCTAAGCTCAAAACTTATGCTTGAAACCGTTCATAGAAATCATGTATCATTCATAGAAAAGCATATAAAACGTCTAAACATGAACAACCATTGGAAACAATTTTCGAAATTCATTTTGTCACTCATAGTCTTAGCTAGTTCCCTAGTCTGTAGACTCGACCTATTTTCTCTTCGCCTGTCAAACAACCAAAACCGAGCATTAGAACCATAGATAGCTTTGTCTTTCCATGCTCATGAATTTCTAAGCAATTGAATTAAGAATCACATTCACATTCTACTTTCCAGATTTTCCAGATTCTATACCCTAACTTCCAATACCCATAACATCCTTAATACTTAACCAATATTAATGTAATACACATCAAAATCTTAATTTTCGAACACTCTACAACTTACCTGAAGAAATGAAAACGAGATTCCCAACCAATTGGCCCAGAAACGCCCCGAACACAGACAAGACAGATTCGAGGTTTTCTGCTACCCTTTATCTTCCTCCTGAAATTAAACCTACTTCAAGTCATTTTGGGCTCACATATTCTTCATGAGAGTTGTAGGAAATTGAATAAGCTTTCCAACCATACCAAATAGAGCTTCTGATTCAACTTGTACACCCCAGAATGGTCGAAACACCAGAGAAAACCAGAGAACCTCCTGCTTTGCTCGAAAATCCTGTGCTCTGTTTTCCATTCCAAAAACCATTAACTTCTCATACGATTTAACTCAATCTTCCTTCATGAAATTTGTTAGAAAATGAACTAACGTTCAAGAAAATCAAACCTCACCTCTTAGTTCCTTCTGTGTAGCTCAAACCGAATAAAAAACCAGAGGTTGACAGGTTGAATTCAGATTCTGCTATGGCTGGCTTTGCATGAACTTTGCCTACCTTATTCAACCTCAAAACCACGAAATTCTTCTTCTTCTTCTTCCTTCACTCTCTCCCTCAAGTGCTCTGAAGATTTGAATGGAAAATGATGGAAAAATGGACTGAAGATGGGCTGATAAGCAATCTTGTCGATGGTGCATTTCTTGCTGTCATTTCCCATTCCCTTTCCTTTTCTTTGTTTTTTTTTCCTTCCTTTTCCTTTTCCTTTTCTTTTTTTTTTCTTTTCCTTTCATTTTCCTTTTCTTTAAATAAACTCCAAAGTTATTAAAAAAAACAACTTGAACTAAAAGCTTGCCATTTTCCTTCAACAATGAGTAACAACTTTTAATTCAACTTCCACAATACAAGAGGAAATGATCCCAAAGAAAGTCTCGGGTTTACAACTTACCTCCCCCTTATGAAATTTCGTCCTCGAAATTTAGATGTCCTTAGGTGAAGAGAGTCGGGTAACTCCTCCTCATTTGATCTTCTGACTCCCAGGTTGCCTCCTCTACTCCATGATGTCTCTAAAGAACCTTCACGAGTGGGATCGTTTTGTTCCTCAAAACTTGCTCCTTTCTGTCGAGGATCTGAACCGCTTCCTCTTTATAACTCAAGTCTTCTTTCAGCTCAATCGGTTGCTCTTGCAACACATGTGATGGATCTGGAATATATTTTCTCAACATGGACACATGAAAAACATCATGTATTTGAGCGAGTTCCACTGGCAACTCAAGTCTATAGGCTGCTGGTCCAACTCGATCTATTATCTGGTAAAGACCAATATATCTAGGACTCAGCTTACCTTTCCTCCCAAAGCGAAGAACACCTCTCCACGGAGATAACTTCAAGAAAACTTGATCTCCAACCTGGAACTCTAAGTCTCTTCGTCGCTTATCTGCATAGCTCTTCTGTCGATCGTGAGCTATTTTCAGGTTCTCCCTAATCAGCTTAATATTGTCTGACGTAACTTGTACCAACTCAGGACCAACTAGCTTTCTCTCTCCCACTTCGTTCCAGCACACAGGAGTCCTGCATGGTCTGCCATACAAAGCCTCAAATGGTGCCATGCCGATACTAGACTGATAGTTGTTATTATAAGCGAACTCCATAAGTGATAAGTGGGTATCCCAACTTCCCTTAAACTGAAGGACACATGCTCTCAACATGTCCTCTAAGGTCTGGATGGTCCTCTCTGACTGACCATCTGTTTGGGGATGGAACGCTGTACTGAACTTCAACTTTGTTCCCATTGCTTTCTGCACACTAGGCCAAAACTTAGAAGTAAACCTCGGATCCCTATCTGAAACTATGGACACTGGCACTCCATGCTGACTCACAATCCTGTCGTCGTATAGCTTAGCTAGCTGATCTAGTGTAGACGTCGCTTTAATCGGTATAAATCGTGCTGTCTTGGTGAGTCTGTCCACTATTACCCATATATCATCATGTCCACTAGAAGTACGAGGTAATCCAAACAGAAAATCCATGGTAATATGCTCCCACTTCCACTCTGGCACTGGCAGTGGATTAAGGAGTCCTCCTGGCCTCTGTCTCACTGGTTTAACCTGTTGGCAGATCAAACATCTATCGACATATTCAGCTATCTCCCGCTTCATACCAGGCCACCAATAAGTTTTCTTCAGAGTTCTGTACATCTTGGTGCTTCCTGGATGCATAGCGTAGGCTGAACTGTGAGCTTCCTCTAATATAGCACTCTTAAGCTCACTAATACTCGGAACGCATAGTCTTCCCTGCTTAACTATGGCTCCGTCTGCTCTCAGCTCAAATTCTGCCTCTGGGCCTTGCCTGGACTTTGCAAGCATCTTCTGTAAGTTACAATCCTCTGGCTGTCTTCTACAATCTCTGCTACTAGAGAAGACCTAACCTGAAATTGAGCTAAAAGACTCCCTGAGCTTTCTGCAGTGATAACTGCCTTGAAACCTCTTAACTCACATAACAAGCTTGCTCGAATACCACACAAGGCACTCTTCGGAAGTCTCGACTTCCTACTTAACGCATCTGCTACCACGTTAGCTTTACCTGGATGATATTCTATGGTACAGTCATAATCTTTGATCAGTTCTAGCCATCGCCTCTGCCTCAGATTCAACTCTTTCTGATCAAAGATATACTTCAAACTCTTATGATCTGTGAAAATGTGGCACTTCTCACCGAATAAATAATGTCTCCAGATCTTCAGTGCTAAAACAACTACTGCTAGCTCAAGATCATGGGTAGGGTAATTACACTCATGCTTCTTCAACTGCCTTGAAGCATAAGCTATCACCTTTCCTTCCTGCATAAGCACACAACCTAATCCTTGCCTCGAAGCATCACAATAGATCACATACTCCTTCCCTGTTACAGGAAGTGTCAGAATAGGTGCTGTCACCAATCTCTTTTTCAGCTCTTGGAAACTCTATTCGCATTTATCCAACCACTCAAATTTAGCATTCTTCCTTGTCCAAGCTGTCAATGGTAATGCTAGTCGTGAGAAATCCTCAACAAAACGTCTGTAGTACCCGGCCAGGCCTAGGAAACTACGAACCTCTGTTGCACTAGCTGGTCTCTCCCAGTTGACAACAGCTTCCACTTTCTACGGATCAACACTAACTCCGTCCGCTAAAACTACATGCCCTAAGAACACTACTTGATTCAACCAGAACTCACATTTTCTGAACTTAGTGTATAGCTGTTTATCACGTAGTGTCTGTAGAACAATCCTCAGATGTTCCTCATGGGCTTTCCTGTCAATTGAATAAACTAGAATGTCGTCGATGAACACTATCACAAACTGATCTAAATACTGATGGAAGATCCTGTTCATGAGGTCCATGAAAACTGCTAGCGCATTCGTCAAACCGAATGGCATCACTAAAAACTCATAGTGCCCATACCTCGTCCTGAATGTTGTCTTAGGAATATCTGATTCCCTAACCTTTAACTGGTGGTATCCTGACCTCAGATCAATCTTAGAGAACACTGATGCTCCCCTTAACTGGTCAAACAAGTCATCGATGCGTGGTAGAGGATACTTGTTACGTATCGTGACCTTGTTTAAGTGCCTGTAATCAATGCATAATCTCAGGGTACCATCTTTCTTCTTCACGAATAACACTGGAGCTCCCCAAGGTGATACACTAGGCCTGATGTATCCCTTGTCAACTAGTTCTTGCAACTGCACCTTCAGCTCCTTAAGCTCGCTCGGAGCCATTCTGTATGGTGCCTATGAAATAGGTGCTGTTCCTGGTAACAACTCAATAGTGAACTCCACCTCTCTATCAGGTGGCAAACTCGATAGATCAGCTGGAAAAACATCAAGAAATTCGTTCACCACAGGAACATCTTCTGGTTTCAGCTTTTCTTCTTGCACCTCTATCACATGTGCAAGAAACGTTGTGCAACCCTTCCTCAACAACTTCTCAGCTCTCAGAGCTGAAATCAAACTCGTAGGAATAATCTTCCTCTCACCCTTGAAAACCACTTCAGTCAAACCTGGTTTTCTAAAAGTCACTTCCTTCCTATGGCAATCCATACAAGCATAGTGAGTGAATAAGAAATCCATTCCCAAAATCACATCCAATGCCTGCAACTCTAAGGGAAGAAGATCCACTAACATACAGAGACATTCTACTACAACCTCACAGTCACTAAACACTTCATTGACTAATAAAACGTCGCCAACTGGAGTGCATATGACTAACTCCTCAGATAAAGGCTCTAGCATCCTATTCAGCTTAGTTAAAAACATACGAGAAACAAAGGAATGCATAGCACCTGGATCTAATAAAACACGTGCAGGTACATTACTAATCAAAATCATACCAGTAATCACGTCTGGTGCATCCTCTACTTCCTGTTGAGTCATGGCGTAGACTTTTCCCTGCTGCCTAGGTCTTCCCACAACTCCCTTTTGCCTTGCACCACTGGCTTCCTCTCCTGCGGCTGCTGAGATTCTCGGCTGCTCAACTGTGTGGGACTTAACTCCCTGGTCCCTCTGAACTGCTGCCCTCAGCTGTGGGCAATCCCTCTTGAAATGCCCTGGTTGTCCACACTGGTAACACACACCGGCACCAACAAGACATTGACCCCGATGATTCTTGCCACAACTTACACATGGGGTTCTCCTGAGTTCACTAGCAACGGACTCCTGACCCGTTCGCGGCCTTGCTACTGAACTCGCAGACTGACTGGGGGCTCTCTGACTCTGCCTCTGATAAGCACTACCCGAACTCATCTGCCTCGACAACTGGCCGCCAGATCGGCGCTTGAAGTCTTGACGGCCTGAAGCATTCACTCCAGGTGTGAACCTCCGCTGCTCACGACCTCGGAAACCACTAGCTGTTGGAGCTCCACGACTAGGCTCCACTACCGACTTTTCCTCTATTATACTCTGCTCCACACGTAAAGCAGTCTCTACTAGCTGGGAAAAATTCGTCCACTTGGCAATAACGGTAACTGGGGTACGTATCTCAAAACGCAACCCTCTCTCAAACCTGTGACACCTGTCACTCTCAGATGCCACAATCACTTCAGCATACCGTGAAAGCTCGGTATACTTTCTCTCGTACTCGGCCACTGAAAGTGACCCTTGTTTCAGCTCCAGAAACTCATCTCTCTTTGCCTCACAATACGTGGTGGGATAGTACTTTTCCTCGAATATGCCTCTGAATGTCTGCCAGTCTAACATACGTGCATCACTGCGCCTGGCTAAAATGGATTTCCACCATCCCTTTGCCTCCTTCTGTAGTAGGAATGTGGCAAGTTTGACTTTTCGCTCCTCAGGACAACTCATCACGTCGAAGCATTTCTCCAACATATTCAACCAAACCTCGACGTCAGCTGGATCTGTGGAACCCTCAAACACTGTGGCTCCTAACTTCTTCAACCGTTCAATCCCATACATCTTTTCCGGATCACTAGGCCCTGCTCTCTCTGGCCTACCGATCTCCTGTGCAGATCTAGCAAATCGCTCACTCCCAGCCTCATTCTGACCTCTCGGGGTACTGGATCCCCTTTCAGATTGACTTTGGGTAGGATCCTGCGTCCCGTCCTGATTCTGCCTGCTTCGTCTGCCGGTACGTGGTGGCATGACTCCTATAACATATCAACACATCAGACATGCTATAGATACTTCACTCAGATGCATGATACTAAACTTATACCCACATTCTAGTCCTGACTGGACTCACTCTCAATAATACTCGGACCATACTCCACTAGTTCTATCTGAACTAACCCAACGTCTAGTTTCTTCTTAGCACTAACTACCATGTCTCATTTCCCATGAAGCTAACTGCTCTGATACCAAGTTGGAAACTCTGTCAGGGAACATGTCCTGGACATGATTAACCAGTTTAATATTGCTGAGGCAAATGGCGGGGTAGTCTGCGAGCGCAGTCAGGTTGCGTTCATCCTTCACTCGCTTCCTTCAAGCTATATGCCACTTAGGACGAATGCGAGTATGAACAAAATTTAGTTCAACCTGACTACCCTCCTCTCGGAGTTACAGATTTATGAGTCCATGCTTAAGACCAAGGGCAAAAATGTGGTAAAAGGAGAGGCCAATGTGGCCCATTCCAAAAAGAAGTTCCTGAAGGGTTCATCCTCAGGGACTAAATCTGTACCTCAGGCTTCTTCATCGAAGCAAATCCAGAAGAGGAAGGGAGACAAGGGGAAGGCTCTTGTGCAAGCTGTACAAGGTAAGGGAAAGGCCAAGGTCGTGGCCGACAAAGGCAGATGCTTCCACTGCAATATGGATGGTCACTGGAAGCGCAACTGTCCCCGTTACCTCGCTGAGAAGAAGAGAGAAAAAGAAGGTAAATTCGATTTACTGGTATTAGAGACTTGTCTCGTAGAACATGATGAGTTTGCCTGGATATTGGATTCGGGAGCCACTAATCATGTTTGCTCTTCTTTTCAGAGAAATGATTTCCAGCAGCTGGCTGATGATGAAATGACTCTCAAGGTTGGAACAGGAGAGGTCGTTTCAGCTCGTGCAGTGGGAGCTGCAAAATTATTTTTTAGAAATAATTTTTTAATTTTAGAGAACTTGTTTTTGGTTCCTAGAATTAAAAGCAACCTTATTTCTGTTTCAGCTTTGTTAGAACAAGAATACTCAATTTCTTTCCTGCTTAATGAAGCTATTATTTCAAGAAATGGTATTTTTATTTGTTCTGCTCAGCGTGAGAATAATTTATTTGTGTTAAGACCAACCGATGTTAAGGCTATTTTAAGTCATGAAATGTTTAAAACGGCCGAAACGCAAAACAAAAGGCAAAAGCTTTCTCCTCTAAGTAACAATACGTATCTTTGGCACCTTCGTCTCGGTCATATTAACATCGATCGGATCGATCGTTTGGTCAAAAATGGACTTCTGATTGATTTAGAAGATACATCTTTACCACCCTGTGAATCGTGTCTCGAGGGTAAAATGACCAAGAGGCCTTTTACTGGAAAAGGTTATAGGGCCAAAGAACCACTTGAACCGATACATTCGGATCTTTGTGGCCCAATGAATGTAAAGGCTCGAGGTGGTTATGAATATTTCATCTCTTTCATAGATGATTATTCTCGATACGGTTACTTATACCTGATGGGCCATAAGTCTGAAGCTCTTGAAAAGTTTAAAGAGTTTAAGACTGAGGTAGAAAACCTGTTAGGTAAAACAATTAAAACACTTCGATCAGATCGAGGTGGAGAGTATTTGGATCAAAGATTCCAAGACTATATGATGGAACATGGAATCCAATCCCAACTCTCAGCGCCTGGTACACCTCAGCAGAATGGTGTATCAGAAAGGAGAAATAGAACCTTGTTAGACATGGTTCGATCGATGATGAGCTATGCTCAATTGCCTATCTCGTTTTGGGGGTATGCAGTAGAGACTGCAGTACATATTCTTAACAACGTTCCCTCAAAAAGTGTTTCTGAAACTCCTTTTAAGTTATGGAAGGGGCGTAAACCTAGTTTGCGTTACTTCCGTATCTGGGGTTGTCTTGCACACGTGCTAGTGACAAATCCTAAGAAACTGGAACCACGTACAAGAATATGTCAATTCGTTGGTTACCCAAAGGAAACGAGAGGTGGTCTTTTCTACGACCCTCAAGATAATAAAGTGTTTGTATCGACAAACGCAACTTTCTTGGAGGAAGACCACATTCGAGATCATAAGCCACGAAGTAAATTAGTATTAGGAGAAGCTACAGAAGAATCAACAAGGGTTGTTGATGAACCTGGTCCTTCAACAAGAGTTGTTGGAGAATCCAGTTCTTCTCGTCAATCTAGTCCTCCTCACGTAGTGGGAGAGCTTCGACGCAGTAGGAGGGTTGTGATACAACCTGACCGCTACTTGGGTTTAGCGGAAACACAAGTAGTCATACATGATGACGGTGTAGAAGATCCATTATCTTATCGTCAGGCAATGAATGACGTAGATAAAGACGAGTGGGCCAAAGCCATGAACCTTGAGATGGAGTCCATGTACTTCAATCAAGTTTGGGAACTTGTAGATCCACCTGAAGGAGTCAGACCCATAGGGTGTAAATGGATCTATAAGAGGAAAAGAGATGCTGCTGGGAAAGTACAGATTTTCAAAGCAAGACTTGTAGCAAAGGGTTATACCCAAAGAGAAGGGGTGGACTATGAAGAAACCTTTTCTCCAGTTGCTATGCTTAAGTCCATAAGAATTCTCTTATCCATTGCCACGTTTTATGACTATGAAATATGGCAAATGGATGTCAAGACTGCTTTTTTGAATGGCAATCTTGACGAGAGTATTTTTATGTCTCAACCCGAAGGGTTCATAATCCAAGGTCAGGAGCAAAAGGTTTGTAAACTGAATCGATCCATTTATGGGTTGAAACAGGCCTCTAGATCTTGGAATATTCGATTTGATACTGCGATCAAATCGTTTGGTTTTGACCAAAACGTTGATGAACCTTGTGTTTACAAGAAAATCAACGGGAATAAAGTAGCTTTCCTTGTACTTTATGTTGACGACATCCTACTCATTGGGAATGATGTAGGATATCTGTCTGACGTAAAAGAATGGCTAGCGGCCCAATTCCAAATGAAAGATTTGGGTGAGGCCCAATTTGTTCTTGGCATCCAGATTATTCGAGATAGAAAGAACAAAACACTAGCTCTGTCTCAAGCAACGTATATCAACAAGATGTTGGCACGATATTCGATGCAGAACTCCAAGAAGGGCTTATTGCCTTTCAGGCATGGGGTTCACTTGTCTAAGGAACAGTGTCCTAAGACACCTCAAGAGGTTGAGGATATGAGACGGATTTCCTACGCCTCTGAAGTGGGTAGCTTAATGTATGCTATGCTCTGCACGAGGCCTGACATCTATTATGCTGTAGGGATTGTCAGCAGATATCAGTCAAATCCAGGGTTTGACCACTGGACCGCCGTTAAAGGAATCCTCAAGTATCTTAGGAGAACGAGGGACTACAAGCTGGTGTTTGGGGCTAAAGAGTTAGTCCTTACGGGATACACCGACTCTGACTTCCAGTCTGACAAGGATTCTAGGAAATCCACGTCGGGGTCAGTGTTCACCCTTAACGGGGGAGCTGTAGTTTGGAGAAGTATAAAGCAAGGATGTATAGCAGACTCCACTATGGAGGCTGAGTATGTCGCTGCTTGTGAAGCAGCTAAGGAAGCTGTTTGGCTAAGGAAGTTCTTGACAGAGTTGGAAGTTGTTCCAAACATGAACTTGCCCATTACTCTATACTGTGACAACAGTGGGGCTGTAGCCAATTCCAAAGAACCTCGCAGCCACAAACGAGGTAAACACATAGAGAGGAAGTATCATCGAATACGAGAGATTGTGCAACGAGGAGATGTTGTCGTGACCAAGATCGCTTCGGAGCACAACATTGCTGATCCGTTTACGAAGGCCCTCTCGGCTAAAGTGTTCGAGGGTCATCTAGAAAGTCTAGGTCTGCGAGACTTGTATATAGTGTAATCTAGGCCAAGGGGGAGATGTGTAATGGGTGTAAGGATGCCCTAGTTTATTGTATTTTGTATATTTACTTTTCATGTAATGTACAATATACATGTACCATTTTCCAGGCTATGGATTATTTATGTATATACTTTCCCATTTACTTGAGTTTTAGTTCAAGTGGGAGTTTGTTGGGTTTTATGCCCTAAAACTCGTAGATAGTAAATGTACATTTGACCAAACATTAATAAAATTGATGAATTATTCATGTGTTATTGGTGTTTGTATTATATCTTGTCTTATTAACCCTAATCTAATAAACTAAACATCCAAGGCTAATAGAATGAGACTTGAACTAGTATGTAGGGACATACGGGGATCAATGTTCAAGTTTTAGCCTAAAGGGTCTGTAGTATAGGGATAAGGCTGGGTACCTTATCCTGGTGACACTATGGATACGGCCCACTTTGTATATTGATACAAACGTAATGATCCAACGCGTTCATGTAGTTGACATGCGAGTGGGGGTATCCTGTGCAATGAGTTTGCACAAAGACCGGACCGCGAAAAGTTAACCACTAACTGTAACACCGTTAGTTAGCTCGGTTTCTATTTCACTAGGATGACCTAGGCAACTTGGCCTTAATCCTGAGTGGATTATGAACTCCTGTCCATGAGGGATTGTCCTTTGATTTGTATGGGTGAGAGTGGCCTGTTCGCCGACTCAATAAGCCTACCATTTTAGGGACAAGACCGAGTGGGGAGCTGGGAACATAGTCTTACAAGATGGAATTCACTCCTTCCCGACATTAGGGTAAGTAGAGGTGTGTTCCCTTAAGTGGTGACTCCGGGTCTTGAACAATGGGCCCTACCCTCTCTATGGCACGAGAGGGACTTCTGTTTGTTGGTTGGACCTCAAACAGGTTGTTCACTAGAGGAGCACTGGTACTTAAGGACCAAGAGGTAGCCCAGGGGTAAAACGATAATTTGACCTAGCTGGGGTACGAACACACGTGAAGGGCTAACTTGTTGTTGATGGTCAACATCCGTGGACACAGAAATATATCTGCAGTGAGAAGAGTGCAGCTATGGTTCTTTAGTGGAGTGAATCATAGTTAACGAACATTGATTAATTTGGTTAATGAGTTTAGCCAATTAATCTCACATCGTTGGAGCTTCTGATCTGTAGGTCCATTAGGTCCCACAGGTAGCTCCATTGGGGCGTTGAGGTAAATTTCTAAGGGGAATTAAATATTTGAAGGGGTTCAAATATTTTATTAAAATATGAATATGGTTCATATTAAAAACTATAGGTTATAATTAATGCACATATGATGTATATTAATTCTATAGTTTATTTGAGAGAAAAAATAATTAAATATATGATATTTAATTGTTAATTAATTGGTGAATTAATTAATATTAATGTTTTAATTTAATCTTAATTAAATTATGATTTAATTAAGATATATTAAAACTATGGGTTAAGTGGGATACTTACATGAAAATGTTTCATGTAATAGTAATTAAATTAAAATGTTTATTTGATTTTAATTTAATTATTTTTATTATTAAATAACTGATCAGTTGAGAAACTGATCAGTCAATCACTTCCCTAACCCTACACGCGTGAGAAGGAGAGAATTAAGGGAGTGGGAAGTTACTTCAACGTGATTTTTCTTCCATTCCCTTAATTTCATTTAGTGTTGGTTTTTTGGTGGAGATTACTCTCGCTCTTAGCATCCCACGCAAAAGGCTCTCTCTCCCTCTCAGAGAACTCTCTGCAATTTTGCCTTCCCAAAAAATACAGAGAACTTTCTCCCAAGAATCCCTTAGAGTTTTGATTTGGTTCCCACAAACCACTCAACTCTGAATACCAGGAGAATACCGGTGTTGCTTCTTTGGTGGTGTTCGCGAAGGATTTGCAGCAGAAAAGGGTTTCTAAGGCTGCTGGATTTTTTCCACAATTCAGAGGGAATTAGGCGAAAAGATCAAGATCTTCATCAACGGTAAGGTTTCTTGATCTTGGATCGTTAGGATCCATTTTTCCCTAGATTAGATCTAGGTTTCTTATCTATTTACAGCATGCTTTAGGTGATTTTCAGCATGTATAAAATTGGTTTATATTGCTGTATTTTATTTGTCGTCGTATTGGTATCCCAATCGACGTTTTAATTCGAAAAGGTCTCTGACGTCTTCCGCTGCCTAGGGCTTTAATCCCTTCGGTTACAGCTAGCGGTTACTATTTCGTGGTCCGGTCTTATGCAAACTCATTGCATAGGATACCCCCACTCGCATGTCCCCTACACGAACACGTTGGATTATTGCATTTGTTGGGGTTTATGCCCTAAAACTCATAGATAGTAAATGTAACATTTGACTGAACATTAATAAAATGAATAATTATTCATTTTATTAAATGTAACACTTGTCTTATTAACCCTAATCCAATAAACTAAACATCCTAGGCTGTTAGTATGAGGCTTGAACTAGTATGTGGGGACATACGGGGATCACTGTTCAAGATACAGCCTAAAGGGTCTATAGTATAGGGATAAGGCTAGGTACCTTATCCTGGTGACACTATGGATACGACCCGCTTTGTATTATGATACAAACACAATGATCCAACGCGTTCTTGTAGTGGACATGCGAGTGGGGGTATCCAATGCAATGAGTTTGCATAAGACTAGACCGCGAAATAGTTAACCACTAACTGTAACACCGTTAGCTAGCTAGGTTTCTATTTCACTAGGATGACCTAGGCAACTTGGTCTCAATCCTGAGTGGGTTATGGAATCCTGTTCACGAGGGATTGTCCTTTGATTTGTATGGGTGAGAGTGGCCTACACGCCGACTCAATAAGCCTACCATTTTGGGGACAATACCGAGTGGGAAGCTGGGAACATAATAACACAATATGGAATTGACTCCTTCCCGACTCTAGAGTAAGTAGAGGTGTGTTCCCTTAAGTGGTGTCTCCGGGTCTTTAACAATGGGCCCTGGCCTCTCTATGGCACGAGAGGGACTTCTGTTTGTTGGTTGGACCTCAAACAGGTTGTTCATTAGAGGAGCACTGAGACTTAAGGATGAAGAGGTAACCTAGGGGTAAAACGGTAATTTGACCTAGCTGGGGTACGAACACACGTGAAGGACTAACTTGCTGTTAATGGTCGATATCCATGGACACAGAAATATATCTGCAGTGAGAAGATTGACACTATGGTTTTATAGTTGAGTGAACCATAGTTAACGAACATTGATTAACTTGGTTAATGAGTTTAACCAATTAATCTCATATCGTTGGAGCTTCTGATCTATAGGTTCATTAGGTCCCATCGATAGCTCATATAAGGTGTTGAGGTTATTTTCTAAGGGAGAATGAATATTCGAAAGAGTTCGAATATTAAGTTTAAAAAACTATAGGTTAAAAATTAATGCGCATAGGATGTACATTAATTCTATAGGTTATATGTGATATAATTAAATATATGATATTTAATTATAGTAATAATTAATTATTGAATTAATTAATCATTAGTTTTAACTTAATCTAATTAAATTGTATTGAAACTATAGGTTATGTGAAGGATAATCATTTAAATGTATTTTAAATGAGTTGGTTAATTAATTTTGATTTAATTAATCATTAATGTAATTTAATTAATTTTGTTAATTAATTAAATTATATTTTAAATGCATAACTGATTTGATCAGTTAGCAAGTCGTGGGTTGGATCCACTTATTCCTCCTTTACGACTAAAAGAGAGGGGAAGGCGCTGAGTTTTAGTTAGTCGTTCATTTTTGTGGTATTCACGAAAACTCCAATGTGATCCCAGAAAGTTTTTCCTCTCAAATCCCTTAGAGAAAACTATGCTCCCACAAGCATACTCAATAAGTAACCTTCAAAGAACATTGGTGTTACTTTGTGGTAGTGTTCGTAGACAAAAATTCTAACAATAAGGAGTTTTTCGGTTGCTGATTTTCTGCAAATTTTTGGAGGAAAAGGCGAATCTCGATCAAGGCTTCTACGATAGTAAGTATTTTCTTGATCCCTCGCCTTCTAGGGTTTGCATCTAGATTAGATCTAGGTTTTTTCTATTTTTAGGCATGCTAATAGCCTCTTTACAGTAAGTTTTAAAGTATTATACTGTTGTAATTTATACTGTCGTCGTATTGGTATTCCAATCGACGTTTAGATCGTTTTGGTCCTCTGGTAATTTCCGCTGCGCTAGGGCATTTATCCCTACATTTGGTATCAGAGCCATATCGATTTTTTAAACATCGATTTGGGATTTGCGATTGGCTTTGAATGGTGGGATTTATATTGAATTATGAATGTAATTTTGCTGTGAACTGTTTAGGTTTAATGTGGCCATAGATTTACATTTTTTGTTGATTTGATCATGTAAAGGCCCCTGCGTTTTTTGGCATTATTGTGTAAATCAAGTCTTGTAAGTCCGGGTCTAGAATTGGGGTGTTTGCTGATGAATATCACGGCCAAACGAAACCAAAATTCCGAAGAACAATGTTGTTTCCACCCAGAATCTGCTTCCAGACATAACAGCGTCGGGATGCTGTTCATACAGCGTCTCGATGCTATCACGATTTCATGCAACGTGCGGCTAGGGTTACGTAACGCGCTGGAGGTGCTTGAACAGTTTGGTTTGTTTGTTTGGGCTTGGTTGGGACCTATTTGGTCCGGTTCAGCCCAATTAAGGAGCGGTTCAGGTTTTTGGCGTCCGATTCGGGTCGGTTCGGGATGGTTCAGGTGGTCCAGCTTAATTCTAGAGCGGCAGAAGACTGTAATAGGATAGATTATTTGCTTTATTAATGTAATTAAGCTTTAATTTATCCTAGGGGCCAATTAAACTGGTTCATTAGCTATTTAAATGCTTTATGGACGTCATTTAGATTTAATCCCACCTTAGGTTATAAAGCATGCTCATGCATTTATGTGTGTTATAATTAGATTATAATGTGTGGTTTGAAATGCATGGTGATTTTTCATGAGATATTTGATATATATGAGTTATGTTAAATTCATGAAAATGGAATAGCATGATGCATGCAATTACTTGGTTAAATATAAATAGTTATATTTAATAAATTGTTTGCAACATGCCACTTTGATTTACCTTGATTGGCAATATATAATTGTTATATTAAATAATAAGGAAATCAAAGTTGCATTGAGCATGAAACATCCATAGTTTAATATAAATGTTATATTATATTCATGCAATGCAATTCAATATAGTTTAATTTATTAATTTGGATATGATTGTTAATTAAAATTAAACTATAGTATGCATGATTATAGGGTTAATCATTAAAATTTGAATAGTTTAAAATTAATGATTAGAAACCGTCAATCTATAATCAAGATATGCAGGCACACATAGGACCATAGGTTAAAATCGATTAATTTTAATGAGTTAAAATTAATTAGACCTAAGGTCATATTCTTATAGGATTAGAATAATTTCTTACTTAGTTAAAAATAGTTTTAATATATGATGCGCAAATTGCTAACCGCAAGTGTACGGGTCAAGTAATAATATAGTGTTTTCGTGATTAAACGAGTGTCGTCCTCTAGATTGGTTTTCTAGCAAATTAAGTATCGTGAATACTTTTGTCCAATTTTATTTAGGGAGCAAAACTCAATGATAAAGATAAAAGTAAAGACTAAAAGCATAAAAATAAAAGTGGAGACTCAAATGGAAAGACTCTTAGGGAATTGATTTCATTGATTAAGATTGAGGATTGATTAATAGGAATGAATTGACCGTGCAATTATTCTACAAGCCAAGAAAACTTTTATCACGATTACCTCTCCCGAGTATAATTGATTCTCATGCATATAAACTAACTTGATATCCCTATCTAAGTTCATTAACATGCAAGGCATTATTCGATTCGGTCCTTGTTACGCTTCTAAAGATATTCCAAATCCCGTCACAAACTTAGAATTTATACTCTAGTCATGCAATTAAACAAAGTAAGTCTTAGGCCAAATCCTCCCTCCCGAGTTAGATTCAACACTTAAATCATTCAATTAGTGATCAAGTAATTGAAAGCATTAAACAAAATTGCATGCATAAAATAAAAACACATTCATACCTAAAATCAATCCAAAAACTAAAACAATTACATCAATCCCTAAGACAAACAACTAGCAATTCATAGTCTTTAAACCATAAACACTAATTGAAAGAAAAGCCATAAAAACTACAAGAGGTAAGGGAAAGAGAAAGGAAAACTCGAATCCGTCGAAACCGACACGTCCCCGTCACAATCTCCACGTCTTCTCGCTTGATTCCCGCTCCTTGGCCTTGCTTTAGCTCCCACCAAAGGTCTCTAGTCAAAATTAGGGCTAAAATCTAACCAATTGGACTCCAATTGCTGAATTAAGCTTCAAACACATACTTCCTACAAATAAAACATAAAAATGCATAAATTTGGGCAAATAATTGTAAAAGACTAGCTTAATTAATCAGAGAAAAATAGCTAGCTATGCTCGCTATCAATATACTAAGTAGGACCAACATTACTATGATTATAAGAGAACTCTACCAGTGATGTTCTAAGGTTGGGGGTATTTAAGTTGACGGTATACGAAACACCTCCTACGTGGGAACTGACCTGGAACACCGGAGTTGAATTAATCATAGTTTAATGTTAGATAGAGGTCACTAGGTTAATTAAATATGTTTAATTCACCTAGACTTTAGTCTAAGGATCTTATTATAATAGTTATAATAAGATTAGACTTAGATAGATTGACTTAGCCGGATTTATCTAAGTTTAAACAAACCCTAAAATATACGATAGGTCACTTTGGTGGGAGGAAAATTACAAAACTTGATTTAAATCGAGTTTTGCTCCCATGCCCCTATATTCACAACGTGAGATCCATGCTCGGCTTCGTGTCGTTTTAGTGCGGCCTCCCTTCGGAAAGTGTTTCCATGGATCAATAACAAGGTGAATGGAGAAAGTGTCCATAGTAAGTGGGAGCGGGACAAGTGTCAACGTATCCCTCGGTCTCCACCCCTAGGTCACAACGTGAGATTTCTATGATTCGCCTGCGTGTTGCCCTGGAGCAACCACCCCTTCGAAGGGCCTGATCATAGGATTCGGAACACCGTGAACTCCTGAAAAGGATAAGATCACTTAGGCTAATTACCAACAGTTGTCTTTCGTCACGATAGCTTGTTGGTGCGTGCTTTTGAGATCTGAAAGTGGGAGGGTTACACTTACGGGGATTAGTTAATTTGTTAACAAGTCCTTGATCGAACAACGGTGGTTAACATCTATAGGAATATGAGTTATTCTGGAATTAGAGTTAACTAAGAAGTGTCTCATTTTAGAGGAGGAGTAGCTGATCACCCTTCGATGGTTGTTTCTCTAAACCTCTAAAACATCGTTACTAAACACAATCAATAGTTTTATTAGGGTTCTTTGATTGATTGTTTGCAAAATTGATTGGATTTGTGCAATTGTTTGTATTGCTTGTGTGATGGGTTGCAAAGATAACTAATATGGTCAATGTTTGTTTTTTCAGCAATGTCTTCCTCAATTATCGCTTTACTAAAAAATGAGAAATTAATCGGCGAGAATTTTTTATAAGGGTAAAAAATATACCTATTTACCCCTATATTTAGCTCATAATCTTGTCAAATATTGCAAGTTTTGATCAATTTTACTGTTCCCGAGCTCAAAATATGTTAAGGTTTATAAGTTAGGGTGTTGAGAATCACTTTTGTCAAATTATGCTCATTTGTGCTTAAAAGGACTCAATTTTAAAGGAATTTGACTAAGTTTGTTGTTGTGTAGAAAAACAGAGGAGAAACTGGAATTTGCCCAGAAATGCGATCGCATTTCTGGGAAGGCAAAATGAAATGCGATCGCATTTCTAGAAAAACAGAGGCAGTTCCGAGTCGTCCGCGGGTCGTTGTTGACGAGTCTTCTTCGCACCTAACCGGGTGTTTTGACCCCGAAACCGACTGGGCTACCTACCAGCACCTATTTCGTAGCTCCTCAACTATTTTCCACACTATATAAGCTCGAGATTCGAAGTCAAATTAAAGCAGAACTCATTTGGAAGAAGAGGGTGGTGACAGAACCCTAGTTGACGCCTATGAGTAGGGATGCCCGAGGTCCTTCTTAGATGACTAAATTCTAACCTGAGTTAGACATCAAACCTTAGGGTTTGTAGGGATTTTCACCCATTCCCACTTTTTAAAAGCGAGAGAGTGGAGTGTCTAAGCGAACTCTAGAAGGATTGGATAAATAGAAAACCCATAGTATTTGGCTACTGTGCAGATTTCCAACTTTTGATACTTTTCATTTATCTATATTTTTTACATCTTATTTCAGTGGAAATGTATTCATTTGCACTTTATCTCACCATGAGTAGCTAAACTCCGTTGAGGGGTTCAATATGGTGAATTCCCTTATGGTTCAATAGCTTGAAAGTGTTTTATTTGCTTAAGTTTTGTTCAATGCATGTCATTCTTTATTGAATATCATTCTGATCTTGCTGAGTTTAAATTGATCACTTAGACTTTGCATGCTATGTGAGTTTGATCTCAAAAGGGACAAAAAATATTGGTTCCCATAAAGGTGATATAGGAGAAAAAGCTCGAAAGAGATTGTTCGGCGGTATAGGGCAAGCTGCCTAAGGCACCCTATATCGACTATAGGGTTATAGGTTGCATTCGTGAATTATCTATGTCGGAGTCGAGTCACAGAAATGTGCATAACAGTACTCGCTTAGCCTTCTAACGGTTCTTGGGAGCAAGGCCAAATAGAAGTTAAATCTGACCCAATGCATTGAATAGACTTAGGTTAAATAATCCATGATTACGGATATTGCCTTTGGGATGAATCCATGTTGAATACCTCGTTTTATTCATTATTGTTATTCTTTACTTACTTGCTTGTTTATTCCATTTTTCTAAAAATCAATCATCAATCATATTTCTTTGGTTACCTTTTCAAAAGCAATCATTTGAGCAGTTTCTTCATCAAATCTGAATTTCCATTTTAGTCCTCGTGGGATCGATACCCTTGGAATACTTCTAAGGTTTTTTATTACTACGTGCGACAGTGTATACTTGCACTAGGGTTGGCTGAATTTACCTTTATTATTATCTTCCATCTTATCTCACATCCATCCATTCAGCCGATGACGCACCAATTTTCCTACGTGGAAATCCAACCTTCATACGATATTGGTTGTTGAGGATCTTTGGTTTGTCTTAACGGAGGAGTGTCCTCCAGTTCCCCCTAGCAATGCAGCCCAAGTTGTTAGGGATGCACACGACCGCTGGACTAAGGCCAATGAAAAGGCCCGTGTCTATATCTTGGCCAGCTTAACTGAAGTCTTGGCCTAGAGATACGAGAACGTGGAAACTGCAAGGGAAATTATGAATTCCCTTCAGGAGATGTTTGGATTACCATCCTATTAGCTCCACGATGAAGCTCTGAAAAAAATTTTCAACGCCTGCATGGAAGAGGGGCATCCTGTTCGGGAACACGTTTTCGACATGATGAACCAATTCAACATCGCGGAGGTTAATGGCGGGGTCGTCTGCGAGAGGAGTCAGGTTGCATTCATATTGCATTCGCTTCCACCTAGCCTTATGCAATTTTGAACGAATGCGAGCATGAATAAGATTCAATTTAACCTGACCACCCTTCTAAATGAGCTACAGGTTTATGAGTCCATGCTGAAAAGCAAGGGCAAAAATGTGGTGAAAGGAGAGGCCAATGTGGCCCATTCCAAAAAGAAGTTCCTGAAGGGTTCATCCTCAGGAACAAAACATGTACCTCAAGCTTCTTCATTGAAGCAAATTCAGAAAAGGAAGGGTGACAAGGGGAAGGCTCCTGCTAAAGTTGTACAGGGCAAGGAAAAGGCCAAGGTCGTGGCCAATAAGGACAAGTGCTTCCACTGCAATGTGGATGGTCACTGGAAGAGGAACTGCCCTCGATACCTTGCTGAGAAGAAGAGAAAAAAGGAAGGTAAATATGATTTACTTGTTTTAGAAACTTGCCTTGTTGAACATGATGAGTTTGCCTGGATATTAGATTCGGGAGCCACTAATCATGTTTGTTCTTCTTTTTAGGGAAATAATTTCCAGCAGCTTGAAGTTGGCGAGATGACGCTCAAGGTTGGAATGGGAGATGTCATTTCAACAAGTGCAGTGGGAGTTGCAAAGTTATTTTCAAAAATAGATTTCTTTATTTAGATAATTTGTATATAGTTCCTAGGCTCAAAAGGAACTTAATATCTATTTCATGTTTGCTGGAACAGATGTACACTGTTAACTTTCTATTGAATGAAGCGTTTATTTACAGAAATGGTGTACTGATTTGTTCAGCAAAGTTAGAAAATAACTTATATGTGTTAAGACCAACCGACACTAAAGCAATTTTAAATCATGAAATGTTTAAAACTGCTGAAACACAAAATAAAAGGCAAAGAATTTCTCCAAAAAGTAACAACACATATCTTTAGCATTTACGTCTTGGTCATATTAACATCGATCGGATCGGTCGTTTGGTAAAGAATGGACTTTTAACCGAGTTGGAAGATGATTCTTTACCACCCTGTGAATCGTGTCTCGAGGGTAAAATGACTAAGAGACCTTTTACTGGACAAGGTTATCATGCCAAAGACTCCCTAGAGTTGATACATTCGGATCTTTGTGGTCCAATGAATGTAAAAGCTCGAGGAGGTTATGAATATTTCATCTCTTTCATAGATGATTATTCTCAATATGGTTACTTATATCTAATGGGTCATAATTCTGAAACTCTTGAAAAGTTTAAAGAGTTTAAGACTGGAGTAGAAAACCTATTAGGTAAAACTGTTAAAATACTTCGATCAGATCGAGGTGGAGAGTATGTGGATCAAAGATTCCAAGATTATGATAGAATATGGAATCCAATCCCAACTCTCAGCACCTGGTACACTGATCGGTTATCAGTATGCTAAATAAATTAGTACAAAATTATCGCAGATATATATCAATCCAAGTATAAATTGACACAATCAAATAATACCTAGTGAGTCTAGGGTCAAATCCACAGGGAAAGGTTATTTGCAAAGTTTTAATAATGTTTACTGATCTGAACTCAAAAACGCATGATATTATGAAAAATTAAATAAGAGGGTTGATGAGAATGAAGAATAAATATTGTAGGAAAGTAAAACATGCGTTGAGAGTAAGAAGGGAAGTATTGAGGAGAATATTATCAAGGTTGTTGCGGTCGCAACCTCATGCGTTTATAAGAACCCTTGTAGCGCATACCATGACTAATTGATCCATTAATGCCTAAGTGAGAAAAAAATCACAAGTTTCCCTTTCGGTACTACTTCTGTGTTTGGCATAAAACTATCAAATGTTTGTTTGGCTAGTTCATGCGTGGGCTTAGTTCTGTAACAACTTACAAGGGACTGTGTAAGTCTTAACGCAATCAAAGCTCATTCATGCATTATCTTATAGCGGTAGTATTTATCTAATGCTACCAAGACTACATGCAATGCGCTAGCTTGTTCTACTTAGATATGTCCGCAAGCATTACTTGTCAGGGATTTATCATGCTGCTACCGCATCCGGCTGGCCAGGCGAGAGTTAGTAATGAAAATAGTATCGCATCTAAGTAGAAGGCAATAATGTTTCATTAAATCAAAGTATGCGCTTACAAAGTAAAACTTATCACCACATGGGTGCTTGCGCTGAGCCTTGATGAAGAAAATTAGCTCTTGCGAGCAAAACAATACATTACGCAATACATCGCAAATGCAAGTCTACCCTTAATCACAGCTTTCTGTGATTTCTCTTTCTCCTTGCTTCTTTGATCTTCCTCTATTTCCCTCTCGTCTCCCTTCCTTTGAGCAGGTGGCTTCTATTTAGAGGCGAAGGAAACTGACTTCTCCAAGGAATTAGAAAATTTGCTTCAGTCATCTTCAGCCCACTTGCGCGTCAGTTATGACAGCATGGTCTTTTCATCCATCTTGTCTGTTTCATGATCGTCTTGGGATGTGTGCCTGTGTTGAGAGAAACTTGGGCAACAAACAACTGAATTAAATGCATTAGCACCTTATATTTTTATAATTTCGTACCGCATCCATAAATATAGGCTTCTGCAGCAAATCATCGCATTTCCCTTCCTTATTGCGCTAAAGTAACGCATCAATGTATCTTTTAGTCTTGTTTTAGCTTAAGTTTAAAGGATAAATAACTTGCTTTTTGCAAGTTATCATACACCTCAACAAAATGGTGTATCAGAAAGGAGAAATTGAACCTTATTAGACATGGTTTGTTCAATGATGAGCTATGCTCAATTGCTTAGCTCGTTTTGGGGGTATGCAGTAGAGACTACAGTACATATTTTGAACAATGTTCCCTCAAAAAGTGTTTCTGAAACACCTTTTGAGCTATGGAGGGGGCGTAAACCTAGTTTGCGTTACTTCCGTATTTGGGGTTGTCTAGCACATGTGCTTGTGACAAATCCTAAGAAATTGGAACCTCATTAAAAAATATGTCAATTTGTTGGATACCCTAAAGAAACGAGAGGTGGTCTTTTCTACGACCCTCAAGAAAACAAAGTGTTTGTATCGACAAACGCTACTTTCTTGGAGGAAGACCACATTAGAGATCACAAATCACGTAGTAAATTAGTATTAGGAGAAGCTACTGAAGAGTCAGCAAGAGTTGTTGATGAAGCTGGTCCTTCAACAAGGGTTGATGTTGGAGCCAGTTCTTCTGGTCAATCTCGTTCTCCTCACATAGTGGGACAGCCTCGACGTAGTGGGAGGGTTGTTATACAACCTAACCGTTACTTGGATTTAACTGAAACTCAGGTCGTCATACCTGATGACGGTGTTGAGGATCCATTGTCTTATCGTCAAGCAATGAATGATGTAGATAAAGACCAATGGGTCAAAGCAATGAACCTTGAGATGGAGTATATGTACTTCAATCAAGTTTGGGAACTTGTAGATCAACCTGAAGAGGTAAAACCCATAGGGTGTAAATGGATCTATAAGAGGAAAAGAGATGCAGCTGGGAAAGTACAGACTTTCAAAGCTAGACTTGTAGCAAAAGGTTATACCCAAAGAGAAGGGGTGGACTATGAGGAAACCTTTTCTCCTGTTGCTATGTTAAAGTCAATAAGAATTCTCTTATCCATAGCCACATATTATGACTATGAAATATGACAAATGGATGTCAAAACTGCCTTTCTGAATGGTAATCTTGAAGAGAATATCTTTATGTTTCAACTCGAAGGGTTCATAACCCAAGGTCAAGAGCAAAACGTTTGTAAACTGAATCGATCCATTTATGGGTTGAAACAGGCATTCAGATCTTGGAACATTAGATTTGATACAGCAATCAAATCTTTTGGCTTTGACCAAAATGTTGATGAGCCTTGTGTTTACAAGAAGATCAACAGAAACAAAGTAGCTTTCCTAGTACTATATGTTGATGACATCCTACTCATTTGGAATGATGTAGGATATCTGTCTGACATAAAAGAATGGCTGGCGGCCCAATTCCAAATGAAAAAATTAGGAGAGGCCCAATATGTTCTTCGAATCCAAATTATTCGGGATTGAAAGAACAAAACGCTAGCCTTGTCTCAAGCAACGTATATCGACAAAATGTTGTCTCGATATTCGATGCAGAACTCCAAGAAGGGTTTATTGCCTTTCAGGCATGGGGTTCACTTGTCTAAGGAACAGTGTCCTAAGACACCTCAAGAAATTGAGGATATGAGACGGATTCCCTACGCCTCAGCTGTGGGCAGCTTAATGTATGCAATGCTCTGCACTAGGCCTGACATTTGTTATGCAGTAGGGATAGTCATCAGATATCAGTCAAATCCAGGGTTAGACCACTAGACTGCCGTTAAAGGAATCCTCAAGTATCTTAGGAGAACAAGGGACTACATGCTGGTGTTTGGGGCTAAAGAGTTAGTTCTAACAGGATACACCAACTCTGACTTCCAGTCTGACAAGGATTCTAGGAAATCCACGTCAGGGTCATTGTTCACCCTTAACGGGGGAGCACCAGTTTGGAGAAGCATCAAACAAGGATGCATAGCGGACTCAACCATGGAGGCTGAGTATGTAGCTGCTTGTGAAGCAGCTAAGGAAGCAGTTTGGCTAAGGAAGTTCTTGACAGATTTGGAAGTTGTTCCAAATATGAACTTGCCCATAACATTATACTGTGACAACAGTGGAGCTGTAGCCAATTCTAAGGAACCCCGCAGCCAGAAACGAGGAAAACACATCGAGAGCCTGATACAGGAGATTGTGCAACGAGGAGATGTGGTCGTTACCAAGATTGCTTCGGAGCACAACATTGCTGATCCATATACGAAGGCTCTCTCGGCTAAAGTGTTCGAGGGTCATTTAGAGAGTCTGGGTCTGTGAGACATGTATATAGTATAATCTAGGGCAAGTGGGAGATGTGTAATGGGTAAGGATGCCCTAGTTTATTGTATTTTGTATATTTACCTTTTATGTAATGTACAATATACATTTACCATTTCCAGCTTTGGATTATTTTGTATATACTTTCCCATAATCTTGAGTTTTAGTTCAAGTGGGAGTTTGTTGGGTTTTATGCCCTAAAACTCGTAGATTGTAAATGTAACATTTGACCGAACATTAATAAAATGATGTATTATTCATTTCTCTTGTTTGTATTGTTTAATCTTGTCTTATTAACCCTAATCCAATAAACTAAACATCCTAGATTGTTAGTATGAGGCTTAAACTAGTATGTGGGGGCATACGGGTATCACTGTTCAAGATACAGCCTAAAGGGTCTATAGTATAGGGATAAGAGAGGGTACCTTATCTTGGTGACACTATGGATACGACCCGCTTTGTATTATGATACAAACGCAATGATCCAACGCGTTCATGTAGTGGACATGCGAGTGGGGGTATCTTATGCAATGAGTTTGCATAAGACCGGACCGCGAAATAGTTAACCACTAGTTGTAACACCATTAGCTAGCTAGGTTTCTATTTCACTAGGATGACCTAAGCAACTTGGTCTCAATCCTGAGTAGGTTATGGACTCCTGTTCACGAGGGATTGTCCTTTGATTTGTATGGGTGAGAGTGACCTGCACGCCGACTCAATAAGCCTACCATTTTGGAGACAAGACCGAGTGGGGAGCTGGGAACATAATCACACAAGATAGAATTCACTCCTTCTATCTTTTAGGAGTTAAGTTTGGGATTTTAAGATACCAAAAGACTCAAATCCTTAATCAATTGGGTTATTTTCTTTCCCAAATCTTTTAGGAGTTAAGTTTGGGATTTTAAGATAAAATCCTAAGTAAAACCTAATTCCTAATTAAATTGGGATTTCTTTCTTGGGTTTTATTTAAAAGAAAAAGAAAATTGTTGGTGCCTTAATCTCAACTCGTTCTCTCTTTCCCCTTCAACTTCACGTTGTTACTTCCGTAGACCCCCCCTATGTGTTTTCTTCTCGCCGGCCAGCACCCACGAAACGCACCCCCACCGTTTGAGTCGCATCGCCGCCTCCTCCGTCCAGTCGACACCGCCGTGCAGTCACCTATCTGAATCGCACCGCTGCCATGAAGCCAGCTCCGTCACACCACCCTTGCTCGTGGTCTCTCTCCCCGTGGGTCTCTCTTTCTCTCTCTCGGCGTTTCTCCTCCTACAGCGCCGTCTCTCCCTCTCTTGTGTGCACGTCGACAAACCACCAGCGAACCCAAGGCTTAGGTGTTCTTCTTCTTCGCGTTTTTCAGCCAGAACCGTGAGTAGGAGGTCGAATCTTCCTTGTTCCCGCGTTTTGGACTCATTCAGGTTGGTTTAAGGTTCGTTCCGACATGTTTGAGCTCTCTTAGTAAGTTTTCAACAATACCCATGCTTTGTTAAATTCAAATTCAGCTTACCCATTCTTGTTCAACCTTAGAACTGTGTTTTAGGAGTGAATTCTTGATTTTCCAGCGCTGTTCAATGCCGTCTTGGGCTCGAAATCATCCTTGCCTCGTGACCCATCATCCGTTTGGCCTCAAACTCGAACACCCACTGTCTAGGGACTCTAGACAAGTGGTTTCAAATCACTTAGGTTGCTGGACAGCACGTGTTTGGGCCCATTTGGACGATAAACGGTAAATTCTTCCAGCACCCTTTACTTTCCTTTATTAAGTCTTTGGAGTATTGGAAGTCGATTCCTAACTCTTAGAAGGTTGTCGTTTGTAGTTCGACCCTTTTAGGCTCTTCCGGTTGAGAATCAAGTGATTTTGGTAAGAAATCCATTCCTTAAAGCATTCTCTAGATTTTAATTATATTCTTAGGCTTGGATTTGACTCGTAGCTTTCATCATGTTGTTTCGGAGCTCCGTTGGTCTGTTTAGGATCGCTTAGAAGCGCCTTATAGGTAAATAGTTTCTATCCGTTGAGTCTGTTTGATTGCATGAGTATGTTGGGTGTTACTCGTTTTTCTAGTATGCATTGTTGGTTGTTATATAAGTGGCGATATGTGTTTTAAATGTTGTTTGATTGATTTAAAAGCATGATGAACTATTGGTTATCTTGAGCATGTTGTATAACATTTTGATTATACTGCATGAGAGTCAAGTTGCATGGTCTTGTGTGCTCATTGAGAGGTGAGCTGGGTTGTGTGTGCGGAGCGTGACTCGGAAATCACGTGTTAAGATTGCGCTACATGACGTGAAAATCATGTTATTGGTGCGGAGCGTGACGCGTAAATCACGTGTGGGTTGTGAGTGCGGAGCGTGACGCGTAAATCACGTGTGAGTGTGTGCTGCGCATGGCGCGTAATTCATGTGCTGGGTGTGAGTGCGTTACATGATGCAGAAATCATGTTTTGGTGCGGAGCGTGACGCGTAAATAACGTGTTAAGTTGCATTGCATGGCGTGGAATTCATATGTTTTGGTACGTGGCATGACGCGTAAATCACGTGTTAAGTTGGGGTTGCATAGCATGTTGTGTGTATGCATGAAGGCATCCTGTTGAGTCACCATGAGTCTTGTTGTAGACAAAAATTCCAGCAATAAGGAGTTTTTGGGTTGTTGATTTTCTGCAAATTCTTGGAGGAAAAGGCGAATCTCGATCAAGGCTTCTACGGTAGTAAGTATTTTATTGATCCCTCGCCTTCTAGGGTTTGCATCTAGATTAGATCTAGGTTGTTTCTATTTTTAAGCAAGCTAATAGCCTCTTTACAGTAAGTTTTAAAGTATTATACTGCTGTAATTTATATTGTCGTCATATTGGTATTCCAATCGACGTTTAGATCGTTTTGGTCCTCTGGTAATTTCCGCTGCGTTAGGGCTTTTATCCCTGCAGCGTTTGTATCAAATACAAAGTGGGTCGTATCCATAGTGTCGCCAAGATAAGGTACCCAACCTTATCCCTATACTATAGACCCTTTAGGCTGTTTCTTGAACAGTGATCCCCGTATGTCTCCACATACAGTTCAAGACTTATCCCATAGCCTAGGATGTTTATTTTATTGGATTAGGGTTAATTAGGCAAGATGTACATAATATAGACAATAATTCTTTATTGAAAAAACATCAAACTATGTTTTATTTATGTTCGGTCAATCATTACATTTACTATCTACGAGTTTTAGGGCATAAAACCCAACAAAAGGGTCGAGATTAACTTACTCTCGTGTGAAGTCTCAACCGAAAACACCAATCTCCTTGGATTTTCTCTATAAAATGCAGCAGCCTTTTCACTGAAAAGATCTCCAAAATCACGAACACAACCACTGGGATCTTCACTCGTATGTCTTAGAGAGTTTGTACTGAGATGGCTTGTGGGAACCTTTGATTACCTCTGAAGGGAAATCTTGGGGGGAGAGAATTTTTTAGAGAAAATCTTTCTATGTTTCCAGAGCGTGAGAGTGAAAAAGAAGTGTGAGACTAAGAAAATCTCAACCTACCTATCTATCAGGCGTGAGGGAGAGCAAAAGACGTGAAATTATCCCACGACTAGGAAAAACTTAACTGATCTAATCAGTTACCTAATTTATTAAATTAATATTAAATTATAATATATTTATTAATTAATTTAATTAATAACTAAATTAATTAAATTAATAATAATAATAATATTAATGATTAATTAAATCATATTTAATTAACCAATTCATTTAAATCAAATTTAAACGAATATCCCTCACATAACCTATAGTTTTAATGTAATTTAATTAAATCAAATTAAATTAAATTAATTAATTAATTAATTAAATATTAAATTGAATATCACATATTCTATTATATTTCTCTCATATAAGCTATAGTATTAATGTGCATCTAATTCACATTAATTTTAACCTATAGTTTTTAATATGAATCCAATTCATATTAATTTTAATTTTTCAACTCCTTCAAATATTTAATCCTCCCATAAAGTAATTTTGAATCTATATTCAAAATAAATTTATATTATAAAGTTTAAGGAAAATAAAAATTTTCTATTATAATGTATCTCCATACATTATATTATTTCCCTTAGTAAATTTACCTCAATACCCTTTATGAGCTACTTTTCAAATAAAAAATACCCTTTATGAGCTACCGGGGGGACCTAATGGACCTACAGATCAGAAGCTCCAACGATATGAGATTAACTGGCTAAACTCATTAACCAACTTAATCAATATTCGTTAACTGTGGTTCACTCCACTATAGAACCACAGCTGCACTCTTCTCACTGTAGATATATTTCTGTGTCCACGGATATTAATCAATAATAGCAAGTTAGTCCTTCACGAGCGTTCGTAACACCAGTTTGATCAAATTTTCGTTTTACCCCTGGGTTACCTCTACATCCTTAAGACCAGTGTTCCTCTAATGAACAACCTATTTAAGGTCCAACCAACAAACAGAAATCCCTCTCGTGCCATTGAGAGGGCAAGACCCTTTATTCAAGACCCCGAGACACCACTTAAGGGAACACTCATCTACTTACCCTAGAGTCGGAAAGGAGTAAACCCCATCTTGCGTGATTATGTTCCCAGCTCCCCACTCGGTCTTGTCCCCAAAATAGTAGGCTTATCGAGTCGGCGTGCAGGTCACTCTCACACATACAAATCAAAGGACAATCCCTCGTGAACAGGAATCCATAACCCACTCAGGATTGAGACTAAGTTATGTAGGTCATCCTAGTGAAATAGAAACCTAACTAGTTAACGGTGTTACAGCTAGCGGTTACTATTTCGCGGTCCGGTCTTATGCAAACTCATTGCATAGGATACCCCCACTCGCATGTCCCCTACACGAACGTGTTGGATCATTGTGTTTGTATCAAATACAAAGTGAGTCGTATCCATAGTGTCACCAGGATAAGGTACCCAGCCTTATCCCTATACTATAGACCCTTTAGACTGTAACTTGAACAGTGATCCCTATATGTCTCCACATACAGTTCAAGTCTCATACAAACAGAATAGGATGTTTAGTTTATTGGATTAGGGTTATTTAGGCAAGACAAACATAATACTAACAGTAACAATTGAATAATACATCAATGTCATTTTATTAATACCGAACACAACTTTCCTTCACCCCTTATTTTGCAGTAGTTGAGAGACCGAAAAGTTTCTGCTAATAATGGTATAACTGGATTGACTCCTCGTTCTATGTCAAAAAACAATTTTGTCACTTTCCTGTATCCCTTTGGTTTAGGGAATAACGCTGCTCCATAAATGCATAATGCAAATAAGGTCAGACATTTATCCTCATCCAGGTGGGCTTGAGTGATCTTTATTAAATAATCCATTTATATCTTTTCTTCTTCCCCTTTAATCTTCATGTGCTTTTGAATATCAGCAGCATGAACATTCGTTAAAAACTTTGATAGAGTCTTTTTTGCTGTTAACTTGGGGTTGAAACAATAAATTATGTTTTCCTCCTTCTCAAGAATGTTGAGCATAGCCTGATATTCCTCGATTGTTGGTAATAAGTCAAATGACTCGAACGTGAAACAACGGTAAGCTGGATCCCAAAAGTAAACTAAAACTCTTAAAGTAAAATGGTTTACTGGAATATACATCAAATCCGCTATATGGTCATACTTCTTTGAGAACACAAATCTACGATCCGGTGACAAACACTCCCATATGGCCTTCAATTTGGTCAAATCATTTTGTGTGAAAGAGATTTGAAAACTGGTTGTAAGGATATATGGGAAGAATCGGTTAAGCAATCACCAAATGTTTGTTGTATTTTCTCGGCCCACTGGAGAACAACACCTGGTTCATCATACTTAGGTGCCAAGGATGAATGCATGAACACATTGGACATGTTGACGTTCATTATGTTCACCTTTTGCATAAAATCACAAGAGAGAAAAAAAAATCAAATATTCCACTTTCATCACAATAGCACACACAAAGAGAGGGAAAAGATGAAGGAGAGAAAAAAATATTAAAAAACATTAAATAATAAAATAAAATAATAAAATAATAAAATAATAGTAATAACAATAATAATAATAATAATAATAATAATAATAATAATAACAACAACAATAATTAAATAATAATAATAATAGAAGTAAAAAACAAAGAACAAAAATAATAATAATAAATAAAACAAATTGGAGGAAGAAAAGGTAGAGGAGAAAAAAAATTGTGAGACCTTGGAGGGTAAAGGAACGCTAGACTCTCAAAATTTATAAGGGAGGAATGTAAAAACCAAGGCATGACCTTCAATATAGAAATGTAGATTCTCAAGTTATCTTAAGTTCAAAAAAAAAAAGTGAAAAAGTGTAACGGCCCGACTCCTTACTAGAGTCTGATCGGGACCGTTACTACATGCATGTTATGGAGACCTTTAAAATAAAATATTTTATAAGCATAAACTCGCATTTTCAAGAAATCCTCAACATGAAAACAAAACCACTTTATTTCAGGATCCCAAATTTAAAGAACGAAAGATTCTCAAATGAATTTTTAACTAATGGTTTTACATGGCCTCAAAGGAAAGAAAGAAAAATCCTTAACACTTAATGAAGGAAGTAAAAGATTTAAAACATAGTTCTTAAAAAGCGGAAGGAAAATTAAGAAAAAATCCATGAGTCTAGTTCCCCCATGGCCATCTAATAGATCCGTCATCCATCGCCGTCACACACGCCCTTGCCTTTACCTTAAAAAAAAACATTTTTGGAAAGAATGAGTATTTAAAATACTCAGTAAGTGACCCTACTGTTGAGGTTGGGTCACGCTTAAACACGTTTCTAAAATCAATAACAGTCATATTTTGGTGGCTCTAAATTTTATCTTAAACTTATTAATTATGGGATATACATCAATTTCATGTGTCGCCTATGGAGGGACGTCAATTTCACGAACCTTGACCCAGGTACATCAATTTCGTGTCCCTAAGTCCTGTGTAGGCATCTATTAAAGTACATCAATTTCATCTACACTTTCTAAATTTTAGAAGCTTAAAGGTCGTATAAATTCGTGCATCATATAAAAATCTCAAGAGCCCACCACTTTTGAAAAAAAAAATTAAATCTCAACATTTGCAAACATTCATAATAAATTACCTACTTAAATACCCCATACTTCAACAATTTTTACATAATCATATTCGGATTCAAACAACTCATGAAACACGTGAATTTTGGAAAATCAAACACGCGCTCCCAACTAAAAAGTTCAACAATAAAGCCACTTACCTTGGCTTAAACCAATTATTGATAAATATTAACCAATTTCCTTAACTCCAAAGCTCTAAGCAAGCAAAACAGAACCTTAGGCTTGCTATCCAGGTTCCAATTTCGTTCCAAAACGACGATTAATCTTCCAAATGCTATGGGTACCTTGGATTCACCAACAAAAATCAATGGGTATTCCTCTAACACAATTAAACCATCCAAAACTTGACTTAATTCACTTACCCAATGACGAACTCGCTCAAAGATGCTGAAACTTGAAGATCTACCGGTCAAATCGTCGAAATTGATGCGAAAAGCTTGCTGAACAGAGTTAAAAACGAGTGGGTATTACTCTAACACCAATGAACCAACCAAAACTCAATTTAACTCACTTACTCACTCTTAAAATCGCTGGAAAAATGTTGAAAAATAGCCCCACGCGCTGCTATTCGCGCCTACACCGCTGTCACAGCCCACACGCCACTACAACGCTCAGACCTCGTCGAAAAACACCCATGGCCTAAGACCCATGCTGCACGAACCCTTGCTCATGGCCTACTGCACAAGTCGGACAGAACCACCGCTGAAACCCTAGAGATAGACAGAGGAAGAAACCGAGAGGCAGAGGGAGACGAACCTTCACCGAAAAACGTTGTTGTCGCTGGAGTTCGTGGTCGGAGAGGACGCCTGCGCCGCCGATCGATGGGGAAGACAAAACGCCGGCGATCTTGCTGCAGAAAACGACGTGAGGGAGAGTTTGCCGAACATGGGGATTTCAAGTCTGCTGGCCGACAGGGAAGAGAGGAAAAAGATGGGAAAGATGAAGGGAATGGCTTTGGTTTCTTGGGCTGCGTGCAGATGGCTTATAAAAACAAGATGCTTAGGGTTTAAAGGCTAGCTCCAAAGTCCTCTTAATTGCAAAAATGTCATCCCAACTATAAAATTAAAATTTTCCCACCATTAACTTTTCTTCTTAACTCCAAATTTGCACAAATTAAACCAAATTCACTCAAAATTAAAGAAATTGAGGTTTTACCTTGAATTACCGACGTTACAAAAAGGAAACTCACAGAGGTCGAAACCCCTCAAAACTTGACACTACCAAATCCTTAGTTTAGTCTTAAAGAGTCGTGAATAAGCTTAATTGGATAAAAAAAACAAATGAATGGAATATGAGATATAGTAAATACATGAAATAATTGGCGCATAGAAAATGACGTAGTGTTGGTATTTCTAAATCCTAAATGGATAAGGCCCTCAAATTAATCCTGATATTATAAAAAAAAATAACAAAATGATTAATTTGAGCGAGAATTTTTCGTGTGCCTGCACGGGGGTCAGAACCCCTCGAAGGTCGACACTACTCCATCCTCAATTCTAATCTTAAAGGGTGATATAACCCAGGTAGGAGGCTTGTGAATGTGTATGAGATACATGGTGACATGTAACTTAAATCTTCATAAAATAATAAAATATCTTTTTTGAATCCATAAAATAATAGAATAAATGAAAATATAAAATAAATGACATTAATTGGATAGAATAATAAATGAATGAAATATCAATATAAATACATGAAATAACTACCGGATACAAAATGATGAAGTGTTAGCATTTCTAAATCCTAAATGGATAAGGCCCTCAAATCAATCCTGATAATATAAAAAATAATAAAAGGATTAATCTGAGCAAGAATTTTTCATGTGCCTACACGGGGGCCAGAACCCCTCGAAGGTCGACACTACTCCATCCTCAATTCTAATCTTAAACGGTATAGCTCGAGTAGGAGGCCTGTGAATTTTTGTGAGATGCATGATAACATGTAACTTAGATTTACATAATAAACAAAATAAAAGTAATAGGAACATCATTTACAATAAACTAAACAACACAATATAAAATAATAAATAACAAACAAAAATTTACTAAAAAAAAAAAACAAACAAAATGGACCAACAAAGAAAAATTAAATAAAAGTATTTGGATAATAAAGAAAATATAAAAATTCAGTAGTTTAGACTCTCATGAAGCAGTCCCCAGTGGAGTCACTAAGTTGTTGCAACGAGATCGCGACACGGAGCGGTCGACATCCTCTTTTAAGGGTCTCTTTAAAAAGAGTTTTGGAGTCGCCACCAATCCTATTAAGGGTGTGGTTGGTCACCCAATTTAACAAAGAAATAAATTTGGTCTGCGTAAATCAAATTCGAGTTCGGAAGTCATTTGTGTGTAGGGAAGGTATTAGCACCCTACAACACCCGTGAAAACAGTTACCAAATTATATCTTTTATTATCCAATTTAAAAAAATAATAATAATAAATATTGGTCCACGAAGTTTTATTTTCTTTTATTTTTAAATGTCTCATATTTATTAATCCATATTTTGGAGACAAAATATGGACCAACAATTATGAGTGTCATAAAGCAATTAAAAAAATATATTGAAATTTTATTTTGGTCACCCAAAATAATTTTCCTCACCTCAAGAATATTAGAAAATCAAATTTTTAATTTTCTAATTTCCATCATCGGATATTGTGAGAAATTTCATGTATTTAAGGAATTTAGTAAAATAAATTCCAAAAAGAGAACACTAATCAAGCCCGTTTTTTAGAAAAATATAATGAGTTAAAGAAAATCAATTTTCGGAAATTTATGGAAAACACCCCCAAACTTTGAAAATTCAACAATTAATGAGAAATTTCATGTATTTACGAAATTGGAAGGTCCATAAAGAGAACAGTACTTTTTCTCAAAAATTGCTTTATTTGGATGGGAATTTTCATGTGTTTAGAGAATTTATTGTAATAAATTCTAAAAAGGCAACACTGCTCAATCTCAAAATGGGTTGATAAAATTCGATTTTGGTAAATTTATGGAAAATGCTCCAAATTTTGAAGATTCACAATTAATGAGCAATTTCATGTATTTACGGAGTAAGGTGTCCATAAAGGGAACACTATGTTGAGTGAGAAATTTCGGCCAATCACAAATTGTCACGTCATTAATTTGAATTAATGATAAAATAAATTTGGGACAATTACAAATTTACATGTGTCCCTAAATTAAATTAATAGACATTAAAATTCGGCAAATCAAACAATGCCACTTGTCTATTATTGATCCATCAGATGACATAAGCCGATACCAATCAAATTATGCCACGTGGCAATTGGACCCGAGACTAATGTGACCCGAGATCATCGAAGAAATTGGGCTAAATTAAAATAATCCAATTTTATTAAAAATAAGTTGGATTAAAGCCCAAATATAGCCTAAGCCCAGAGGTTGGGCCCAAGCCCAAGCCCATAGGAGGTCCATCAAACTCTATAAATAGAGGAGGCCACCATTCATTTTGGGCATTCAGACAGAGTCAGAGAAGCCAGAGCCCAGAGCATTCTCCCAAAGTCCAGAGTCTTCAGAAGTCAGAGAGTCCAGAGAATTCAGAAGACCCAAGATTCAGAATTCGACCATCTCAAGACTCAGAAGATCCAACGACTGGAAGACTCCAAAGAATCAACCGTTTCTTCATCAAGATACAAGTTGAAGATTCAACCTTCCTCCATCTGAGATCAAGCTCGCCAGCCCTCAGATCAGACTCTACATTTTGAGAGAAAGCAACAGAGGATAAATATTAGAGACTGTAACACTTCTACATACAAAATCAATAAAATCAAGTTCATTTCCACGAATTAAATTTCCTTTGTCGAAATCTCGTGTGAACAAATTGGCACGCCCAGTGGGACAGTCTCTACCTCTCATCTCTTTTTCTCCCAAAGAAATCATGACTTTCGAAGAAGCTTCTTCAAAGATCGCTGCTTCAAGCAACTCCTCTGTGGGGCCAATTACTCGCAGTCGCTCCAAGGAAACCCAACATGAAGACAGCCAAACTCCTATCATTGCAAACAAGATGTTGAGACGCATGACAGAATCTGCTCAACTTGAAATCGCCACTGCAGAAGATCTGATGCTTGGCAAATTCATCTCTTCTTCTCAGCAACCAAACGAAACATCCAGTCCTGATGTGATGTCTGTTATGATGACTGATGCTGGAACTAGTGAAGAACGAATGGCTGAAGTTGAGAAGAAAATCAGCATGTTACTGAAGATGGTCGAAGAGAAAGACCAAGAAATCGCCTCTCTTAGGAACCAGATGGAAAGTCGGGATGTTGCTGAATCAAGTCAGACCCCTGCCATCAAAGATAAGGGAAAGATTATTGCACAAGATCAGTCACAACATTCCGCTTCTATTGCTTCACTGTCCGTCCAGCAGCTCCAGGATATGATCATGAATTCCATCAGAGCTCAATATGGTGGACCGACTCAGAACTCTCTCTTGTATTCCAAGCCATATACCAAGAGAATCGACAATCTGAGAATGCCTCATGGATACCAGCCACCGAAGTTTCAACAATTTGACGGGAAGGGCAATCCCAAACAGCACGTTGCTCATTTCGTCGAGACATGTGAAAACGTTGGTACTAGAGGAGACCTACTAGTCAGGCAGTTCGTACGAACACTGAAGGGGAATGCTTTCGACTGGTATACCGACCTTGAGCCTGAGACTATCGATAGTTGAGAACAACTTGAGAAGGAGTTCCTAACCGCTTCTACAGCACAAGACGAACCGTTAGTATGACGGAGCTCACCAGCGCTAAACAACAGAAAGGTGAACCAGTTGTTGACTACATCAATCGTTGGAGAGCTTTGAGCTTAGATTGCAAGGACCGACTCACCGAATTGTCTGCTGTTGAAATGTGCACCCAAGGCATGCATTGGGGACTCCTTTATATCCTGCAAGGAATAAAGCCCCGCACTTTCGAGGAGTTGGCAACCCGCGCTCATGACATGGAATTGAGCATTGCTGCTAGAGGGAACAAAGATTCTATTGTCCCCGATGGCAGGAAAGAAAAGAAAGAAGTCAAGAATACTGAGAAAGCTACCAAAAGCACTACGAAAGAGTCAATGGTAGTCAATGCAGCTCCTTTCAAGTTTTCTTCGAAAGGAAAAGAAAAGAAGATAGAGAAACAGCAAGAGGGAGGTGAGAGGCGTCGTCTGACCTTGAAAGAAAGGCAAGAGAAAGTTTACCCTTTTCCAGATTCTGACATTTCAGATATGTTAGAACAACTTCTGGAAAAACAACTTATTGAACTACCAGAATGCAAGCGACCAGAAGAGATGGGGAGAGTTAATGATCCCAACTACTGCAAATATCACCGAGTCATCAGCCACCCGGTGGAAAAGTGCTTCGTTCTGAAGGAGCTAATTTTGAAGTTAGCTAAAGAAAAGAAGATTGAGGTAGCTCAATCAAATCATGCGACGATAGCAACAAATCTGAACAACCGAGTAGCTCCAAGCCCGGTTCATGATTCAATAGCAAGTTTGATCAAGTTCGGGACATTAGAGCCGATTGTTATTTGGCTTCAGCAAGAATCTGCAAGAGACATCTTCCAAGACCAACTTGAGTCTGTTGAAAATGAAAACGAAGGATGGACTTTGGTATCTCGTCGAAAGAAGCAAAAGAAACATTCCGTTCAAAGAGAGCCTCACATGTTCCGTAACTACAGAAGAAAGAACATGTCACAAAAGCATAAGAGAAAGATCAAAGGTTCAAGAAAGCCTAAACTAGTTGTCGAAGAGAATCAAGATTTTGTTCTGTCTCGACATCCGGTAACCCATAAAGATTTCTTCCCAAAGAACTTTCTTAATGACGATCATGAGGACATCCCTGAGATAGTCGCATGTCATGCTGTCAATACATTTGAAGAAGGCGATTCTTCCTCAAGTCCATCTCAGGTGATAACAAGGCCAGAAGATTCACCTTCATTTACAATAGATGATTTGTTGTCACTTCCTCAAGCAACCAAAGATGCTATTGTTGAAACATTGAAAAGTTCTAACGTTTCAGACTTGCAAGAACACAAATGTGCCTCATGTTATATATCCATTAGCTTCACAGATGAAGACTTGATGTTGGGATCGAAACCTCATAATAGGCCCTTATTCGTCTCAGGATATATTCGAGAGCAAAAAGTTGGCCGAATTCTTATCGACGATGGATCTGCGGTGAATATAATGCCTAAGTCAACCATGACACAGATAGGAATTTCAATGGATGAACTATCAAACAGTAGGTTGGTTATTCAAGGCTTCAACCAAGGCGGTCAACGAGCAATCGGCATGATCCGTTTGGAGCTTGTTATTGGAGATTTGAAGGCCAACACTTTATTTCATATCATAGATTCCAAGACCACTTACAAGTTACTGTTAGGTCGTCCTTGGATTCATGGAAATGGAGTAATATCTTCTACACTTCATCAGTGTTTCAAGTTCTATCAAGACGGTGTCAAGAAAGTTGAAGCCGACACTAATCCATTCTCAGAGGCAGAATCCCACTTTGCAGATGCAAAGTTTTATATGCAGAATGATAAAGCAGGAGAGATCATCCCAGGTGAGATTCCTCTGATTGAAAGTCACAAAGTAAAGCATCCAAAGAATGCGGAGAAGGAGCCGATCGAAGAAGTAGATGCTTGTAAAGTTCAATCAAAGGAAGCATCCGCTCACCCTGCAAAATCGAAAGCTCCAAAGGAAGAGGCATCGTCGAACGTCCCTATATTGCGCTACGTTCCTTTATCTCGACGCAAGAAAGGGGAATCACCATTCACAGAATGTTCAGAAATTTTGAAGGTTGGTGATGTGGAGATTCTAAAAGAAAATTTCACCACACCTCTGACAGCAATTACCAAGCAAGAGATTCAGGAATCAAAGACTGATCGTACCAAAGTAACTTTGCCGGAAAGACGAACGAAGGCTGGATTTGACCCAAATGCATACAAACTCCTAGAAAAGGCAGGATACGACTTTACAACTCATACTGAGTTTAAAAGTCTAAAAATCTTTGATGGGAGATCTGAGCTTTCTCCGACACAAAAGAAGCTCCAAAAAGAAGGTTATGTCATACCATCCTCGAGAGCCGGACTAGGGTACAATCCCCCAAAGCCAGTTCGTATAACCAGAAAATGGAAAGTTGCAGATGCACATCACATAACGATAGAAGAGATGAGCGATCCAGAAGATAAAAAGAACGATGATAGCCAGAAAATCTCTGTCTTCGATCGCATTAAAGCGCCGACTACTCGGCTTTCAGTTCATCAGCGGCTGAAATATTCATCTTCGAAAAAGGAAGGTCAGAGCAAAACTTCTGCTCCTGCCCGACGTTCAGTGTTTCATCGTTTGAGTGTGTCTACATCAAAGAAAGTAGATGAACCTTCGAGATCCGTGTTCGACCGCCTTCAAGCAACATATGGCCAATGCAAGGGAAAGTTGAAAAGTCTTGAAACAGAAGAATCCGACGAGATGAATGACAACAACGAATTTTCCAGTACTGTTCCTTCACGGATGAAGAGAAAACCTTTTGTTCTCATAAATACAGAAGGTGCTTTAAAAGTAAAGCGACAGTTAGTCATTCTAACTAACCCTTCGAAGGTGAACCAAGAGCTTGAAGAAGAACAGGTCAATTGTTGCCATATTTCTTTCGAAGAAATGCCAGATACTGAAATTTCTGAAGAAGATGCTGAAGAAGCACCCACATCGTTAGAAGATGCAGCCAATCAACAATTGATGAGCTCAAAGAGGTAAACCTGGGTACGACAGAAGAACCACGCCTGACATTCATCAGTGCGTCACTTAGTGCTGAAGAGGAACATGAATACTTGAATTTGCTCGTTACATATAAAGATGTCTTCGCTTGGTCGTACAAAGAGATGCCAGGACTCGATCCAAGGATAGCAGTCCACCATCTTGCGATTAAACAAGGATATCGACCTATTAAGCAGGCCCAAAGGCGTTTCCGACCGGAGCTCGTTCCTCAAATTGAAATTGAAGTCAACAAGTTGATAGAAGCAGGGTTCATTCGGGAAGTGAAATATCCAACATGGATAGCAAACATTGTGCCAGTCAAAAAGAAGAATGGACAACTGCGGGTATGCGTGGACTTCCGTGACTTGAATAATGCTTGTCCCAAAGATGACTTTCCATTGCCCATCACTGAACTTATGGTCGATGCCACTACAGGACATGAAGCCTTATCTTTCATGGATGGATCGTCAGGGTATAATCAAATTCGAATGGCCCTTGAAGATGAAGAGATGACAGCATTTCGAACTCCAAAAGGAATATACTGTTACAAGGTGATGCCTTTTGGATTAAAGAATGCCGGGGCAACTTACCAACGAGCCATGCAGAAGATCTTCGATGATATGCTCCACAAACGTGTTGAGTGCTATGTTGATGATCTCGTGGTCAAATCCAAGAAACGAGAGGACCACTTGCAAGATTTGAAGATAGTTTTTGATCGTTTAAGAAAGTACCAGTTGAAAATGAATCCTCTTAAATGTGCGTTTGGTGTGACATCGGGAAAGTTTCTTGGCTTCGTAGTAAGGCATCGGGGAATTGAAATCGACCAATCAAAGATTGACGCCATTCAGAAAATGCCAGAACCACGAAACTTGCGGGAATTAAGAAGTCTCCAAGGGCGTCTGGATTACATCAGAAGGTTCATCTCCAATCTAGCAGGTCGATGTCAGCCATTTCAAAGACTGATGAGAAAAGACACAATCTTTGAATGGGATAAAGCTTGTCAAAATGCTTTTGATAGCATTAAAAAGTATTTGCTTAATCCTCCTGTCTTAAGCGCTCCAATTGCAGGAAAACCGTTGATATTGTACGTTGCTGCACAAGAAAGATCACTTGGGGCATTACTCGCTCAAGAGGGAGAGAAAGGCAAAGAATGTGCTCTGTATTATCTAAGTAGAACTTTGAATGGGGCAGAGCTAAATTATTCACCTATCGAGAAGATGTGTCTTTCACTTTTCTTTGCCATTGACAAACTGAGACATTACATGCAAGCCTTCACAGTGCACTTGGTGGCAAGGGCTGATCCAATCAAGTATGTCTTGTCTAAACCAATTATCTCAGGGAGGTTGGCTAAATGGGCAATTTTACTTCAGCAATATGACATTGTCTACGTTCCGCAAAAGGCGGTGAAGGGGCAAGCCTTAGCAGACTTCTTAGCCGACCATCCGGTACCGTCGGACTGGAAATTATCTGAAGCCTTGCCTGACGAAGAGATATTCTACATTGAATTAGCTGAGCCTTGGACTATGTATTTTGACGGAGCAGCTCGAAGGAATGGCGCAGGGGCAGGAGTAGTATTCATTTCGCCTGAAAAACACATGTTTCCATATAGCTTCACATTTGGAGAAGTGTGCTCGAACAATGTCGCTGAATATCAAGCACTTATCATTGGTCTTCAAATAGCCATAGAAATCGGAGTGACGTACATTGAAATTTTTGGAGATTCAAAATTGATAGTTAATCAATTGTTGCTCCAATATGAGGCAAAACATGAAGATTTGATACCTTACTTCAATTACACCAGACAATTATTGGAAAACTTCGAGAGTGTGACGATAGAACATGTTCCAAGATCTGAAAATACAAAGGCTGATGCATTGGCAAATTTAGCCACCGCTCTGACGATCTCAGAAAATGAAGTTCTAAACATTCCACTCTGCCAAAGATGGATTGTGCCACCAATTGAAAAAGAAAGTCAAGAAGCGAATGCAATATCTGTCTATGTGATTGAAGAAGAAGATTGGCGACAACCGATTATAGATTACCTACAACATGGAAAGCTTCCTGTCGAGACGCGTCATAAGACTGAGATACGAAGAAGAGCATCTCGATTTATCTACTACAAAGATACCCTATATCGTCGCTCATATGAAGGCCTTTATCTTCGATGTTTGGGAAAAGAAGAATCAATGCAAGCATTAGAGGAAGCGCATTCAGGTGTTTGTGGAGCTCATCAATCCGGGCCAAAGCTTCATTTTCAACTAAAGAGAATGGGATACTACTGGCCTACGATGGTTCAAGATTCGATGCAGTATGCAAAGAGATGTGAAGCTTGTCAATTTCACGCCAACTTCATACATCAGTCGCCGGAGCCGCTTCACCCAACTGTAGCTTCATGGCCATTTGAGGCTTGGGGACTTGACCTTGTTGGTCCTATAACACCCAAATCATCGGCAGGACACTCTTATATCCTTGCAGGAACTGATTATTTCTCAAGATGGGCTGAAGCTGTTGCATTAAAAGAAGCAAAGAAAGAAAATGTAGCAGATTTTGTTCGTAATCATCTCATTTATCGATATGGCATTCCTCATCGCATCGTGACAGATAATGGAAGACAATTCTCTAACAGTTTGATGGACAAGTTATGTGAAAAGTTTGGCTTCAAACAATATAATTCGTCTATGTACAACGCTGCTGCAAATGGGTTGGCTGAAGCATTCAACAAGACATTATGCAACTTGTTGAAGAAAGTAGTCTCCAAGACGAAGAGAGACTGGCAAGAAAGAATTGGTGAAGCGTTATGGGCGTACCGGACCACTTATCGTACTCCAACAGGAGCTACGCCTTACTCTCTTGTCTATGGAGTAGAAGCTGTTCTCCCCCTAGAAAGAGAGATCCCATCGTTGCGAATGGCGGTGCAAGAAGGTTTGACTGTAGAAGACAATGCTAAGCTACGCCTTCAAGAGTTAGAAGCATTAGATGAGAAAAGATTGGATGCTCAACAAACTTTGGAATGCTATCAAGCGCGCATGTCTAAAGCTTTCAACAAAAAGGTACGACCTCGTTCATTTCAAGTTGGTGAGCTCGTACTTGCAGTTCGAAGACCTATCATCACAACTCGGCATACAGGACACAAGTTTACACCTAAATGGGACGGACCCTACGTTGTGAAAGAAGTCTACACAAATGGAGCATACAAGATAGTTGACAAAGACGGGCTCAAAATTGGCCCAATCAACGACAAGTTTCTCAAGAAATATTATGCTTAAAATGTAATACTCCTTATCGTAAGAGTATAAACTACATGATACTCCTGGCCCGCATGAGTTAAAAAGGTGAACGACCCAAAAAAAAAAATCAAATTTGTACCCTGAACTACGTTATGACTTGATCCCATATATTAATAGGTACGTAGGCAACTTAAAGGAAACTTTAAGCTCAGTCCATAAAAAAAAAAAAAAAAAAAAATCATTATCTCATGTTGGTAAAAAATGAAATTCATTCTTAAATAATACAAAAAAATTGTAAGTGAATCATGATGAGAAACAAGTCTGATATTGAATGACAAAGTTTGCCTATTACAAAAAAAAAAAAAAAAAAAAAAAAAAAAAAAAAAAGATACATCTTCGATATCAAAAAAAAAAATGAAAAGAAAAGTTGCTACAAAAGAAATTGAAGTCTGATCACAGCATCCACTTGTAGTTCTTCAGCTCTTCTTGTGCATCTTCCAACATCCCACGAAGTATCATCAGAGTTTTAGCATCAGCATCAGTAAGAACAGGGGCATCTTCAATACTACTTATAGTTCCTCGTAGTTTGGAAGCCTCGAGTTGACGTTGTTTTAAAAGGTCTTCCTTCTCGACGATCGACTTAGAAATCTCACCTCGCCTAGCTTTCACAGCTTCAAGCTTAGCTTCCAATTCTTCTGCTTCTCGCGATGCTTGCAAATGTTGTTGCTGAAGTATACCTTTCGCTGTGAGTATTTCACTTTCACTATATAATATCTTCTCCAAGCTAAACTTAGTCTCTTCCAATTGACAATTCTTACTCTCCGAAGTTAATTGAGAAGAAAATGACGACTGCAGCTGGTTATACTTCTCTACCTTCTTGAAATAAGCACTTACAATTTCTTTAAGAGGATCCAAGCCGGGTGCACGAGTCTCAGAAATTGCATGAAATATTTTGACTGTCTCTTGTTCAAGGCGAGGTATTTTGTCGAAGGGAGTGCGTATGATCTTTTGATGTATGCTGTCCCACAGGGCAAGGGCAGCTTGTTTCCTATAGTTGGAAATCACATTGTCAGCACAATAATCAGAGATCTCAGATGCAGCTGCATGGGTTGTTGTCTTCATTTGTCCAGAAATTTCGTTAGTTACAGGATGACAAGATTGAGTCACAACTCTATCCATCGGCGCTTTGAAATTGCCCACACGCGCAGCTACAGAATCAAAAACGTCTGGACTCACAAAAGAAGGAGGACTATGATGCCCCTCAGCCTCTATAAGGGGATCATTTAAAGGTGACTGTGCCAAAAAAAAAAAGTAAGTAATAATGATAATAATAATAGTAAAATATTATAATGAAGAATGAATGAAAACACTTACCAGTAGTACAGGGAGTTCAGGAAAATGTGATGCGCTGGGAACTCCATCAAAAAGTTCGTCTTCACATACTGATGGTTGATTGGACTTTTTAGGCCTTTTCCAATGATGATCGCCGCTACTGCTTTGACTACCATCATTATCCCTAGAGCAAAATTCACCAGGCTCAAACATGCGAATTCTTTTGCCTCCGTTGTCATCACCAACCTTTTTGGGAAATTTCGGCTTGGGAGGAAGAGAAATGGCACTAGCCACCAACTTTTCTATGCCTTCTTCAAGATAATTTCCATTTTTTGCCAACCACCAACTCCGGTAGCGTTGGGTAATTTGGATATGTGGCTTCATCGCATGTGCAGGGAGATAAACTTGAGACAATGTTTGTGCTCGAACACATATCATCCAAAGACGCAATACATTATATAAGTTGGCTTCAGGAACTTCTTCACTTAGGTCGTTTGGCACATCTTGGTAAAATCCAAATTGTCGGCTAAATCGACAAGGATTATAAGATTCAATGACCATTGAAGACCCACATCGTGAAGATAAGAAGCATGATCGAATGCTTATAAAGAATGAGGAATGCCAAAATGATAGCTTGTCATCATCTGTCAGAACCGTGTCTTTATTGCAAGGAGGAAGATTCGTGTACCACGATACATATTTACCTTTGTGGATATGTACACGAGCCTCAAAATCATTAAAGTATTTAGCTCCACCCTCTCCGGAAAACTCAACCATCATTGGGCCCCTAACTTTTTCTGGAACCGCATAATGCGTGTTAAAATAATAAGCCAGCCAAGCATGGACATAGTGCAGAGGGAAACAAGCCTTTGAAAATCCAGCAGAAGGAGATGCACTGTGAATCTGGCCGAGTCCATGATAAATATTGGCTAAAACAGGAACAACAAGACTGAAAACATAACCTTCAGCCATAAGACTGGCGACTTTGAAAACTCCTGGACGAAGGGAAGCACGTTGGTCGGGAAATACAAATACGCACAGCCAACAAGAAAGAAAGGCAGCCAAATATGTTTTATCCTTCAATTCATCTTCCACGCCCAACATGCAAAACAGATCAATTTCTTTGTCGGACCAGTCGTGACGCTCGATAGGAGCTCCATTTGGATTATGGGTCTGAAGTGGACGAGAAGCCTTCTTCGACTTTCGGGGAGTAGGTTTTTCATATTTTGAATTCCCTTTAAACCAGAAAGAAATCCACGATTTGATAGGAATTTGAAGGTGATCATGTTGTTGAGATGCAATGTGATAATACGCAGCAAAAAGATACTCACAACTTTTTGGGCAATCTTCATCCTCTCGATCAGGCGAACCTAATAATTCCTTACAGCAAGGAACAACTTCATCATAAAACCTACCCTTGATGGAAAGACCTCCTAATCTCCACATGTCCCATAGAGAGATACACAACTCTCCTGATGATGTATGAAGTGTCTTTGTGGATGGACACCATGCTTCGCAAAAAGCTCGAACTATATCATTATTGCGATCATAAGTGTACAGGGAAGCCATCACAGCATCAAACAAACGAGCCTTCTTCAGTATCGGCGTATTTAAAGAAATTACGACCTCTAACCATTCCCAATAATCAGGGATATAAAAGAATTCTCCATGAATTTTTAATGAACTACCCCAGCGAACCTGTTCATCTCCAATAATTCGACGACCTAAAGTTGATTCTGGATTTTCACTCGGGGCCTTATTATGCATTGGAGACTCTAAAAACCACGCCTTCAATGAAGAGTCGTGACTCAAAAGTCTTTCTTCCGACCATCTAGACAAAAAGGTTGAATTATCTAGACAAGGTTGTGATCCCCTAAAATTACCACATATTGTCTCTCCTACCGGAAGAATAATGTCATTTTCAACAGGTTGATCTCTATCCTTCAAGATGACCAAGCAGTGTTTCTTAGGATCAGGATGCTCGGTAAAATACACCATGATGGAGATAAGTTTCTCTACACAAAAAAAAAAAGAGATTTGATGTCAATCTTATCCAAGAATTTATGAAGGCAAGAAAGTGATTCATGAATAATCAATCATAAAAAAAAAAAAAAAAAAAAAAAAAAAAAAAAAAAAGGTAATCAACCCTGCAGGAAACTACAGTCATCAAAGTAACTAGTCTAGACAGGAGATAAGTCACTCCAAATGAATCTGTTGACCACTGAAGGCAAGTCTGGTGACTACTCCTGCAGGCTACTCAGATCACCCAATAAAATGGGGACCGATCTAGCAGGAGTGCATCACTGTAGGCAAATCTGGTGACTATCCCTGCAGGCTACTCAGATCACCCAATAAAATGGGGACCGGTCTAGCAGGAATGAATCACTGTAGGCAAGTCTGGTGACTACCCCTGCAGGCTACTCAGATCACCCAATAAAATGGGGACTGGTCTAGCAGGAGCGCATCACTGAAGGCAAAGTCTGGTGACTACCCCTGCAGGCTACTCAGATCACCCAATAAAATGGGGACCGGTCTAGCAGGAATGAATCACTGTAGGCAAGTCTGGTTACTACCCCTACAGGCTACTCAGATCACCCAATAAAATGGGGACTGGTCTAGCAGGAGCGCATCACTGTAGGCGAGTCTGGTGACTACCCTGCAGGCTACTCAGATCACCCAATAAAATGGGGACCGGTCTAGCAGGAATGAATCACTGTAGGCAAGTCTGGTGACTACTCCTGCAGGCTACTCAGATCACCCAATAAAATGGGAACTGGTCTAGTAGGAGCGCATCACTGAAGGCAAAGTCTGGTGACTACCCCTGCAGGCTACTCATATCACCCAATAAAATGGGGACTGGTCTAGCAGGAGCGCATCACTGAACGCAAAGTCTGGTGACTACCCCTGCAGGCTACTCATATCACCCAATAAAATGGGGACTGGTCTAGCAGGAGCGCATCACTGAACGCAAAGTCTGGTGACTACCCCTGCAGGCTACTCATATCACCCAATAAAATGGGGACTGGTCTAGCAGGAGCGCATCACTGAAGGCAAGTCTGGTGACCATCCCTGCAGGCTACACAGATCACCCAATAAAATAGGGACTGGTCTAGCAGGAGTGCATCACTGAAGGCAGGTCTGGTGAGTACCCCTGCAGGCTACTCAGATCACCCAATAAAATAGGGGACTGGTCTAGCAGGAGTGAAATCACTGCAAGTGAATATGGTGACGACTGTGGCACGATACTTACACATTCAAGCAAGAAAGAAACAAATTGCAATAATATAAGTGCAAAAAAAAAAAAAAAAAAAAAAAGACAAAAAAATCTATAGCACAATCAAAGCAATAGGTGCACATGCGATAAGGATACCAATAGAATATATGCATATTTAAAAAAAAAAAATAAATTGAATATGGATATACCTTTTAGAGGGTGGTCAAAGAGTGATGTTGTCCAAGGAGATCGTCAGGTAAATTTGTTAATTTCAATTCCTATAAAAGAAAGGAATACAATTAGCAAATAATAATAATAAAAAGGCCAAAAGGTGTTTTTTTTTTTTAAAAAAAAAAAAAAAAAAAAAAAAAAAAAAAAAGGGCATCGCCACGAATAAAAAAAAACTCCTCACATACATGTGAAAAAAAAAGGGGGGGGCGTACAGTGAAAAAAAAATGGAGCAGGCAGCAATTTAAAAAAAATGTTGAGATTCAAAAGCTCACACACACACGAAAATAGCAGAACAAGAGGCGGCAAAATTGTTATAGAAAGTTGAATTTGCGTCAGTAAACACGAAAAAGAAAAAAAAAATTGTAATGTGTTTGTGCATTTATGTGTATATATAAAATTAAAAAAAAATATGGGAAACTCACAACAATCATTATGTCATGTCATGTGTGTGTGAAAGCAGTTGAAGCACCGGCGGTAAAATAAAAAAATAAAAAAAAGACAAAGAATTAAAAAAAAAAAGAAAAAGAAGTTGCGGCTGGGATAAGAAAAAAAATTTAAAAGAAAAAATAATAATAATAAAAAAAGAAAACCCTAATGTGTTGCGGCAATAGGTTAAAACAAATTTAAAAAAAAAATGTAAAAGCGGCAACCATCCTATGCAAGTATGTAAAATAAAATTTAAAAAAAAAAAAAACAAGTTTTAAATGGATTTTGTTTTCAAAAGACTTGTCGTATGGTGTACGTGTGTATAAAAAAACGGCAGCACTCAACCTAAAAAAAAAGAAAACTTGCAGATGTACTCAAAAAAAAAAAAAGAAAGAAAACTTGCATTTTTTTTTCCTTTGTCTTTCGCTACAACACAGTGCAGCAACAAAAAAAAATCTTGAAATTGCAGCAGTAGCTCTTTATAAAGATAATGAAAGATTTTTGAAGGTTATTTGACTTACCGACGGCGCAATGCAAAGGCACGAAAGGAGGTTATTGCTCGAATTCAAGGCCTATACAAAAAAGAAATACATGAGCATTTGAAGTCAAATGAAAGAAAGAAAAGAGAAATTAAAGAGGAGAATTTTTCTTACTTAGGTTTCTTTCTTGAATGAGTTGGTGTCTTGGCCTATGCAACCTCTTCAATTTATAAGGAAGAAATTAGGTCAAACACATAAGGAAAAGTTGATTTTTGGCCAAGGAAATTTTTGCCTAATCAAATATGGCAATGAATTTCCTACGATTGCTATTTAGGTAAAAAAAAATTTGCCTCCAAATTACATGAATCAAGAGAGAAATTTTGGCCTAATAAAATTGACAAGCCAAGAGACCTCCAATTCTTGTTCAAAGTACCTATCTACCCTCCAAATTCATGTCCAAGGTAGAGAAAAAAAAATTGTCGCAATTTTGGCTAAAATTAATTTTCCAATTTCAAAAAAAATATATTGGAAATCAAAATTCAAAATTTGGCCAAAATCAATGTTGGCAGCAAAAAACGAAATTATTTGGAATTATAAATTAATATTCTGATTAATTTCGCCTATCGACACAAATTAAAGTTATGACTAAACGTCATATATTTTTCTCACAACTCATGCTTTTCAAAATTCATGCACACATATAGGTGCATAAATTTCGAAAAGGGGGCATTTGTTGAGTGAGAAATTTCGGCCAATCACAAATTGTCACGTCATTAATTTGAATTAATGATAAAATAAATTTGGGACAATTACAAATTTACATGTGTCCCTAAATTAAATTAATAGACATTAAAATTCGGCAAATCAAACAATGCCACTTGTCTATTATTGATCCATCAGATGACATAAGCCGATACCAATCAAATTATGCCACGTGGCAATTGGACCCGAGACTAATGTGACTCGAGATCATCGAAGAAATTGGGCTAAATTAAAATAATCCAATTTTATTAAAAATAAGTTGGATTAAAGCCTAAATATAGTCTAAGCCCAGAGGTTGGGCCCAAGCCCAAGCCCATAGGAGGTCCATCAAACTCTATAAATAGAGGAGGCCACCATTTATTTTGGGCATTCAGACAGAGTCAGAGAAGCCAGAGCCCAGAGCATTCTCCCAAAGTCCAGAGTCTTCAGAAGTCAGAGAGTCCAGAGAATTCAGAAGACCCAAGATTCAGAATTCGACCATCTCAAGACTTAGAAGATCCAACGACTGGAAGACTCCAAAGAATCAACCGTTTCTTCATCAAGATACAAGTTGAAGATTCAACCTTCCTCCGTCTGAGATCAAGCTCGCCAGCCCTCAGATCAGACTCTACATTTTGAGAGAAAGCATCAGAGGATAAATATTAGAGACTGTAACACTTCTACATACAAAATCAATAAAATCAAGTTCATTTCCACGAATTAAATTTCCTTTGTCGAAATCTCGTGTGAACACACTACTTTTCCTCAAATATTGCCGAGAATTTTCATGTATTTAAAGAATTTATTCAAACAAATTCTAAAAAATGAAACTTTATTATTTCATTTTAAAAAAGAGTTGAAATTATTTTTGGTTGGGAATTTCATGTATTTATGGAATTTTAACCAAAACCCATAAAGAAACACTACTCAACCTCCCAAAACCATGAAAGCTTATTCTCAAATTTTTGAATTAGCAAAAGACCAATTGATTATTTAAAATTTAGAAATTCTAAAGTTAGGACACATGAAATTAAATTAGATTAAAGACTATAAAACTATACACAAAATTTGGATAAAAATAATAGTAATAAAATTGGCTTATCCATGCTACAGAGATCAACAAAGTGCCAATACAAAAATTGCTTAAATTAAAAACAACCATCCATTCATAGTAACCAGTTAAATAAAATAATTTGCTATGCATAACTAATGCCAAAATCAAATATAATCTGCCAAAGCGAGCTTAGCTCAGCGGTAATTGGCATGCACCCTTGCCCATGAGGTTAGAGGTTCGAATCCCCCCACCCCCAAATGTTGATGTACTCAAAAAAAAAATCAAATATAATCCTTCAATTTTACAAAGAATAATAATAATATTATTAATAGTATGCTGCAGGATTCCACAGAACTACACAAAAATTGTAAATTAAATCATAACTAAATAAGACACTTCTACACTTACTTTAATATTCAGTGTCAATTCTACTTTGATACAGAATCAAAATAAATAATAAATGAAATAAATACAAAAAAAGAATAAAAATAAGTGAGCTAAATCTCTTTTAAGCTTCTTGCAAAATAAATAGAAAGTATCTACCCAGATAATGAATAATGAATAATAAATAAAAGGGTTTCCCCGATATGATATGACAGAGGTCATTGAGTTGCAAATAAATCAACAAGATTACATTAATTCTAAACACCAATTCAAAACTAGTTTGGACCAATCAAATAAATATGACAGAGGTCATTGAGTTGCAAATAAATCAACAAGATTACATTAATTCTAAACACCAATTCAAAACTAGTTTGGACCAATCAAATAAATATGACAGAGGTCATTGAGTTGCAAATAAATCAACAAGATTACATTAATTCTAAACACCAATTCAAAACTAGTTTGGACCAATCAAATAAACAGAACCACGAATTTCCTCACGGAGGCCTTTTATGAACCTCTTGATCTTCCTTTCCGGTGCGCTGACAAGGTCAGGAGCGAAGCGAGACAACGCAGTGAACTTCCTCTCATACTGCACTACGGTCATACTTCACTGGGTCAAATGGAGGAACTCAGCTTCCTTGTCATCCTTGTCTGTCTCCGGGAAGTAAAAATCGTATAACAGGTCTTTGAACCTTTCCCATGAAATCGGCTGATTAGCATGATCTTCGGCGGCTGCCACGGATTGCCACCGCATGCGAGCGTCATCCTTGAGCATGAAGACTGCTCCTCTAATCTTCAGGGGATCATTACAGTTCATGAGGTCAAACAGTACCTCTAAATCAGTGACCCACCGCTCTGCTGCCACAAGATTGTCGGACTGCCCGTCAAAAGAGGGAGGCCTGTAGCGCTTTAAGTCCCTAATGAACTGGGATTCCTCTGCGTTCGCAGGTACCAACTAGGGTTCCACGGTGGCTTGGCTTTTCTCTGGGCCATGTTATCGAACATGGTCTGGAGGGCTTCCAGGGTGATCAACATAGGAGCTGCAGGAAGGGCCAGAGGAGGTGGAGGATCAACTCCACGCTGAACAGGAGGAATCGGGGGATTAACTTCCTGCAAAGGGGGAATCAGAGGATTGGCCCCCTACTGAGCATTGACATCACCTGCCTGATTTTCTTGCTCATTAACTGGGATTCTAGGTCCACGACCACGACCACGAGCCATTGACTGGGAAGACGGTGCAAAGGTCAAAGAACAGATAGCAACCAGGATTAAAGCTCTAACCTAAAACTAGGCGGCAACCTAATCCTACTATCATGCAATCAAAACAAGCTAATTAACCACCTACAGGGAGCATCCTAAGCCTAGCTACTATATCACAAAGCAACATAGGAAAACAACATGTTCAGACAAGGCAACCAAGTCACGCAAAAGGAATTCAAGCAAGCAACAATAGTTATACAGAACAATCAAGTAACTCAAAAATAATCATGCCAACCGATAATTCAAACATTCAAGCAACATAATAATATCACAAACGGACCAACGTACCTGGTGATGGAGAGGAGAAACGAGGAAGACCATAACCCTAAACACCGAAACAACCTAGATTTCCTAGGCCAGTCTACAGGAACAACTCCGCTCTTATACCAACTGTAACGCCCCAGGATTTTATAAACTATCCTAGCGACATTACCAACTCTTAAACCAAAACTAACCGAGTGCACCGAAAATTTCGGCAGCATAACGACATACATAGGACTAACCCAAAACTTTAAACACCTGCTAGAACAAAAACTACACTTCTAAATAACATTTTTCAACGACTCCACCATACTACAACACAACAGAACTCCACAGAACCAACAGCCAGACAACCTCGCATTATCAACTATATCTAACCAGAAACACAACTTTAACAAAGCTTATAACATTAATTCATTCGAAATAAACTTATCTATTAACAACTAAATGAATAGGTAGAGTTCTTTAAAACAAAGACAACTAGACCTAGAGTTTAACAAGAATGATCAGAACTAAACCTAATAGGACAACAACTGTCCAACCAAGTTAAACAACAAGCTATCTGACATGAAAATAAAATGGAAAACAGCACAGACTAGCTACGGTCCTTCCTCATATGCCTCCTCTGCATCACCATGGTCCACGCAGTCCTCATAACCTGCAAAATCTGGTAGTTGGGGGGAGAGAGAGGGGAGGGGGTTAGTACACTAAGGTACTGGTAAGCAGCCCCTACCTGAGAAGCGATCAAACAACAACCAAGCAAACAACATGCTTTTCATGCGCAAACAACATGCTTCTTAAAGCGGTAAACACAACGACATGCTCAAAAGCTAGTAAAATGAATGACTCTCCTAAGTCATAACTCATGCATCTCTCTATGCTACTCGCTAACCACTCAAGCTCCACGAGCTCACTCAACACTCATATTTAGCCCTCACATGGCTCTCCAAGACTGATCCTTCGAGTCGCACTGTCCCCTGACCATTTGTACCCAGGGCCACAATGCTCTCTACGGAGCTCGGCGTTCGACCCTTGACCATTTGTACCCAAGGCCTCGAACTGTGCATCGCCCCTTGACCATTTGTACCATAGGCGCACCGACGACTTAGCAAAGTATTGGTCGTTCCCTAGGCGCCCAACACATGCTTTCTAGACTCATCACACCGACCCTTGACCATTTGTACCCAAAGCCTCGATGCTCCTCTTAAACCAATGGTGACATGCCACCCCTCGACCATTTGTACCTGAGGTGCACTGACACTCACCCAACTTTCCTTTTTTTCACACTTAGGTCCCTGACCTCTATCTCACATCTATTTGGAAAGCATTTGCCCTGCAACATGCTTCTAGACTCATGTTCTATGCCCACCAAGCATGTACATGTAACCGCATGCTCTTGACTCACTCATGAATACATAGCATAACCAACATGCTTTACAACCAACCATCACACAACAACAGTTCATGCTTTTCAAAGATTTCATATATAAACATATATATTCAGAGAAACAAGAAACATGAGAACAGTTATAAAGCGAGGAAACAATCAGCATGCATCACGCAGTGAAACAAACTCCATCAGATAAGAACTACTTACAATGAAGCGCTCCTAAGCGAACCTAAAACCCAATAGGATAAACCGGAAGAGCCTAAGGAGCCCGAACTACAACCAACAATTTCTAAGGGTTAGGAAATAATTTAAAGCACCAAGAAGACTTAAATAAAAGAACTAGAGGTGTTGGAATTTACCGTTCAGCGTTCGAATAACCTCGAACACGTGCTGTCCAGCAACCAAAGGGACTTAAAACCACCTATTTAGTGTCCCTAGACACTGGGTGTTCGAGTTTAAGGCTCCACGGACGATGGGTCACAAGACAGGGATGATTTCGAACCCAAGACGGATCCGTGCAGCGTTGGAAAAATAAGAAATCAACCACGAACCCCAATTTAAACATCGAACAAGAGTGGGTAAACTTATTTCGAGCTTAATAATTCATGGGTAACGCTGAGAGCTTACTGAAAGAGCCTAAACACGTCGAAACGATCCTTAAATCAGCCTGAACGCGCCTAAAATGCCAGAACAACAAACACTCTGCCTTCTACCCACGAGTCTAGCCGAAAACAAGAGGAAAAAGGATCGATTAACACGCTGCCCGCTAAACTCGAATGGAAGAAAATGCAACCTACTGAACTAAAAGAAGAAAATCGAAGGGAACGGCGACTTACACCCAACCTACTCACGAAGGAAGGAGACGGGACGGACTGCAGGGCGACGCGATCTGCTGCTAGAGGCGACGGCACACGGGAGAGAGAGAGAGAGAAAAAGTCGCGAAGGAGACGAACCGACGCCGGAGGAGGAGTTTTGACGAAGACGCACAGCCGCGACATCTACCCACACGAAGAGAGAACGAAAATTAGAGTGACGGCGTGTGGGAGACGAGTTTCACGAGCTTCTTACCGACGACGAAGCAGCGAACAAGGGAGGATGAGAAGGATAAGACCACGGGTGGCTGGCGGCACAAGAAGAAGAAAAATTTTGGAGGGGGGGTGTTTGCGACTGCTGCTCACAAAAAGAAAGAGGGAAAAAGAGTTTTCTTTTAGGGTTTTCTTTCTTTTTCTTGATTTAAAAGCTTGAATTAAAAAATATAACCTACCCTCACATTTAAAGACTCAATTAAGGCCCTTCAAGCCCAAATCGACTCTTAGAACGTCTATAAGGATTAGGCCAAATTTTAAATTCTAAATTTCGAAGGAGAAAGGAATTCTTGGCTTAAATAAAAATTTACCCACTCCAAGCAACCACCAAAAATAAATAACTCAAAGCAGCCAAACAGGAACTAAAACTCCGAATTAAATTATAATTTAACAGAGTTATTCGTACCTGAAAATGCGGGGCGTTACAAGTCTTCTCTGATGAGCTCCACGACGAGGTTGAGGCATGTGTGATTGATGATGAATCACATCATCAATATCTTGTTGAGTTATGTCACCATGACCAGAACTTGAAGCAATGTCTGTCTGATCTGCCAGTGACTGTACAGGAAGAGTTGAAGTGTCATCATCAATTATAGGAGGTTCTTCATCTTCGTTCTGTTGTGGAATGTCTGCAGCCTGTTGTCGACGACGTCTACGATGAGCACGTGTCCGATCAGTGTTAGCAACGGTCAGCCTCCTAGTTTGTTGAATGATGTCAGTTATGTTCGTGACGTATTGCTCACACATTGAACCTAATTGTGGTATATTTTGTTCCACAGAAAAATGTTGCACATCTCGAACAAAGTTATTCTGTAAGAAAAAATAATTAAAATAATATAATAAAAATATTTATAACTAAAATTTAATAATAACAAATCGAAGTATATACTATTTACCGTGCAAGCATAGTAAGCACCCTCACGCGTGATATACCTCTTTGTGATTGAATCATACAAGTGTAAGTAGTCATCGGACACAACTGGTATGTCTACTATGTCGCCCAAGACACAATTATCACAACGTGCACGCCACTGTGATATAAATGTTGCATGATGTTGTCGCCAATAGTGATCGTGCTTACCTCGCAAGTCTAACTAATGAAACTCCATGCCTGTATCACAATATGGCAGCACCATTTGTCGCATTCCAAATTGTCGCAGCACTCGATTTGGGTAATGCCACTCTACAATATGAAAACATATGAGAGAGCTTACAGTCAACCAAATCTCCTGTCCATTACGGCAGTAGTCTGATGGTAAGGCCATACATAATATCAGGTGTTGGTGCGACAGAGGCTGAATGGTGGATGTGAGATAAGATGATAGAACCTTAGTGCAAGTATTGTAGGGATAAAAGCCCTAGGTAGCGGAAGATTTCAAAGACCTAACTCAAACAAAACGACGATCGGAATACCGATACGTTGGCAAAATCATTCACAGCAGAAAAATAACAATTTATAGATTGCTGGAAAACGTTATAAAACATGTTAAATATAAAAGTAAAAACCTTAGATCTAATCTAAAGCAAGATCCTAATGATCTAAGGTTAAAAAGACTTACTATCGTGGATGATCTTGATAGAATTTCGCCAAATTCTACCTTTGTTATCAAAAATACAGCAACAACCTTTGATCTTCTTTGCTGGAGATTGACCCACGAACACCACCAAAATGTTCACACCGGTATTCTCGTAGAGAACAAAAGTGAGGAAGCTTGTGGAAGCAAAATTGGATCTAAGGGAATTTTATTTCTCTGTGTTCTTTTCTCTAGAAAACGAGAGAGAGAGAACAAGAGTTGAGAGAGAGTTTTCTTTCGTTGTTCATGTTAAAATGGAAGAAGAGAGATTCTGAAGGGGAAATCCTACGGATGATAAAACCACTTTCCCTTAAAAACCTCCCATTCACGTAAACCACTAGGTCAGTGGAGGACTACAATTGCAATCAGTTAACTTAACTGATTACAAAAATAAATAAATTAATTAATTAATAATCAAATTATTAACTAATTTAATTTAATTAAATTAACACTTAATTTAATAACATTTATGTAAAACATTTTTTATATAAGAACTCCACATTACCTATAGTTTCAATGTAATTCAATTAAATCAATATTTAATTAAATTAAATTAAAACAGATAATTAATTAATTCATCAATTAATTAATATTATAATTAAATATCATATATTTAATTATATTTCTCTCAAATAAACTATAGTATTAATGTACATCTAATGCGCATTAATTATAACCTATAGTTTTAATATGAATCCAATTCATATTTCAACTTAATATTCGAACCCTTTCGAATATTAAATTCTCCCTTAGAAATTTACCTCAACGCCCTAAATGAGCTACCGGTGGGACCTAATGGACCTGCAGATCAGAAGCTCCATCGATATGAGATTAATTGGCTAAACTCATTAACCAAGTTAATCAATGTTCGTTAACTGTGGTTCACTCCACTATAGAACCACAGCTGCACTCTTCTCACTGCAGATATATTTTTGTGTCCACGGATATTGACCATCAACAACAAGTCAGCCCTTCACGTGTGTTCGTACCCCAGCTAGGTCAAATTACCGTTTTACCCCTGGGCTACCTCTTTATCCTTAAGTACCATTGCTCCTCTAATGAACAACCTGTTTGAGGTCCAACCAACAAACAGAAGTCCCTCTCGTGCCATAGAGAGGGTAGGGCCCATTGTTCAAGACCCGGAGACACCACTTAATGCAACACACCTCTACTTACCCTAGAGTCGGGAAGGAGTGAATTCCATCTTGTGTGATTATGTTCCCAGCTCCCCACTCGGTCTTGTCTCCAAAATGGTAGGCATATTGAGTCGGCGTGCAGGCCACTCTCACCAGTACAAATCAAAGGACAATCCCTCACAGACAAGAGTCCATAATCCACTCAGGATTGAGACCAAGTTGCCTAGGTCATCCTAGTGAAATAGAAACCAAGCTAACTAACGGTGTTACAGTTAGTGGTTTACTATTTCGCGGTCCAGTCTTATGCAAACTCATTGCAAAGGATACCCCTACTCGCATGTCAACTACATGAACGCGTTGGATCATTATGTTTGCATCATAATACAAAGCGGGTCGTATCCATAGTGTCACCAGGATAAGGTACCCAACCTTATCCCTGTACAATAGACCCTTTAGGCTGAATCTTGAACATTGATCCCCGTATGTCCCTACATACTAGTTCAAGCCTCATACTATCAACCTAGGATGTTTAGATTATTGGATTAGGGTTAATAAGACAAGATTACTTAATACAAACACTGAGAAATGAATAATACATCATTTTATTAATGTTTGGTCAAAAGGTACATTTACTATCTACGAGTTTTAGGGCATAAAACCCAACAAGTATACACTATCGCACGTAGTAATAAAAACATTAGAAGTATTCCAAGGGTATCGATCCCACGAGGACTAAATTGGAAATTCAGATTTGAAGAAGAAACTACTAAAATGATTGCTTTAAATAGGTAACCAAAGAAATAGTTGTTGATTGGTTTTTTGGTAAATAAAACAAATAAATAATTAGGTAAAGGAATAACAACAATAAACAAAACGAGGTATTCAATATGGATTCATCCCAAAGACAACAACTTTAATCATGGATTATTCAACTTAAGCCTACTCAATGCATTGGGTCAGATTTAACTTCTATTTGGCCTTACTCCCAAGAACCGTTAGAAGACTAAGCGAATACCGTTATGCACATTTCTGTGACTCGACTCCGACATAGATAATTCACGAATGCAATCTATAACCCTATAGTTAATATAGGGTGCCTTAGGCAGCTTGCCCTATACCACCGAACAATCTCTTTCGAGCTTTTTCTCCTATATCACCTTTATGAGAACCGATATCGTCTGTCCCTTTCGAGATCTCACATAGCATGCAAAGTCTAAGTGATCAATCTAAACTCAGCAAGATCAGAATGATATTCAATAAAGAATGACATGCATTGAATAGAAACTTAAGCAAATAAAACACTTTCAAGCTATTGAACCATAAGGGAATTCACCATATTGAACCTCTCAACGGAATTTAGCTACTCATGGTGGGATAAAGTGCAAATGAATATCTTTTCATTGAAATAAAGAATAAAGAATACAAATAAATGAAAAGTAACAAAAGCTGAAAATAATGACAGTAGCTAAATACTAGGGTTTTTTCTTTTATCCAATCCTTCTAGAGTTCGCTCGACACTCCACTCTCTCGCTTTTACAAGTGGGAATGGGTCAAAATCCCTACAAACCCTAAGGTTTGATGTCTAACTAAGGTTAGAATTTAGTCATCTAAGAAGAACCTCGGGCATCCCTACTCATAGGCGTCAACTAGGGTTCTATCACCACCCTCTTCTTCCAAATCAGTTCTGCTTCGATTTGACTTCGAATCACGATCTTATATAATGTTGGAAGTGGTTGAGGAGCTGCGAAATAGGTGTTGGTAGGTAGCCCAACGGGGTCAAAACAGCCGGTTAGGTGCGAAGAAGTCTCGTTCAAAATGACCCGCGGTAGACTCGGAACTGCCTCTGTTTTTCCAGAAATGCGGTCGCATTTCATTTTGCCTTCTCAGAAATGCGATCGCATTTCTGGGGAAATTCCAGCTTCCTCTACTTTTTCTGCACAGCAACAAACTCAGTCAAATTCCCATCAAATTGAGTCTTTTTAAGCACAAATGAGCATAATTTGACAAAAGTGACTCTCAACTTCCTATCTTATCAACCTTAACATATTTTGAACTCGGGAACAGTAATATTGATCTAAAACATACAGTTTTGACAAGATAATGAGCTAAATATAAGGGTAAAATAGGTATACTTTTTACCCTTATCATACCCCCAAACTTAACTCATTGCTTGTCCTCAAGCAATCACAAATCAGAATGTTAGGGATCAACTTTTTAATTGCAAACCAAAATGTAAGAGCTCAATATTAATTGCAAACCAAAACGTTATGGATCATATGTGGTAATCAATCATGGTACTAGCATCAACTTTTAATTGCAAATCAAGTGACATGGAATAAAGTAAACATGCTTTTCAAGATCGTTTTCTAAAAATTTTGCCTTTCAGGAGAGGGTTCTACTCTAGTGTCGGTCACAACGTTTGAGTTTCCTAGGCATGAAGATTTCTATTATTCTTTTTCAAAGCAAAACTTTCCCTAGTTCATTCTAACCAATATGTTTAAACTGCCTAACTTCTACTCATTGAGCCTAGTGTAGTCCTTTTAGTTAAGAAAACAGTCTTGAGGTAAAAATGAGCATACATGAGTTACTAGACCTTTTTTTCTATCTCCCCCAAAATTATTTCACTGCTAGTGCTCTTTTTATTCAACTTCTTTTTCTTCCAAGAGTACCCTTGCTGTCATCTTTGCCTTCGTTCTAGCTTATCGACACTTTGTGGTGAAGATATCTAGCTACGAGCAAAGTTCACAATCTCGGAATGATACTCACTTCCCTAAGTAAACCTTTCATGCAGTGGCAAACCATGGGTGTCATGAATGCCCCTGGTTACTTAGTAAACCTTAGGAAGGAGGAGTAACTCTTGTTTTTTTTTTTTTCCTTTTTCTCTCTTTTTTTTTTTTAAATGTTGAGCACATATTCTTTTTTCAGCAGGTCAAATTTACAAAAAGCATAGCATAAAGCATAAATATTTACAAAGTAAAGCACCCCCCCCCCAAACTTAAAGTAAGACAATGTCTTCATTGGCTTTGTTTTTTAGGCATGGGCTTAACATGAGGCTTTTTTATTTTCCAAAACTTTAAGGCTAAACTCTCCTAGTGTGTTAGAAAGGTTAAACATCAGAAAGGTTAGACTTAAGAAAATTGTTCCGTCTGCAAATCGAGACAGCGTCTCGACACTAAAGAACAGCGTCTCGACGCTATTGCGTCTGGACCACTTTCTGGGCAAAAACAGAAGCTGTTCTTCTCGGATTTGGCCTCGATTTTTGTCGCGATTTCTCCGTTTTTCATCTCATAAAAAACTATTCTAGACCCGGACTTACATAGGACTCGATTTTACATAAAATACCTGAAACATCGGGCCCTTACATGATCAAATCACATTAAAAAAATAAAATCTATGGCCATAAAATTAACCTAAACAGTTCAATGCAAACCATACATACATTATGCATAAATCCCACCAACAGCCAATGCAAATTCTAGAGAAACAAAATTAGATCTACGATCGGCTCGGATACCAATTGAAGGATTGGAATTTCGTAATTCCGTAAAGCGGAAGCGTGATTGGGACCGATTCGTAATTAATTTTGTTTAATCTAAAATACCAATACATTGGCAATAAACTTAGAACTATTCTAGATTTATATTAAGGCTAAGCATACAAAAATATTAGATCTAAATCTAATTTATATAGTAACAAGTTACTTACTCTCGTTGATGACTCAGATCAAATTCACCAACTGCTTGTGGAAAAATCACGAACTATTGCGAACACTACCACTATGGCTACACCGGTATGACTCTGAGACTACTAGAGGCAGGAGACTGGTGGGAGCCTTTTAGGAGAATTCTCTGAGAGTAGGAGAATGAGTGGGATGTCTTTCACCCCACCCCAGGGGTCCTATTTATAGGAAAAGGCCAAAGACCTTTTCCTTATAGGAAAAGGAAAGGTCATGAATAAGATCAAATCTATTATCTTATTCATATCTAATTTTAATAAATAATTAATTAATTCCATAATTAATTAATTACCCAATTAAATATCACATATTTAATCTTAGAGATTTTATTAAATTATTTATATTAATATGAATCCAATTCATATTAATTATTTGAACTCTTTTAAATATTTTCTCTCAAGAATTAATTTTGAAATTAATTCAAAATTATATTATAAAGTTTCATAAACTTTATATTATAATGTATCAATATACATTATATGATTCCCCTAAATAAATTGAACACTTTCAATTTACAATTTATACTTAATTGCCTCAAGTCTCTTTACGAGCTACCAGTGGGACCTAATGGACCTGCAGATCAGAAGCTCCAACGATACGAGACTAATTGGCTAAACTCATTAACCAAGTTAGTCAACATTCGTTCACTGTGGGTCACTGCACTAAAGACCCACAGCTACACTCTTCTCACTGCAGAATATTTTTGTGTCCACGGATATCGACCAATAACAGCAAGTTAGTCCTTCAAGAGTGTTCGTAACTCCAGCTGGGTCAAATTACCGTTTTACCCCTGAGTTACCTCTACCTCCTTAAGTATCATGCTCCTCTAATGAACAACCTGTTTGTGGTCCAACCATCAAACAGAAACCCCTCCCGGGCCAGTGAGAGGGTAGGGCCCTTTGTTCAAGACCCGGAGACACCACTTAAGGGAACACTCATCTACTTCCTCGAAAGTCGGGAAAGAGTGAATTCCATCTTGTGTGATTATGTTCCCAACTCCCCACTCGGTCTTGTCCCTAAAATGGTAGGCTTATTGAGTCGGCGTACTGGCCACTCTCACCCATACAAATCAAAGGACAATCTCTCGTGAACAAGAGTCCATAATCCACTCAGGATTCAGACTAAGTTGCCTAGGTCATCCCAGTGAAATAGAAACCTAACTAGTTAACGGTGTTACAGCTAGCGGTTACTATTTCGCGGTCCGGTTTTATGCAAACTCATTGCATAGGATACCCCCACTCGCATGTCTACTACATGGACGCTTTGGATCTATACATCTGTATCAAATACAAAGCGAACCGTATCACATAGTGTTACCAGGATAAGGTACCCAGTCTTATCCTTGTACTATAGACCTTTTAGGTTGTTACTTGAACATCGATCCCCGTATGTCCCCACATACTAGTTCAAGTTACATACAAACAACCTTGGATCTTAGTTTATTGGATTTGGGTCAAATTGTGCAATATTTAACAATAACATTTTATTGTAGAAACTCAATAACACTTTATTAAAACAAGTATACAATTTGTTTACATTCACTATCTATGAGTTTTAGGGCATAAAACCCAACAATAAGACGATCAAATGTAATTCAATACATAATCAACACATTTGTACTCTGCTCAGTTGCAGACAAAATTATGTTTCATCTGCACATTATATAATATAATTAAAACATATTATATTATTATACAAATTTATGTTAAATTTAAATTATACGTAAATTTAACATACCGAGCACTAAGTGGTCGTCCAGCATAATGATCAGGGGTCGGTAAGTCGTGTAGTGGTGGGACAATAGAAAACCGATCAAACGCCCAAACTTGTAGTAGTATTAGTGGACCGGCTATCTCTAATGCACTGGCACTACTAGCTCGACATAATTCTCTGTACAACCATGCAAGGCATGCACTACCCCATGAATACTGTCCAGCTGTCTCGAAGTTTCCTAACAGGGGAAGAAACATGAGATGAACAAGTGTGTTTGACTTGTCAGCAAATAGAAACCCTCAAATCAATTGCATAATATAGGCTCTTGCATGCCTCTGTATTGCGACGTCATCGGCATTGGGGGGCAACTCTGAAAACTGTGCTGTCAACCATGGAATGCTTAATCTAGATCCATGCAATTCAAGGTGTAGAACTCCCAAAAAATCCTCACATACTTGACCCCAATTATACTGTAATGAGCCAATTACAGGTTCTCCATCTATAGGTAGTCCGAATTGCACTGCAACATCTTGAAGTGTAATAGTACACTCTCCACAAGGCATATGAAATGTATGGGTTTCTGGTCTCCATCGCTCAACTAACGCAGTAATAAGATGCCAATTTAGTTGCATGAACCCAATCTGTGCAACCCCCCAAAATCTGGCTTGTTGTACATAAGGCACAATGTGTTGATCTATATTAATATTTCTGTTAACTACTGCCTCTCTTCGTCGACATTGTAAGATAGTAGTGGATTGATTATCCCATATCTACTGTGAACGGTGCGTACGTTGTAAATATAAGTGTCTTGGATTAATTGGCCCAGGTTCCATATTTATACTGAAAATTTAAAAACACAAGTTCATTAGAACCTAATAAGTCATTGGCAACTATATAAGTCCATTGACATTAAGAACCTAAAAAACAACGTCCATTGAAAGTAACATACATCAAAGTCCATTACAAAGTGAAGATAAAAAATCAAAGTCCACTAGAAATTCATTACAAAGTATAAACAAAAACACATAAGTCCATTGAAAGTAACATAAGCCCATTACAAAATCCATTACAAAATCCATTACATGATCCATTACAAAGTCCACCCCACGAGATTCATACCTGTAGATGAAACTTAACGAAATCAAATTCAATATTAATCAAGTAATAATAAGTTTTCGAAATGAAATGTGAAGCAAAATAAACCTCATTCATCCATGGGTTGAAGATGAAGCACCTAAAGTACGAGTTGGACAAGTGCGCTCGTTATGTCCTTCTCGCTTACACAAACCACAACGCACTCTTGTACCAGCTTCTCGCCAATCCATCTCATTATGAATTCGTGAAGTTTTTGGTCATCCATGTTCCCTCAATAAATGCTTGTTTGGACAAAGTATATTGTTCCTCTAGCCAATAATCTCTATGTTGTATAGGATGGAATTGGCTTTCATAGCATCGCTGGTATTGTGATAGTTTGTATGTTTCATCAACAAAAGGTGACTGTGTCAAATGAATGTGGTTACAAGTTGCAATTACATGGGAGCAAGGGATCTTGTAGGTTTGCCACTTGTTACAAGTACATGAGTTGTCTTTTAAGCAAACCACTTGTGTTTGCTAACCCTTGTATGGAGAAATCATACTTATTCCCATTTCAATTTCAAAACTTGAAGTATTTCTATCAACAGACTTTACAGTATGTGCAGCAGCTCTCTTTTCCCACCGCCTGAATTTATTTAAAGCATATCGTGTATACGTTTCACCACGATCTAATGCTTCACTGATTTCTTCTCGACGTTGTTCAAAATAATGGATTGTTCGATACCAAGTGCACTTGACCAATGCCGTGATGGGTAACATTCTAGCTCCTTTAAACACACCATTAATACATTTAGCCAGATTTGTAGTCATCCATCCATAACGGTACCCATTGTCATGTGACTGTGTCCACTTTTCTAGGTTCATGTTCATGAAAAAATCAAGACAATCAGGATTTAATCGCTTCAACTCTTTCATACATCGGTTGAACTTGCGCCTTTGGTGTTGACGTCCTGCCCTATAGACCAAGTCTTTCAGTTGCTTTGATTTATACTTTTTATTAAAGTTACTGGCCACATGACGAATACAATATCGATGGTGTGCTCTAGGTTCACTCCAACCATTTTCCTCATCATTCACAGCAGCTAAGATCCCTCCATGCCTATCGGAAATTAAACATATACCATCTCTCTGTGTAACAAAGGCACGTAAGGCACGTAAAAACCATGACCAGCTAGAAGTACTCTCCTCTTCGACAACTGCAAAGGTAAGGGGAAATATATGTCCATTTGAGTCAACAGATGAAGCTATCAATAATTTCCCTTTATACTTTCCATAAAGGTGTGTACCATCAATCTGAATCATTGGTCTACAGTATTTAAAACCTTCTATTGCAAGCCCAAAGGACCAAAAGACTCAACCAAAAATTTGATTGCCTGGTACCTCAGTTGGAATGAAGTCAAATTCAACTCGAGTTATTGGATTGTAGTGTCCAACAGCCATCAACCAATACGGAAGTTCTTCATACGATTTTTCCCAATCACCAAATACTTTAACCAAAGCTTTTCGTTTAGCTTGCCATACACGCCTGTAATTAACACTATAGCCATAGTCTTTTTTTTATAGTTTCTTGCAACAATGATATGGAAGCTCCAGGATCACTTCGAACAAGATTTTGGATTTCATTACACAAAAAATCTGAGTCTAGTTGTGAATGGTCTTGTGTAAGTTCTGGGTATAAACACGAATGTTCCCCTTCAAGCTTCGTAATTTCAAACATTCCATGAGTTTTACGTCGACAAGCACGAAGCCTCCAATTGCACCCCTCAGACCATTGTTTGCACTTCACATACCAGATATCTTGATTTGATTCTACCACAGTAATCTGATAATGGTTTACAACACAATATTTGTTAACGGCAAGTTGTAGATCTTTTTTACTCTCAAATAATAATCCTTTGGAGATTACATTTGAGTTCATTTCTACACATCTTGCCTCTTCTTCCAATGTGGACCCTGTTGGGTTTTATGCCCTAAAACTCGTACATAGTAAATGTATTTTTGATCGAACATTAATAAAATGATGTATTATTCATTTATCTATGTGTGTATTATGCAATCTTGTCTTATTAACCCTAATCCAATAAACTAAACATCCTAGGCTAATAGAATGAGGCTTGAACTAGTATGTAGGGGCATACGGGGATCAATGTTCAAGTTTTAGCCTAAAGGGTCTGTAGTATAGGGATAGGGATGGGTACAGTACCTTATCCTGGTGACACTATGGATACGGCCCGCTTTGTATTTTGATACAAACGCAATGATCCAACGCGTTCATGTAGTTGACATGCGAGTGGGGGTATCCTATGCAATGAGTTTGCACAAAGACCGGACCGCAAAATAGTTAACCACTAACTGTAACACCGTTAGTTAGCTTGGTTTCTATTTCACTAGGATGACCTAGGCAACTTAGTCTCAATCCTTAGTGGATTATGGACTCCTGTCTGTGAGGGATTGTCCTTTGATCTATACGGGTGAGAGTGGCCTGCACGCCAACTCAATAAGCCTACCATTTTGGGGACAAGACCAAGTGGGGAGCTGGGAATATAGTCACACAAGATGAAATTCACTCTTTCCCGACTTTAGGGTAAGTAGAGGTGTGTTCCTTTAAGTGGTGTCTCCGGGTCTTGAACAATGGGCCCTGCCCTATCTATGGCACGAGAGGGACTTCTGTTTGTTGGTTGGACCTCAAACAGGTTGTTCATTAGAGGAGCACTGGTACTTAAGGATAAAGAGGTAGCCCAGGGGTAAAACGGTAATTTGACCTAGCTGGGGTACGAACACACGTGAAGGGCTGACTTGCTGTTGATGGTCAATATCCGTGGACACAGAAATATATCTGCAGTGAGAAGAGTACAGTTGTGGTTCTATAGTGGAGTGAACCACAGTTAATGAACATTGATTAACTTGGTTAATGAGTTTAACCAATTAATCTCATATCGTTGGAGCTTCTGATCTGTAGGTCCATTAGGTCCCACCGATGACTCTAATAAGGTGTTGAGGTTAATTTCTAAGGAAGAATTGAATATTCGAAAGGGTTCGAATGAAAAGTTAAAATATGAATTTGGTTCATATTAAAACTATATGTTATAATTAATGTGCATTGGATGTGCATTAATTCTATAGTTTATTTTGAGAGAAATATAATTAAATATGTGATATTTAATTATAATATTAATTAATTGGAGAATTAATTAATTATTGTTTTAATTTAATTAAATTAAATTTTGATTTAATTAAATTTTGATTTAATTAAATTGCATTAAAACTATAGGTTATGTGAAGGATAATCATTTAAATATAGTTTAAATGAGTTGGTTATTTAATTATGAATTAACTAACCTTTTAATTTAATTTAATTAATTTTTTAATTAATTAAATTGAAGGGAAAAATACACTTTTGGTCCCTGAGGTTTGGGTTAAGTTACACTTTGGTCCCTGAGTTTTCAAACTCAACAAAAATACCCCCGAGGTTTGAGATAAGGAGCAATTTAGTCCCTGTCGTCCAATTTGACGTTAAATACTAACGGAATGCTAACATGGCACTATCATTTTATTTAAAAATTTAATTTTTAATATTTTTAAATAAAAATATATTAAAAAAATAAAAAATATATATATATATTATTATTTTATTAATTTTTTAATTCTTTTTCCCCTTTTTCTTCTCCTTCTTTCTCTTCTCCCCTTTCTTCTTCAACTTCTTCTTCTTCAACCTCTTCTTCTCCAACTCCGGTGGCCGGCGGCCACCGCCGTTTGCCGGCCGTCGGCAAGATTTTTTTTTTTTCTTCCTTCCTTTCCTTCTTTTTCTTATCCTTCCTCAAAGCTTCAGCCTCTATTTTTTTTTTTTAAACTGAAAGAGAAAGGAGGAGTTCCTCCCTCCTCCGTTTTCCGGCGCCGGAACGAAGGGAGGAGGTCCCTGGCCTTGGAGAAGGGAATTTTAGGAAATTCAAGAGAAAGACTGTTGAGATCAAACCCAGTAACCATCATACAAGTAGAATCAAACGCCAATCTAAAAAACAGATCTTTCAAATCAACCACGCTTCCATTTTCACAGAAGAAGTCGAGCACCGGCATCAGCCCTTTCTCCACCTTCTCCCTGGCGGCTCCGGCCATGAACCGATGAAACTTCTCGTGGACGATCAGAGACTGAGCAATTCTACGTTGGGTCTTCCAGGAATCGGAGTCGGAGTTGAAAATCCCATCTCCCAAAACGTCGAAAATGTACTTGAAATCGGGGCCTTTTAGGTATTTTTCGAAGCTGGTGCTCATGATGTGGTGAATGTTGGCGGGATCAACGGTCATCAAGAAGCCTGTGTTGGTGAACCAGATGCCTTTGAAGTAGAAAGTGCAGCCAGTTGTCTGCAGGATTTCGGTTATGCGATCGTGGACTCGGTGGATGTGGCGGGTGACGGTGGGAATCATTCCGAAAATGGGCCAGTTCCGTGGAAGCCCATGTGGATTCCATTTGAGAAAGAGACAAAAGAGGATTAAAACGAAGGGTATTGAGATCGTGGACTCTTGAATTTCCTCCCTCTGTTTTCCGGCGCCGAAACAGAGGGAGGAGCTTTCTCTTTTAGTATAAAAAAAATAGTTGCTGAAGCTTTGAGGAAGGAGAAGAAAAAGAAGGAAAGGAAGGAAGAAAAAAAAATCTTGCCGCCGACGAAGGGCAGTGGCCGCCGGCCACCGGAGTTGGAGAAGAAGAGGTTGAAGAAGAAGAAGTTGAAGAAGAAAGGGGAGAAGAGAAAGAAGAAGGAGAAGAAAGAGGGGAAAAAGAATTAAAAAATTAATAAAATAATAATATTTTTATTTTTTAATATATTTTTATTTTAAAATATTAAAAATTAATTTTTTAATTAAAATAATAGTGCCACGTCAGCATTCCGTTAGTATTAAATGGCAAATTGGACGGCATGGACTAAATTGCTCCTTATCTCAAACCTCGGGGGTATTTTTGTTGAGTTTGAAAACTCAGGGACCAAAGTGTAACTTAACCCAAACCTTAGGGACCAAAAGTGTATTTTTCCCTAAATTGAATTTTAAATTTTAACTGATATTTGATCAGTTATGAGAACGTGGGTTGTTGACCTAATAATTCTCTCCTTCACGCCTACTAAGGAGGAGGTTACGGGGTTTTTCTGAGGAAGTTCATTTTACGTATTGTAAGGCTACTGAACTTTCAGAAAACGCTCTCAAGAAAACTCCAGAATCCTTTGTTCTCTCAATCCCTTTCCTTAGAGAAAATAGAGTTCCCACCAACCTACTCAACTCAACCTTAAGAGTCCATTGGTGTAATCTTTTTGGTGGTGTTCGTGGGCGATTTGCAGCGAAAGGGAAGGTTTCTTGCTGCTGGATTTTGGTGAAAATCTCAAGGGTATAAAGCGAAACGATCGAGAACTTCTGTAACAGTAAGTCTTTCTTGATCTTGGATCATTAGGATCCTTTTTAGATTAGATCTAGAGGATTTAATGTTAGTTTATGCACGCTTTATAGTTATTGTACAGTAGGTTAAATATTGATTTTTCTGCTGTGAATGTTTTGCCAACGTACAGTATTTTAATCCCGATTAAAAACTGAGTTTAATGGTCTGATCGTTTCCACTGCGCAAGGGCTTTAATCCCTGCAGACCCTACTTCACATATTGAATTAGTAATCTCCCAATTTATATGTGTGAAAATATCTGATGGTGGCTCCTCATTTTGCTTTTTAGGGGGAGGATTAATATTAACATTAACTTCTGCCTCTGTATCACTATCCCCACCATTAACTTCTCCAAATAACTCATCAACCTCTACCTCTATATCACTATCCCCACCATTTCCAAGTTCAAGTATCACTAACTCTTCATGAGGCAATGACATATTTTACCAATTTGACTATAACTGAAAAATTAGAAAAATATTAATTAAATATTTATTTTTTTCAACAACATGAAAAATATGTCACATCAATCCGAAAAAGTCAAAAAATTAAATACACTAGTCCAAAGAGGCCCAAAACAGTATATATCATCCAAATATTCACACAGACCACCACAAATCAGTCCAAAAAAGGCCCAAGAGTGTGAATCAGATCATATAGAATAATTCAACCAATCGAATCCTATAAAACAGTCCAAAACTCAAAAATAAAGTCTAAGCAATATATAACCAAAACAACCCAAATCGGTTTAAAATATACCTAAAGCAATATATATCTAAGTCCAAAACTAAAACAACCCAAATTAGTCCAAAAACGACCCAAATCAGTCCAAATACGACCCAAATCAGTCAAAAAACAACCCAAATCGGTTCAAAATAATTCATAAGCATTCCATAAACCATCAAAACAGTCTAAAACAGTCCACAAACCTAAAATTAGTCTAAAATATACCTAAAACTTCATTAATCCATAAAAACAAACTAAAAATGTATGTTCTTATACAAAAAAAAAATACCTCAATGTCGCCGGCAGCGAACTGTAGCGACGGCGGAACCCTAGGCGGCGGCGGCGAAACTCGCGGTGGCGGCAGCAACAAAGTCACCGGACGGTAGCAACGAGGAACGACGGTGAAGGGCGATTTTCGAACACAGTGGAGAGAAAACCCGAGGGGGATCTGGATTTGCAGCGTGTTCACGAAAGGGTGGGGTAGGGTTTCATGGACCACAAAATCGTGTACCATGTACACGAGTCCAACGCAGAAATCGCGTACATCGTACGCGAGTTTGTTGGCTCCACATCACCCCCAACCAGGTATCAACGATGCCTAGTCAGCGTGCCAACAAAGAAATCGCGTACCTAGTTCGCGATTTCACTATGGAATCGCGTACCTGGTACACGATTTACCCTCGGAATCGTGACCATCGTCTACGATTAATGGAACTCGCGACCCACGTACACGATTTAGCTACCCTACTTTTGGAATTACTTTCAGAACACCTCTATATTTGTTTTTGTTTTTTTAAGTACATTATTTATAAATAAAAAAAATCTCACTTTTCCACAAGAAATCAATTGGTTTAAATAGGCCAGAAAAAGCTTCAACCAATATGTCGATAGATAAGGAAAGTGTCATTTAATTGAGAGGAGGTTGAGGGGGAGGAGAAACTAATGGGAAAGACCAAATTATCAGGGAAGACTACAGAGAATGGGAGATGTGGAGAGAGAATGGGAAGGGGAAAAGACTTTAGGAAAAAAAGTGGTTATGATAAATATATTTTAAAAGATAATAATAATAAAAAAATAAATAAACAAAATAAATAATAACAAAAATAACAACAATAATAACAACAATCTTATACAATATAATAAAATAAACATAAACATAAACTAAAATAATAGGTAAAATAAGAAAATGAACCGGACTAAATACGGTATCTACAAAATAATACGTAATTCTAATAATTAAGTTTGAATTAATTTAATTTTAACTTATATTAATCAAATATTAAATTAATTTACTTGCATCAATTCTCGATCTCTTTCAAAACCGATCATTTTTTAATATGAATCATTATTCAAATTTTAACCAAAATATGTATCTTATACACATTAACAATATTTAAATCACATTTAAATATTTCAAACTCTCTCTAATAGTTTAATACTTAATTAAACTATATTACGTTTAAGTATATCGTATATAAATAACAGTACTCCCTAAATTGAATTTGAACGATTCAAATTCTTTCATCACTTTGTTCTAAGGTTAATCCATTGAGCTAGCAGGGAGACCTAATGGACCTACAGATCCTAGGCTCCAACAATCTGAGATTAACCGACTAAACTCATTAACCTAGTTAACCAACATTTGTTAACTATTGGGACACTCCACTATAGCCCGTAGCTGCACTCCCCTCACTATAAATATATTTTTGTCCACTCGATACAACCATAATCAGTAAGTCGACCTTTCACAGGTTTTCGTAACTGCAGCAGGTCAAAAGTCCATTTTACCCCTGAAGTTACATTTTGTTCCTTAAGTTCCATTAATCCTCTAATGAACAATCTGTTTATGGTCACACCATTAAACAGAAATTCCTCTCGGGCCAAGAGAGGACGGCGCGCCTTTGTTCAAGACCCGATGTCAGCACTTAAGGGAACAACCTCTACTATCCCTACAAGCGGGTAGGAGTGAATTCCGTCTTGCAGGACTATGTCCCTAGCTATCTACCCGATCTTATCCCCAAAATGGTAGGCTTATTGAGTCGGCGATGATGAGCCATTCTCACCCATGCAAATCAAAAGATAATCTCAAATAAACAGGAGTTTATAGTTAGCTCAGGATTAAGATCGAGTTACCTAGGTCATTGCATGAAATAGTCAGTTTCACAGTAAACGACATTATAAAGTGAAAGTGACTTGTTTCGTGGTCCGGTCTTATACAAACTCATTGCATATGACGCCCCCACTCGCATGTCTTTACATGAACGATTCAGGATCACATCGTTTGTGTAAATACAAAGTGGGTCACGTCTCATAGTGTCCCCAGGATGAGGTACTCAACCTTATCCCTATACTATAGACCATTTTGGCTATTACTCGAACTTGATCCGCTTTTATGTCTACACATAAAGTTCTAGTGTTCATTTTATAGCCATGAGTTCTAGTTTATTGGATTTGGGTTAATTAATGCATAATTAAACAACCATTCAATAACCACTTATTGAATAACCTCAATAACGCTTTATTGATTATAATTAACTTTGTTACATTTACTATCCACGAGTTTTAGGACATAAAACCCAACATGACCCTCTCATTGGCCCGAGAGGGACTTCTGTTTAATGTATGGACATCAAACAGGTTGTTCATCAGAGGAGCACGGTACTTAAGAACACAGGGGTAACATAGGGGTAAAACTGTAATTTGACACAACTGATGTTACGAACACTCGTGAAGGATTGACTTGCCGTTATTGGTCGATATCTATGGACACAGAAATAATCTATAATGAGAAGAGTGCAACTGGTGGTCTTTAGTGGAGTGAACCCACAATTAACGAATGTTGATTAATGTGGTTAATGAGTTTAGCCAATTAATCTTATATTGTTGGAGATTTTGATCTGTAGGTCCATTAGGTCCCCTTGCTAGCTTGTAAAGGGTATTAAGGTAATTTAATCTTGAATTGAATTTGAAATGTTCAAATTCATTAAGGGAATTAATATAATGTATAAAGATACATTATAATATAAAATTTATATTTTAATTAAACTTTATAATATAAATTTAATTTTAGATATGATTCAAAATTAATTTATGAGAGAATTAAATATTTGAAAGAGTTCAAAGAATTAAATATTAAGACTATAGGTTAAATTTAATGCGTGTTGGATATACATTAAAAGCTATAAGTTATGAGAGAAATACACATTTGAATATGGTTCAAATGTAGCATTAATTAAATATGAGATATTTAATTGGTAATTAATAATTAATTAATTTGATTTAATTAAATTAATTGAATTAATATTATCAGTTATGTGAGAGATATTCATTTAAATATGATTTAAATATGATTTAAATAATACTAGTTTGAACTACGTGCGTTGCACGTGTAATAATACTTTTAAAAGTATAAGTTAATAAGTTAATTTGAAAATATGAAATATGACTTGATAATGTACCAAAAAAATATAAAAATGAATAAATACTACACATGAATTTATAATTATTGCAAAAATTGATCATATTTAGATGTATGTGACCAAATTGAACCAAAATCAAAAGTATAGGAAGCTCACATTCTAATAAAAATGGTTTATAACCAATATCATGGATATAAATCCTACATTATACAATATCAATTTTTAAAAGTTTTTTCTTTATTGCACATTTAAATTCTCAATACTATTTGGATGTATAAATTATCATACTTATTTTATTTATCATAAATTTTTTAAATATAAAAAATCTAACCCGCTTAACCCCTTTTTTAAGATTGAAGATAACGAAAAGTCTTTCAAATTACCTAGGTAAGCATTTATATTTTCCAAAATCTTAATTTTGTAATAAATTAATAATTAATAATTCAATTAAAGTTATGTTTAATCCAACCGTTAAATGAGCACTAATTAAATAAAAAGATCATTTTCTTCCTATCATCTTGTCTAAAAAAATCCCAAAAATATATGAAAATTTTGAAGGTCGGAGGAAAAGCATAATGAAGAGAGATCGATTTTAAAAAAAGAAGATAATAGTGATCGATCTCCTTTCCCATTTCAGAAAGAATACGAAAGGCAATATTAATGAACTCACACAAATGTGTACTCGCTTCTATTATCTATTAAAGAAATAAACAGAAAAATAATTCTTATTCATATGAAACTCGTAGGGGTGGCGAAAATATAATATAAACTAATAAAATCTGGATACTAAAAAAACTAACAAAATCTCCTAAAGATACATTAGTCTACTTGAAAAAGAAATAAGAAAAAATTATATATATTTACACTAAATGAAAATGTTATATTTACTCATGTTGCTAAAGATGGAGTATGAATGGGTCTTCTCCCACTTATGTTGAGTAGGAATGGGTTTCCTCCCACTTGGTTGATGTTTGCTACAATTTTTTTAATTCGTCATGCACCACACGATGAAAAGCTCCACCCCCATCTCTCAATTTGTCCTAGGATATTTGCAAACTGTGACCATAAAAAAAGGCTTTGACCAAGAATTAAAAATAAAAAAAATAAAAAAAATAAAAAACTTTATATCCTCTAAACTCAAAATTTCACCTTTTCCATCGATGATTTTCGATCTGTCTTTCCGTGGTGGTTTAGACCACTATTTATAGGGTTCAAATGAATCTCGTGGTTATGATAAATCTTTTCAAATTAGAAATTTTGAAAATTAAAAATAATTAATTTGAATTTTAGTTTTTCAAATTTAATTTTAAAACCTGATTTGATTTAATTGAAAATTAAACTCCGTTATCTTTTTATTTTTGAAAAATAAAAACAATTGATCTAAATTTAGATTTCACAAAATTTAATTTTAAAAATTCGATTTATTATAACCACCGAAAACCAATTAGAATTAATAATTAAATTAAAAAAAATCTTCTAATTTTCACAACCGAAAATCAATTAGAATTAATAATTAAATAAAAAAACCTCTAATTTTCACAACAGAAAATCAATTATCTTGTTATTTATCATAACCACCAAAAACCAATTAGAATTAATAACTTAATAAAAAAATCTTCTAATTTTCACCACAAGAAAATCAATTAGAATTAATAATTAAATTTAAAAAATCTTCTAATTTTCACAACCGAAAATCAATTAGAATTAATAATTCTAAAATCAGTTATCTTCTTATTTATCATAACCACCAAAAATCAATTAGAATTAATAATTAAATAAAAAATCTTCTAATATCGAAAATAAGTTTGTATGGGACAATTCAATTGTGAGAGAGACTATATATGATGTATGACCTTATGACAATAGATCAAAATCTGTTATTTTACGTTGAAATCATGATATGTATGCACTAATTTATTATTATTATTTTAATAAATTATGATATTAATTTCAAGTTTAGGAGATATGGATATGAATTTTAGAAAAATATTAAATATTCAAATATTGTTTAATATTATATTTTATAGATTTTATCATTTTATTATTTTTTCAATCAGAATCTGTGCGTAGAGATTTTATAAAATTTATTTAAATTTTGTTCAAAATAATAAATAAATGAATATTAAATAATTAAATAGGAAGGACAAATAGGGAATTTGAAGATTAAAAAGAGACTAAAAAAGAAATCAAAAGTTTCTACCCTTAAGCACCATTTATATTATATTATATTATATTATAATATATATATATATATTATAGATTTTACCATTTTATTATTTTTTCAATTAGAATTTGTGCGTAGAGATTTTATAACATTTATTTAATTTTTGTTCAAAATAATTGAATATTAAATAATTAAATAGGAATGACAAATGAGGAATTTGAAGATTAAAAAGGGGCTAAAAAGGAAATCAAAAATTTTTTCCCTTAAGCGTCATTTATAATATTATAGATTATAGATGATTAATTAAATGTGATTTAATTAATTGTTAATTTAATTAATTATTGATTATTAATTAATTAAATAATTATTGATTATTATTATTAATTAATTAAATTAATCTTAATTTAATTTAAATTAAATTAAAAACCAACTCCTAGCAGTTGCTTGGAGTTAGACCAAACGTGTGGGGAGTTACACATAACTTCCAACCCTTCTCTCTTACGCACGCCTGGTAAAAAGAGCATGAACTCTCTAGAAGTTGACTTCAAGCAAAAACACACAGAAGGTTTTTGCCTCCCTAGAATTCTCTCATCTCAAAATCTCTCTCAAGAAATCCAAGAAGATTATTCTTCTTCTTGTGATTATTTTCCTTACAATCAAGTCTTGGGGTTCCCACAAACCAACCTTTTACACCCAGAGGATAGTAAGGTAACACTAAGGGTGTACAAGTAACCCGATGACCCGAACAACCCGAACAACCCGGACAACCCAACCCAAACTATAAGGGTTGGGCTGGGTTAGAAATTTTTTCGGTTTGGGTTGGGTTGTTTTTTTCAAAACCTAAAATTCAGTTCGGTTCTCGGGTTGGGTTATCTTGGGTTGGGTTCAACCCAAACCCAACCGAATTCCTTATTTTTTTAAAAAAAAATTATATATATATATATATATATATGTTTTTTTTTTTTCTAGCTGTTTTAGAACTTGTTTTTCTTAAAAGAAAAATATGTATTTTGTGTTAGGATTAGAGGTAAATATTGAATTTAGTGTATTTTCAAATTGGAAATTGGGATTTGAGTTTAATTTAATTTTTAAAAAAATCGAACAACCCGGTGACCCGACCCAACCCAACCCAACCCGAAATAAAAGGGTTGGGTTGGGTTGCCAACTTTATTCAGTTCTTTTGGGTTGTTAACCCGACCAACCCGGAATTTTCGAGTTGGTCCAAAAAATCCCCTCAACCCAACCCAACCCATGTACACCCCTAGGTAACACTAGTGGTGGTGTTCTGTAATTCGGTCCCAAGATGTTGTTGTGATCGTGATTTTGTTCGAGGGAAATTTTGATTTGTTGTAAGGTTCATCAAACGTAAGTTTTCTCTTACCCTTACAGTAGATCAACATGCTTAACCATAGGATTAACATAGAATTTGTTCTATTTAATATTGTTTTTGTACAATGTATGGGTATTGAAGAAACCAAATTGAATTACGCACGTTTAATGTCGCTTCCGCTGGAATTCGATTCCATCAATCAACGATTATCACTGATATGTTTCTATCTATATTGAAGTCTATATATGACTATCACATAAAATTTAGTTCAATTTGAGTATCTTTACATATTAAAGTCTTCATTTTATATCTTCTTTTCCTAGAATGTGCATGAGTTCACTACTCAAAACCAACATTGCTAAGATATTCTCGTATAGTAGTATGTATCAACTTTATCCATCGCATATTCTATTCAAATTCATCCATTATTGATAGTTCACATAATGAGCTATTTTTCTCAGTCTTTATTCGTTAGTCTTTGAGATTTATTTGGCCATTTTCACTATCTTTTATGTTTATTTTGTAGAAATCGTGTTGTAGATGAAATTGGAGTATTTAGAAGTTGATCGAGTGTTCGGGATGCTAAAAGAGACAAAAGAATTGAAGAAGATGTCAAATTGGTGTTGTAGCAGCCAAGAATCCTGAGAGGACACCGTTGAGACGCTGCCCTCAAGCGTCATGACGCTCTGCAACCACTGCCCCAGCCTATAGACCCGATGGCATAGCGTTGAGACGCGGTGCTGAGAGTGTCTCGACGCTGGCCAATTTTCTTTTATAATCTGGGCAGTAGTAGAGCAACTAGCGTCTCGACGTTGCACATAATTTTCTATAAATACAATGTGATTTCATTCGGCCAAGGGGAGCTCAATGGGTGATCTTTTAGCCCTAATTATAACTAGAGACTTATTATGGGAGCTATAGGAAGGACGGAAAGCGGGATTCAAGGAAAGAGCTCGTGGAGATCGTGACGGGGACGTGCGGTTTCAACGGAACTCGAGTTTTTCCCTTTTCTTTTCCTTATCTTTAGTTGTTTTTATGGCTTTCTTTTCAAGCTTAGATTGTAATGAGGAAATTATGATTAGCTAGGCTTGTAACTTAGGGATTGATAGAACCTTTTGATTTTATGGATTAGTTCTTGAATACTGATTTATTGCTTTTAATCTATTCATGCAATTATGTACTTGGTGTTTTTAATCTACTGGCCATATATTGAATGTTATTTTGTTGAATCTTGCTCAGGAGAGGAGACTTAGTTTAGATCTTAATTGCTTAGATCTTAATTGCATGACTAAAGTAGTTCTAAGATCGGGAGATTTAGGATCGCTTTAGAAGTCGTAAAAGAATTAGACTTAAGGCCTTGCATATCATGACTCTAGATAGAAATATTTGAATCTTGATTATGCATGAGAATCGATTATGCTCGGGAGAGACAATTGTGGATTTAATATTCTTGACTTATAGAAATTTGCATGTTAACCTCATTCAAGTAATTAATCTATAATTCCAATTGGTGAAGTCAATTCCCTAAGTGTTTTTCCCATTTGAATTTCCACATTTTTAGCATTTGTTAGTTTTAATTCATCATTCTCATTACGGTTTAATATCTAAAGAAAGTCGAACAATAGTACTCATGGTAATTAATTGGCTAGAAAACTGGACGACACTCGTATTTCACGAAAACACTATATTAAGACTTGACTTGTACACTTGCAGTGAGCAAATCGTGCAACAATTATATAAAGCTTTTATGCAACTAATATAAATATTTACGTTGCTTATACAAATAGCAAAATAGACTATTTTCATCACTGATAGTTACTTATAAATCAGTGATATCAATAACTATCACAACTAAAATTCTATTTGTATTTAAGTCTATAGTCACTGATAGATTCCTTCTATTATTTGATAGAATCCTATCCGTATTGAGGTATTGAAATCTATTAGTGACTATCATCGATGAAATTATTTGATCTATTAAATAATAGAAGACTACCTGTGATTGTCATGATAAACTTCTATCATTGATAGAATTTTATATGTATTGAAGTCTATCAGTGATAATCACTTATATAATTATATTTGTATTTACGTATTTTAGTGACTATCAACGATCGACTCAATACAACTAGCTAGAATTCTATTTGTGATAGTCATTGATAGACTCCAATAAATAAAATTTAGTTCTGTTTAAGCATTACTTAATGTTTATCTGATAGACTATCATTGTGAGTGAAATCTATTAGTGATAGAAACTTATCGCTGATAGACTTTAATCACAATTGCAATTATCAGTGATTAAAGTTTATTACTGATAAGTGATAACTCAACTGATAGGCTTTCAATATTATCATTGATAGTTATCGATAGACTTCAATATAGCTAGAATTCTATACGTGATAGTCATTGATAGATTTCAATACATAAAATTTAGTTTAATTTGAGCATTTCAAATTCTTTTTATTTGGATTCCTCTTGCATTTGCATTTTTCACCGGTGACCATGAAAAAAAATAGATAAAATTCTAATAAATGATATCAGTCTATCAGTGACAATCACTGATAGAGTTATTTCAATGATAGTCGTCACTAATAGACTTCTATCAGTGACCATCACTGATAGACTTCTATTAGTGACTATCACTGATAGAGTAAAGGGAAAAACACGAATAACAAAAATTCATTTAACAGATTTGTCATATTTTCAATTTTTTTTCAATCTTGCTATATTTACAAATAAGAAAACATAAATTGTTACCTATTATTGTTGGGTTTTATGCCCTAAAACTCGTAGATAGTAAATGTAACATTTGACCGAATTTAATAAAAAGTTATTGATGCATTTCAACAATAAGTATTATTGTTTGTATTATGTTTGTCTTGCCTAAATAACCCTAATCCAATAAACTGACATCCTAGGTTGTTATTATGAGTCTTGAACTGTATGTGGGGACATATGGGGATCACTGTTCAAGATACAACCTAAATAGTCTATAGTATAGAGATAAGGTTGGGTACCTTATCCTGGTGACACTACGACCCACTTTGTATTTGATACAAATGTAATGATTCAACACATTCGTGTAGGGGACATGCGAGTGGGGGTATCCTATTCAATGAGTTTGCATAAGACCGGACCGCGAAATAGTAACCGCTAGCTGTAACACCGTTGACTAGTTAGGTTTCTATTTCACTAGGATGACCTAGGCAACTTAGTCTTAATACCGAGTGGATTATAGACTCCTGTTCACGAGAGATTTGTTGGGTTTTATGCCCTAAAACTCGTGGATATAAATGTAACAAATTAATTAATATCAATAAAGAGTTATTGAATTTGTTATTCTTAGTCTTGCAATAATTAACCTTAAATCCAATAAACTAAACATCCAAGGTTGTTTTATGAAACTTGAACTGTATGTGGAGACATACGGGGATCAATATTCAAGTAACAACCTAAAGGGTCTATAGTATAGGGATAAGGTTGGGTATCTTATCCTGGCGACACTATGTGACACGACCCATTTTGTATTTGATACAAACGAATTGATCCAACGCGTCATGTAGTGGACATGCGAGTGGGGGTATCCTATGCAATGAGTTTGCATAAGACCGGATCGTGAAATAGTAACCAGTAGATGTAACACCGTTGGCTAGTTAGGTTTCTATTTCAATAGGATGACCTAGGTAACTCAATCTTAATCCTGAGTGTGTTATGGACTCCTTTTCATGAGGGATTATCCTTAGATTTGTATGGGTGAGAGTGGCCAGATTCGCCGACTCAATAAGCCTATCATTTTAATGATAAGACCGAGTGGGGGCTGGGAACATAGCAACACAAGATGAAACTCACTCCTTCCCATCTTTTAGGGCAAGTAGATGAGTGTTCCCTTAAGGGCTGATTCTAGGTCTTAAACAAGGGCGCTCATCCTCTCCTAGCCCGTGAGGAACTTCCGTTTACTGGTTAGACCATAAACGAGTTGTTCATTAGAGGAATTAATGGTACTTAAGGAGACAGAGGTAACCCAGGGCTAAAACGGTAATTTGACCCAGCTGGCGTTACAAACACTCGTGAAGGATTGACCTATCGTTATTGATCTATATCCGTGGACACAAAAATATTCTGCAGTGAGAAGAGTGCAACATATTATTCTTGGTGGGAGTTCATTGAAGAAAGTTTTCAACAAGTAAGTATTTCATTCTTTTAATTATTAAATTTAGATCTAGTGCATGCTTAGCCTAGATTATATATAGAATTGTTCTGTATGATTTGCCAATGTACTGGTATTTTAGAAAACTTAGTTAAAATACAAATCGGTCCTATACGCTTCCGCTGCGAATTTAGGAATTCCAATCTTTCAGGATTGTCCTTTGATTTGTATGGGTGAGAATGACCTGCACGTTGACTCAATAAGCCTACCATTTTGGGGACAAGACCGAGTGAGGAGCTGGGAACATAATCACATAAGATGAAATTCACTCCTTCCCGACTTTAGGGTAAGTAGATGAGTGTTCCCTTAGGTGGTGTCTCTAGGTCTTGAACAAAGGTTTTGCCCTCTCAATGACACGAGAGGGATTTCTGTTTGATGGTTGGACCTTAAACAGGTTGTTCATTAGAGGAGTACTGGTACTTAAGGATGTAGGTAACGCAGAGGTAAAACGGTAATTTGACCCAGCTGGTGTTACAAACATTCATGAAGGACTAACTTGCTGTTATTGGTTAATATCCGTGGACACATAAATATATTTGCAGTGAGAAAAGTGCAGTTGTGATTCTATAGTGGAGTGAACCCACAACTAACGAACATTGATTAACTTGGTTAATGAGTTTAGCCAGTTAATCTCATATCGTTGGAGCTTCTGATTTGTAGGTCCATTAGGTCCTACCAGTAGCTCATTAAGGGTATTGAGGTAAATTTACTAAGGGAAATAATATAATGTATGAAGATACATTATAATATAAAGTTTATATTTTCGTTAAACTTTATAATATAAAGTTATTTTGAATAATTGATTCAAAATTAATTTATGGGAGGACTAAATATTTGAAGGAGTTCAAATATTAAATTTAGTATGAATTGGGTTCATATTAAAACTATAGGTTAAAATTAATGCGCATTAGATGCACATTAAAACTATAGGTTATATGAGAGAAATATAATTAAATATGTGATATTCAATTTAATAGTTAATTAATTAAAGAATTATTTAATTATTTAGTTTAATTTAATTTAATTACATTAAAACTATAGGTTTTGTGAGAGATATTCGTTTAAATATGATTTAAATGAATTGGTTAATTAAATTTTATTTAATTACTCATTATTATTAATTTAATTAATTACTCCTTTAAATATGATTTTTGTCGATCATTGCAATCCATGAAGTCGTATGCTTTTTCTATTTCCTCAATCCACTCTTCAGCAACTATGGGGTGTGTGCTTGTTCCATCAAAAGAGGGTGGATGAAGCTTCCTGAACTGCTCCACCACACGATTTATTCCATCATTGGCTTGGGCTTGCCTGTTAGTCCTTTGACCTTGCACAATGTTTGGAATTTGGTCTTGCTGCTCATCATCATTTTCACCTCTACGGTTAGCCGCTCTTCGGGGTGGCATTGTTCTAAAAATCAAATGCCAACTAACTTTTAGAGATACCAAAACGTGATAAAGAATTTATGGAAACAGACATCTAGAGATATAAAAATTCTACTCATACTGACAAGCCTAGAGTTCTGGCATGAACTTTTATATACTACAAATCCTTTCAAAATTCTAGTCTACAGAATCACAAACCATGCTCTGATACCAACTATAACAGCCCGTATTTTTTAATATGGTCAAACTTTCAAAAATTGTGGAAGCGATTTAACAAAACTGAAAAACACAACCTATTATTCAGAAAACAAGGCTTACAACCAAAGTCAAGTCCAACATTCAAAACAATTAAAGAACTAAACAATACCAAAAAAACAACATAACCTACAGAAGCCTACTAAATCCTACAGATCATAAGTCCTCATCGGTCATGCCAGAACGCTAGCCTAATCGCTGTCAGAACTATCACTTGCTCCATCATCTGAAAACATTTTAAAAACAAAAAATGAGTACAAAAATACTCAATAAGCAACTTCTACATCAAGTTCACAATTTATTTTCGTTCAAAACAAAACATAGGATTTCAGGTAAATAAAACATTTCAATATTCGAAACAAAATCATTCTTTCAGTCAAACAAACTTTCAGTCAAACAAACATGGAGTAGCCCATAACAGAAGTGGTTACCCGTCGATAACACCAATCAGACATACATACAGAAGTGTCGGTTAAAATCGACCGGAACATATCAAATCAAATACTTAAGTGTGAGGCCATGTGAGTGAAACACACACATGAGTCTACATTCCAAAGGAACGTCAAACCACGTAAGTGCCTTCTCACAAATAAGCTACAGTCAGAACATTTCATACAAATACTTAAGAGTGAGGCCACGTGAATGTAATACACACATGAATCTACATTCCAAAGGAACGTCAAACCACATAAGTGCCTTCCCACAAATAAGTTTCATTCAGAACATATAACCGTCAATTCCAATATGGCTACTACAAAGTATACAATCCCCAAAACAAAATTTGGCATATCCGGATAACACTATCGATTGAATTCAAAATTCTTTCCAAAACATACAAAACGGTAAACATGCTTTCATTTAACAAAACAATTGAAACAGAATCAATTTCGATCAAATCAATTTCAATTTAAAACAAACAATTTTAACCAAAATTTCTATTTTGGAAGGGATGTGGAAATTACTTACCTCAATCAGAACCTACAAATCTTAAGCCCAAAGCAAATCAAATTTCGGTTCCTTGAATTCAACAATTTCCTAAACATGGCCAATACTTCTCCAATTAGAAACCAACAAAACCATCTTAAAGGTCTAATGAAACAACCCAAATGACAATCAATCTTAACCTCCAAATTTTTCCACATAAAACAAATTCTTTTCATAAAGTTGGGAAAATAGGCTTATTGGGTGCCAAAAAAAAAAAAAAACAGTTTCCCTTCAAAATCCAACTTTTTCATACCAAAAATCAGTAAAACAAATACCTTTCAAAACCATTTAAAATACAAAACAAGATTTCAATTCTCCAATCTTTACAACCTTCAAAACTATCTTAAAATTGGGATAAATAACCCAGAAAATTTCTGCAATAAAAATAAGGATTTTCCAAGCTTTTAACACTAAAACAAATAAATATTGGATACTTAAAAATACAAAACCAGATCTGAATAACCCAATAAAACTGCTGTAAAAACAGTAAAAACATTCCCTTTTCATGAAGAAATCAAAGTCATAAATCATACTTCAATTTAGCAATCATCGGCAAACTTTTTGAACAAAAAGATTCCAATTTAAACACAAAAACAACCCCAAAATCAAAGAAATTCAAAGGTGGAAAATTCTGGAAAAATTTCTTTTCATTGAATCTTTGATTTTCAAACAAAAACTCTAAGAGGAAAAACTTTGATAAAAATTTAGGCCAAAACAAAAACCTAAAACTTTTTAGGGCAAAAGGTTTGAAAACCAATTTCATCCCAAGTAGGGCAAATAAAACTTCATACTAAAACTTTCAAAAAGAAAATAAAACAAGAGAAAAGCATAGAATGGAATGTGTTCTTCTTCTCTCTTTTTTTTTTTATTCAAAGCGTAAAAATAATTAGGGCTAAAGAAAAGATCTTTAAATAGAACGCTAATTAAAACCCTAAAAGAATATTTCCTTTTCTAAAAAGGAAAAGGATAATTCAAATTTATCTCCTAAAAGGAAATAATTCAAATCAAAGATTTTCTTGAAAATCATTAAAATAAATTTAAAATAAATTAATTTTTTTAATACAGTATTACTCCTTGTCTGGTGGGTCGTCTGTTTCTATCAAAGGAAAAGAAAAAATCATTGCGATGGCGTCCAAGTTCAGAGGCGGTATTCCAGCATTTGTGTCTCAGTGGCGGCCGAAAAGTTCTCGCCGGAATAGTCAACCGGATTCTGCTTCGGAAGAGAAACGAGTTTCATATACGGTAGGCGTTACAATTGATGTTGGGCCAAAGTTATTGCAACCGTTGGGCCTTAATGATATTAATGGGCCGGATTTATTACAACCGTTTGGCATGAAGACTGATTATGGGCTGAACAATTATGAGCGATCAATGGAGGCGTGTAGCAGGCAGTTGTCGAAGACTTTATTGTCTATTTTTCAAAATGGCCTCCTCTCCTCCTTTGGGCCGAACTTCGGGTATCAGTAATGTAGATGATGATAATGATGAGATAGAGAGCGATCCAGAGATGGAGGAGGAAGATGGGATGCTGGGCTCGGATGGGAGGTCTTCGGCTGCTACCAGTAAGGTTCCTCTTGGGCAGGCTTGTTCGAAGGACCCCCTTAAGCCTAATATTGAACGGGCGGAAAAAATGAGGTGGGGAATGGTTTCCTTAAGCCCAATTGCGTATGGATCGACGCTAACGGCAAGAATGAGGAGGGGAGTGGTGTGCCTGGTCTTTCGATTCCACCTCAATTTTCTTTGTTCTCAGGTCGGGGGCATTCTTGGAAAAAGAGATCTCATGCTGGTTTTGTGCCTATGGGCATGACTGTGGATGCTTTGGAGGAATTCCAGAAGAGGAAGGATGGACCAATTTTGTTTTCTCCGGTTAACATTAAACGTCCAAAGATTGATGACTTTGATTGTAAGAAGGCGGGGTTGCTCGAGCGCCATGAAAGTTATCTGTTGGAATGTCCGTGGATTGAGGAGTCCATGGGCATTTCGTAACGTAAGCAATGAGTTATCTTGTTTAAATCCTCATTTGTGTTTCCTGTCCGAGACGAAATGTTCGTCCTTCGTTCTAAATAAATTGAAAGCGCGTTTGAATTTTTCTGGGTGTTTTGTGGTCAATCGTGTTGGTCTCAGTGGTGGATTGTGCTTGTTGTGGAAAGATGATATTGATGTGTGTATCCGTAATTATTCTATTCACCATATAGATGCGGATATCGTTTGGAATGATAAACACTAGTGAATCACTGGCCTATATGGTAATCCAGACCCAAACTTACGAAATCAATCTTGGAGTCTAATCCGCAGACTTCATGATTTTAATGATGCTGCTTGGGTGATTGGTGGTGACTTAAACGAAATTCTGTGGCGAAACGAAAAAGTTGGGAGGTCCAGATAGAGACAATCGTCAAATATCGGCTTTTCGGGAAGTATTGGATGATTGTAATCTCAGGGACCTTGGTTTCTCTAGGGATAAGTTCACTTGGTGTAATAGAAGGGACATGAGGGCTCTAGTGAGCTTGAGGTTGGATCGCTTTATTGCTAACCCTAATTTCTGTGCTCTTTTTGAGACCTCCAAGTGTCTAATTTGGACTGGGTGAAATCTGATCATCGTCCAATTGAACTTAGGTTGGAGGGTCGGGTCTATCGGTCGTTTAGAGGTCGGTGACGTAGACCTTTCAAATTTGAGGAATGGTGGACTCGCCATGAAGACTGCGACAACATTATTTGTCGATCTGGAGAATTGAAGTGTGATAGGGTTCTGGCCCAGCCGTTGCATCTTGTTTTGAAAAAGTGTGCTTCAGTATTGGGAGGCTGGGGTTCTCGCTAGAATAAAAGATTGAAGGTGGAGATTAAGGAGGTGAGAGACAAATTAAATCGTCTTACGAGTGCTCCTCGCCTATTAATTTCGAAGTAATCCATCAATTGGAGCATCAACTGGACTCATTGCTTCTGGAAGAGGAAATATATTGGAAACAACGCTCCAGGGAAAATTTACTCAAGTGGAGGGATCACAATACAAAATGGTTTCATCAAAAAGCTTCGTTAAGGCGTCAGAGGAACTGGATTGGTGGAACAAACTTTGGAAGATGAGGGTGCCTAGTAAGGTGAAACTTTTTGTCTCGAGATCATTCCATAATTCAATTCCAACCATGGCCAATCTTTGGAATCATCATGTACCTGTCAATGAGATTTTCCCAGTCTGTCAAGAGGAGATGGAGACTACAGACCATGCCCTCTTTCAGTGTGTGAGAGCTCGGGAGGTTTGGGACCTCCTTTTTCCTTCTATGAATGTGAGTCAATTGTACCCTATGGATATTAAAGATCGAAGGTTGAGCTTGGATGGTAATCAGGGGCCGGTCTTAGAGCGTATTTGTGTGGGGGCCTGGGCAATTTGGAATGATAGGAATAGCTTGGTTCTCAATCGTTCGATCCCTACTGCAGTATCGCGAAGTGAATGGATCAATGCCTATCTTTCAGATTACTGGCTTGCCAACCCAAAGGGTGGGTCGCATGTTCAGTCTGAGGATGATGTCCTCAACCTTATTTCAAAAGGGGAAGATCTGATTTTGCACACGGATGCAACTTTTATGGGAGCTTTGTGCTAAAGTGGTATTGGGCTAGTTCTGCGGGATAAATTTGGTCATCTCCAGGCGACTCAAACGATAGTTTCTTCTGTTTGTACCTCTTCATTAGGGGCGGAAGCGGTGACAGTTCTAGAAGGGCTTCGTTTGACAAAAACATTAGATGTGCATCGAGTTACGGTTTTGTCTGATTCCCTGACATTAATCAAATCTGTTAATGAGGAGATCCAATGTGACTCTAGCATTGCCTCGACACTTTGGGATATCAAAGCTATTAGAAATTCTTTCGAAAAGGTGAATTTTAACTTCGTTGGTTGTAATTTCAATGTTTTTGCCCATAAGATGGCTAGAGTAGGTCTTTCTTATTCGTCCTTTTTGTGGCTAGGAAATTATCCTGAGTGGATGATAAGTTTATCGCTCCATGAGCGACGTATGTTTGTATCCCCTCGGGGCTCGGTTGGTTGTTAATGAATTCCTTTTCTTCTAAAAAAAAACAATAGACTTCTATCGATGACTATCATATCTGCTAATTGACTTATACCATAGCATGTTTTAGGAGGTTTTTAGTAATTTTGTAGCAAAAGTGCCCATTTTTGAATGGTTGGATTCGATGAGGATTGAAAGTGAAGCCCACCCAAAAGCTAAAACCAACAACAGCATACAATTTAGGGCCGGTTGCAAAAGTAGCAAACCGGCCCAAAATAATTACAAAAATAGCAGCCATTGAAACTATTTGCAAAAATGGCAAAATATTGCCATCTAAAAGGTAAAATTACTAAAATGCCCTTTCTATTTTCTTCTCTACTTTTCCGGTCATCTCCATCCAGCGACATTACACGAGAAGAAGGCAATCGGAAGCCGAGGGTGGGGAGTTGGATGATCTCGGTGAGGTCGTCGTCGACGTGGGAGTGGTGGTCGTCGAGGTCGAGGTTGTGCATGTGGGCGGCCTTGGCGGCGGCGGCTTGGACGTCGCGAGGGGCGAGGGAGACGGGGCGGGGGAGGAGGTGGAGGAGGTCGGGGAAATTGAGGGTGGCGGAGGAGCCTTTGATGCTGAAGGTGGCGACGTCGTGGGCACGGGCGGCCATTTCCGGGGTGGGGAAAGTAAATCTAAAAGCCAGAGGAGCGGAGAGGGAGATGAGGGCGGCGGCGGCGGCGAGGAGGCGCGGCGGCGTGGAGAGAATCGAAAACGTGAGGATTCACTTGGGAAATCGGATTTCGAAGGAGAGAATGAGCGTGATTTGGAGAGGAGAAGATTGTTGTGTGGAATTTGGAATTGGAATCAGGAAATTGTGGTTTTATTTGAGTTATGAGTTTGTTGAGTATAAAATGGAGCTTTCCTTTGAGAATATTTTGGGAGTTGAGCTTCGTTGCCCTCTCGATCCACCTTCCAACCTTGTTCTCAACTTTCTATCAGATAGAAAGTTCTCAACTTTCTATCTGATAGAAAGTTCTCAACTTTCTATCTGATAGAAAGTTCTCAACTTTCTATCTGATAGAAAGTTCTCAACCATTTCTATCTGATAGAAGAACTTTCTATCAGATAGAAAGTTCTATCTGATAGAAAGTTTTTCTATCACCGATAGAATCTATCAGTGATAGAAAAACTTTCTATCAGATAGAAAGTTTTAAACTTTCTATCAGATAGAAAGTTCTCAACTTTCTATCTGATAGAAAGAACTATCTGATAGAAAGTTTTTCTATCACTGATAGAATCTATCAGTGATAGAAAAATTTTCTATCAGATAGAAAGTTCTCAACTTTCTATCAGATAGAAAGTTTTTCTATCACCGATAGAATCTATCAGTGATAGAAAAATTTTCGAAAGTTCTAAACTTTCTATCAGATAGAAAGTTCTCAACTTTCTATCTGATAGAAAAAACTTTCTATCTGATAGAAAGTTTTTCTATCACCGATAGAATCTATCAGTGATAGAAAAATTTTCTATCAGATAGAAAGTTCTAAACTTTCTATCAGATAGAAAGTTCTCAACTTTCTATCTGATAGAAAGTTTTTCTATCACTGATAGATTATCAGTGATAGAAAAACTTTCTATCAGATAGAAAGTCACTTTCTATCAGAGAACTTTCTATCTGATAGAAAGTTTTTCTATCACTGATAGATTTTATCAGTGATAGAAAAACTTTCTATCAGATAGAAACCTACCAAAACAAAAATTGAGGAGACCACCAGATGCGCGCAAGGGCAAAATAGGGATATAAAAAATTAATTCAAAAATTTTGCCATATTTGCAAATATTTTAAAAAATTGCTAAAATTGCAATTATTTACCCTAATTTTGCCACCCATTACAATTATCCTACAATTTATATGTAAACTCACTCTTTTGCACAGTAAACGGCGGTCGTCCTTCCACCTTCTCTTCTCCATTTCTCACCGTCTTCCCCGCCGGAAATTCTCGTAGGTCCTCAGGCTACCCACAGCATGAAGCGCGTCTTCGACGAAATTTCCGACGACGAGTGGTCAAATCACTCCTTCAAGCCCTCTCGCGTCTTGAGCAAGCCGCAGACTGAACCTCCGATCCCTCCTCCTATTGAATCTTTCGCTTACAGACCGCAGCAGCTCTATATTTCCGACGAGAGCAGTGACGATTGTGTCGTAGTCATGGAAACTTCTAAGAATTTCGAGGAAAATTTGGAGGACGACGATGTCGAGGTCGAGGGAGTCAGCTCCACCACGGCGGTGAGTCGTGGCCGTCGGTTTGTGGTTGATGATGAAGATGAAGAAAGTGAGAGGGAATTGACCGAGGTTTGCGATGTAAGGTCGACGAGCGAGGAGGAGGAGGAGAGGGAGGACGAGGATGACGTCGTGAGTAAGGCTCTGCAGAAATGTGCAAAATTATCTGCTGAGTTGAAGAGAGAGCTGTACGGATCTTCTGTTTCTGCCTGCGAGCGATATTCGGAAGTGGAATCTTCTTCTGTTAGGATAGTTACCCAGGTACTTCTCAATTTACTAGTGTCATTAACGATGAAGGTTTGTTTTTTTTTGAATTTGCGTTACTGTTTATTCTATCTTCTTAGAAAGGTAGGAAACAAGGTAGATCGAACGGTTCCATGTGTACTAGTGGTTTGCACGAAATCAAGTGTTAGGTTTTGTCGAAGAATTAGAAATGTGGACTTGGGATTTATCTTCCTTGTGATAGAATATCTACGGTGTTCTAAAAATTACTACATGCAGATATAGGACTCAGTTAGTTCGTACATTTGTTAGATTATGTATTATGTTTATTGGTATTTCTTCTTTGCGGGTTTATAATTGTGCGGAAAGCGAGGATGCAAGTAACTGGTGGATAATGCTAAACGCGTCATCCTTTTCAAAATATTATGAGCGAAATTTAACCCTTACACTGATCTTCTACTGTCTTCTGCCATTAAGTGATTTGGCAACCTTTTGTTTCGTTGGCCTTCCATTTCCGTTCCTTTCCTAACATCTAAGGAAACGAACTACACATTGACAAAATAAATTGTCCAACACATTTAGCATTGTCAAACTAATCATAAACCATAATTTGTAAGTGGATATATTTAGCATCTAACTTTTTCTAAGCATGTGTTAAATGTCTATGTTGTTTGTCTTTTTGTTAAAAAACATCATGAAGTGAAATGAAAGAACAAGAACAAGAACAAACTGTCTGGCCGTACAAAAGTACGGGCCAAAGACTTATAGGATGGAGCTCCAATCAGTTGTTGACAATAAAAACTTGAGAAAGTTGAAAAAAGACTTAGCCACTAAAGTTGACAAGGAGGCATTGAGATTTTTCATGTTCCAAATTCACTTCTCAAGCCATCTCTACACCCATATAAATCCTCTACATTCCTCCAACCAAATATAATATAACAAAGGCAAGAATCTGGCTTGCCGAAGAAAACTCCCTTCGTCTTGAAAAGGTGGCTTGACTTCCCCCATCTTAGCTTGACAACTATGGATGGGAACCAAAGACTTCTTGAACAGATGCAAGACTCTCTACCAAATCTTCTAGACAAAAGGATATCTACCACGTGGTCGTGGGTTCGAAAAAAAGGATATCTCCGAAGAATGTAGTCCAAAACGATGGATGTTTACTTACTTACAAGTGGCACCAAATAATTTATCAATTGAGCCTTGTTCAAGGCCTAATCATTAACGCATAAATGCCAACTCCCATCCTTCTTCTTCACCAACAAAACTCGGCTTGAAAACACACGTTTACTTTGTGTATAATGCTTGCAAAAAAGAATGAAAAAAGACTCTCTCCCCTCTCTCCCAACCCTCCCCCTTGCCTTCGTCCAACTTCCTGACCATGTGACCTTTCCAACTTTGTTTACAATGAATCTTCATCAACCAAACCGATTGACCATCATAGAGCGAAAGACCTTCTCAATCAAAGTTGATGCTATATCTAGGAGTAGCAAAATCCACATAACTTATGAGTTATGCTACAAAGAATAGGACTTTCTCCATTTCCATCCACTGGAGTTCTCTTCGGTGGCTAATTGAAAAACCAAGGATGAAAATATCCGTCGATATGTCGATATATCTGTAAATCAGAGGGTTTGACATTGATATTGAGGATTAACCAATATATACGTTATCTTTTATAAATACCCATAAAACATAAAAAAAAATATCATCAAGTAACCCCAATATAAATATAAATACTAATAACAAGAACTGTAACTTAGTTTGGAAGTAAACACAACTTAATTATTAATTTAAAGCCACATTTGGAACAAAATCACTAAAGCTTTTGACGGGAAATTTTGGAACAAAATGGATGAATCTCAAAACTATCCCTAAAGGAATGAATCTCAAAACCCCATCTTCACTCCTTGCCCCTTTGCTTGGAAATTCTGGAACAAAATCACTAAAGCTTTTGGCTTGTGATGCAAAGATCCTCCTCAACATTGTTTTGACAGACCACCCCTTTAGGGGTGCAAAGGCTTTGTTATGGATGCACATCACCGTGCTTTCATTTGGGTATTATGGAAGCTGGAAGGAAAGAAACCAAAGGGTGTTCACGGACAAAGAGCTCACCTTAGAAGGGTTTTCGATCTTGTTATTTATTATGCTATTTGTTAGTGTAATTGTTCTAGCATTTTTGCTTCATATCGCTGTGCTTCCCTATTAACAAATTGGGAATATATAACTACATATAATGATCTAACATATATACTACGTTTATATACATTATTCTCTCTTTATTGAGATATGCGTTTCGACTATTATGGATTTCGTCATATACACTCGATATATTTAGTCATTCTCTAATATATACTCAGTATATTTGTTTGTCATGACAATTATGTCATTTGCAAATATATACTCGGTATATATAAAATGTATAAACAATATATACCTCATATAATTTTTCTTGATGAAGAACCAACTTTCATTGAGAAAAAATGAAAGAATACGAGGGCATACAAAAAACCAAGTCCACAAAAGGGAGTCCAATTAAAGGAAGGGACTCCAATCAAACAAAATGAGACCTAACATATAATTACAAAATAATTTTGTAATCGAAGCCCACAGGGAAATATGTACCTCAAGGATTCCAATCAACCAACTTTCGTGAACAAAGCCCACAGGGAAATTTAATTATATATATCATATAATTAAATATACCCATACATTTAGGAAATATAAACATAGTATGAAACAAATATATGAAAAAAGATATACAAAATATAAACATGTATATATTTTGATGGTAGATTGCGAGAAAAAAAAAGGAGCTTGTTTGCTCAAAAAAGAGCTTGTTAAAAATAAAACCTACCGCCTATTGAAGGAAATATACCACTATTTGAAAGAAATATATTGCCATTGGCGTTGTTCTGAAATGGAACGCCATTGGTTGCGGTTTAGCGTTAAAAAAGGTTCAAACTTCAAAGATCTAAAATCATAATGGTGTGAGTGTTCAAATTTGAGTTAAATAGATGTGTGGGTATTTGTTCAACCCAAATTCGGAGTTGATTGTGTTGTGGGTTGAGCATCAAAATGCTCATTGAGAGCTGAGCTGCTGCTGGAAAGAGTCGCCAAACATGAGGGAGGGTGAATGGCGCTACGGTTCATCGGAGATGGAGAAGACACTCGAATTGATTGGTGCTTAGAGGAGGAAATCACGTGGGTTTTTTGAAGAAGGCACTAAAAATCGTGGGGGAAATCATGAAGGAGAAGAGGGATGGAAGAAAAAGAGGGGAAAGAATTTAATTAGGACACTCTTTTTTTCCATATATTTTGGAGGGAAGTTACGGAAACTATGAGTGGTTTTGGGGATATTTTGAAATCTATAAATGTTTATGGAAAATATATCTTTTATTCATTATTTAAATTCAATGGGCAAATCTGTAAAACCATTCCTCCATTAGGCTTAAATTGTCTAGGCTTGAGACAGCTGAAAATTTAAAGATATGTTGTTCATGACGGGAATGTCAGACAATGGAAAGAATTTGAGGATCTTCACCATGTGAATGATGATATGGTGGTTTTGACGAGTTTGGGTTGGTATAAATTTTATGTTTAATGAGTTAATTTTTTTTTGAATTTTTGCTTCTTGACAATTGATCAAATTTGAAGTATCAGAGGCAACACTTACCAAACCACCAAAATAAGCTCCAATTGCTTCAAAAGAATCAGTTTTCCAATTACTAAGGGGAGATTTTTAATAGAGATCTTGATCCATCCACCATACCCCTTGATCCATTTTGGATGCCTATGGAATCTTCTAGACCATTTTTCAATACAGAGATGATAATCCCCAATAGATTTCCACTTGCCAAATGCATGATTAGGAAAATCGCAAATATCTTTACTAAATTTGATCAGGCTTTATCATCAAAAAGTGGATTATTCAAGACATTTGACTGGAAATAATTTTCTAATGTAACTTTAATCTCCTTCCAATCATTGTGGGCAAATAACCCAGTTACTACCCATAAATTATCAAAATCTAAGCTCAGCACCTCGTAATCCTTATGGACCCAGTAAGAGCTAATAAAAGGAGACTTATCTGTAGCAATTTTCTGTACTGGAGGGTCTTTGGAGCTGAAATTTTCCACAGAATGCGACTTTACCACTTCCACATAAGACTTTTCACCTCCCATAATGTGAAACTTATCCTACTGATGCTTAGGCCGTAAAGGTAGGCACCCACAATTCTTAAGACAATCTTGTAACAATTTCCAGAAGATAGAACCACCCCTCTTCCTTAGGTCCATCCGAACTTGAATCGACTTCCTTCCTCCAGTAGAAGGCCAAACAATACACTGAATGAACCAACCTGATCGAAGTTTGGATTTTACTAGACAGGTTGCACTATAATCATCTCGAGTGTGCTTAAAAAACGGAGAGTGACTAGGTTGCTGCAGCAGTTCCACCAGAGAAGCTTCAAACCAGCTCAAATGAGAAAAAGCTAACGGAATTACCTTCTTCAAAGACATATCCTCTACATAAACCATGTCTTTCTCAAACCAACAGCAGAAAAAATTATTCAAAATCTTACAGCTACAAACTTCCATTTGGCAAAAAGATCAAGAAACTATGGATAGAAATAAATGTCTTGAAAGATGAAGACGGAATGTGATAAACTTAAGGAGAACGAATCCAAAGCACTATGCAAGATAAGGCAGATGAGGGCTAAACGAGATGGGAACGGAAAAGGGAATAGGAAAAAGAGGAGAGAGGAGAGAGCATATTGGGGGGGGGGGGGGCTTAGTTTAATGAGTTTAATTTTGTTTGAAGTAGAATGTAATTTTGTTAAGAAGAGTTTTATTTGGTGTATAATTTTGTTTGATAAAGAGCCTTTGGTTTAATTAGGAATTTGTAATAAATTTTAGTTTGTTTCTCAAATAATATTTCTTGCCACATGATACAAAAAATATAAATTTATTTTTAATACCAGATCGACATAATTGATATTAACAGGTAAAGAAAAAGATGTTCAGTTTGCTTTATGTTAGTATAGCTGATGAAAAAACTAACAACAACGATTATTTAGACCTATTTTTAAAAACCCAACGGTTTAAATTGTAGGATTTGAAAATCCAGGGACTAAAAAGGCATGAAGGTGAAGACACTTGAGGTAAACATGTAACTTGTCTGATATTCTTTCATTCTTCTGAATGGAAGTTCGTGTTATGTTTGGATGCAAAAGCCACCAAATTCATCACCTCCCTGTGCATAATTTTTTTTTTTTTTTTTTTTTCACGACACTATTTTCATGGAGTGGAAAATTGATATTTTTTAGGGATTTTATATTTTATATGATTCTTAAAGCTTTGCGTTTGAACCTTTATTGGATTCTGAGTAGTTTAATAGTTACAGTATATACTGTGTTTTCTGTTCTTACACTAAATAATCTTGGTCATATTGATTTTCTATTAATTTGTTATCCCAAATTTAAAGAAGAGCATTTTCAACGCATAATTTTTAGCACCTTTAAGATAAAAATGCAACTTAATGAATTTTAATATCCTAATGTAGGATGATATTAATGCGGCTTGTAAGGCTGAAGATTCTGATTTTGAGCCTGTTCTCAAGCCATATCAACTGGTTGGCGTGAACTTTCTTCTTCTTTTGTATCGGAAGGGAGTTGGTGGAGGTACTAAATACTGCTCTTATCACCATTATGCTTAACACAAATTTGTAGTAAATACCATGGGTAAGATTTGGAGATTTTTGGTTTGATTGCTGATTTGAGAAACTGTTGAATGTAATCATTGGCATTGGGCTTTTCTTCTGGTATCGAAATAAGTTGGCTTTTTTTTTATTATTATTATTTTTATAAGAAACAAGAAGATTATATTATGCACAAGGTCACAAAATACAGTCTAAGGGCAGGGGGAAGAGAGAACCCTCTCCTGGGGCAAAAAACTAGGTGAGAGCATTCCAATTTGATTGGATCATAGACAAGCTGTAATTACAAAAGAATTTCTTGTGCTTTGTACACCACCAAGAGGTTAAAAATTTAGTATTCGAACAAAAAGAGGTAAAAGGAGTATTCTTATCTTCAAAAAATCTGGTGATTTCTTTCTATCCGAAGAAGGCTCTGACGACCATACTCCACATGATCTTGGCCCTACTCTTCATCTTCCATCCCAAAAGGACCTCTACCAACCACTCCTCAATCCTGTACGGGAGGCAAGAAGCTAAGTTGAATTCCTCTGTCAGCCATCTTCAACTCGAGGCAGCGAAGGGACAATGAAGGAAAAGATGATCAATAGTCTCCTCCGCCTTACAAAACAAAGGGCACACTGAGAGGAACTCCCGACACTTCCTTTGAAGCAAGTCATGGGTATTAAGGCTTCTATGGGCTAGGGACCAAAGGAATACCTTGACTTTCTTAGGGGAGCCATTTTTCCATATTGCATCAATAAGAGGGATTTTTAGGGAGGGGGTCGATTCTCAGAGCTTCATGAAAGCTGATATAGTCGTGAAAGACCCCGTTTTAAGGGACCATGCAATCTCATCTTTACCACCTCCCAACCGGATAGCATCAATCTTTTCAATAAGCCCGAGCCAGATGCGAAACTCCCAATCAAAGAGGCCTCTTCTAAGACCCAAATCCTAGTCATTAGCCTCAGAATTCCAGCATTGAGCAACCGTGGCATTGTGGCAGAGAATTATTTTCCTGGGTATAGAAAAGGGTTTAGTTTATAAAAGTTTTCAGGCTCCGATGAGGAGAAGTTTCAAAAATACTTTCTCCTTTCTTCAATGCATGACAATTAATGAAATGATTTACATCTCCAGGGCCCCACTCTTTTGTATATGTATTTTGGTTGTTGGACTTCTTGTCCATTGTTTTGTTTGTTTCACTTTTTTTTGTAAATTTACATCGTGTCACATATAGTGACTTCTTTTGTAAACCAGAAAGCTCCACCTCGTGTTCTGATAAGTGATAACCAATTCTCAGCGCTGGGCTCTCTTTATAGAAGAGTAATTATCCTCTACATAGCAAACAAATCTTACCAAACTGAAAGATAAGATGGCATTATTCTAATTTAAGCATTTTTATATGGTTGCTGACACCAAAGGAGCCTCAGTAACAGAATTGTGGGATGAGGAAATTTTTTGTTTGAATTTTCAGTTCAGAAGGTGCTGCTGAATGAAGAAAGGGAGGATGGGCAGCCCTTAACAGTAGGTTGGATGTTCTCCATATCTTTCTCCATAAATACTCTAAATGATGGAGCCTCTTGCAATTTTTTCTGTTCTCTCTCTTTGGAGGATACTTGGTTGGGCAAAAGCCCTCGTTGTTCTAGATTTCCTTGCTTGTATCATTTGTCCTGTATAAGGCTTCGCTTTGTGGCTTTCATTTTACCTTCTTTGGGGTACCTCTCCTGTGTTCTCTTTTGGCCTTTCCTCGTTGAGGGGAAAGGATATTCATTTTTAGCTCCTGATCCTTTCAAGGGTTTTCTTGTTGATCTTTTTTCAGTCTTTTGTGTGACCCCTCTTCTTCCTGTGCCTCTCTTTTTCCATATTGTTAAAGGCTAGTATTTTTTTTTTTTTTTTGAACAAGAAATGAATTGTGAAAGGCTAGTATTAAAAAGAAAGTTAAATTCTTTACTCAATAGTTCTTAGATGGGAGGGTGATCGGCAATACACATGACCCATGTGATATGTCTGTAACATCAGGGGTAGTAAGCAGGGGATGAAATATCCATTGATATATCGATATTTTCTTAAATTAAAGGGTTTGGAGTTGATATGATATTTACAGAATATTTATCAATAAAATATAAAGATTCCATATAGATATCACCAATATGAATACAAATACTAAAAATAAATTTATAACTTATTTATTTATTTATTTGATATTCGTGAGTGTTCGGACCAACCTTCATAATTTTTCAGTTACGGATACGAACGGACGCGGTGACACACCATTTTAAGTCTAGGACACTGGAAACGGACACGGCTAGGACACGTTTATTAAACTATACATTTTTTAAAATATATATCGTTTTTATAAAAGAAGGAAATTCAAAAGTCAATAAGTTTGATGTATTTCACTTTCAAAATTTATTATTTTTGTCCTATACTATTATGTGTCAGTTAGTATACTTAACAAATGTGTGGTACGTGTCTAACAAATATTAGACCTATATTGACTTTGTACAAGTAGTGTCTAACACATATCTATTATGCTAACAAGTGTCCGATATGTGTCCAACAAGTGTTGGAGTGTCCAAATGTCCAACGTGTGTTGGACATGGACACGCTAACCAAACTAAAGTGTTTGTGCTTCTTAAGAGAACCCTAATAATTCTTCCTGGAGTTGTTTTTTAAATTTTTTATTTTTTTTTATTTTTATTATTTTTTTACAACTTAAATCATAGGGATAAGAAAAAGGATTCTATTCTTGTAATTACTCCCTATCCACTAAATTCAATTAGAATTATAGAGAAGCATGAAATAGTTGTTACTTATAAGAGTTTTTCTTTTCCAACTAGAATCATAGGGATAAGGATGAAAACATTGTTTCATACACACACGCACACACATGTTCAGTTAGAATCATAGTGATTAGAAAAGGGGGATTATGTACTTGTAATTACTCTTATCTACTGAAAATCTATTTTCAACTCCATTATCTTGCTCTTTTATACATTTCTTTTATCAATGAAATAGTTTTTTCTAAGATTTTTGCTCTTTTGCAACTAGAATCATAGAGATAATGATAAGCCCCCGGTGAAATATGTGTATAGTAGAAGGCGCAAGAAGAATAGAGGAGTATATGACAGTTAGGTTTGTTAGATTGTTAAGGGGGTTATAAGTAGTTATGATATTCGGTTGTAGAAGTACTATATAGTTAGGAGTACTGTTCAGTAGAAGGTATCTTGAGTGTAATGAAGTGAAGAAAGGTTAGGGGAGAGGTTTAGGAAGCTCTCGAATTCTTCCTAAGGGTGTACAAGTTCCTGTTCATAAATAAATACACGGTTTCTACCATTTTGGTATCAGAGCCACAATTTTTTTTTTTTTTCCGTACCTTACTCAGCGATGTCGACCCGTATGGATTCTCGTATGGAGGCGTTGGAAGCAAATCTTGCGGCTCAGGGGAAGGAAATCGCGGCAATCCACCACTCGATGGCAAATTTCTCGGAGATGGCCCTCCAAATGAAGGAAAGTTTTTCTGTCATGGCTGTGCATTTCGAAAGTCTAAAGGCTGAAAAAGCCCGCCTGTCAAAGAACAACCTCAAAAATCCGATAAGGCAGCGAGTGCGGCAAATCCCGTAGAGGTGGAGACCATTGATCCTCAGGTGCTTTCGAAGGCTCTGGCTCCTGTCTTTGATTTGCGGCTCCGGAAGTTGGAAATTCCGGTATTCTCAGGTGCGAACCCTTACGAGTGGCTCCACCAAGTCAAGCGTTATTTGAGGTAAACCGTCTGGCTGACTCTGAGAAGATTGGGGCCGCGGTGCTCTGTCTTGATAGCGTTGCCCTGAAGTGGTATTACTATGAGCAAAAACGGAAGCCAATTGCTGGTGGGAGGAATTTAGCCGGTTGTTGCTCAAACGTTTTTTGCCAACCAAGGAAGGAAGCCTTCACGAAAGGTTCTTTGCCCTGAAGCAAGAAACGACCGTCGCTGACTACAGAGAGAAGTTTGAAGATTACTCTTCGCCTCTGGACAACCTAGACAATGCCACGCTTGAAGGGAAGTTCGTGGATGGGTTGAAGGAGGACATCAAGATCAAATTGCGCGTAGCGAAGCCCGTCGGGCTAGACATGATCATGGAGACGGCCCAGCAACTGGAGGATGAGTTACTCCATTTCGAAGATAAGTATTTTGGGCCATTTGCTAGCACAAAGCCCACTTCAACATTTCGGCCCACGACCACGGCTCAGTCCAGATCACCTACCTATGGAGCGGGGTCCACTGCTCGAACAGTTTCCATCAACCCAAGTAAGTTGGGCGCTGTGGCGCGCACAGATGCAAATTCTAGGCCTCCAGATGTGCCATTCAAGAAGATGACTGACTCTGAACTCCAGCAGAAGATGGAGAAAGGGCTGTGCTACCGTTGCGAAGAGAAGTTTTTTCCTGGTCATCGTTGTAAAAGGAAGGAACTCCAGGTCATGGTCGTGCAAGATGAAGAGATGGATCTTGATCAACCTGATACCGATGTTGCCATGCATTTCCACGTCCGATCACTTGGGGATGATGGCTACTCCATTTGAGGTTGTGTATGGGCGGCCCCTACCTCCTATTCTTCCTTATGTAGCGGATGGTTCCCCGGTGTCGGCTGTCGATCAGCAATTGAAGGAAAGGGACGAGATGTTGAAAGTGATAAAGGAACGCCTCACGTATGCTCAGCAGTATATGAAGTCTTATGCAAATGCTAAGCAGAGACATGTCGAATTGGAGGCCGGAGATTGGGCTTATTTGAAACTTCGCCCGTACAGACAAGGGTCTTTGGCGAAATTCTACAATCCTAAGTTGGCTCCCAGGTACGTTGGTCCTTTTAGAGTTGAAGAAAAAGTAGGCAATGTCGTGTATCGCTTAGCTCTTCTGGATAAAGTAAAGATACACCCGGTCTTTCATGTCTCACAACTCCGGAAGGCCATGGGACAAACATTTCCGGTGGTGCCTTTTCCGCCGAACATGTCCCCAGATTTTGCGTTCAAAATTGAGCCAAGTGAGGTACTGGGCGTGTGCCGATCTCCACAAGATGCATCGAAGCTGGAGGTGCTCATCCAATGGGAAGACATGGGGTTGGAAGATGCTACGTGGGAGGATGTTGTATGGATCACAAATTAGTTCCCAAACTTTCATCTTGAGGACAAGATGGCTCTTTGGGGGTCGGGTAGTGATAAGCCCCTGGTGAAATATGTGTACAGTAGAAGGCGCAAGAAGAACAAAGGAGTAGATGACAGTTAGGTTTGTTAGACTGTTAAGGGGGTTATAAGTAGTTATGATATTCGGTTGTAGAAGTACTATATAGTTAGGAGTACTGTTCAGTAGAAGGTATCTTGGGTGTAATGAAGTGAAGAAAGGTTAGGGGAGAGGTTTAGGAAGCTCTCGAATTCTTCCTAAGGGTGTACAAGTTCCTGTTCATAAATAAATTCACGGTTTCTACCAGATAAGCAAAAGTGATTAAATTAGTTAACTCTAATAGTCTTTTAATCTGCAAATATAGGTTGTTTTTACTACAATGGTCGTAGCCTATCATGGTCAACCGATCTTTTTATAAGGTTGTGCAAATCTGTCATATGAGGGTGGATATGCTGTTTCAGTTTGGTTGCTTTCAGCATTGCTATATGAAAAACTTTTGTGTTATGATTGTTAATGGATACTTGCAGCTTATACTTGCAAATTTGCTATTATTTACAGTGTTATTCAAACATTAACGATCCAAATTCCACTTGAAGTTTCTAATAAGAATCTATTTGATAGGAATTAGTTTTGAAGTAACACAAACATGTAAAAGGGATGTCAGTGCCTTGAATAGATCAAAGGAGAAACGAACCATAGCAGCATATACCTTGAATAGATCAAAGGAGAACAAATTATAGCAGCATATACATTTTGTAGTTTCCTATAAAGAAACATGGGCACACACGACTTCACACTCGGCATGGTATTGAATTTTACATCTAGAAGTAAGATTTTACTTGACATGGTAGTTGAAGTTCTTAAATCTTTTGAATACGAGTAATGGATTTTCAGCTCAACTCAACTTTTCAAGTAATAACCAATTGACTTGGTGTCAATTGATCTGTTGTTGCAATAGATTTGCTTCGAAGATTGGTGTGAAATGCATGGTAAGACAATTTCATACCTTGCCTTGCATCAATAGTGAGGTTATTTGATGCATCTCTCGTATAGGATTCTGGACTCTGTAGTGAGCTCAACAGAAAGGTAAGGTTTTCAGATCATGCACATAGTATTGCAAGGAGCCATGGACTGGTGGAAAAGATAGGATTTATTTGCTTCTAGTTCTCTTCCTGACAAGCTACTAGCTTGCTGAAGTTTGAAGAATGAAAGTTTCTTCTTGTGTGAGTTACGTATTGAAGCCATCAGTTGCAATTATCTTAAGGTATATTGTCTATATAATTTCTCCAAATGTTTTTACTTGACAATACACAGTAAAAACGAGTTTTATTTCTCCTCCTTGGGTACATCGTCAGAAGAAGGATTGAGAACTTTTAGTTATGGATTATCTTTTTCAATGTCATAGGTGATTTGAAAGATGGTCATTATTGTCTATTCCGATGTTCTTATTTGAGAGAAGTATTTGATTCTGATAGTTGGAAGAGTTTCTCATGAATTTCAATGTTGAAGGTCTTTTGGTATTTGTTTGGTAGAAAAATTTCATAGTAACCTTTGTTTTTTTTTTTTTTTTGAAAATTCATAGTAACCTTTGTTGATACATAGTTCTTTGGCTGTTTCTGAATTCTAATGGTCTCTATTTTTTGTGATAGGACTTCTGAAAAGTTGTTGATTTTCTGGATGTGTGAATTTTCCACCATTTTGTGGCTTTATGGTTTGTGGTTTGTCATTAATTATCCAAGGAAACATATTGTGTTTGGAATTGAAATGGAGTTTAGATTTTTTTTATTATTAGAGTAGAAATGTTTAACCTATCAATGTTGCTTCTTTTGCTATGAATTACAGGTGAAGTTTCTTTTCATAACTACCGTTCATTTGCTACCTTTAGCTCAACAAAAAAAATTCTGTATTATTATTCAAATTCTGCTTGTAAGTTTGCCTTATTTTTTTTTATCCAAAATGAAAAAGGACAAAATTGTTCCTTCAAGTAAACAAGTTTACTTACTCTATTATTGGTTTTCAATTTCTAATTTTTAGGGCAGTTTTTTTTTTTAGGATTATTAAATGATGTCTAGTATCAATTTCTACCAAATTCTTCTCCTATGAGAAAATCCCAGATATGCAGCGCTACATGTCATTGATAGCTTGATGCAACCAAACATCAAAGGAGATCAAAGGGTACTTTATTATGATTGAATAAGTATGCTAACCAAGTAAACAACAATATAACTAGAACAATTAACAACTGAAACTAAGAATTATAAGACTACTACTAGTTATGGTACCAAATTCCCTCCCTATTGAAAAAGATCTCTGTCCTCAAGTTTACGAGATATTGAAGTTGGAAATGTTGTTTCAAAGCTACTTCTTTTAATGGTTAGAAAAACTCCAATGGAATATGCTGTTTTCAGCATATCAGAATTCCAATGCAACAACGTATCAGACTTAATAATAATGAATCTATAATTTTGATCTCGAGGATCATGGGTTCTTGAAAATACACAATCTTCATCCAATTCCTCCAATTTCTGTTCTTTCCTTAATTCTTCACCAAAACTGGATTGGATAGTACTAGAATAAAGCCCACTTAAATCACTTGATTGCTTCGTAACCATGTTCACAACATTTTTTGTCCATAGTTGCTGTTGATGGGATAAATTCCATAATATCAGCAAAAATACTTAGGTACAACAAAGTTTCATCTTTTTCATCAAAGAAATCAGCATAAACCAGAAGGTAGCCTTTCTCCAAGCTCTTCTGTGTTATCTGACCACTGCTATTATCAAAATAATATGTAAATTCACAAAAAATTACTTCTTTGTTCTTCCCATCCGTCAAGCCTGTCGGAATTTTATGACGATCTTCCTTTACGAAAAATTCTTTGAAATTAAATAAAGAAAGGGTCTTCCTGCCTGGTTGCTTCAATCTGAGAAATTTCGTGAACAAATTTTCTTGCCGATTCATTTGTAACATTGCCATCAGCTCCCTTCAACCCATCCTGAGAAATTTCATTAGGTATAAGATCTTCAATCAATTGTCTTTTCAGTCTACTCTTTATAGACTGTTTTACAAATATCTTTTACTCTTTTCTCTATTCTTTGGGGCTTATGGGGGAAAAGGAATAATTGAATTTTTAGAGGGACTGACAGACTTCCTTGTGAGGTTTGGAACAATGTTAGATTCTATGTCTCGTTATGGACCTTAGTTTCTAAGGCTTTTTGTAATAATCTGTTAGGTCTCATTTTGCTTTAGCTGGGTTTTTTTTTGTTGGGGCTTGGTTTTTTGGATGTCCTTGTATTCTCTCATTCTTTCTCAATGAAAGTTCGGTTATTCATAGCTTTTCTTTTTCTCTTTGCTTCATTAATGAAAAGACTTGTTTCCTTTTCAAAAAAAGATCTCCAATCAATTGGCCATCCATTTCAGATTCTTGAAGAAAAATACTTTTAGATCAGTTTGATTATGGGATACAAGAATGGTAAAGCTCTGTTGGAGAATGTGACGAAGGGGGAAGAGTTTCAACATCTTTGGGCTCAAAATTTTCATTCAAACATTTGAAAGATTTCTAGGGGGGTTAGACCATGCTGGTTTGGATCGTCGGAATCTTAAAGTGGCTCAGGTTGCCAGCCAAATGGATCTCCATTGTGCTGCCCCGTGCTTCTAATTATGTCATTCTTGTCTTTCGATGTTGAGTCTTATGCTGCCAATGGGTTTGATTGTTGACTCCAGCACCTCGTTTTCTTTTCTTTCGACATACTAACTTCTTTGCCATACTGAATCTCCTTGCTTCACTCCCTCTTATTTGAATCTATATGGAAAGATCAATACCCAAAAAAAGAAATTAAATTCTTTCTTTATATAGCTCAGAAATGGTTTAAAATCAACCTTGGAAAGGTTGATAAAATCCTGTTCTGGGAGGATGTGTGGATTGGTGATTGAGCCCTCGAAGCTTCCTTCCCAAGAATATTCAATATTGTTTCTCCAAAGGACAACCTTATTATTCAATATTGCTTCTCCAAAGGACAGCCTTATTAATCAGTGCTGGTTTGTTTCTTCTAATGGGTGGGTGAACACTTTAAGGAGGAATTTGACTGATAATGTAACTCTCGAGTGGATTGCACTCCATAGCCTCCTTGAGGCAAAATGTCCTTCCAATATAGAGGACTCCAAATCTTGGACACTCAACAGATGTGGCTGGATTTTGGTAATTTCCTTAATTCCTAAGATAGGGCTCTCATTGATATTAAGTTGATAAAGGCGATTTAGGGGGACTAAAGTTCCTAAGAAAGTGAAAGTTTTCTTATGGGTCTTCATTCGAGGGAATTTAAACACAGGGAATGTACTTCAATGAAGATGACCAAATTGCTCCATGTCCCCAAGTTTGTGCCCGATGTGGTAGATTGGATGGAGAAATCAGCATCATCTCTTCTTCCATTGCCCTTGGGCAACCTCTTTATGGGTAGGTTTCCCTCTTTATGCGCAGGATTACTAAGTTGTTTTGGGTTTAGTTGGTGGTGCTTCCCTAAAAGTAATGACGAGGCTTTATTTCAGCTCATTTTTGATATTCCTTCCAAGGATAAAGGTCGAATTCTTTGGTCTAATGCTATCATGACAACTTTGTGGAAGTTGTGGCCTGGGAGGAACTGGAGGGTCTTCAAAGAGAAAAGGACCTAGCTTGAAAGAAGTTGTGCAGAAAAATCAGCATCCCAAATTAGATGATATTCCCCTATTTCTCCTCCTTCAGGCCTCTGTAAATTTTCTTCATTAATTGAGTTCTAAGGGAATACTGATATAATTTAAAAGTGATTTCACCATCCATTGGGATTGACAAAATTCTCCCGAAATCTCGAGCAAATTAGTTTGTTCCAGATATCATGTATGGGGAGCAATTTATTACTATAGTTGGTGAGCACAAGGAATTAAATTTGGTGGTTATGCATGGGTGCATTCATAGTCATTAATTCTATTGCTCTAGATTTCTTTTTCCAGATTAGGTTTGCTTGCGGAGTTGTTCCACCTGATATCAAGCATGGGGAGCAATTTATTACTATGGTTGGTGAGCAAAAGGAATTATGTTGAGTGGTCAAGCATGGGGAGCAATTTATTACTATGGTTGGTGAGCAAAAGGAATTATGTTGAGTGGTTATGCATGGGGTGCATTCGTGGTCATTGATTCTATTGCTCTGGATGTATAGCAAAATTTTCAGCTTATGTTTGCTTGCGGGAAGTTGTTCCACTAGATGTCATGCATGGGGAACAATTTATTATTATGGTTGGTGAGCAAAAGAAATTAATTTGTGTGTTTGTGCATGGGGAGCATTCATATTTTGGTCAAAAGTGGTAAATGGAATCATGAAGAGATATTTATTCCTTCATTATTATAATTTTTTTTTGATAATAAACTCGCTTTCATTAAGAAAAAAAATGAAATAATACAAGGACATACAAAAAACAATCCCATAAAAAGGAGTCCAAATAAAGGAATGGACTCCAATCAAGTAAAATGAGATAAAACGAGTATTTACCGAATAATTTCGTAACTAACGTCCATAAGGATACATGGAGCCTTGCAAGGGACCGCACATCACACGAGCCTCTGTCCATCCCCTGAAACATTATTATTTCTCTCCCTCTCTAGACTCCATAACAAAGCACACATCCTAGCTTGCCACAGAAACCTCCCCTTCTCACGAAAGGGGGGATGGAGGAGGACTCTTCGATCATCTCCTTATAATTAGAATAGCGCGTCACGTGCAAACCAAACGAATCAAAGAAAAGGTACCAAACGGATGAGCATAATCACAACATGAATATGATCCAAATCTTCCTCCACCTTCCGACAAAGAATGCAAAAAAATCAGAGTAAGCATCTTTCTTGAAAGCCTATCTAAAGTATTAACTCTACAGTGGATAACTTGCCAAATAAAAAACTTAATCTCCTCCAAAATTTTCACCTTCCACAAAACAGAGAAAATAGACTCGCTATGAGGAGAAAGATTCAACAACCAGAGTTACACGAGAACCCCTGATAAGGACTAGGGCTCCAACATCAAATATCTCTCCTATCCGATTTGAGCTCGAACTCCTCAATCAAACAAAGAAGAGCTATAACATCCCTCGTTTCCTTAGCGAACAAAGGACGACAGAACCCAAGCAAAAAAGAGAGAGCTTCCAGAATGGAACAAGACGTTAGCCACCGACCGGTTTCTTATGGAAGACAAATGGAAAAGATGAGGAAACGTAAAGCACAGAGAGGTCTATCCCCCACCCACTTATCCTCCCTTTATTAGTGGCGTTGTTTTTTCAAAGGCTTTTTTAAATGGGTTAGAAGTTCTTGCAATGGTTCCTCCCTTTTCTCTTAATCCAAATTTTGAATTATGCCGTCATCATGGAAATCTACTTTTAAGTCATTTGGAATTCGAGGGGTTGGTCATCCTCTCAATTTTTGAAGTTAGTCAAGGCTGCTACTATTGAAATCAACTAAAAATCTAGATATTGAGTGGTGCAAAGAGATTAAAGGAAACATGAACGTCATGGTGGTTGAAGATTTTAACTCTTGAGCAGTTGAACTGCGCGTATTTGGGATCAATATACATGGAATTTCTTCCACCCATGCAAAGATGATTTCTTTGGAATCTCATGAAACTTTAACCATCCTAGTCTATGAAAGGATGTTCTTAGTGACAATGTTCAGCCGCTTTTAGTTGGTCCTTTGTTGGTGCAAAGGCCGAATTTGTTATGGTTAAATGTGATTAAAGTTATTATTACATATTTATGGTTGGAAAGGAATCAAAGATTTGTCAAGGATAAACATCACCTCTCTGGGTAGGATTGGTTTGGTTCGACAAGGTTTAAGGCTTCTTCATGGTGTTCTCCCTCCAAACCTTTTGCTACCTTTTCTTTATGTGGTTTTTGTTTAATTTGGGATGTTTTATCTTTCCTTTGTATTGTTATTTTCTTTCTTTATTTCACTTCTTTGTGGAGTTGGTATCTTTTGAGCAATAGTCTCTTTTCATTTCTTTAATAAAAGATTTCGTTTTTTGTTAAAGAAAAAAAAAGATGACGACTAACTAGCCTTGACGAGCTTTGGGACTCTATCAAACTCTTTGCATCCATATGGTGTTTTCTTTCTAAGTCTTTTTGTAATTATCATCTTGTGCATATTTCAGCAAGTTGGGAGTCTTTTTTGTAACCGCTAGCCTTGTGGAGATATCTCATCTACCCTTTTGTATGACTTTCTCGCAATCAATATAATCTTTTTTTTTTTTTTTTTTTTTTTTGGGATAGGAAACATAAACTATTCATTGATATGATGAAATGAAATACAAAAGGGTCCTAGGTCCTATCGAATATTAATTACAAAAACACCTCCATAGATTAACAAGGGTATTAAGAATGTAATTACAAAAAGGTAACAACTTGCTTCAAGATACAACTAAAGGGGAAGTAGATTCAGTAAGCTAGTCAATGTCCCATTTCCTTCTAAGTCTTTTTGTAATTATAATCTTGTGCATATTTCAACAAGTTGGGAGTCTTTTTTGTAACCCTTAGCCTTGTGGAGATCATCTGGCCTTTTGTATTACATTCTCGCAATCAATATATTCTTTTTCTTTTTTTGATATGAAACATAAACTATTCATTGATATGATGAAATGAAATACAAAAGGGTCCTATCGTATATTAATTACAAAAAACACATCCATTGATTAACAAGGGTATTACGTATTAAGACTAATTACAAAAAGGAGGAGACAACTTTCTCCAAGATACAGCTAAAAGAGGAGTAGGTTCAGTAAACTAGTCAATGTCCCATTTCTTTCTAAGTCTTTTTGTAATTAAATCTTGTGCATATTTCAGCAAGTTGGGAGTCTTTTAACCCTTAGCCTTGTGGAGATATCTCATCTGCCCTCTTGTATGACTTTCTCGCAATCAAGATATTCTTTTTTTTTTTTTTTTCTTTTTTGATAGGAAACATAAACTATTCATTGATATGATGAAATGAAATACAAAAGGGTCCTATTGAATATTAATTACAAAAGACACCTCCATTGATTAACAAGGGTATTAAGACTGTAATTACTAAAAGGAGGAGACAACTTGCTCCAAGATACAGCTAAAAGGGAAGTAGATTTAGTAAACTAGTCAATGTCCCATTTCTTATCCGTGAAAATCAATATAGTCTTTTGTCTCTTATCAGGAAAAAAAAAAATCATGTATGTCACCCGACATTACCATCAAACAACCAAAAGCTTCCAAAACCAAAATCCAGAATTTTTGTTGTGATTCAGGAGACCTGGAAACTTCCGGTACCAAGCTTGATGCAACCTCATTGAGATGTTGAAATAGTACAAAACAGTAGCTCAGAAAAACTTTGAGATGAACAGCATGGACTGTTAATGGTTGAAGTATAACTTTACTGTTGTTCTTTGATTTCATGTTATGGGAAACCTGCGCTTGCTGCTATTTTGAAATTCCATCAATGTTGTCATGACGAGTTAAGGAAATAACTCCTACGACTTTTTTTTTATGCTTTAATATCTTATAATTTTCTCAATATTGCAGCAATACTTGCAGACGAAATGGGTCTGGGGAAGACAATACAGGTCAGTACTGAATATTTCTATTAGGAATTATCATTTTGATGTCATTACTTGAGCTTCAATCTTTCTGATAACAGGCTATTACATATCTTGTGATGTTGAAATATTTGAACAATGATTCGGGGCCTCATCTAATTGTATGCCCTGCATCTGTTCTGGAGAATTGGGAAAGAGAACTCAAAAAGTGGTGCCCATCATTTTCTGTACTCCAGTATCATGGGGCTGCTCGATCGGCATATGCAAAGGAATTGAATTCTCTAGCCAAGTCGGGGTTGCCTCCTCCATTTAATGTTCTTCTTGTTTGTTATTCTCTCTTTGAAAGGCACAGGTCAGTTTATTTTTTTTAATGTTCAGTTTTAAGTTAATTTTTGTTATGTGGATTTGTATTAGTTCTTATCATCAATGGTCTTCTACAGTTCCCAGCAGAAAGATGAACGCAAAATTCTGAAACGCTGGCAGTGGAGCTGTGTTCTTATGGATGAGGCTCATGCCTTGAAAGATAAAAACAGCTATCGGTGGAAAAATTTAATGTCTCTTGCACGTAATGCAAAGCAACGGTTAATGTTGACAGGGACGCCTCTTCAAAATGATTTGCATGTACTGATCCATTATCAACGTTGTTATATTTACATGACCATTTTTTTTTATCATGCTACACATCAATGCACTTCAACCAATAATTTTGAATTCCACGATTTTTTTTTTTTTTTTTTACATGAAAAAGCTAGAAATATGTGGGGAACTGTATGAAGCATTTATCAATTATCTTTTGAGGACTGAAATGGCTTTGATGATGTTGAAACTTCATAGTTTGCTAAATGTTTTTGCCATAGATATTGACCAACATGTCTATGACATGCTAAATGAAAAAAGTATTAGGAGCATTAGTTCTTTCCCTTCAGCATTCCTCATAGGTAACAAACATAGCTTGAATCATTTTTGGTAGAAATACCCCCAGTAGTAAAAAGGGGCATCATTCCTAGTCGAAAACCTCAATCTCCAAGTTTCATTATTTCATGATCAAAATATTTTCCTTAACAATATTGTGGATCTAGAATCTTTTCTTGAGAAGAAAGCTGTCTTGATACCAAGATAATGCCTCGCTGTTGAAGCTCAGAACAACAGTTGTTAAATTTTTCAGAATTGATGAGTTGGTTGATTTCAAAGTATCAATCAAAATTCTGAAGATCCATCTCCTTTGAAAACATGGGTTTTTTTTTTTTTTTTTTTTTAAAATCTCGATAGGTTCTTCAGTCTGGTGTTTGTGTGACGATTCTCCCCATCCTTAAACTGAGAAGATTCACCTTGTTCCTACAGTTTTTCATTTGAGATTTTATCTCCATCCTACGATTTCTATTTTTGGACAGTACCTGCTTTTTGCATTGGTGCACAAAGTTGTAGCCCTTATTTTATGATTCTGGAGGCATCATTTTGAGCCAAGTGTTCCATTGATCTCTCCAATCCCTGTGTCCTCTATAGCTCTTCTTCAATTTCCTCAACTCTTTGACACTCTTCCCATTTCTTGTGCTATTTTCATGCTCATTTCAGAATAGCAACATGCTTTAATACTCATTGGTAAGATATTAGGGATATTATTTTGTATGAAGGCGTACAAACAGTGCCAGGATTGGGCACTCTACCAATAGTAATCTTTCCCAAAATACAAAATATGACTCACTCTCGTGCTCTCCTTACACATACATTCACGCTTTAGGATATGGTTATTTTTTTTTATGGATAACAGGGGGATGTGGAGCATGAGGTTTCGTTCCCTTTTAGCCTCCAACATTACATCAAACAATTTTGTAATCGTTTTGTTATTTTCGCAAGTTGAAGAGTATTCTTGTAATCTCTTTGGATTGGTTGAGTTTCTTCTACATTCCAAGGACCAAAACCTACTAGGTTACTTATTAAAATTAATAAGAAACGTAACTTTTCATTGAAAAAATGAAAAGAGCTCACTTGGTTAAACTCCCTCTCCAATGATGGGTTGTTATGACATGCATTTATTTATTTATTTATTTTTTTTATAGAGAACCAACCTTTCATCGAGAAAAAATGAAAGAAAATGCAAGGACATTCAAAAAACCAAGCCCGCAAAAGGGACCCTTAGAACAGAAACGACCTCCAGTCGAGTAAAATAAGACCTATAGAATAATTACAAAATAAACACGTCACCTATGCCCACAAAGAAACCGGAAATCTAGCTAAGGACCAAACCTCACTAGGATTTCTCTCAAGCCCTCTAATGCTCCTATGATTTCTCTCACCCTAAAGCCCTCTAATGGTCTTATGATTTCTCTCACCCCATAAACCCCACAAGACAACACAGATCCCTGCTTGCCATAAAACTTCCCTTTCTCCCGCCCACTCCTTGAGCATCCGAGAAAGACCTCTATGTCTAGTAAACTGTAAACCAAACACCTGAAAAAAAGAACATCAAACAGACTGAGCAGTGACAACTCCAAAGGTCTTCCTCCGCCATCCACAAAGAATGCAACAAAATGAGTCAAATATGAAAGGCATCTTTCTCAAAAGTCGATCTAAGGTGTTAACTCTTCCATGGATGATATGCCAAATGAAAAATTGAACCTTTGGGATTTTCACCTTCTGATAAGAACAGAGTACTTTATTTATCAACAAGTAGTACACCCTGGGAAGTACTCGAGAGCTTCCCAATCTCTCCCCCTTTTCCCACTTCTATTCACTAGACAAAAGGTACCTTCCCTCACACCCAACTTCTAACTATATAGCCTCTGCCTCTAACTACTTTAACCACCAGCTTATAACTACCAAACAGATTAATAACAAACATTAACCATCAGCCTGTACATCCCTTTTACGTCTTCTTGAATACATGTACTTAATAGGAGGCCTATCACCTTCCATAAAGCAGGAAAGATGAACTCACTCACTGAAGAGATATTCAAAAGACATTGAAAGAACAAACGGCAAGAAAACCCCTTAATGTGATTGGGACTCCAAAAACGAATATCCGTCCTCCCTGGTCTAAGAGTGACCTTTCCTAGTAAAGATAAGTGGGTCAAGATGTCTGTGGTTTTCCTATCGGATAACTTATGACATGCATTTATTGGGTCTTGCCACTGTAAAAAAATGTACGTGGAATCCATTCCTCTTTTTTTTTTTTTGATTGCTTATAAGGATGCCAGAAGAAGATACATGATGAAATTGGATCAGTCTGGGGTTTGTGGGTTTCTTATTTGGATTTATGTTGCTATGGGGCTAGTAAATTATCTTTGTTTTTGTTGTTATTGTAGAAAGAACGTTATCACATATCTGATGTGTGATGTCTTAATATTTGTGATTATTTTATAGCTCACATGATATGCTTTTGGTCCAGGAGCTGTGGTCTCTGCTGGAGTTTATGATGCCCAATCTCTTTGCTACTGAGGATGTGGACTTGAAAAAACTATTAACAGCTGAGAATAATTCTTTGATTAACCATATGAAATTCATTTTGGGTCCATTTATTTTGAGGCGGTTAAAATCTGATGTTATGCAGCAACTTGTTCCAAAGATACAGCAGGTCGGAACTTTTTTTTTTTTTTTTTTTTTTCTTAAACACTATTGTTGTCTCCTATCAACTTTGCTGCACTTCATTTGTGTTGGTAACTTTTATATTTTTCTTATAATTTTTTTTATTATATTTTATATTTCTTTAAAATGAAAAATACTCTGCAGGTTCAGTATGTTGTAATGGAAAAGCAACAAGAAGATGCCTACAAGGATGCCATTGAAGAGTATCGAAATGCTTCACGTGGTCGCGTTGATCGAAATGCCAATACTAATTCAGATAACATATATGGTGTTCTTCCCCGTCGTCAGATATCTAATTATTTTGTTCAGTTTCGCAAGGTGTGTGACATTTTCTGCTTACATTTCCTGTATTCATAAGTTGGCTCCACAAGAAATCAATTCTGTTCCATTTTTGGTCTTTACAGAAGCATGGCGATGGAATAGTATTTAGAGAATTACAGCGCAACATTTACTCATCAAACTAAGTAACTAACGACCTTTAATTAAGAAGAATGAAAGGAGGATATATATTTTTTTTTAACAAGAAACAAAACTTTTCATTGAAGAAATGAAAAGAGACTAATGCTCAAAAGATACAAACTCCACAAAGGGGTGAGAGAAATAAAAAAAAAACAAGAAAATTACAAAGGCAATATATAAGCTGTTATTGAGATATCAAAAATGAGAGAATCACATACACTTCTATACATTAGAGCAAAATATATACAAGGATAGATAAAAGCCCTAAACTAATAATAGTAAAATTACAATAAAACATTCAAGACTAATAAGCTACTCTATTTACATATACACTATAACACTCCCCTTAAAGTTGGAGCATATATGTTAATTATGCCCAACTTGTTACAAAGATAATCTATTCTAACTCCATTTAAAGCTTTCGTGAAAATATCTCCTAATTGCTCCCCAGTCTTCACATATCCAGTAGATACCAAATCTTGCTTTATTTTCTCTCAAACAAAATGACAATCAATTTCAATATGTTTGGTCCGCTCATGAAATACTGGGTTGGATGCTATATGAAGGGCAACTTGGTTGTCACACCACAACTTGGTCGGAATGGTAACATTGAAGCCTAATTTGATCAAGAGTTGATGTACCCACATTATCTCACATACTGATTGGGCCATAGCTCTATATTTTGATTTAGCACTTGATCGTGAAACCACATTTTGTTTCTTACTTTTCCATGAAACCAAATTGATCCTGTCCAATCGACATCTGAAAAACACTCAATCTTCATATGACCATGATCTTTATATAAGATCCCAGGTCCAGGTGCAACCTTCAAATAACATAGAATTTATTGTACTGCAGCCCAATGATCCACTGTGGGTGAAGACATAAATTGACTTACAATGCTTACTGAATAAGCTTTGCTTGGTCATGTCACTATAAGATAATTCAACTTTCCAACCAATCTTCTATACCTTTCAGGATCATCAAATGGCTCTCCATCTTTTGTAAGTTGTAAATTAGGCATCATCGGTGTACTACATGGCTTGGCTCCCAATTTTACAAGCACATATTTCCTTTGTGACATAAAGATACCCTTCTTGCTTCTCATTACTTCAATACCCAAGAAGTACTTCAATGTTCCCAAGTCTTTAGTATGAAATTGACTTTGGAGGAAAGTTTTGAGAGATAAAATGCCTAATGTATCATCCTCCGGTAATAACAATATCATCAACATATAAGACAAGTAGAATAATACCACTTTTAGTTCGCCGGTAGAAGAAAAAGTGATCCGACTTGCTTTTCTTCATTCCAAACTGCTCAAGTGCCTGACTAAACTTTCCAAACCATGTTCGTGGACTTTGTTTCAACCCATACAAAGGTTTGCGAAGGCGACACACTTTACCATTCTCCTCCTGAGCAACAAACCCAGGTGGTTGCTCCATATAAACTTCCTCGTGAAGATCACCATGTAGAAAGACATTTTTAATGTCAAGTTGATGCAGAGGCCAACAGTGAGAAGCAACCATGAAAATGAATAACTTGACAAAAGTTAATTTAGCAACCGGAGAAAATGTATCAAAATAACACCTGCACATTCTTTGGACTTTCAGTTTCAGATGATGTTGATAAAGGGACTTGTTGAGCTTTTTGGCCAAAGATTTGACAAAAAAAGCATTCTCTCTCAAGGGTCCACAGCTTCCAATCTTCTGTCTGTAGGACTAAAAAATTTATGAGCAAATTAGAGAGACTAGCCCACTCTTTGATCTCAGTCTCAGTAAACTTCTTCTTAATTGGAGGTTCCAGCAGCTGGAGGAGGCTGACTAACATTGGAAGATGAGCTCTTTGGAATTTGCCACCATGTAAAAGCCTAGGAAAAGCAGATTTGAGAAAGCTATTTGTAAGCCAAACATCTTCCCAAAACCAGGCCTTGTCCCCTCTTACCCACTGCACCTGTGTACAAGGTTATTCCTCCCTAGCCGCATAACTAACTAGTTATTCTCTCGTATCTGCACATTCTGGTTTTTCTTTCTACTTCCATAATTATATTTTATAGGGGGCCTCTCAATTCCATCACCTTCTAATGGAAGGACAATGAATAAAAAGGTGATCAAATCTCTCCCCTTAGAGCAAACAGAAAATAAGAGGGTGAAATTTATATTAATCCTTGTAATTTATGTGGTAAATAAATCCTAAGGGTATGTATGCGGTGTCAAGATCAATAGAGATCCTGCAGAGGTAAGGCGAGGAGATAAAATTACCAAGAGAGTTCACTTTAATCATTTTTGTTTTCTTTCTCTTCTACGGTATAACTTGAGGATGGACTTTTCTGAACTCCTTATCCTTTTCATGATTTTCTTTGCTTGTCATTTTTTTTCTTAGTAAACAACTTTTTTACCCTTTAGGGGCTGTTTGGGGCGATGAGTTGGTTATAATAGTCCGTGGTTATTATAGTCTGGGGGTTATAATAATCTGTGGAGTTAAATAGTCTGTGTTTGGGGTGCTGATCTGTTTAACAGGGGTATTGAATCAAAGGTTCAAGTTGACTATTTTTTTTTTCTAGTTTATATATATAAATTTTTTATCTTCCTCATACAACTTTGTACGTCAAATATCAATAGAAATGTTTGTTCCATCAATCTTAAGAAATTAACTGAGGGTTTTAAGTTATGTTATTCTTTGACAACGGTCTTGTTTTGCTGTATGAATATCGTTGAATATGTGCAAAATATGGTTAGGATATATGTTTTTTTCCCGTCTAAAAAAAAACTTTCGTGGTAAGTATATAAAAAGAAAAAAGTTAAGTTTTTGGTGTAGGGGTTAAATGATGTGATCAATTAAAAATAAAAACAGAAAGACCGTTAGAGTAAGTGTTCGGTTCTTAAAAAGAAAAAAAAAAGTTTAGGATATACGATTCACTTTGATTTAGGGTTATGTTTTTTTTTTTTTTTACAAAACAAAAAAGTTTAGGATTTTGAATAGAAAAATCATATTAGTTAACTTTCAGTATTGCCAAAATAAAAATTGTAAGTGCTTAGTTCAAAAACCATATTAGTTTTTTTTAATCAATAAAATCATTTGAAATAAACTTGAGTGTGGTAAATACAATTTCGTTTGAATGTTCTTTTTTTTTTTTTTTTAAGTTGTTAACCCTGGTTAACCTTCGATGTTGCCATAAGTAGGGAAGAAATTTGACCTAAAAAAATTGTAAGTGCTTAGTTCAAAAACCATATTAGTTTTTTGGAAAAAATACACTTTTGGGCCTTGAGGTTTGAGTTAGGTTTCATTTTGGTCCCTAAGTTCTCAAACTCGACAATTTAGCCCCTGAGGTTTGGATTTCGTTTCATTTTGGTCCCTCTGTCCAATTTTCTGTTAAACCCTAACGGATTGTTGACGTGGCATGCATTTTTTTTAAAAAATATTTGTTGAATTTTTTAAATAATATTTTATTATTTTATTATTATTTCTTATTTCTTTTTCTTTTTCCTTCTTCTTCCTCTCCTTCCTTCATCTTCATCTTCAATTTCTTCCTCCATTTCTATCTTCGTCTTCTTCCTCCATTTCCATCTTCATCTTCATCATCTCTTTGTCCATTTCCATTAAATCTTCATCTTCTTCCTCAACCTTAACCTCTATCTTCATCATCTTCTTCTTGCTCTGACCCTAATGTCGGCCGCCGGTTTTTTTCCTTTTTTTCCCCTTCTTTTCTTCTACCCCCTTTTTTTTCCTTTATTTTCATTTTTTTTTTATATTTTTTGAAATGAAAATGAGAAGAAAGATGAAAAAAGAGAAAAAATTTCGATCGTCGGTGATCGTCGGAAAAGTCAAGGAGTCGCGTGGAAGAAGAGAAAAGAGTTACTATAGAGAATCAATAGAATAATCGGGTGGGTTGAATGATGGTTATTGTAGCAACACGGAGGTAAAAATAACCCACTTCACCACTTATTTTTGTTGATGCCCCCAACACCATAGCCCACGCTATTATAACCAACACAGGGGCCCAAACGGCCCCTTAAGAGTCTTATGAACTAACAAGCGTGAAAAGGAAAAAATATTAGAAAAGAATTATGTTGTCAGTGGGCAATATGGCGTTGAAGGAAGCTTTTCCTGACCTTCTCCTCATTTCTTTGAAAAAAAAATGCTAATTCAGCTAAATGCTGGAATATGGAGCAAAATGATTGGGATCTTGGCTTTAGACGGGGCATTTTGGATAGAGTTTGACAGTTGTCTTGGCTTTATCTCTATAATTGACACGGTCCGATTGGGGGATGGTGTGGATAAAGCGTATTGGGCTCTTGAAAAATTTGGTACTTTTTTTCTACTCGTTCAGCTTTCTTGAAGTTATCTAAAACGAGCCAGAAACTAAAAACCCCCATGATTGATCTAATCTGGAAGTTTAATGTCCTAATGAAAATTAAAGTCTTCCTTTGGAGTCTAGCCCACAAAAGCTTGAATACTCAAGATAGATTGCAAAGAAAGCTAAAGAATCACAACATTTCTCCCTCGATTTGCTTACTGTGCTTAAAGGGTGAAGAGAACATTGAGCACCTTTTGCTTAGGTGCCCTTTTACTAGGAGAGGATGGGAGCAAGTTCTTAAGGCGTTTAGCCTGTGCCTTTGTTTACCTGAGAATATGATGGAAGGGCTCCTTGAAGCTATGTGGGGGTGGAATCTTAGACGAAGGGCTAGAATCTTGTAGAAGTGTGATGCTTGAGTGCTTGTGTAGGAAATTTGGAAGGAGCGAAATAGAAGGATCTTCGAAGATAAGTCTATCTTTTATTGAATTTTGTAACAGTGTGCAGCTTTCTTCTTCTATGTGGAGTCTTGACAAGTTTTTTTGTAACTACAGCCTAGGTCAAATTCTCCAAAATTGGGAGGCTGTGCTGTGTTAGTTGCTGTTTGGGAGGGGGTTCCTTGCTCCTTGGCCCCTCAGCTGTAACCTTTTGTGATTAATACATACTTGTTTCATATCAAAATATATATATATATATTTTCTCCATGGCAAATGAAACTTCTTGACTTTTTAATTACATCTTACTGTTTATTTGGTCTATTGATCATAAGTACACCCAGTGTAATCTTTTGATGTACAACCTATACAAAGGTTTATATTTACATAAGTTTTCCTTTATCTTTCCATTTCTTGTTTCAGATTGCTAATCATCCTTTACTAGTACGGCGCATTTACAATGATGAGGACGTTGCTCGTTTTGCTAAAAAGTTACATCCTTTAGGTGCATTTGGCTTTGAATGTTCCATGGAAAGGGTAGTTGAGGAACTTAAAAGTTACAATGATTTTTCCATTCACCGGGTACTTATTTTACTAGCCATCACTACTTTTATATAGTTTGCTTTTAGATATCAACAGTCGAATCCACATCTTTGTTTCCATTTGAAACTATTATGATGAAAGAATTGATATGGTATGTTTTTATTCTTTTCTGCCTTTTCCACAAAGATATTATGCATAATATGTGTTGTTGGACTCTATTACATTTAATGATAGTCTAGCTGTATTTTTATTTTTATTTATTTATTTTTTTAATTATTTAATTATTTATTTATTTTTTCGGTTTGATGGGGAGATATTGTAAAATCTTGTGAGGACTACAGAAATTTAAAGCGATAGGAGGACCTTCATAATGTGATTCTCCAAGAAAGGGGTGGTAGAAAACTAGGAGTGTTGACAATTGTGTAGTAGAGGATTTGTATCATTTGCTATGGGACTATCAAAGGTCTTCTTCTTTAGTTTTGTTCCCGCAATGATGCATTCTTTGCAAAAGGCACGAGGAGGATTTGTATCATTTGCTGTGGGAGTGTCAACTTGCTAACTACCTTTGGGATTGTTGGAGGAGTTCGCTTGGTGTTAGTGGGCCACATAATAGAGATGGACAAGGGCTATTGGAGGAGGTGTAGGGAAAGAGGCAATGTGTTGTGGCAGACTTGTTTTTTCTGTTGTGTTTTGGGGTGTTTGGCTTGAGAGGAATAATGGAATCTTTAGGGAGAAGGAGAGATCGGCGGAAGAAGTTTGGGAGTTTGTTAGGTTTAATACTTCCTTATGGGCGTTGGCCACTAGTCCTTTTTGTAATTAATTGGAGTTCCCTTTTGTAGTTATTTTGGACTTTGGTTTCTCTTGGGCTTGTTTTTTGTATGCCCTTGTATTCTTTCATTTATTCAATGAAAGTTTGGTTTCTTATTTAAAAAAAAGCGATAATTGTGTAGAGAGACAGAGGCTTGGAAGTTGGAACATTACTACGATGGTCCATATCTTTTTTCCGTTGGATGAAAAGATTGCATTCTACAAGTGAGCAAGGCCATTGAAAAAACAAATGCTAAGAACAAGGATATAGTACAAGGAGATAGTAAAAAATTACAAAACGCCTAATTGTTTAATATATTAGTGGGAAAAGGTAAGGAAAAAAACTTATCCGAAAATTCAAAGAAAGCATTGAAATCACAAAATGAGGGATTTAGAAGAAGCTCCATCATAGCACACCAATCCCTTTTTCTTCTTTTTTATTTTTTTTTTAATTTTATTTCATTTGATTTTTATTTTTTACTATTATTATGATTTTTCTGATAACAAACATTGTGAAAAAATTCATTAGAATACAAAAGAAAGGGGGGGGGGGGGTGATTTGAAATCCCCCAAGAAGCCAAATGCTATGTCACTATAAACAGAAGAATCCTCTGTTGTCATCTTCTCCTAAGGTTTCTCTCCTTCCAAGTTAACCAAAGGACAGCTCTCACAGCCACATCCAAAGGATTCTGGCTTTTTCCTTGAGTTACCCATCAAAGCTTCGATCAACCAACTGCCCATTCTACTTGGTAAACAAAACGAGAGATCCAATTCCTTGAAGATAAAGGTCCAACCCTTGTAGGAAAAGGGCTGTGAATGAATAAGTGATCTAGACCCAATTTGGGGCCAACACCACCCAAAACTGTTATCAACCTTCCCAAAAGATCCACCATGAGGGGACAACTTCAAAGAATGGCTCCACCATTAGGGGACAATGTTAGGGACCAAGACAATATGGGATGCCTTTGTCCCACATTGGAAAGATATGGACTCCTAATGGGGTATATAAGTGGTTGGTTCTCCCTCCCCAATCGCCTAGCTTTTGGGGTGTGGCTCTCCAACTACTTAGATACCTAACAATTGGTATCAGAGCCGGTGGTCGACGGCTTCGGAGAGGAGTGGCAGCGGAGGGGCTGACCGGAACCAGTCGAGTGAAGCGTCGCTGTGCACAGCCGCCGAGACGTCGGCTTTCCGGGGAGGGGCAATTGTTAGGGACCAAGACAATATGGGATGCCTTTGTCCCACATTGGAAAGATATGGGCTCCTAATGGAGTATATAAGTGGTTGGTTCTCCCTCCCCAATCGCCTGGCTTTTGGGGTGTGACTCTCCAACTACTTAGATACCTAACAGACAACTCAAAGAATGTAATTTAAAATGTCTGTATTGCTTATACTTATTAAGTGGAATTGAGGTAAGGATGGCACCGGGCAGGGCAGATCAGAATGGCTTCTCCACTTTTAAGGAATTGGGGTGGGTTTTGCCTTATCTCCTAGAAGGGAGCACGACCATGCTATTGTGTTGCTAAGAAGCTCCCCTGTGAATGTGGGGCCACACCGTTATCCACTCACTCAAAAGGCTGAGATCAAAATATTAAGCTGGGGAGATGTTAGCAACAGACATCTTCCAACCCAGCCACAAGTCGTTTTGTAGTCCTGGTATATTAGTATGCAAGAAATATGGTAGTGGGCAGTTCTGTGTGAGACTATCAAGCATTTAACAAAGGAACAGTATTGGATAAATTCCCAATGCTTGTGAAAAATGAGCTGTATGGTGCCATCATATTTGCTAAACATTTTTCTTTTTTATGCATTTATTGCTCATGTTCAAGTTTCCATTAATCACAGAACTAAATGGTTCTTTTCGTTCTTTCTTCTAGTAGACATCAGTGATAGAATCTTATGTTTCTCTTTGGTTGCGATCTATGTTCCAATCTTCTATTTGCAGTTATTACTTTCATATGGCATCGCTGACAGAAAGGGAGTTCTATCAGATAATGAAGTGCTACTTTCAGCGAAGTGTCAGGTATCTATTTACCACTTTTGATGCATGAGTTATTTGGATTTAGATTTAGTACTACTACGCTACATTTTTTTAAAAATTTCAGAATAAGTTACTTTGTCAAAAATACAGGAATTAGCTGAACTACTTCCTTCATTGAAGCAAGATGGACATCGAGTTCTTATTTTTAGTCAATGGACATCAATGCTCGACATCCTGGAATGGACATTGGATGTGATTGGGTTAACTTATAGACGACTTGATGGAAGGTATCACTCCATTTGCATAAAATCTTTGCTGACCTTTCGTAGTTGTAGTGGAAAGGTTTAAATAACTAGTCTCTACCATTTCTATATTCCAATCGACCTTTGTAAGAGGTAGGAAAATAGTTTATTCAAGTTTGGTAGCTTATGAAGTATAGCCGTTGAAGACTACAGAAGCTCATAGATGAGGGAAAGCAATAGCTTTTAAGCTTAACCTTATGAGAAGGTGGATTGACATTTCTTCAATATCTTCCGGCTACGGGTTTTCAGGGACTTGACGGATCAAATTGTAATGTTTTGATGATTTTATGTAAATGATTTTCAACTTCAGCCGTCCTTGAAACCTACCAATGCTTTAGGCTCATATAAAAACCATGTACAAAAACCTATTTAAGATAACCATGTATAAAAACTGCACGTATTGCTTTTTATAGACTATGGACGGAGATAGTACTGTGCTAATTTACACTATAACCATTGATGGTTTTTTTTGTGAATTATTATCAAGTCCAGCCATCCTTGGATTCTTCAAGTACTTTAGATTCATATTGTATTGGGAGATAGTACCCATATAAAATAATCATATATAGAAATAATCAACTCCAGCCATCCTTGAATTCTTCAAGTACTTTAGATTCATATTGTATTGGCAGATAGTACCCATATAAAATAATCATATATAGAAATAATCATATATAAAAATTACGTAAGAGTCATATATAAGATATTCAATTTCTTTCCAATTAATTCAGTCAACCACCCTTGTTATACTAAAGTTATATACTCTTCTTTTATGCAGTTTGCCTTCTTGAAAAATCCCGAAGTCAGAAGCATATTAAGAAGTCCTGACCGTTTTATGATTCACTTTTTTTTTATTAGTTGTTTTTTCAGAAAGCTATCGCAGGAACATAACAGTGAAATTCTGCTCAATTTTTGTTTCTGGAAGTGTGCATTATTATTATTATTTTGTTTTTGAGGAAGTGCATTATTTATTATAAAAAGAAGTGGAATATGTTCAGATTGTCTCGTACATAGTTTGTACTTTTTATGTATTATTGCTCTTCGCTTGGTATAGAAATATTGAATTTTATGACTAATCCTAAATTATCTAGGATCAAATTATATTGAGCTTGTCATTGTGGTATCCTTGTATTTATTTTTTCATCTTTGGAATTCTTTCTTTATGACAGCACGCAGGTGGCAGAAAGACAGACAATCGTTGACACTTTCAACAACGACACTTCTATATTTGCATGCTTGCTCTCTACTAGAGCTGGGGGCCAGGGCTTAAACCTAACCGGAGCTGATACCGTTGTCATTCACGACATGGATTTCAATCCACAGATTGATCGCCAAGCAGAAGATCGTTGTCATCGAATAGGCCAAACCAAACCTGTCACGATATACAGGTACTCCACCCATCCATTGAATTCTGCCTTACTTTTCTTCTCTCCAACATTTGAATTCTAGCCACCTGTAAAGCGATATTCGAATTCATCAAGCCGAGTCTTTTGCAGGTTAGTCACCAAGGGTACAGTGGATGAAAATGTCTATGAGATAGCAAAAAGGAAGTTGGTCCTTGATGCTGCAGTTCTGGAGTCTGGTATCGAAATGGATAACGAGGGCGCGTCATCCGAGAAGACCATGGGAGAGATATTATCAGCAATTCTTCTTGGTTAGAGAATTTGTTACTGACTTGCTTCATTGTAGCCGAAGCCCAGACTCTTATTCTCGATGCTCGGTAGCCGTTTGGCTTCGGTAGTTAGGTGCATTGTTGTCACAACTGCTTCTTGAGATGGTAACAATATTAATGCCTTATTGGTGCACAAACCAATAGAGCTGTGCTGATAGTTCGTCCAATATCAAATAGATGTAACATCACTAATGGCAACTAGTTCTAGTTTAGGTTATACATACATGTAATGTATAGGAGGAGATGGTACTTTTATAGAAAAAGAAGTTGCTTTCTGAGCTTGTTCCGACTTTAGGTAATATTTTGTTTTATTTTTGCATTTGTTGGTTACTGTCTGTTTTCAAATTGTGAGGATTTTAGTCTAACCTAAAATAGCTGGAGCAGATAAGAATTTAGGTCCCGTTTATCCCTGTAATTGTAATGAAAATTTTGGGACCCACTTGATGAGATTGAAGGTGTTTATGAACATTTGTAATCAGAATGAAAATGTGGGATCTATCCCAAAATTTGTAATCCCATACCCATTCTTGATTATGCCCAAAAAGTCATTAATTTCATTCGCATTCCTTATTACATGGTTCTTATACTATTTATTTTTGGTTTATTTTACACCATCTGTCATTTCTCTCATTCAAGTAGATCCATTAATTTCCTCATGTTCTTTCTCGTTTCTTCTCCCACTTGCTTTTTGGACAGTATAAACGAGTGAGTGTAACTTTTTTTTATTATTTTTATTCTCATGTATTCTAGTTTATGACCGATGTACTAGATCAATAGTTTAGAATAAAAGAGAGCCAATGAATTATCCCTCGCTAACTTTTTTGAGTTTCCTTTCCATGATATTCTGTTTTATAAATCATGCACCCTAGATAGTATAACAGGAGCGAGAGCGAGACAAATTTTACTTTTTATCCAAATTGATGAGAGAAGAAATAATAGAGGAAAGATAATTTGTAAAAAAAAAATGTATTTTTCATTTATAGATGAGTTACATGCTTGCAAGGGCATCACATTCTGAGTTGGTGAAGATGTCAATCATGGAGATACATCTCTCCTTGCTCCTCTTGGTCCTTTAGAAGATTAAATGCATGTTTGAGAGTGATTTATTTATTTTTTATTTGAAGAGGTTTCAACCATATGACCCTTGTTTTTCTCCTCTTTTATCCCTTAAAGAATCTCGATAGGTGTTGAGGATTATTAAGGAGAACATTGGTCTAGTCAAGACAGCCCAATCCAAAGCTAAGGTTGAGGAGCTAGAGGACGAAGATCAACCCAAGTTCATTGTTAATGATGGTAGAAAATTCCAGAATACTCACAGACCAAAATGTCATTGAGAGAGATTTGGTTGTTATCTTGTAGCCAATAGAATTGGTCCATCTGTAATTCTTTATATTCGTTATTCCCTTCCTCAGGTGTCTCTGAGCTGTATAAAATGAACCTCACTATTCATTGAATGATAAGAGAAACAAAGTATTATCTCCCTCTACAATTTCTGTTGGAAATATTAATTTGGTATCAGAGCCAAGATGACCAACGTCAACCCTACCGGAATTCCTACCGCTGCCACCACCAGAACCACCACATTCAACAGTCCTCCGCTCAACTAGCTTCTGAATCAGATTACCTCCATTAAATTAGAAAGAGGTAATTTCTTGTTGTGGAAGAACTTAGCCCTATCCATTCTCAGAAGTTACAAGTTGGAGGGGCACTTATCAGGAGAAAATCCTTGCCCTTCGAAATATGTTCAAGCCTCGGTTGAAAATCCAATGACAAGGCCCACTCCAGCTCTAGTTGGAGCTTCAAGCTCTGGAACGATCGTAAGTGGAGAGTCAAGCACTACTCCAGCGGCGACTGTCAACCCCAATTCGAAGCCTGGGTGGCAATTGATCAACTCTTATTAAGGTGGTCGTATAACTCGATGACGCCTGAGGTTGCAACTCAAGTGATGGGCTACGAAAATGTGCAAGATCTTTGGGCTGCCATACAGGATCTTTTTGGTGTGCAATCCCGAGCTGAAGAAGATTATCTTCGCCAGATATTCCAACAATCTCGAAAAGGAAATCTTAAAATGACTGAATATTTGTGTATTATGAAAAATCATGCAGACAATCTGGGACAAGCTGGAAGTCCGGTCACCACTCGGTCCCTAATCTCTCAAGTTCTTCTCGGCCTTGATGAGGAATACAATCTGGTGGTTGCAATGATTCAAGGGCGAGCTGGAATAACATGGTCTGAGATGCAAGCGGAGCTGTCTAGATCTAATATAAAAGGGATCCTATTGATCCTAGATCAAGAAATACTTACCGTAAGAGAAATTTCTTGATCGATTTGCCAAATTTCCTTCGAATTGCTCTCAAAAACAGCAGCAAGAGGTCCTTGATCTCGCTGGAAATTCGTCACGAACACCACCACTTGTTCACACTGGTATCCTCGAAAGGGATTGCGCGTTGGGAGCTTGTGGGAGCAATATCTCTAAGGGAATTAGAGAGATTTTGGTCTCTGTATACTTAAGAAAAAGTTGCAGAGAATTCTTTTGATGAGAGAGAGCTTTTCCGTGGGTTTCACCGAGAGGATCAAGCAACTGAATCAAGGAGGACGTATAGAAGCCAACAACTGCTCCTAAAAAGCCTCTCAACCCACACATAGGAAGGAAGACACGTTCCTATCAGTTAGGTTAACTGATGGGAAAAATTAATTAATATTTAAATAATATTAATTAATCTTTTTGCTTAAATTAACTCTTAATTTAATTTTAATGTGTTTTGTATAAACATATTTATACAAACCTTCCATTTATCCTATAGTTTTAATAAAATTTAATTAAACAAAATTTAATTAAATTAAATTAAAACGGAAATATTAATTAATTCACCAATTAACTAATATTATAATTAAATATCATATATTCAATTATATTTCTCTCATATAAACTATAGAATTAATATACGTCATATGTGCATTAATTATAACCTATAGTTTTAAATATGAATCAAATTCATATTTTTAACTTAACATTCGAATCTCTTCGAATATTCAATTCACCCTTAGAAATTTACCTCAACGCCCTTATAGAGCTACCGGTGGGACCTAATGGACCTACAGATCAGAAGCTCCAACGATATGAGATTAATTGGCTAAACTCATTAACCAATTTAATCAATATTCGTTAACTGTGGTTCACTCCACTAAAGAACCACAGCTGCACTCTTCTCACTGCAGATATATTTCTGTGTCCACGGATATCGACCATCAACAGCAAGTTAGCCCTTCACGTGTGTTCGTACCCCAGCTAGGTCAAGTTACCGTTTTACCCCTGGGCTACCTATTTGTCCTTAAGTACCAGTGCTCCTCTAATGAACAACCTGTTTGAGGTCCAACCAACAAACAGAAGTCCCTCTCGTGCCATAAAGAGGGTAGGGCCCATTGTTCAAGACCCGGAGACACCACTTAAGGGAACACACCTCTACTTACCCTAAAGTCGGGAAGGAGTGAATTCCATCTTGTAAGACTATGTTCCCAGCTCCCCACTTGGTTTTGTCCACAAAATGGTAGGCTTATTGAGTCGGCGAATAGGCCACTCTCACCCGTACAAATCAAAGGACAATGCCTCATGAACAGGAGTCCATAATCCACTCAGGATTAAGGCCAAGTTGCCTAGGTCATCCTAGTGAAATAGAAACCGAGCTAACTAACGGTGTTACAGTTAGTGGTTAACTATTTCGCGGTCCGGTCTTTGTGCAAACTCATTGCACAGGATACCCCCACTCGCATGTCAACTACATGAACGCGTTGGATCATTACGTTTGTATCAATATACAAAGCGGGTCGTATCCATAGTGTCACCAGGATAAGGTACCCAGCCTCGTCCCTATACTACAAACCCTTCAGGCTAAAACTTGAACATTGATCCCCGTATGTCCCTACATACTAGTTCAAGCCTCATTCTATTAGCCTTGGATGTTTAGTTTATTGGATTAGGGTTGATAAGACAAGATATAATACAAACATTGAATAATACATCACTTTTATTAATGTTCGGTCAAAAGTACATTTACTATCTACGAGTTTTAGGGCATAAAACCCAACAGGTATGTTCTGCCCATTTTGCCTATTGTTGTTGTCTCCCCTGTTTTGATTTGAAGTAGGTCCAAAAAACTCCTTGTTAAATCTTTGATAACAAACTAAGGTTGAGTGGCCTGATTTTCCACATACCTGGCATATGGGTCTATTGTTGCTGAAATTACCATTGCCATAGCCATTGCCATAGTCGTATCCTCTTGATCTCCCTCTACCTCTTCCAGCTTGTCGTCTCTGATTCCCTCTACCGTAACCATTTTGACGATTATTTGTGTTGGAGTTCTGATTTCTTTGATTACCCACATTATGGCTATTTGCCATATTCGCAGAGGCTGTATGATTGAAAGAAAACGCACTTTTCTGAGTAGTTTGCAGTTCAAGACGTTTTTTGACTCAAGGTGCCAGCATCATCAACAACTCTTGTTGATGTTTCTGTAGCTTCGTTTGATAGTTCACTTAAAACAACTTTACTTCGTGGCTTGTAATCTCTGAGGTGGTCTTTTTCTAGGAATGTAGCATTTGTCGATACAAGTACTTTATTTTCCTCTGGATCGAAGAAGTATCCACAAATAGGCAAAATTTAGAATGACGTTCTAATTTCTTTGGATTTGCTTCTAGCACGTATGCAGGGCATCCCCAAATTCTGAAATGTCGTAAACTAGCTTTACGTCCTTTCCAGAGCTCAAACGGTGTTTCAGAAACACTCTTTGAGGGAACTACGTTCAAAATATAAACTGCAGTCTCTACTGCATAACCCCAAAACGAGTTAGGCAACCGAGCATAACTCATCATCGAACGAACCATGTCCAACAAGGTTCTGTTTCTCCTTTCCGATACACCGTTTTGCTGAGGTGTACCAGGGGCTGAGAGTTGGGACGTAATTCCATGCTCTATCAAATAGTCTTGAAAACTTGAGTCCATGTACTCTCCACCTCGATCGGATCGAAGTGTTTTTATCGTCTTACCTAATAAGTTCTCAACCTCGGCCTTGTACTCTTTGAACTTTTCAAAAGCTTCGGACTTATGATGCAACAGGTAGAGATAGGCATACCTCGAATAATCATCAATGAAACTGATGAAATATTCGTACCCTCCTCGAGCTCTAATGTTCATTGGTCCACAGAGGTCCGAATGAATGAGCTCTAGGGGCTCTTTGGCATGATAACCTTTTCCGGTAAAAGGTCGTTTTGTCATCTTGCCCTCAAGGCATGACTCACAAGGAGGCAACGAGTCGTCTTCTAACTTGTTTAGAAGTCCACTCTTGACCAATCTCCCAATCCTATTGAGGTTGATATGGCCTAACCTCAAGTGCCAGAGATATGTATCTTGAGAAACTCTTCGTTTTTTAGGTTGAGTCTCAGCGGTTTTATACATCTCGTGATTTAAAATAGCTTTAGACTCAATTGGTCTCAAAACATACAATTTATTCTTAAAGTTTGCAGAGCAAACATTAATACCTCTTTTAGTTATGAACGCTTCATTAACAGAAAAAAAAATTGAGTAACCTTGTTCCAATAAACAAGATAAAGAAATCAAATTTCTTTTAATTTTCGGAACTATGTACACATTATCTAATATCATGTAACGTTCCTTGGTGAAGAATAATTTTATGTCTCCCACTGCAATAGCCGAGATGACTTCTCCTGTTCCAACTTTAAGAGTCATCTCTCCAGCTTTTAGCTGTTGCCAGGAACTCATTCCTTGAAATGAAGAACATATGTGATTAGTGGCACCTGAATCTAGTATCCAGGCAGAATCGTCGTTTTCCACTAAACACGTTTCCAAGACTAATAAATCGCATTTAGAGTCGTGGATTATGTTTTTCTTGACTATGCAGTTAGTTTGAGGATATTCCTCAGTTAAGACCAAATCTAAATTCTTTGCCACGTGGTTAGCGTTTAAGCAAGTATTCTTAGTCGTATGTACTAAACCGTTTAATTTGGCATTTGACAAAACACATACGTTTTTCGACATATTGCTGAAACAAACAAATTAATCTCTATTAGAAACATGCACTAAACCCATTAATCACATTTATCCAATCAGATTTAGCAAAAGCAATCATCGACCCATATATACAATTGATTTATTTTGCAACGATACTTCAGGGGTTTAGAATAACCGCTACCATAGGGCAGTCAGCTACTCCTCCTCTGAATCGAGACAATCTCGGCCAAATACTATTCCCAGAATAACTCTTACTCCAATAGTTATTAGCTAACGTTAATTTGGTCAAGACCATCTTGTAAGTGTTACCCATCATTTTCAGATCGCAGAGGACGGCCCCAACAATGCCACCGTAGGGAAGAGCTAATGTTGGGAATGGCCCTAGGAAACCCTATCCATTTCTGGTCTTATGTCCTACTTACTTGAATTTCAAAACTATTTTAAAAAACTAAGACAGACATATTTCTAATCCTATTAGAAAAAGGCGATCTTAGGTCTATTTCATTTTAAACCATTTAAAGAATGATAAGATCCTAAGATCCTATGTTAGCATGCAACTCTTTGTTATAGATTTTACGGTTTCTATTCATCAACTTTTATAACTCTTATAACTTTTAATGAATAAACCCTATAACATGCTTTCTAATGGTGTTTTAAAGCATATAACAATCAATCATTCAAGTTATAAGAAAAGCACCATTTAGAAACAACCTATGTCTAGATTTGTATAACGCTTTATACTACGATGTCTAGGTGATAACACTTTAAAACCTCACACCGCTCACGCATGCTCATAAAACTCGAGTTAACTTAACTCAAGAACCGACTCAATGCCCAAGTAGGAGGTGTTCCGTAAACCGTCAACTTAAATACCTCCAGCCTTAGACAGCATTTTGTCGGGTGAGTTCTCTCGTAACCGTTGTTTTACAAGATATCGACCTAAACTATGCAAGTTGATCGAATTGTTGAAGGTTCATTAACCTAAGTGAGCATGCACTTAAACTTGTTATAGATTTTAGATTTCTATCTCTTTTTATAACAATTATAAAATCAATCCATAACAAGTCTAATTTGAATATAACACTTATAAACAAACTTAAGAAATTTCATGCTACATGCTTGGTTAATTTTATCTTTTAATAATTATAACTATTATAAGAATTAATCAATTTTAATTAACCATTCAAGCATGAATCTCCCTAAATTAATACAAGTCTTATATTAATTAAACATGAAATTTCCCTCATGCATTTGAATTAATCAATAACACTTATTAAAATTAAACAAATGCATGAACATGCTTTCCTATGGTGGGGTTTTAAAACTATATGGCATGCTCATAATGCACATACATCCATTTAATTAAATCATACATTCACAATGCATAAAGTAATTAAATCAAGCTAAAATGGAATAGTTTGGCAATTTTAAAAAAAAAACACAAGCAATTTCACTAATTATTACAATAATAATTAATAAATAAACTTGCAGCACGCCCGAGCTTCACGAACCATCCCGAACCGCTCATCCAAGCAATGAACCGGCCATGCAATGAGTGAAATGAGGCTGTAACAGACCGAACCGGACCAAAAGGCAGCAGCTGAACCGGACCAAAATTCTGGAATAGAAGAAGAAAAAAAACTGCTTGTTGGAATTTTCATTTTCTGCTGCGTCTTCTCCGGTTTTTCTTCGATTTTACAGCCTATATGGACTCTAATGACTCTATAAAAATTACAGACTATAGTACACACATTAACGCTCTTACATATCCGAGCAATTACAATTTCATGAAGGTTTGAATGCTCAAAAAATTGCCAAACCAGAACACTTCCATTTTAGCACACAGAAAATTCAATTTCAAAATGGTACCCACCAAAGCAAAATTAAAACGAATTAAGTGCTCTAATCATGCTCTGATACCAATTGAAGGTGTACATATTACACATGCGGAAGCAATTGAAGATCGAAAGCACTTAAGACATTCAATTTTACTCCTAAAGCATGCATGTTCTAGAAAAGACAGAATAGAGAGTTTAGAAAACACCAACCTTTGTAGCTCACTTATGTTGAACTCCTTGTGGTGTTTGCCTCTCCTATGCTCCTTGGACAACCTCTAGAGTCTTCCCTACTACACTCCGGGCCAAGAACGACTTGTGGGAGTCTATATAAGATAGGGAATGGGAAGGGAATGCTTGAAGCATCAAGCAATGGAGAAGAATGAGAGATGAGAGAACTTTGAGTCCAAATTCCAGCAGCATAACATTAAGGAAAAATGGCTCTCATCACTTTGAATTTGATTCAAGCTCCTTTTAAAGACATTCTCCATGCAAAGCCAAGCCTCAAGACACAAGACACATGGTGTATTTGCAAGTTCAAGTGGATTCTAGGTGTACATCTCACAAGACATGCAACAATGCATGAGTGAGTTGTCTTTCCACTTTGAATGTTCATGCATAAGTGGATTTCCAACTAAATCCACCAAATACAAATTGAAATCTAATTTCAAGCTTGCAATTTAATGTTCATTTCAATTCCAAATTGAATTTAACATTAGGTAATTCATTTTGAGGCATTACAAAATGATTTCTTATGATTAATCCAATTAATCATTCTAATCTTGTGCAATAAATCATATATGATTCCTAATACATATATATGGTATTCAAAACACTTTTAAATACTCCATCTCTCATTTTCTAATTTAATTCATAATTAAATTATTGTGTCAAACACAATTTACGATAATATCCTTTTTCCCGATTTTTGAACGATTCAAAGCTTCCTATCTTTTGTTCTAGGCTTAATTCCGATATGAGCTAGTAGGGGGACCTAATGGACCTATAGATCATGGGCTCCAATGATTTGAGGCTAACCGACTAATCTCATTATCCAAGCTAGCCAACATTCGTTAACTACCGGGACACTCCACTATAGCCCGATAGTTGCACTCCCCTCACTATAGATATATTTCCGTCCACTTGATTTAACCATGATTAGTAAGTCGATCCTTCACAGGTTGTTCGTAGCTATAGCTAGGTCAAAAGCCCGTTTTACCCCTATAGTACTTCTAGTTCCTTAAGTCCCACTGATCCTCTAATGAACAATTGGTTTATGGTCCAACCAATAAACTGAGTCCCTCTCAGGCCAAATGAGAGGGTGGGATCCCTTTGTTCAAGCCCCGGAGTCAGCACTTAAGGGAACAACCTCTCTACTATCCCTATTTTGGGTAGGAGTGAATTCCTTCTCGCACGACTATGTCCCCAGCTATCTACCCGTTCCTATCCCTGAAATGGGAGGATTATTGAGTCGGCGATACTGAGCCACTCTCACCCTTGCAGATCTAAGGATAAGCCCGAATAAACAGGAGTTCATAGTTAGCTCAGGATTAAGATCGAGTTACCTAGGTCATCATATGAAATAGTCAGTCTCGTCAGTAAACGGTGTTATAAAGCGAGAGTGACTTATTTCTTGGTCCTGGTCTTATGCAAACTCATTGCATAGGACGCCCCCACTCGCATGTCTCTACATGGACGATTTAGGATCACATCGTCTATACCATCTATAAAGTGGGCCGCGTCTCATAGTGTCCCCAGAATAAGGTACCCAACCCTATCCCTATACTATAGACCGTTTTGGCTATTACTCAAGCTTGATCCACTTTTATGTCTCTACATAAAGCTCAAGTATTCATCCTATAGCCATGGATCTTAGTTTATTGGATTTGAGTTATTATATGTGCAATTTACTTTATTCAGTAATAACTTTACTGAATTAATCTCGATAACGCCTTTATCGAATAAGTATATAATTCGTTTAACATTCACTATCTACGAGTTTTAGGACACCAATCCCAACATGTTGTGCATTAATCCAAGTATAAATTATGCACTACCAAGTAATACCTAGATTATTCCAGGGTCGAATCCACAGGGAAGGAGCGAGTAGTAAAAATATCTCAAATTAAATCCTATTTTAATGATGTTGTGCTGGGGTAATAAGAATAAAATATGGATGCGACAGGCTGAACATGCGATAAAGAAAATCAATAATAATGCGATAGAAAGATACGATGGATGATGAGCTATCAAGACTTTCGCCGCAGCAACCACATGCGACAGATAAGATATTAATGTAGTGCATAACAATGAATCGACAGAATATTGATGCCTAAGCGAGAAATAAACATGTGATTCCCTTCCGGTATTACACATGCGATGAACTAAGAATATTCCTATTGCTTAATTCATGCGTTTAATCAGTTCTCTATATGCTTGCAAGTGGTTGAATTATCCCTAAAGCAACCCAAACACATTCATGAAATATCCTAAGCGGCTGAGCTATTCCTAACACAACCAGACTACATGTAATGTATTATCTTGATCTACTTAGATATTTCCACATGCATTACCCTTCCGGGATTTATCATGCTACTACCTCTATCGGTTGATCAGACGGATATTAGTAATGAAAGAATTATCACATCTAAGTAGAAAGCATCAATATCATTGATTCATTGCATTGCATACAAAAAATAATCTTAATGCCTCATGGGCGCCTAGGCTAAGCCTTGATAAAAAGAAATTAGTTCATGCTACAACATACAATAAAACATAAAACTCTAAATTAGTTCATGCTACAACATACAATAAAACAAAAAAAACTCTAAGAAAGACTTGGATCCTTGGATCCCTGGATGGCTTTTGATTCTTCATCTCCCCCCTATTTATAAACCTTTCTTGCTTGGAGCCAAAGCATGTGTTGCTTGGATAGAAAGTTGATGTAGCATCATCATGCATCCCATGCGCCAGAGTGCTACAACAACAAGCTTTCCATGCTTCAGACTGCTACAGCATCAAGCTTCCCTTGCCACAACAACAAGCTTTCCATTCGCCAGCTGCTACAGCATCAAGCTTCCCTTGCCACAGCAACAAGCTTTCCATGCGCCAGCTGCTACAGCATCAAGCTTCCCTTGCTACAACAACAAGCTTTCCATGCGCCAGCTGCTACAGCATCAAGCTTCACTTGCTACAGCAACAAGCTTTCCATGCCACAGCAACAAGCTTTCCATGTGCCAGCGCTGCTACAACATCAAGCTTCACTTGCTATAGCAACAAGCTTTCCATGCTACAGCAACAAGCTTCCCTTGCTACAGCAACAATAAATTAGAATTAGTGCAGTTTTGTATGAATTTCAAAGATAATAATCAATAAGAGCACATTAATACAAATAAATCAATATTACTGCATCTAGCATATAAATTAGTTAAAACTTAGGTATTTTCACTCTCTTGAGGCTCACAATAAGCTTAAATTAGACACTTAATAACTTGATATTTTCAAGTTATCAGCTATCGTAGCCTTACGATAGCGTTTTTTGAATGCTATCGTATGTGATTTTTCCTGTAGTGGCATACCCATGATCTTGAGCTAGCAGCGGTTGTTTTAGCACTAAAGATCTGGAGACATTATTTATTCGGTGAGAAGTGCCACATTTTCACAGATCAGAAGAGTCTGAAGTATATCTTTGATCAGAAAGAGCTGAATCTGAGACAGAGGCGATGGCTAGAACTGATTAAAGACTATGACTGTACCATAGAATATCACCCGGGTAAGGTTAACGTAGTAGCAGATGCGTTAAGTAGGAAGTCGAGATTTCCGAAAAGTGTCTTGTGTGGTATTCGAGCAACCTTGCTAAGTGAGTTAAGAGGTTTCAAGGCAGTTGTGACTGCAGAGAGTTCAGGGAGTCTTTTAGCTCAATTTCAGGTTAGGTCTTCTCTAGTAGCAGAGATTGTGAGAAGACAGCCAAAGGATGGAAACTTACAGAAGATGCTTGCAAAGTCCAAGCAAGGCCCAGAGGCAGAATTTGAGTTGAGAGCAGACAGAGCCATAGTTAAGCAGGGAAGACTATGCGTTCCGAGTATTAGTGAGCTTAAGGGTGCTATACTAGAAGAAGCTCACAGTTCAACTTACGCTATGCATCCAGGAAGTACCAAAATGTACAGAACTCTAAAGAAAACTTATTGGTGGCCTGGTATGAAGCGGGAGATAGTCGAATATGTTGATAGATGTTTGATCTGCCAACAGGTTAAACCAGTGAGACAGAGGCCAGGAGGACTCCTTAATCCACTGCCAGTTCCGGAGTGGAAGTGGGAGCCTATTACCATGGATTTTCTGTTTGGATTACCTCGTACTTCTAGTGGACATGATGGTATATGGGTAATTGTAGACAGACTCACAAAGACAACGCGATTTATACCGATTAAAGCGACGTCTACACTAGATCAGCTAGCTAAGCTATACGTCGACAGGATTGTGAGTCAGCATGGAGTGCCAGTGTTCATAGTTTCAGATAGGGATCCGAGGTTTACTTCTAAGTTTTGGCCTAGTGTGCAGAAAGCAATGGGAACAAAGTTGAAGTTCAGTACAGCGTTTCATCCCAGACAGATGGTCAGTCAGAGAGGACCATCCAGACCTTAGAAGGCATGTTGAGAGCATGTGTCCTTCAGTTTAAGGGAAGTTGGGATACCCACTTATCACTTATTGAGTTTGCTTATAATAACAGCTATCAGTCTAGTATCGGCATGGCACCATTCGAGGCTTTGTATGGTAGACCATGCAGAACTCCTGTGTGCTGGAACTCACTTATTGAGGAAGACATGCTGAAAACAATAAACAATTGACTATATTAGTTTTTGCCTTAAACCATTTAAACAATCCAATCATTTTAGAAAAACTATTTAATCAAAGTAACCCTAATAACAGCCATCGTAGGGTGATCAGCTACTCCTCCACTGAATTGAGACTTATCTCAGCCAATATTTAAAACCATAACATCTCATATTCTTTTAGTTACTAGCTACCGTTTGTTTGGTCAAGAACTTATTCTTGTAAGTGTGACCCTCCCATTTTCAGATCCTAGAGGTATGCGCCAACAGGCTACCGTTAGGAAAAGACAACTGTTGGTGACTGACCTAAGAGACCCTATCCATTTATGGAGTTTGCGGTGTTCCGAATCCTATGATCAGGCCCTCCGTAGGGGTGGTCGCTTCCAGGGCGACGGGCAGGCGGATCATAGGAATCTCACGTTGCAACCTAGGGGTGGAGATCGTAGGATACGTTGTCACGCATCCTTCTCCCACTTACTATGAACACTTTCCCCATTCACCTTTGTATTGATGCATGCTAAACACTTTCCATAGGGAGGCCACTTCTAGGGTGACGCAAAGTGTCCTATTATGTTTAGGGTTTTAATTTTGACTTAGATAGAACTCGGCTAATAAATTTTACCTAAGTCTAGGTGATACGTCCATAAATAGACTTATCCTACGATGTCTAGGTGAAAAATTTATGACCTCACATCGCTCACGCATGCTCATAAAATCGGGTTAACTTAACTCAAGTACCGGCTTGATGCCCATGTAGGAGGTGTTCCGTAAACCGTAAACTTAAATACCTCCAGCCTTAAACAACATCTAACCGGGTGAGTTCTCTTGTAACCTTAGCTTTACAAGTTATCGACCTAAAACTATTTTGAATCGATTGATCTTTGAGTTCCTTTTATCCCTAAGTGAGCATGCTATTATATTAGTTATAGATTTTAAATGTCTATGTCGGTTTTATATTAATTAAAACGACATTAACCTATAACATGCATTTAATCGATCGAAACACTTTAAATCGAGCTAAGGAAGTTTCATGCAGCATGCTTTGTTCGTTTTCGTTTAGTTATTATAATGTTTATACAATCAAACGATAACGTAATTACTTCATTCAACATGCATCTATCTTGAAACCTAAACATGCATCTTAATATTATAACTTAATTATAATATACTTAATACATGTAACATGCTTCCTATGGTGGGTTTTTAAATCTATATGACATGCTTTATGCATATTGTTGACTATTTAATTAAAACATACATCCATCCATTCATAATTAACTAAATCACACTAAAATGGACCGGTTTTGGCAATTCAAGCAAGCAAACAACTAAATTATTGCATTTAATAATTAAAAAACTGGTTAAATTATCCCTGTCTGGTCAGCTCGACTGATCAACCCGTCTGGTCAGTCCGTCAACCATCTGGTCAGCCCGATTGGTCAACCCGTCTGGTTAACCATCTGGTCAGCCCGTTTGGTCAACCCGTCTGGTCAGCCTGTCAACCATCTGGTCAGCCCGTCTGGTCAGCCTGCTCTTCTTTGGCCAGCTTGAGTTCTTCCTCTTCTTTCGAGCAATTACACTACTAAATGGACTCTAATGACTCTGAAATTTTACAGACTCAATATCAACACATTAATGCCCATAAACATGTAGGCAATTACAAATTATTTCAATAAAATTGAGAGAATTAAATTGCCAAAATCGTAATATATCCACTTTAGCACCCAGAAAAATTCAATATGCAAATGCTACCCACCATGATCAAATTAATGCAAATTGGGTGCCCAAACCATGCTCTGATACCAATTGTAGGTTTTAATATCACACATGCGGAAGCAATTTTGGATCTTAGGCACACAATTTGATCAATTTAATCCTTGAAGTCATGTTGTTCATAAAATCAAAAAAAAAAAAAAAAAAACAGAGTAATAAGGTACCTACCTCTTGAAGCTCCCAATTCGTATAATCTGATGCTTTGTAATTCACACGAACGGCTTTTGGACAACCACTTGGATCTTCTCTACTATCCTCAGGCCTTGGAACGGATTGTGGGATCCTCAATTGATAGGAATTGGAAAGGAAAGCTTATGGGTATAAGGAAGCTTGAGAGTATGAACATGGAAGTTCTTGGGAGAATTTTGGCAGCATTTTAGGTTGCATTGTTCCACTAATTTTCATCAGCTCATCCAGGAAATTCATGCACAAGAATTGCACAAAAATTGACAGCAATTTGGGAGTGATTTGAGTCATGGATTAGGTGGTGCAAGAAGGCTAATCTAAGGTGATTAGTCATTAAGCACTACCTCCAAAAATTACCAAATTTTTTTAATTTCTTTTAAATTCAAAATTTGTAATTTTAAATATAAAATATGAATAATTCCACTCAATTATAATTTTATTTTAATTTAAATAAAACTTATTTAATTTAAAATAAAATCATTTAATTTAATATCTTATATTAAATTAATACCACTTGTGCAATCTTGGTTTTCTCCCAACGAAATTTCTCGAACATGAATCTTTATTCACGCGTTTAATATTTAAATCATATTTAAATATATCAAATTCTCATTTTTAAGTTTAATTCGTAATTAAACTAATATGTCGTTAAATATCGCATATAACCGACTTTTGTATCCTTTTCCAATTTTGAACGTTTCAAATATTAACCTATCATATTGTTCCAAGTTTTATTCCTATTGAGCTAGTAAAGGGACCTAATGGACCAACAGATCATGGGCTCCAACGAAATTATGATAACCAGTTAATCTCATTAACCTAGTCATTCATCGTTCGTTAGCTTCCAGGACACTCCAATATAGCCCGTAGCTGAACTCCCCTCACTGTAGATATATTTCTTGTCCACTTGAGATAACCATGATTAGTAAGCCGACCCTTCACCGGTTGTTCGTAACTAGAGCTAGGTCAAATGTCCGTTTTACCCTTATAGTTACATCTTGTTCCTTAAGTTCCACTGATCCTCTAATGAACAACTAGTTTGTGATACAATCACTGAACCAAGTCTCTCTCATAGCGGGGCCCCTTGTTCAAGACTCGGAGTCAGCACTTAGGGAACAACCTTTACTAACCCAAAAAACGAGTAGTAGTGAATTCCGTCTTGCAAAGCTATGTCCCCAGCTATCTATTTAGTCTTATCCCCAAAATGGTAGGCTTATTGAGTCGACGATGTTTGGCCACTCTCACCCATGCAAATCAAAGGACAACCCTAAATAAACAGGAGTTCATAGTTAGCTCAAGATTAAGATCGAGTTACCTAGGTTATATGTATGAGATGTTCAGTTTCAACAATAAACGGTGTTGTAAAGCAAAAGTGACTTATCTCCTGGTCCGATCTCTATGCAAACTCTTTGAATAGGACGCCCTCACTCACATGTCTTATACATGAACGATTAGGATCACATCGTCTGTCTTTAAAGAACAAAGCGAGTCGCGCCAATAGTGTCCTCAGAATTAAGGTACTCAACCTTATCCATATACTATAGATCGTTTAGACTATTTACTTGAACTTGATCCATACTTATGTCACACATAAACTTCAAGTATACATAATATAGCCATGGGTTCTTAGTTTATTGGATTTGTGGTTATATTTAGGCAAAACAAATATATAGAAATAATACTTCATTGAAGCAAGTCAAATGTTACATTTACTATCTATGAGTTTTAGGGCATAAAACCCAACAAACTCCCACTTGCACTAAAACTCTAGTGAGTGGAAATGTATACGCATTTAATAATACCAATGCAAGGAAATGTTACAAATACAATAAACTAGGGCACTTCTATACCCTGTACATCTCCCACTTACCCTAGGTTATGCTATATACATATCTCGTAGACCTAAGTTCTGTAGATGACCCTCAAACACTTTAGTGAAGGTGTTCATATAACACATGCGGAAGCAATTTTAGGATCGGAGGCACTTAACTACATCAATTTTAGAAAATGAAAACATGTTGTCCAAATACCGTAAGGTGAGAGCAGAATTTTTACCAACCTTTTGGAGACCGATTCAACAACTCCCTTTGATTCCTTTGATCACGAACGGTGTGTGGACCACCTCTAGTGTCTTCCCTACTATTCTCCGGGCCAAGAACGACTTGTGGGAGTCTATAGAGATAGGGAATGGGAAGGGAATGCTTGAAGGTTCAAGCACTAGAGAGATATATGGAGATGAGTGAGTTTGAGACCAAAATCCAGCAGCATAACAATATGGAAAATGGCTCTCCTCCCTTTGAATCTGGTTCATACTCCTTATATAGACATCTTCCATGCAAAGAGAAGCCTCATGACACTAGACACATGGTGAAATTGCAACTCAAAGTGGATTCTAGGTGTTTAATTCACAACACATGCAACTAGTGCATGGTTGTGTTGTTTTCCACTATGCATCAACATGCAAGAGTGGGAATGCCACTAAATCCACTTAAAATTGAATCTAAATTCTCAATTTTCAGCTTGCAATTCATTCCTATTTCAATTCAAAATTGAAATTGATTTCTAGGCAATTAATTTGTACAATTCCAAGTAATTTTTACATGATTAATCCAATTAATCTTTATCACCTAGTGCCATGAATTATATATGATTCCTAATACATATATATGGTATTCAAAACACTTTTAAATACTCCATCTCTCATTTTCTAATTTAATTCATAATTAAATTATTGTGTCAAACACAATTTACGATAATACCCGTTTTCCCGATTTTGAACGATTCAAAGCTTCCTATCTTTTTGTTCTAGGCTTTGTTCCGATATGAGCTAGTAGGGGGACCTAATGGACCTATAGATCATGGGCTCCAACGATTCGAGGCTAACCGACTAATCTCATTATCCAAGCTAGCCAACATTCGTTAACTACCGGGACACTCCACTATAGCCCGATAGTTGCACTCCCCTCACTATAGACATATTTTTTTGTCCACTTGATTTAACCATGATTAGTAAGTCGATCCTTCACAGGTTGTTCGTAGCTATAGCTAGGTCAAAAGCCCGTTTTACCCCTATAGTACTTCTAGTTCCTTAAGTCCCACTGATCCTCTAATGAACAATTGGTTTATGGTCCAACCAATAAACTGAGTCCCTCTCGGGCCAATGAGAGGGCGGGATCCCTTTGTTCAAGCCCCGGAGTCAGCACTTAAGGGAACAACCTCTCTACTATCCCTAATTCGGGTAGGAGTAAATTCCTTCTTGCACGACTATGTCCCCAGCTATCTACCCGTTCCTATCCCTGAAATGGGAGGCTTATTGAGTCGGCGATACTGAGCCACTCTCACCTATGCAGATCTAAGGATAAGTCCGAATAAACAGGAGTTCATAGTTAGCTCAGGATTAAGATCGAGTTACCTAGGTCATCACATGAAATAGTCAGTCTCGTCAGTAAACGGTGTTATAAAGCGAGAGCGACTTATTTCTTGGTCCTGGTCTTATGCAAACTCATTGCATAGGACGCCCCCACTCGCATGTCTCTACATGGACGATTTAGGATCACATCGTCTATACCATCTATAAAGTGGATCGCGTCTCATAGTGTCTCCAGAATAAGGTACCCAACCCTATCCCTATACTATAGACCGTTTTGGCTATTACTCAAGCTTGATCCACTTTTATGTCTCTACATAAAGCTCAAGTGTTCATCCTATAGCCATGGATCTTAGTTTATTGGATTTAGGTTATTATATGTGCAATTTACTTTATTCAGTAATAACTTTACTGAATTAGTCTCGATAACGCCTTTATCGAATAAGTATATAATTCGTTTAACATTCACTATCTACGAGTTTTAGGACACCAATCCCAACAATCTCCCACTTGAACTAAAACTCTAGTTTAGTGGGATGTACTATAATCTATAACAGCAGTGGGTGAATAAATACTTGTATTAATAACAAAGTAAAAATACAATAAACTAGGGCATCTAAATACCCAGTATACTGAGGCATCGATATACCGGTTACAATTCTCCCACTTGACCTAGATTATTTCTCGTACATTTCTCGTAGACCTAGACCTTCTAGATGACTCTCGAACACTTTAGCCCTGATAGCCTTCGTGAATGGATCAGTAATGTTGTGCTCTGACGCTATCTTCGTGACGATCACGTCTCCTCGGTGCACAATCTCCCTAATGAGATGATATTTCCTTTCGATGTGCTTGGCTCTCTTATGGCTGCGAGGTTCCTTTGAGTTTGCAACTGCGCCGCTATTATCACAATACAAGGTGATAGGCAGATGCATATTCAGAATGACTTCTAAGTCAGTTAGGAACTTCCTGAGCCATACTGCCTCTTTTGCTGCTTCGCATGCGGCTACATATTCGGCCTCCATGGTCGAGTCTGCAATGCATCCTTGCTTGATGCTGCGCCATACTATTGCTCCTCCATTTAGAGTGAATACTGACCCCGATGTAGATTTCCTCGAATCTTTATCGGTTTGAAAGTCAGAATCAGTGTATCCTGTAAGGATCAAATCCTTCGAACCATACACGAGCATATAGTCCCTCGTTCTCCTTAAATATTTGAGGATACTTTTAACGGCTGTCCAGTGATCGAATCCTGGATTTGATTGATATCTACTGACAATCCCTACTGCATAACAAATGTCAGGCCTTGTACACAACATGACATACATTAGGCTACCTACTGCAGAGGCATAGGGAAAACGTCTCATGTCCTCAACTTCTTGAGGTGTCTGAGGACACTGTTCCTTAGAAAAAATAATTCCGTGCCTGAAAGGTAATAGTCCTTTCTTGGAATTTTTCATTTTATATCTAACCAACAATTTGTCGATATAAGACGCTTGAGACAGGGCTAGCGTTTTGTTCTTTCGGTTTCGAACAATTTGGATCCCTAGAACAAATTGTGCCTCACCCAAATCTTTCATTTGGAATTGAGTTGCTAGCCATAGTTTAATGTCAGTTAGATAACCTACATCATTCCCGATGAGTAGGATATCATCTACATACAGTACTAAGAAAGCTACGGAGTTGTTGATGATCCTTTTGTAAACACAAGGTTCATCAACGTTTTGTTCAAAGCCATAAGATTTGATCGCAGTATCAAATCTCATATTCCAGGATCTAGACGCTTGTTTTAATCCATAAATGGATCGTTTAAGCTTGCAAACTTTTTGCTCTTGATCCTGAGCAATGAACCCTTCTGGCTGAGACATGTAGATACTTTCTTCAAGATTGCCGTTCAGAAAGGCAGTCTTGACATCCATTTGCCATATTTCGTAATCGTAAAACGTGGCGATGGATAAAAGTATCCTGATCGACTTCAACATGGCAACAGGGGAGAAGGTTTCTTCATAGTCAATCCCCTCCCGCTGGGTAAAACCCTTTGCCACAAGTCGTGCCTTAAAGGTCTGTACCTTTCCAGCAGCATCTCGTTTTCTCTTGTAGATCCATTTACACCCTATGGGTCTAACCCCTTCAGATTGATCTACAAGATCCCATACTGAATTAAAATGCATGGACTCGATTTCCAAGTCCATGGCTTTAATCCACTCGTTCTTGTCAACATCATCCATTGCCTGTTTAAAGGTTAATGGATCCTCGATTCCGTCATGAGGTATGACGACTGGAGTTTCAGTTAAACCCAAATAGCGATCAGGTCGTCTAACAGCCCTCCCACTACGTCGAGGTTCTCTTATTTCTTGAGAAGGACGTGATTGACTCGAGGTGCCAGCATCATCAACAACTCTTGTTGATGTTTCGGTAGCTTTGTTCGATAGTTCACTTAATACGACTTTACTTCGTGGCTTGTGTTCTCTGAGGTGGTCTTCTTCTAGGAATGTAGCATTTGTCGATACAAGTACTTTATTTTCCTCAGGAACGAAGAAGTATCCACCTCTCGTTTCTTTGGGATAGCCTACAAATAGGCAAAATCTAGAACGAGGCTCCAATTTCTTTGGGTTTGCATCTAGCACGTATGCAGGGCATCCCCAAATTTTGAAATGTCGTAAACTAGCTTTACGACCTTTCCAGAGCTCAAACGGTGTTTCAGAAACACTCTGTGATGGAACTACGTTCAAGATATAAACCGCAGTTTCTACTGCATATCCCCAAAACGAGTTAGGCAACTGAGCATAACTCATCATCGAACGAACCATGTCCAACAAGGTTCTGTTTCTCCTTTCTGATACACCGTTTTGCTGAGGCGTACCAGGGGCTGAGAGTTGGGACGTAATTCCATGCTCTATCAAATAGTCTTGAAAACTTGAGTCCATATACTCTCCACCTCGATCGGATCGAAGTGTTTTTATCGTCTTACCTAATAGGTTTTCAACCTCAGCCTTGTACTCTTTAAACTTTTCAAGAGCCTCGGACTTATGATGCATTAGGTAGAGATAGCCATACCTCGAATAATCATCAATGAAACTGATGAAATATTCGTACCCTCCTCGAGCTCTAATGTTCATTGGTCCACAGAGGTCCGAATGAATGAGCTCTAGGGGCTCTTTGGCACGATAACCTTTTCCGGTAAAAGGTCGTTTTGTCATCTTGCCCTCAAGGCATGACTCACAAGGAGGCAACGAGTCGTCTTCTAACTTGTTTAGAAGTCTACTCTTGACCAATCTCCCAATCCTATTGAGGTTGATATGGCCTAACCTCAAGTGCCAGAGATAGGTATCTTGAGAAACTCTTCGCTTTTTAGGTTGAGTCTCAGCGGTTTTAAACATCTCATGATTTAAAATAGCTTTAGACTCAATTGGTCTCAAAACATACAATTTATTCTTCAAGTTTGCAGAGCAAACATCAATACCTCTTTTAGTTATGAACGCTTCATTAACAGAAAAAGAAATTGAGTAACCTTGTTCTAATAAACAAGATAAAGAAATCAAATTTCTTTTAATTTTCGGAACTATGTATATATTATCTAATATCATGTAACGTTCCTTGGTGAAGAATAATTTTACATCTCCCACTGCAATAGCCGAGATGACTTCTCCTGTTCCAACTTTAAGAGTCATCTCTCCAGCTATTAGCTGTTGCCAGGAACTCATTCCTTGAAATGAAGAACATACGTGATTAGTGGCACCTGAATCGAGTATCCAGGCAGAATCGTCGTTTTCCACTAAACACGTTTCCAAGACTAATAAATCGCATTTAGAGTCGTGGATCATGTTTTCTTGGCTATGCAGTTAGTTTGAGGACATTCCTCAGTTGAGACCAAACCTAAATTCTTTGCCATGTGTTTAGCGTTTAAGCAAGTATTCTTAGTCGTATGTACTAAACCGTTTAATTTGGCATTTGACAAAGCACATACGTTTTTCGACATATTGCTGAAACAAACAAATTAATCTCTATTAGAAACATGCACTAAACCCATTAATCACATTTATCCAATCAGATTTAGCAAAAGCAATCATCGACCCATATATACAATTGATTTATTTTGCAACGATACTTCAGGGGTTTAGAATAACCGCTACCGTAGGGCAGTCAGCTACTCCTCCTCTGAATCGAGACAATCTCGGCCAAATACTATTCCCAGAATAAATCTTACTCCAATAGTTATTAGCTAACGTTAATTTGGTTAAGACCATCTTGTAAGTGTTACCCATCATTTTCAGATCGCAGAGGACGGCCCCAACAATGCCACCGTAGGGAAGAGCTAATGTTGGGAATGGCCCTAGGAAACCCTATCCATTTCTGGAGTTTGCGTTGTTCCAAATCCCATGCGCAAGCCCTCCGTAGGGTGATCGCTCCCAGGGCGACTCGCAGGCAGCGCATAGGGATCTCACGGTGCAACCTAATGATGGAGACCGCAGGATACGTTTGACACGTTTCCTTCTCCCACTTACTATGAACACTTTCCCCATTCACCTTGATATTAACCCATGCAAACACCATCCGTAGGGGGACGCTCCCAGGGCGCCTCGAGGCCAAGCATGGATCTCACGGTGTGAACTCAGGGGGACGTGAGAGTAGAAACTTAATATGAATATTTCGTTTCTATACTTTTCCTCCCACTAAAGTGTTGCAAAGTTTTAGGGTCTTATTACTTAGGTAAATTACGGCTAAATGAATCTATCTAAGTCTATGCCTTATTAAAAAAGGTCTTTACACTAAATGTCTAGGTGATTAAACACTTTTAATAACCTAGTGACATTGCATGCTAGTAAGACTATGGTTAACTCAACTCAGTTTCCGAACCATTTGCCGGGAGAGTTCCCTTATAACCAAGGTCTTATCTCCTACTTACTCGAATCTCAAAACTATTTTAAAAAACTAAGTAAGACATATTTCTAATCCTATTAGAAAAAGGCGATCTTAGAAAATGAAAACATGTTGTCCAAATACCGTAAGGTGAGAGCAGAATTTTTACCAACCTTTTGGAGACCGATTCAACAACTCCCTTTGATTCCTTTGATCACGAACGGTGTGTGGACCACCTCTAGTGTCTTCCCTACTATTCTCCGGGCCAAGAACGACTTGTGGGAGTCTATAGAGATAGGGAATGGGAAGGGAATGCTTGAAGGTTCAAGCACTAGAGAGATATATGGAGATGAGTGAGTTTGAGACCAAAATCCAGCAGCATAACAATATGGAAAATGGCTCTCCTCCCTTTGAATCTGGTTCATACTCCTTATATAGACATCTTCCATGCAAAGAGAAGCCTCATGACACTAGACACATGGTGAAATTGCAACTCAAAGTGGATTCTAGGTGTTTAATTCACAACACATGCAACTAGTGCATGGTTGTGGTTGTTTTCCACTATGCATCAACATGCAAGAGTGGGAATGCCACTAAATCCACTTAAAATTGAATCTAAATTCTCAATTTTCAGCTTGCAATTCATTCCTATTTCAATTCAAAATTGAAATTGATTTCTAGGCAATTAATTTGTACAATTCCAAGTAATTTTTACATGATTAATCCAATTAATCTTTATCACCTAGTGCCATGAATTATATATGATTCCTAATACATATATATGGTATTCAAAACACTTTTAAATACTCCATCTCTCATTTTCTAATTTAATTCATAATTAAATTATTGTGTCAAACACAATTTACGATAATACCCGTTTTCCCGATTTTGAACGATTCAAAGCTTCCTATCTTTTTGTTCTAGGCTTTGTTCCGATATGAGCTAGTAGGGGGACCTAATGGACCTATAGATCATGGGCTCCAACGATTCGAGGCTAACCGACTAATCTCATTATCCAAGCTAGCCAACATTCGTTAACTACCGGGACACTCCACTATAGCCCGATAGTTGCCCTCCCCTCACTATAGACATATTTTTTTGTCCACTTGATTTAACCATGATTAGTAAGTCGATCCTTCACAGGTTGTTCGTAGCTATAGCTAGGTCAAAAGCCCGTTTTACCCCTATAGTACTTCTAGTTCCTTAAGTCCCACTGATCCTCTAATGAACAATTGGTTTATGGTCCAACCAATAAACCGAGTCCCTCTCGGGCCAATGAGAGGGCGGGATCCCTTTGTTCAAGCCCCGGAGTCAGCACTTAAGGGAACAACCTCTCTACTATCCCTAATTCGGGTAGGAGTGAATTCCTTCTTGCACGACTATGTCCCCAGCTATCTACCCGTTCTTATCCCTGAAATGGGAGGCTTATTGAGTCGGCGATACTGAGCCACTCTCACCTATGCAGATCTAAGGATAAGTCCGAATAAACAGGAGTTCATAGTTAGCTCAGGATTAAGATCGAGTTACCTAGGTCATCACATGAAATAGTCAGTCTCGTCAGTAAACGGTGTTATAAAGCGAGAGCGACTTATTTCTTGGTCCTGGTCTTATGCAAACTCATTGCATAGGACGCCCCCACTCGCATGTCTCTACATGGACGATTTAGGATCACATCGTCTATACCATCTATAAAGTGGGCCGCGTCTCATAGTGTCTCCAGAATAAGGTACCCAACCCTATCCCTATACTATAGACCGTTTTGGCTATTACTCAAGCTTGATCCACTTTTATGTCTCTACATAAAGCTCAAGTGTTCATCCTATAGCCATGGATCTTAGTTTATTGGATTTGGGTTATTATATGTGCAATTTACTTTATTCAGTAATAACTTTATGAATTAGTCTCGATAACGCCTTTATCGAATAAGTATATAATTCGTTTAACATTCACTATCTACGAGTTTTAGGACACCAATCCCAACATTTAGTCGAGAGAGTCTTTGTAAATGGATCAGCGATGTTGTGTTCTGAAGCGATCTTCGTGACTATCACATCGCCATGCTGCACTATCTCTCAAATTAGGTGATACTTCCTCTCGATGTGTTTGCCTCATTTATGACTGCGAGGCTCTTTAGAATTGGCTACTGCCCCATTGTTATCACAATATAAAGTGATGGGCAAGTTCATGTTTGGAACAACTTCTAAGTCTGTCAAGAACTTCCGTAGCCATACTGCTTCTTTGGTTGCTTCACATGCAGCAACATACCCTGCTTCCATGGTGGAGTCAGCGATGCATCCTTGTTTAATGCTTCGCCATACTACTGCTCCTCCATTCAGAGTAAACACTGACCCTGGCGTAGATTTTCGTGAATCTATGTCAGTTTGAAAGTCAGAGTCGGTGTAACCAGTAAGGATCAGATCCTTTGAACCATACACCAACATATAATTCCTCGTTCTTCGGAGGTACTTGAGGATGTTTTTAACGGCAGTCCAGTGGTCATACCTTGGATTAGATTGGTACCGACAAACTATTCCCACTGCAAAACAAATGTTTGGCCTAGTGCAGAGCATAGCGTACATTAGGCTGCCAACAACTGAGGCGTAGGGAATATGTCTCATATCCTCAATTTCTTGAGGTGTCTTAGGACATTGTTCTTTAGACAATGAACTCCGTGCCTGAAAGGTACCCAACCTTATCCATATACTATAGATCGTTTAGACTATTTACTTGAACTTGATCTATACTTATGTCACACATAAACTTCAAGTATACATAATATAGCCATGGGTTCTTAGTTTATTGGATTTGTGGTTATATTTAGGCAAAACAAATATATAGAAATAATACTTCATTGAAGCAAGTCAAATGTTACATTTACTATCTACAAGTTTTAGGGCATAAAACCCAACCGAAGAGACTTAGAATTCCAGGTTGGAGATCAAGTTTTCTTGAAGTTATCTCCATGGAGAGGTGTTCTTCGCTTTGGGAGGAAAGGTAAGCTGAGTCCTAGATATATTGGTCCCTACCAGATAATAGAACGAGTTGGACCAGCAGCCTATAGACTTGAGTTGCCAGCAGAACTTGCTCGAATACATGTTGTTTTTCATGTGTCCATGTTGAGGAAATATATTCCAGATCTGTCACATGTGTTGCAACACAACCGGTTGAGCTGAAAGAAGACTTGAGTTATAAAGAGGAAGCGGTTCAGATCCTCGACAGAAAGGAGCAAGTTTTGAGGAACAAAACAATCCCACTCGTGAATTTTCTTTGGAGATGTTGGGTTTCCAGAGTGAGTAAAAATAAGGTAACAATAGACTCTAGAACACTGTGCAAGCATACATAATCCGCAGCAAGTAATAAGTATTTATCGAATCCATGGTCTGAATTAGCTCTCACTTTATCTATTTTGTGTAACTCTTTAATGGTTTCGAAAGTAGTTAAAAAGATTGATTTTGATCTGAAGAAAAAGAAATGACAGATCAGAAAGTAAACAAATAAGCTGACAGATTAGGAACATGCGTTGGTCAGAATTTAGTAATTATTCTAAAAGTTGCTCTAGCAATATTATTGATTATGCAAACTCTTGCAGTCTTATTAGCAGATTCCTCCCGAAACTTTGGATTTTTTAGAATGTGTTTCAACTCCAATGACGCACTACCGATCAAGCACTAGGCAACTGGCTATCCCTAGCTCAGTCACTGGCGTTCACCAATACACAATGATCTAGTGTGATTAAATGCCACACACTCCCCAAATCATCCCTGAAACTAGGAAGTGATATTCATACCGGCTGGCCAAGCGGGCACAAAATATAAATAAGCACAACAAATAATCAAGATGCATCAAATCAACATATATTGCATAGAGATTAAGCACAACAATTACATGACTCCTAACCAACACCTAAAGTAATTTAGTTCATAACATTCATGATAACACATACTACAATCTGAGTATGTGCATCCATAATTACAAAATAATACAAGAAAAGATTAATTCCCTTGGTCAACTTCGTAATTGATGGTCTCCTTGTAGTCCCCAATCTTCCTCCTCTATTCGGCTTCCAATGATGGAAATGAGAAATGATCTCTTCCCCACGAGTGGAATGAATTTGACTTGAACGACTCTTCCCTTTTATAGAATGAAGACACGCTTGAATTAGGTTGACCTAGACAAGTGGATGGCTCTCCTTGCTTCTTAAATCCAAGAATAGCTTAACTAACTTCAGTTCATTAAAATGGCTAACGAGCTGTGACGTGGCAGTTTTGCTCACTGCTTTGCTGCAGCGCAGATATTGCTCCCTCAAGTCGCTCAGCAATATATTCTGCACAAAATAACTTCCAAAGCATCCATTCTTCCAAATGGGTTAAAACATGTAATATATATCTAAAAGCAACCCTATTTAACACAAATGACACACAAATCATTATAAAACTAAGGCCTAAATAACTCCCTTTTTGAGAGTTATCAGGAGACATCACGGAGTGGAGGAGGCAACCTGGGAGTCAGAAGACCAGATGAGGAGGAGTTACCCGACACTCTTCACCTAAGGACTTCTAAATTTCGAGGACGAAATTTCATAAGGGGGAGGTAAGTTGTAAGCCCGAGACTTCCCTTTGATTATTTTCTCTTGTCATCTATTGTGGAAGTTGGATTAAAGCTTTTGTTGTTCATTGTTGAAGAAAATGGCAAAACTTTGTGGTTTCCTTGTGGTTTCATTGTGGTTTCATTGTTGGATTAAAGTTGTTGGAACTTATTAATTTAAAAAAAACAAAACAAAACGACAACAACAAAGGAAATGAAAAGGAAGTTGAAGGAAATAAAAGGAAAGAAAAGAAAAGAAAAGGAAAAAGGGAAAAAAAAGAAGAAGGAAATGGAAAAAACAACACTTTCGGTTAGTGCTTTAAGTCAAGGATCCACCACCGCCTCAGCCCATTTTCAGCCATTTTGCTCATCCTTTTCCCATCCAATTTACAGAGAATTTTGAGGGAGAGAGTGAAGGAAGAATAAGAAGGAGCTTGCTAGGGTTTTAAGGTTGAAGAAGAGAGGAAAAAGCTCAAGCAAAAGCAACCATGGCAGAATCTGGGTTCAACCTGTCTATCTCTGGTTCTTAATTCGGTTTGAGCTACACAAGAAGAATTAAGAGGTGAGGCCTGACTTTCTTGAAAGTTAATCCATTTTCTAACAAATTTCATAAAGGAAGCTTGAGCTAAATCTGATGTTAAGTTAATGGTTTTTGAAAAGGAAAACAGAGCATAGAATTTTTGTGCAAATCAGGAGGATCTCTGGTTTTCTCTGGTTTTTCGAACATTCTGGGGTGTACAAGTTGAATTAGAAGCTCAATTAGTTATGGTTGGAAAGCTTATTCAATTTCCTATAACTTTCATGAAGAATTCGTGAGCCAAAAAATCACTAGAAGTAGGTTTAATTTCAGGAGAAAAGTAGTGGGTAGTAGAGAAGCAAGAATCTGGATTTGCTGAGTTCGGGGGATTTCTGGGCCAATCCATTGGGAATCGCGTTTTAATTCCTTTAGGTAGGTTGTAGAGGGTTCCAAAATGAAAAGTTTGATATATAGTACATTACTTTTGGTCAAGTATTGAGGACGTTATGAGTGTTGGAAGTTAGGGTAGTGAATCTGGAAAATCTGGAAAAAGGGTGTAAAGTGTGATTTTAATTCTAGAGTTTAGAATTCATGAGCATAGAAAGACAAGACTATTTATGGTTATGATGCTCGGTTTTGGTTGTTTGACAGGCCAAGAGGAAATAGACCGAGTCTACAGACCAGGGAACTAGCCAAGACTGTGAGTGACAAAACAAATTTCGAAAACTATTTCTAAACAGTTGTTCATGATTAGATGTTTTACATGATTTTCTATGAATGATACATGATTTCAATGAATGGTTTCAAGCATAAGTTTTGAGCTTAGATTTTCTAATGAGGTTTATATACAAGTACGTGATTATTGACTCTACGAAAAGTAGTTGAAACGATATCATTTAAAGTAAAGTATGTATTAGCAAGTACTGTTAAAATATTTTCAGTTTTTCACAAGCAAGCTGAGTAAGCTTGAGTTTTACGAAAGATAAAGATAAGCAGGCATGTTTTAATGTTTTCATGTGGTTTTCTAAGACTTTTATTGACTACATGACTGAGATATTGAGCCCGAGGCTATAAGGTACCGTGTGCACACAGGTTATATTCTGTTGTTGACGTTGAGTGTACTCCGTGACAACGATGCTGTCGTGAGTGCTGGGCGGGCCCCACTACGACAAAGACGATGGGAGTGATGGGTGGGCCCCACTACATCATAGAGCTAGTAAACGTTGGTTGTACTGGGCGTGTTCTACACAACGTTGATTTGTCATGTTAGTTCAGATGTTTTATATACTTGATATGCCTTGCTAGATTTTAATGACGTACTTGCGGATTATTTGAGAAAGCTTTTATCGTTACACGATTATGTTTAACGCTTCCATTCAACAGATTTATACGTTTAAAGGTTAATCACATGTTAAGATTTGCGGATTTACAGTTTTAAATTTAGTCACTCACTGGGCTTCGTAGCTCACTCATTCAAAATGTTTTCCCACTTTTCAGGTAGAGATCGAGCTCCTAGTGCCTGATAACTGCCAAAGTCTTTTTTCTGCTAAAAGCTTCCAGATCAAGCTCCAGTACGTGGGTGGAGTTGTACATTGTGTCTGTTTGTTTTGTAAATGTCTTTGTAAGAGCTGGATAATTTATGGTTGTGTAAGCACTAGATGTCGTGGTTGTGTAAACCCCAGTTGGATATGTTTTTGGTTGTGATATCTCTACCAGGTTATTTTCCAAACCGAGTTATGTTAGGGCTGCACTTCATGTATGTCTAAAGGTTTTCAAGGATTCCGCTGTGTTGTGTTACATGTAAAGTATTTTATATCTAAGATTAGTATGTTTATCAGGCTCAACTGTTCAACAGGGTTAACAGGTATCGTTAGAGGAGGACGATGTCCGTTTGCTTCACGCCATCTCCCGGACTAAGCTAGCAGGTAGTTCGGGAGGGGTTGTGACAACTTTAGTATGTTTTAATTTATTATGCATTGTGAATGTATGTTTAAATTAAAAAGTAATTGTATATTGGCAGGTGTTGGGTTTCCAGAGTGAGAAAAATAAGATATAAAAATGCTCTAGAACTCTGTGCAAGTATACACAGTCCGTAGCAAGTAATAAGTATTTATCGAATCCAAGGTCTGAATTAGCTTTCACTTTATCTATTTTTTTTAGTTTTTCAATGGTTTCAAGAATGGTTAAAATGATCGGTTTTTATAGAATGCTGAAGCAAAAGAAATGACAGAACAGAAAATAAACAAATAGGCAGACAGATCAGAAACAGGCGCTGGTCAGGATTTAGTAATTGTTTTAAAAGATGTTCTAGCAATATTATTAATCATGCAAAACTCTCGCAGTCTTATTAGCGGATTCCTCCCGGAACTCCGGATTTTTTAGAATATGTTTCAACTCCAATGAAGCTCTACCGATCAAGCACTAGGCAACTGGCTATCCCTAGCTCAGTCACTGGCGTTCACCAATACACAATGATCTAGTGTGATTAACCGCCACACACTCCCTAAATCATCCTTGAAACTAGAGAGAGGTATTCATACCGGCTAGCCAGGCGGGCATAAAATAGAAATGAACACAACAATTAATCAAGATGCATAAAATCAATATTTATTACTAGAAATTAAGCACGGCAATCACATGTTCCCTAACCAACGCCTAAGCTACTTAGTTCATAAGGTGCATAGAGACACACGTTACAATCTGAGTAGGCGTATCCATATTTACAAAATAATGCAAGAAAATATTAGTTCCCTTGATCAGCTTGCAAATGATGGTCTTCTTGATGGTCTCCAATCTCTCTCCTCTATTCGGCTCCCAAAATGGAAATGAGAAATAATCCTTCCAAAAGTGGAATGTTCCTCCCAAAGATGAAATTCCCTTCCCAAAAAGGAATGCCTTTGACTTGGGCGGCTATCTCCTTTTATAGAGTGATAGGAGGCTTGAATTAGGTTGACCTAGACACGTGGATGGCTCTCCTTGCTCCTTTATCCCGAGAATAGCTTAACAGAATTCAGTTTGTTAAATTGGCTAACGAGCTGTGACGTGGCAGTTTTGCTCCCAGCTTTGCTGCAGCACAGAATTTGCTCCCTCAAGTCGCCCAGCAACATATTCTGCACAAAATAATTTCCAAAGCTTTCATTCTTCCAAATGGGTTAAAACATATAATATTCATATAAAAACAACCCTATTAAGCACAAAAGACACACAAATCACTATAGAAATGAGGTCTAAATAACTCCCTTTTGGAGAGTTATCAGCAGGACCGCAGGAGGGTGTCGAATTCTCCAACGTCCGTGCCAAATAAATTTATAACTTCACCTCTATGCTACTTTGCAGTAGGTAGTGGTTGTGTTGTGCACAGGGAAAGGGAGATCTTTAATTATTTTTGGGATTTCGCTAAACAGGGGGGTTTTTGGTAGAAAAAAATGGTTTTGTGGTCTGTCACTGACCAAAATAATTTAAAATGCAAGAACAGAAAGGAAAATTATCGGAATGAATTAAATAGCATGAAAATAACAGAAACGAAGTGAAAATTGACAGAAATCAGATAAAAGACAAGAAGTCGGATTGGTGACTCTATAGATAACTTTGATCAATTTAGTTTCATAGTTTGCTCTCATAATAATCTATGGATTGAATTAGATTGCCCAGAGTGCTTCTTGACTTTTCGAATAGACCACACCTACTCAGTCTGTGTTTAATTAATCAAATTACACGATAACCCCACAAAATAACTTAATTAATTAATTATTGTAAATTGCACCCGCTGCCTCTCATACTTAGACCGATAAGTTCTCAACCTAAATCTAATCAACCAAATTAACAATCCGTTAAATCCTCTAAATTGCTAACTGATTAATTGCATGATTGTACAAGGCCAGGAATTAGTTAATTAAATTAGGATTTAGATTTCTCTAATCAAATTAATCTAACTTCTCTTAGAATCTTAGGCCTATCGGAAGTCTACGCTAGACTACCGTCAAACTAGCGATGGATCCGTCTCAACCTAGTGGCTATCTAAAAATAACTGATATGACCACGCTCATATTCGACTTAAGGGACGTCAAGACTCAAATAAATATACAAACGTGATGGTTTAAACGAGAAACTAAGATGCAAATCATTCAAAACCATAAAACAGAAAGCAACAATCAGCAAACTCAACTAAATAAATCAAAACATCTATAGATTAAACCAATCCAACAATCCTAAGGGATTTAGCCCCTCATGCTACAAGCAAATCTAATAAAGAAACAATAATACGTAGGAAAATAATAAAAACCTGGATAGAAATAGAGGTCTGAACTCAAAAGAACGAAAAAATACAAAGAACAATTGTCCAAAGCAGCTGAAAATATGACCTAGCGGCTAAAAAAGACGAAGGGATCGTATTTATAATTAACGTCGGCGTTGAGACGCCAACACTGGCCCTTCCGTAAGTGGGCTGAGACTCGCGTTGGCGTCTCGATGCCGCCATCATGGCGTCAAGATGCCTGCTCTCGGGTTGCTCCAAAAATTGCAATTTCTTGCTTGATCCCTTTGGCTCCGAAAATGATGTCCAAGCGTTTCGGCTGATGCCTTTAGCCTCATGTCATCTCGGGGACTCCAAAATAGCTCGAAAAATACCGTAAAAACTCTAAGTTAGCGCCGAAATGAAATATAGGCCTATTTGCCCTATTGTGCTGGAATCTCTGTAAAATAGACATTTAAACCATCAAATGCACACTAACAAGATCAAATTATAAGCATTCAGATAACACGTTTTGGGCGCTATCAATTACCCCCAACTTGAATCTTGCTAGTCCTTGAGCAAGGCTAACAGACAAGAATATTGATGCAAATAGATGAATTTTTCATGACTTAATCCTCAAAGCTAAAGAATCAATAAGAATGCAATCAAGAGACATGCATGCGAGACCCAACTGAGAGACAAATCAAAATTTTTCAGAGAACAACTTGCACTAGAGACTTCTAAGTCACTTAGAATGGACTCTACTAACCTGGGATTGGCTTACCAGGCTCTCATTCTATCTTCCCCCTACACTGGCATTAAGGACTCACTAAAGAGAGAAAAATGGGACAAATTAGATTGCTACTTTCTACCTAGGGGCCTTAAATTTAGGAGCTCCTCACTTTTGCATTCTTTTAAGGCAAAGCACTAGCTTTCACACTACAATGCAGGGACCCATAACCCGAGTTTAACCCTTGGTTGGCCTAACTAATCACACTGTAGGTAGCTCTTTTTACCCCTTATCACTCATGATTATTGCAACCATGCTTTTTCTAATGAAAGTAAAATAAGAAAGATGAGCTTTTAAAAAAAAAATCAGCTCAATCTCACTCACTCATTTTCTTTTGACAGACAAATTTTCTTTTTCTCTTTTTCCGAGGCAAGGTTCACATGCTAATTTGCGAAAAGTTTCTATTCTTTAAACTCATCCTTACACCTATCGGGGTGACAACAAAAATCTAAGCCTAATAAACCTCTCTTAAGCATTTGACTCCTATTATAAAGCAAGAAAGAAACTCAACCAATGCAAGATATTTCACAGAAAAGTTTTAAAAATGCTCCCTTTTGGGGCACTCACGATTACAACTCATTGAAAGCAAACCTATCAATACAGAAGCTAATCCTAGGAAATCATTGTCATGATAAAAACATCTAAAAGCATCAAATATTCAAGTCAAGCAATGAAAGCATACAATTGGTCCGACGCTCAGGTGCTCAGGGCCCAACAGACAGAAAGCAAAGCGTACCCCACCCCCAACCTAATTCTTACATTGCCCTCAATGTAATAATAGACATGAACAACAGAGGTAATAAATGGAAATAGGGAGAGAAAATACTCCCCTGAACTGAAGCTCAAGGTTGAAAGGTGTACGAATCTTTCTTTTTAAAGCCGCTTACCTAAGAATTCAAATAACAAACTGAGTAAGAAAAACAAAGCAAATGCAAAACTAAAGAAAGAAAGGAAAAACAAAAAGTAGTAAAACTTATTCGGTGCAAATGTTTAAGGTTGTTTGCTCGACCAGATTCTCCTTTATTTTCTCCATTCAGGGTGGTCTCTCTCCTTGAGATCATACAACATTGTTCTTAGAAACTTGCCTTTTCAAAAGGCGGGGAACCTGTAAAGAAAAACCAGAAGAAGCAGGGGGCTGACAAAAAACACTATCGACCCTGATTTTAGAAGATGAACAAACTTTCACACCAGCGAATTTCTCAGTAATCGAAACATGGTGTTCGTCTACTACATCATACACATCACCATTAATTATTGGGGTCCTAACAACAGAAGAATGGGTCTCATTATGAGAAATCATGATAGACTTGGTATTACTAGATTGGTCAAACACTGGATCAGAGTCTAACATGTAATATTCTAAAGATAAGACCTGAGGACTATCAGTATCATCAAGAACTTTAAATTTGAAAGTTCTATCCTAAAATCCTACAGAAACCACTCCCTCATCCACGTCTATCACTACTTTGGTAGTCTTCATAAAAGGACGACCTAAGAGTAATGATGCAGATGAAGTAGAAGATGCATGAGTAGGCATGTCTAAAACATAGAAGTCAGCATGAAATACTAAGTCCTCAACCTTAACAAGAACATTCTCCACTATGCATAAAGGTTTAATGCAAGATCTGTCAGCTAACTGAATTTAAAATCCTGACTTCTTAATGTTTGTAAAACCTAACTCCCTATACAAAGAAACATGCATAAAATTAATTGAGGCACCTAGATCTAACATGGCATGTTTTATTTTAGTGGAACCGATCATACACAGAAGTAAAAACATGCCAGGATCTATGCATTTTTCAGGAAGATCATCAGAAAGCAACATACTTACATTTTCACTTACCTCTCCTTACCTGAGGACTCAACTTTACCTTGATACCAAGTTTTTAGAAACTCGGTATAAGATGGAATTTGTGCTACCGCCTCGAGAAGGGGGATGTTCACTTGCAACTTTCTAAACATTTCTAATTCATCATGTGTGTATCAAAAGAGACAGGATTAGCGTTAAGTTCTAAGGAAGTAGAAAAAGTACTTACCTCATCATCTTTGTTAACAGAAAAATTTTTAGTCAAAGAAAAATTTTGGTCAGAAGAAGGGAAAAGAAAGATCCTGGTGGAAAAATAGGTTGGGCTACTTCACTCCAGAAGGCACCACCGTTCGCCTTAGGATTGACCTCCGGTTGTGCAGGGATTTTTCCTGAGCATTTGTTTTCTAACCTGCTGATTTGCGTGGCCATCTAGGTCATTTGATTCCCCAAGTTCTGAATCGCGTTCCTTGTTTCCTTCTAGAACCTCAAAGAAGTGTTAGCGAGCTTCTTAACAACCTCATCTAAAGACTTACCTGAAGAGGAACCCGTGGCTTGATTCTACTTGAACACTTGGAACTTTTGATTCCCATAGTTGAAATTTGGATGGTCACACCACCCCGGATTGTAGGTGTTCCCGTATGGATTGTAGGGTTTATGGTTCGCATTGTTCCCAGCATAGCCTCCAATAGCATTGACTTCACTACTCTCTTAAAGCTGGGGACATTCTTCAGTAGTGTGGGAGGTCATCGAACACAACCCACAAGCCTTTTGATAAGGTAAAAAATATGCATGTTTAGATCGATTTTACTATTCTCGACCTCAAAATATGTCAAAGTTGATGAATTAGGGAGTTGAGAGTCACATTTGTCAAAATATGCTTATTTGTGCTTAAAAAGACTCAATTTGGTGTTGTGCAGAAAAACAGAAGGAATTTGGAAAAACCCAGAAATGCGACTGCATTTCTAGGAAGGAAAAAATGAAATGCGACCGCATTTCTGGGCAGACAGAGGTCGTTCCGAGTCCGTCGAGGTCGTTTTGAATGAGAGTTTTGCACACCTAACCGGCCGTTTTGACCCCGAAATTGACTGGGCTACCTACCAGCACCTATTTCGTGGCTCCTCAACCACTCCCCACACTATATAAGCTCGAGATTCGAAGAGAAATTTAAGTAGAACTCACTGGGAAGAAGAGGGTGGTTACAGAACCCTAGTTGACGCCCATGAGTAATGATGCCCAAGGTCCTTCTTAGATGACTAAATTCTAACCTTAGTTAGACATCAAACCTAAGTGTTTGTAGGGATTTTCACCCTATTCCCATTTGTAAAGGAGAGTAGAGTGTCGAGCGAACACTAGAAGGATTGGATAAAAGAAAAAACCCTAGTTTTAGCTACTGCACCTTATTCCCAGCACTTGTTACTTTTCATTTACTTGTATTCTAATTACTTTATTTCAATGGAAAGTTGTTCATTTGCACTTTATTCCATCATGCGTAGCTAAATCCCGTTGAGGGATTCAATATAGTGAATTCCCTTATGGTTCAATAGCTTGAAAGTGTTTATCTGCTTAAGTTTTGTTCAATGCATGTCATTCTTTATTGATTATCATTCTGAATCTTGCTGAGTTTAAATTAATCACTTAGACTTTGCATGTCATGTGAGTTTGATCTCGAAAGGGACGAACGATATCGGTTCTCATAAAGGTGATATAGGAGAAAAGGCTCGAAAGAGTGTATTCAGTGTTATAGGGTGAGGTTGCCTAAGGCACCCTATAACAACTATAGGGTTATAGATTGCATGCTTGCTTTATCTATGTCGGAGTCGAGTCACAGAAATGTGCATAACGGTACTCACTTAGCCTTCTAACGGTTCTTGGGAGCAAGACCAAATAGAAGTTAAATCTAACCTAATGCATTGAATAGACTTAGGTTGAATAAGCTATGATTAGAGTTATTTGCCTTTGGGATGAATCTACATTGAACATGTCGTTTTATTTATCATTGCTATTTCTTTTCTTATTTGTTTTGTCTACTTTTGCAAAAATCATCATCAATTATTTCTTTGGTTACTTATTCTAAGCAATCTTTGAACAATTTCTTCTTCAAATCTGTGTTTCCAATTGAGTCCTCGTGGGATTGATACCCTTGGAATACTTCCAAGGTTCTTTTATTACTACGTGCTGAAGGTGTTCATATAACACATGCGGAAGCAATTGAAGATCGAAAGCACTTAAGACATTCAATTTTGCTCCTAAAGCATGCATGTTCTATAAAAGACAGAATATAGAGTTGAGAGAACACCAACCTTTGTAGCTCACTTATGTGGAACTCCTTGTGGTGTTTGCCTCTCCTATGCTCCTTGGACAACCTCTAGAGTCTTCCCTACTATTCTCTTGGGCCTAGAAAGACTTGTGGGAGTCTATAGAAGTAAGAAATAGGAAGGGAATGCTTGAAGGTACAAGCTTTAGGAAGAAATGAGATGAGAGAATGCTTGAGGGAGAAATTTTGCAGCATAACACTAAGATGAAAGCTTGATTCTTCTTGAATCTGATTCAAGCACCTTTTATAGACCTCTCCCATGCAAAGACAAGCTTCATGACACTAGCCACATGGTCAAAATGCATCTCAAAGTGGATTCTAGGTGTTTAATTCACAACACATGCATCTAGTGCATGGTTGTGTTGTTTTCCACTATGCATCATCATGCAAGAGTGGAAATGCCACTAAATCCATTATGAATTGAATCCTAATTGTGAATTTTCAGCTTTCAATTCATTTCAATTTCAATTCAAAATTGAAATTGATTTCTAGGCAATTAATTGGGACATTTCCAAGTAATTTTGATATGATTAATCCAATTAATCTTTATCACCTAATGCCATGAATTATATATGATTCCTAATACATATATAGTATTTAAAACACTTTTAAATACCTTATCTCTCAATTCCTAATTTAATTCATAATTAAATCATTGTGTCGAACACATTTTACGATAAAACCCTATTTCCCGTTTTTGAACGATTCAAAGATTCCTATCAAAATATTCTAGGCTTTAATCTGATATGAGCTAGTAGGGGGACCTAATAGACCTATAGATCATGGGCTCCAACGATTCGAGGCTAACCGACTAATCTCATTATCAAAGTTATCCAACATTCGTTAACTACCGGGACACTCCACTATAACCCGATAGTTGCACTTGTTGGGATTGGTATCCTAAAACTCGTAGATAGTGAATGTTAAACGAATTATATACTTATTCGATAAAGGCGTTATCGAGACTAATTCAGTAAAGTTATTACTGAATAAAGTAAATTGCACATATAATTACCCAAATCCAATAAACTAAGATCCATGGCTATAGGATGAACACTTGAGCTTTATGTAGAGACATAAAAGTGAATCAAGCTCGAGTAATAGCCAAAACAATCTATAGTATAGGGATAGGGCTGGATACCTTATTCTGGGGACACTATGAGACGCGGCCCGCTTTGTAGATGGTATAGACGATGTGATCCTAAATCGTCCATGTAGAGACATGCGAGTGGGGGCGTCCTATGCAATGAGTTTGCATAAGACCAGGACCGAGAAATAAGTCGCTCTCGCTTTATAACACCGTTTACTGATGAGACTGACTATTTCATATGATGACCTAGGTAACTCGATCTTAATCCTGAGCTATCTATGAACTCCTGTTTATTCGGGCTTATCCTTAGATCTGCATAGGTGAGAGTGGCTCAGTATCGCCGACTCAATAAGCCTCCCATTTCAGGGATAGGAACGGGTAGATAGCTGGGGACATAGTCGTGCAAGAAGGAATTCACTCCTACCCGAATTAGGGATAGTAGAGAGGTTGTTCCCTTAAGTGCTGACTCCGGGGCTTGAACAAAGGGATCCCGCCCTCTCATTGGCCCGAGAGGGACTCGGTTTATTGGTTGGACCATAAACCAATTGTTCATTAGAGGATCAGTGGGACTTGAGGAACTAGAAGTACTATAGGGGTGAAACGGCTTTTTGACCTAACTATAGATACGAACAACCTGTGAAGGATCGACTTACTAATCATGGTTAAATCAAGTGGACGGAAATATATCTATAGTGAGGGGAGTGCAACTATCGGACTATAGTGGAGTGTCCCGGTAGTTAACGAATGTTGGCTAGCTTGGACAATGAGATTAGTCGGTTAGCCTCGAATCGTTGGAGCCCATGATCTATAGGTCCATTAGGTCCCCCTACTAGCTCATATCGGAACAAAGCCTAGAACAAAAAGATAGGAAGCTTTGAATCGTTCAAAATCGGGAAAACGGGTATTATCGTAAATTGTGTTTGACACAATAATTTAATTATGAATTAAATTAGAAAATGAGAGATGGAGTATTTAAAAGTGTTTTGAATACCATATATATGTATTAGGAATCATATATAATTCATGGCACTAGGTGATAAAGATTAATTGGATTAATCATGTAAAAATTACTTGGAATTGTACAAATTAATTGCCTAGAAATCAATTTCAATTTTGAATTGAAATAGGAATGAATTGCAAGCTAAAAATTGAGAATTTAGATTCAATTTTAAGTGGATTTAGTGGCATTCCCACTCTTGCATGTTGATGCATAGTGGAAAACAACACAACCATGCACTAGTTGCATGTGTTGTGAATTAAACACCTAGAATCCACTTTGAGTTGCAATTTCACCATGTGTCTAGTGTCATGAGGCTTCTCTTTGCATGGAAGATGTCTATATAAGGAGTATGAATCAGATTCAAATGAAGGAGAGCCATTTTCCATATTGTTATGCTGCTGGATTTTGGTCTCAAACTCACTCATCTCCATATATCTCTCTAGTGCTTAAACCTTCAAGCATTCCCTTCCCATTCCCTATCTCTATAGACTCCCAGAAGTCGTTCTTGGCCCGGAGAATAGTAGGGAAGACACTAGAGGTGGTCCACACACCGTTCGTGATCAAAGGAATCAAAGGGAGTTTTTAAATCGGTCTCCAAAAGGTTGGTAAAAATTATGCTCTCTCCTTACGGTATTTGGACAGCATGTTTTCATTTTCTAAAATTGATGTAGTTAAGTGCCTCCGATCCTAAAATTGCTTCCGCATGTGTTATATGAACACCTTCAATTGGTATCAGAGCATGATTAAGGCACCTAACATGCATTAATTTTAGCTTGGTGGGTAGCTTTTCATATGATGAAACTGTGTAAAAACTAAAGAAAATTGGTTTTGGGATTTATTTTAATTTTCAGTCAATTTGTTGGAATTAATTGTAATTGCCTACATGTTTATGGGCTTTAATGTGTTCATATGGAGTCTGTAAAATTTGAGAGTCAATAGAGTCCATTTAGGCCGTCAATTTGAAGAAATTCGGAGACTGCTCGCTGCTGGCCGAAAATTCCAGCATGCTGTTTTTTAGTTCCAGCTCAAGTACGTTCTTCTCGAAACGGTAAAATGGTCCGGTTCAAGCAATCCAAAGGTGGTTCGGGTCGGTTCGAATGGTTCGGAAGCGGTCCAAGCCCTATTTGAAATTATTATTGTAATAATTTTAGTTTTTATTTTTGCTTGATTAAAAATCCCAAAACCAATTCACTTTAGTAAATTTAATTAATTATGCATTATTGAATGTATGTTTTAATTAAATAGTATTTTATGTGCATAATGTATGTCATTTATATTTAAAACCCCACCATAGGAAAGCATGTTTATGCATTTGTTTAATTTGAATAAGTGTTATTTATTAATTCAAATGCATGAGGGAAATTTCATGTTTTATTAATATAAGAGTTGTATTAATTTAGGGAGACTCATGCTTGAATGGTTAATTAAAATTGATTAATTCTTATAATAGTTATAATTATTAAATGATAAAATTAACCAAGCATGAACATGAAATTTCATTAGTTTGATTATAATTGTTATACTCAAATTAGGCTTGTTATGGATTTGTTTTATAATTGTTATAAAAGAGATAGAAATCTAAAATCTATAACAAGATAAAGAGCATGCTCACTTAGGTTAATGAACCTTCAACAATTCGATCAACTTGCATAGTTTAGGTCGATATCTTGTAAAACAACGGTTACGAGAGAACTCACCCGACAAAATGCTGTCTAAGGCTGGAGGTATTTAAGTTGACGGTTTACGGAACACCTCCTACCTGGGCATTGAGTCGGTTCTTGAGTTAAGTTAACTCGAGTTTTATGAGCATGCGTGAGCGGTGTGAGGTTTTAAAGTGTTATCACCTAGACATCGTAGTATAAAGAGTTATACAAACCTAGACATAGGTTGTTTCTAAAGGGTGCTTTTCTTATAACTTGAATGATTGATTGTTATATGCTTTAAAACACCATTAGAAAGCATGTTATAGGGTTTATTCATTAAAAGTTATAAGAGTTATAAAAGTTGATGAATAGAATCCGTAAAATCTATAACAAAGAGTTGCATGCTAACATAGGATCTTAGGATCTTATCATTCTTTAAATGGTTTAAAATGAAATAGACCTAAGATCGCCTTTTTCTAATAGGATTTGAAATATGTCTTAGTTTTTTAAAATAGTTTTGAAATTCGAGTAAGTAGGACATAAGACCTTGGTTATAAGGGAACTCTCCCGGCAAATGGTTCGGAACCTGAGTTGAATTAACCATAGTCTTACTAGCATGCAATGTCACTAGGTTATTAAAAGTGTTTAATCACCTAGACATTTAGTGTAAAGACCTTTTTTAATAAGGCATAGACTTAGATAGATTCATTTAGCCGGAATTTACCTAAGTAATAAGACCCTAAAACTTTACAACACTTTAGTGGGAGGAAAAGTATAGAAACGAAATATTCATATTAAGTTTCTACTCTCACGTCCCCCTGAGTTCACACCGTGAGATCCATGCTTGGCCTCGAGGCGCCCTGGGAGCGTCCCCCTACGGATGGTGTTTGCATGGGTTAATATCAAGGTGAATGGGGAAAGTGTTCATAGTAAGTGGGAGAAGGAAACGTGTCAAACGTATCCTGCGGTCTCCATCATTAGGTTGCACCGTGAGATTCCTATGCGCTTCCTGCGAGTCGCCCTGGGAGCGATCATCCTACGGAGGGCTTGCGCATGGCATTCGGAACAACGCAAACTCTAGAAATGGATAGGGTTTCCTAGGGCCATTCCCAACATTAGCTCTTCCCTACGGTGGCATTGTTGGGGCCGTCCTCTGCGATCTGAAAATGATGGGTAACACTTACAAGATGGTCTTGACCAAATTAACTTTAGCTAATAACTATTGGAGTAAGAGTTATTCTGGGAATAGTATTTGGCCGAGATTGTCTCAATTCAGAGGAGGAGTAGCTAACTGCCCTACGGTAGCGGTTATTCTAAACCCCTGAAGTATCGTTGCAAAATAAATCAATTGTATATATGGGTCGATGATTGCTTTTGCTAAATCTGATTGGATAAATGTGATTAATGGGTTTAGTGCATGTTTCTAATAGAGATTAATTTGTTTGTTTCAGCAATATGTCGAAAAACGTATGTGCTTTGTCAAATGCCAAATTAAACGGTTTAGTACATACGACTAAGAATACTTCTTAAACGCTAAACACGTGGCAAAGAATTTAGGTTTGGTCTCAACTGAGGAATGTCCTCAAACTAACTGCATAGCCAAGAAAAACATGATCCACAACTCTAAATGCGAGTTATTAGTCTTGGAAACGTGTTTAGTGGAAAACGACGATTCTGCCTGGATACTCGATTCAGGTGCCACTAATCACGTATGTTCTTCATTTCAAGGAATGAGTTCCTGGCAACAGCTAATAGCTGGAGAGATGACTCTTAAAGTTGGAACAGGAGAAGTCATCTCGGCTATTGCAGTGGGAGATGTAAAATTATTCTTCACCAAGGAACGTTACATGATATTAGATAATGTATACATAGTTCCGAAAATTAAAAGAAATTTGATTTCTTTATCTTGTTTATTAGAACAAGGTTACTCAATTTCTTTTTCTGTTAATGAAGCGTTCATAACTAAAAGAGGTATTGATGTTTGCTCTGCAAACTTGAAGAATAAATTGTATGTTTTGAGACCAATTGAGTCTAAAGCTATTTTAAATCATGAGATGTTTAAAACCGCTGAGACTCAACCTAAAAAGCGAAGAGTTTCTCAAGATACCTATCTCTGGCACTTGAGGTTAGGCCATATCAACCTCAATAGGATTGGGAGATTGGTCAAGAGTGGACTTCTAAACAAGTTAGAAGACGACTCGTTGCCTCCTTGTGAGTCATGCCTTGAGGGCAAGATGACAAAACGACCTTTTACCGGAAAAGGTTATCTTGCCAAAGAGCCCCTAGAGCTCATTCATTCGGACCTCTGTGGACCAATGAACATTAGAGCTCGAGGAGGGTACGAATATTTCATCAGTTTCATTGATGATTATTCGAGGTATGACTATCTCTACCTAATGCATCATAAGTCCGAGGCTTTTGAAAAGTTCAAAGAGTACAAGGCTGAGGTTGAGAACCTATTAGGTAAGACGATAAAAACACTTCGATCCGATCGAGGTGGAGAGTATATGGACTCAAGTTTTCAAGACTATTTGATAGAGCATGGAATTACGTCCCAACTCTCAGCCCCTGGTACACCTCAGCAAAACGGTGTATCAGAAAGGAGAAACAGAACCTTGTTGGACATGGTTCGTTCGATGATGAGTTATGCTCAGTTGCCTAACTCGTTTTGGGGATATGCAGTAGAAACTGCGGTTTATATCTTGAACGTAGTTCCATCAAAGAGTGTTTATGAAACACCGTTTGAGCTCTGGAAAGGTCGTAAAGCTAGTTTACGACATTTCAGAATTTGGGGATGCCCTGCATACGTGCTAGATGCAAACCCAAAGAAATTGGAGCCTCGTTCTAGATTTTGCCTATTTGTAGGCTATCCCAAAGAAACGAGAGGTGGATACTTCTTCGTTCCTGAGGAAAATAAAGTACTTGTATCGACAAATGCTACATTCCTAGAAGAAGACCACCTCAGAGATCACAAGCCACGAAGTAAAGTCGTTTTAAGTGAACTATCAAACGAAGCTACAGAAACATCAACAAGAGTTGTTGATGATGCTGGCACCTCGAGTCAATCGCGTCCTTCTCAAGAAATAAGAGAACCTCGACGTAGTGGGAGGGTTGTTAGACAACCTGATCGCTATTTGGGTTTAACTGAAACTCCAGTCGTCATACCTGATGACGGAATCGAGGATCCATTAACCTTTAAACAGGCAATGGATGATGTTGACAAGAACGAGTGGATTAAAGCCATGGACTTGGAAATCGAGTCCATGCATTTTAATTCAGTATGGGATCTTGTAGATCAACCTGAAGGGGTTAGACCCGTAGGGTGTAAATGGATCTACAAGAGAAAACGAGACGTTGCTGGAAAGGTACAGACCTTTAAGGCACGACTTGTGGCAAAGGGTTTTACCCAGCGGGAGGGGATTGACTATGAAGAAACCTTCTCCCCTGTTGCCATGTTAAAGTCGATCCGGATACTTTTGTCCATTGCCACGTTTTACGATTATGAAATATGGCAAATGGATGTCAAGACTGCCTTTCTGAACGATAATCTTGAAGAAAGTATCTACATGTCTCAGCCAGAGGGGTTCATAGCTCAGGATCAAGAGTAAAAAGTTTGCAAGCTTAAACGATCCATTTATGGATTAAAACAAGCATCTAGATCCTGGAATATGAGATTTGATACTGCGATCAAATCTTATGGCTTTGAACAAAACGTTGATGAGCCTTGTGTTTACAAAAGGATCATCAACAACTCCGTAGCTTTCTTAGTACTGTATGTAGATGATATCCTACTCATCGGGAATGATGTAGGTTATCTAACTGACATTAAACTATGGCTAGCAACTCAATTCCAAATGAAAGATTTGGGTGAGGCACAATTTGTTCTAGGGATCCAAATTGTTCGAAACCGAAAGAACAAAACGCTAGCCCTGTCTCAAGCGTCTTATATCGACAAATTGTTGGTTAGATATAAAATGCAAAATTCCAAGAAAGGACTATTACCTTTCAGGCACGGAATTATTTTGTCTAAGGAACAGTGTCCTCAGACACCTCAAGAAGTTGAGGACATGAGACGTTTTCCTTATGCCTCTGCAGTAGGTAGCCTAATGTATGCCATGTTGTGTACAAGGCCTGACATTTGTTATGCAGTAGGGATTGTCAGTAGATATCAATCAAATCCAGGATTCGATCACTGGACAGCCGTTAAAAGTATCCTCAAATATCTAAGGAGAACGAGGGACTATATGCTCGTGTATGGTTCGAAGGATTTGATCCTTACAGGATACACTGATTCTGACTTTCAAACCGATAAAGATTCGAGGAAATCTACATCGGGGTCAGTATTCACTCTAAATGGAGGAGCAATAGTATGGCGCAGCATCAAGCAAGGATGCATTGCAGACTCGACCATGGAGGCCGAATATGTAGCCGCTTGCGAAGCAGCAAAAGAGGCAGTATGGCTCAGGAAGTTCCCAACTGACTTAGAAGTCATTCCGAATATGCATCTGCCTATCACCTTGTATTGTGATAATAGCGGCGCAGTTGCAAACTCAAAGGAACCTCGCAGCCATAAGAGAGGCAAGCACATCGAAAGGAAATACCATCTCATTAGGGAGATTGTGCACCGAGGAGACGTGATCGTCACGAAGATAGCGTCGGAGCACAACATTGCTGATCCATTCACGAAGGCTCTCACGGCTAAAGTGTTCGAGAGTCATCTAGAAGGTCTAGGTCTACGAGAAATGTACGAGAAATAATCTAGGTCAAGTGGGAGAATTGTAACCGGTATATCAATGCCTCAGTATACTGGGTATTTAGATGCCCTAGTTTATTGTATTTTTACTTTGTTATTAATACAAGTATTTATTCACCCACTGCTGTTATAGATTATAGTACATCCCACTAAACTAGAGTTTTAGTTCAAGTGGGAGATTGTTGGGATTGGTGTCCTAAAACTCGTAGATAGTGAATGTTAAACGAATTATATACTTATTCGATAAAGGCGTTATCGAGACTAATTCAATAAAGTTATTACTGAATAAAGTAAATTGCACATATAATTACCCAAATCCAATAAACTAAGATCCATGGCTATAGGATGAACACTTGAGCTTTATGTAGAGACATAAAAGTGAATCAAGCTCGAGTAATAGCCAAAACAGTCTATAGTATAGGGATAGGGCTAGATACCTTATTCTGGGGACACTATGAGACGCGGCCCGCTTTATAGATGGTATAGACGATGTGATCCTAAATCGTCCATGTAGAGACATGCGAGTGGGGGCGTCCTATGCAATGAGTTTGCATAAGACCAGGACCGAGAAATAAGTCGCTCTCGCTTTATAACACCGTTTACTGATGAGACTGACTATTTCATATGATGACCTAGATAACTCGATCTTAATCCTGAGCTATCTATGAACTCCTGTTTATTCGGGCTTATCCTTAGATCTGCATAGGTGAGAGTGGCTCAGTATCGCCGACTCAATAAGCCTCCCATTTCAGGGATAGGAACGGGTAGATAGCTAGGGACATAGTCGTGCAAGAAGGAATTCACTCCTACCCGAATTAGGGATAGTAGAGAGGTTGTTCCCTTAAGTGCTGACTCCGGGGCTTGAACAAAGGGATCCCGCCCTCTCATTGGCCCGAGAGGGACTCGGTTTATTGGTTGGACCATAAACCAATTGTTCATTAGAGGATCAGTGGGACTTGAGGAACTAGAAGTACTATAGGGGTGAAACGGCTTTTTGACCTAACTATAGATACGAACAACCTGTGAAGGATCGACTTACTAATCATGGTTAAATCAAGTGGACGGAAATATATCTATAGTGAGGGGAGTGCAACTATCGGACTATAGTGGAGTGTCCCGGTAGTTAACGAATGTTGGCTAGCTTGGACAATGAGATTAGTCGGTTAGCCTCGAATCGTTGGAGCCCATGATCTATAGGTCCATTAGGTCCCCCTACTAGCTCATATCGGAACAAAGCCTAGAACAAAAAGATAGGAAGCTTTGAATCGTTCAAAATCGGGAAAACGGGTATTATCGTAAATTGTGTTTGACACAATAATTTAATTATGAATTAAATTAGAAAATGAGAGATGGAGTATTTAAAAGTGTTTTGAATACCATATATATGTATTAGGAATCATATATAATTCATGGCACTAGGTGATAAAGATTAATTGGATTAATCATGTAAAAATTACTTGGAATTGTACAAATTAATTGCCTAGAAATCAATTTCAATTTTGAATTGAAATAGGAATGAATTGCAAGCTAAAAATTGAGAATTTAGATTCAATTTTAAGTGGATTTAGTGGCATTCCCACTCTTGCATGTTGATGCATAGTGGAAAACAACACAACCATGCACTAGTTGCATGTGTTGTGAATTAAACACCTAGAATCCACTTTGAGTTGCAATTTCACCATGTGTCTAGTGTCATGAGGCTTCTCTTTGCATGGAAGATGTCTATATAAGGAGTATGAATCAGATTCAAATGAAGGAGAGCCATTTTCCATATTGTTATGCTGCTGGATTTTGGTCTCAAACTCACTCATCTCCATATATCTCTCTAGTGCTTAAACCTTCAAGCATTCCCTTCCCATTCCCTATCTCTATAGACTCCCACAAGTCGTTCTTGGCCCGGAGAATAGTAGGGAAGACACTAGAGGTGGTCCACACACCGTTCGTGATCAAAGGAATCAAAGGGAGTTGTTGAATCGGTCTCCAAAAGGTTGGTAAAAATTATGCTCTCTCCTTACGGTATTTGGACAGCATGTTTTCATTTTCTAAAATTGATGTAGTTAAGTGCCTCCGATCCTAAAATTGCTTCCGCATGTGTTATATGAACACCTTCAGCACTCCCCTCACTATAGATATATTTCCGTCCACTTGATTTAACCATGTTTAGTAAGTCGTTCCTTCACAGGTTGTCCGTAGCTATAGCTAGGTCAAATAACCGTTTCACCATTATAGTACTTCTTGTTCCTTAAGTTCCACTAATCCTCTAATGAACAATCGATTTGTGGTCCAACCATCAAACCTAAGTCCCTCTCGATCCAACGAGAGGGTGGGGCCCCTTGTTCAAGTCCTGGAGTTAGTACTTAAGAGAACAACCTCTCTGCTATCCCTGAAATGGGTAGGAGTGAATTCCGTCTTGCGAAACTATGTCCCCAGCTATCTATTCGATCTTATCCCCAAAATGGTAGGCTTGTCGAGTCGGCGATGCTGGCCACTCTCACCCATGCAGATCAAAGGATAATCTCGCATAAACAGGAGTTCATAGATAGCTCAGGATTAAGAACGAGTTACCTAGGTCATCTATGAGAAATAGTCAGTTTCTTCAGTAAACGGCGTTATAAAGAGAAAGTGACTTATTTCGTGGTCCAGTCTTATGCAAACTCATTGCATAGGACGCCCCCACTCGCATGTCACCACATGAACGATTTAGGATCTCATCGTTTGTAGTTAATACAAAGTGGGCCGCGTCCATAGTGTCTCCAGGATAAGGCACCCAACCGTATCCTTATACTATAGACTATTTTAACTATAAACTTGAACTTGATCCTACGATATGTCCCTACATATAGTTCGAGTATTCATTTTACAGTCAATGATCTTAGTTTATTGGATTTAGGTTAATCATTCGCAATTTACATATTCAATAACATCTTTTACTGAATAACCTCAATAACGTCTTTATTGGAAATAGAATATGTTTAATGATTTACTACGAGTTTATAGGACATTAAACCCAACACGTGCGACAATGTATACTTGCACTAGGTTGGCTGAATCATTCTTAATCTTTATCTATCATCTTTTCTACCCTCCACACTTCGGCCACCGCCGCACCACCTTTATGAAAGGGATAAAAGCCCTTGCACAGCGGAATAATGATCATACCATACTGATTCTTTTTTATTCTAATTGAAATACCGTTACGGATTGCAAAAATTACAGCAACATAAACACATTTAATTGCTGGAATTTTATTATAAAACATGCAAAGAATCTACAAAAAACCTAGATCTAATCTAGATGCATTCCCTAATAAACAAGGGATCAAGAAACACTTTACCGTAAGGAGCATTCTTGAAAATATCGCCAAAATTCCCTTGAATGCACAGAAAAACAACAACAAAAAACTCCCTTTTCTTTTCTGTAAATTTGTCACTAACACCACCACGAAGGTTGCACCGGTATTCTCTTGAAGGATATGCGATAGGTGCTTGTGGGAGCAATATATCTAAGGGATTTGGTGAATAAATGTCTCTGTATTCTTTGGAAGAGAATTGCAGAGAGTTCTTGGGATTAAGAGAGAATTCTGCGTGAGAGTTAGAGAGGCCTTCAACTGAATGAGAGAGTTCTTGTCAAAACTACCCAACTCCCTCCTAAAAGCCCTCTCATTCACGCAACACTGAGAAAAAGATGGAGGACACGTTCCCATCAGTTAACCTAACTGATGGGAAAAAAATTAATTAATATTTAATAATATTAATTAATCTTTTAATTAAATTAACCATTAATTTAATATAATGTCATTTGTATAAACCTATTTATACAAAACAAACTCCATTTAACCTATAGTTTCACTGTAACTTAATTAAATCAAATTTAATTAAATTAAAACCGAAATATTAATTAATTCACCAATTAATTAATATTATAATTAAATATCATATATTTAATTATATTTATCTCAAATTAACTATAGAATTAATATACATCATATGTGCATTAATTATAACCTATAGTTTTTAATATGAATCAAATTCATATTTAACTCAATATTCAAACTCCTTTGAATATTCAATTCACCCTTAGAAATTTACCTCAACGCCCTTATAGAGCTACTTGTGGAACCTAATGGACCTACAGATCAGAAGCTCCAACGATGTGAGATTAATTGGCTAAACTCATTAACCAAATTAATTAATATTCGTTAACTGTGGTTCAACTAAAGAACCACAGCTGCACTCTTCTCACTGCAGATATATTTCTGTGTCCACGGATATCGACCGTCAACAGCAAGTCAGCCTTTCACGTGTGTTCATACCCCAGCTAGGTCAAATTACCGTTTTACCCCTGGGCTACCTCTTGGTCCTTAAGTACCAGTGCTCCTATAATGAACAACATGTTTGTGGTCCAACCACCAAACAGAAACCCCTCTCGGGCCAGTGAGAGGGTAGGACCCTTTGTTCAAGACCCGGAGTCACCACTTAAAGGAACACTCATTTGCTTCCCTAAAGTCGAGAAGGAGTGAATTTCATCTTGTGTGATTATGTTCCCAGCTCCCCACTCGGTCTTGTCTCCAAAATGGTAGGCTTATTGAGTCAGCGTACTGGCCACTCTCACCCATACAAATTAAAGGACAATCGCTCGTGAACAGGAGTCCATAATCCACTTAGGATTCAGACTAAGTTGCCTAGGTCATCCTAGTGAAATAAAAACCTAACTAGTTAACGGTGTTACAGCTAGTGGTTACTATTTCGCGGTCCGGTCTTATTCAAACTCATTGCATAGGATACCCGCACTTGCATGTCCCCTACACGAACACGTTGGATCATTGCGTTTGTATCAAATACAAAGTGGGCTGAATCCATAGTGTCGCCAGGATAAGGTACCCAGCCTTATCCCTATACTATAGACCCTTCATGAGGCTGTTTCTTGAACATTGATCCCCGTATGTCTCCACATACAGTTCAAGACTCATCCCTCAGCCTTGGATGTTTAGGTTATTGGATTAGGTTTATTTAGGCAAGATGTACATAATATAGACAATAACTCTTTATTGAAAAAAAAACATCAAACAATACTTTATTTATGTTTGGTCAACCATTACATTTACTATCTACGAGTTTTACGGCATAAAACCCAACATATTCTTCCAAGTAAAATCTATTTAACTTTCTTGGGGTTGTCTTATCATTTTGGTTAATGGGATTATTCTTATTATTGTTGTGGAGGTACACCTGAAATAAGGGGAGTTCACAAACGTAATTGAGGTAGTTCCTTTATCATTTGGTATCAGAGCTTTGGCTCTAAACAGATTATATCTTTACTTTCTTTCCATTATATTTAATTTTTCTTTCTTCCAAATTTCAATCTATCCATTTCGTGTGACTCTTTATCTTCTCACCTTTGATTCAATTTTTTTATTGTGGTTGTTGGAAAAAAAAAAAAAGAAAAAAACAAGAGAAGAAAAAGAAACTTGTCTATTGCATCTTTCTAAACTTTTTTTTTTCTAACTTTGAGATTTTGTGACTTTTCACATTCTTGGCTATATTGACATGTTCTTGCATGATTCTCATACGAATACTATAAGACTTGCTCAAGTTTGAGATTTTGGAAGTCTTCAAGAGTATTTAGATCTTTTGAGTGCAAACACGAGTGACCTTTCATCTTCCAAGAGAGTAAATTACACGAGTGACCTTTCTATCCCGTAATTGAGGTAGTTCCTTTATCAATTTCCCTTAGAATTTCTTGTGTGAGTGTGTGCCTAGCTTACTTAGAGCGGTTTTCACTAACTCGGGATAGAATTATTAAACTCTCAACCTATATGTCTTCCCTCTACATTGGCACTAAGGATTTACTATCAAGCAAATGAAACAAATTAGATTGTATATCAATACCTAGGTGCTTGAGAATAAAAATTGGGATCTCTAAACTTGCATTCTTTTGAATCGGGGCTCTAGCTTTTGTTGGGTTTTATGCCTTAAAACTCGTAGATAGTAAATGAAACAAATTAATCAATCTCAATAAAGCGTTATTTGAGTGATTCAGTAATTTGGTTATTGAATAATCGAGTTTGCATTAATAAACCCTAAATCCAATAAACTAAGATCCAAGGTTGTTTAAATGAAACTTGGACTAGTATGTAGGGACATACGGGGATCGGTGTCCAAGTAACAACCTAAATGGTCTATAGTATAGGGATAAGGTTGGGTACCTTATCTTGGTGACACTATGTGATACGATCCACCTTGTATTCGATACAGATACAATGATACAAAGCATCCATGTAGGAGACATGTGGGTGGGGGTATCCTATGCAATGAGTTTGCATAAGACCGGACCGCGAAATAGTAACCACTAGATGTAACGTCGTTAACTAGTTTAGGTTTCTATTTCAATAGGATGACCTAGGTAACTCAATCTCAATCCTGAGTTTGTTATGAACTCCTTTTCAGGAGAGATTGTCCTTAGGTTTGTATGGGTGAGAGTGGTCAGTTCGCCGACTCAATAATCCTACCATTTCAGGGGCAAGACCGAATGGGGGCTGGGAACATATCAATACAAGATAGAATTCACTACTTCCCCTACTGGGGTAAGTAGATGTGTGTTCCCTTAAGGGCTGATTCTGGAGCTTGAACAAAAGCGCGCTGTCATCTCTTGGCCCGAGAGGAATTTCTGTTTAGTGGTTGGACCCTAAACATGTTGTTCATTAGAGGGATCAGTGGTACTTAAGGAACTAGAGGTAACCCAGGGGTAAAATGGTAATTTTACCCAGCTGGTGTTACGACCACATGTGAAGGATTGACTTACTGCATTGGTCGATATCCGTGGACACAGAAATATTCTACAGCGAGAAGAGTGCAGCTGTGGGTCTTTAGTGGAGTGACCCACAGTTAACGAATGTTGATTAACTTGGTTAATGAGTTTAGCCAGTTAATCTCGTATCGTTGGAGCTTCTGATCTATAAGTCCATTAGGTCCACCTGCTAGCTCGTAACGGGTACTGAGATAATATAGTCTTGTATATTAAGAGAATTAATTTAATGTATGGAGATAATTATAGTATAAAGTTTAATTAAAGAATTAAACTTTATAATTAATTTTGGATATGATTCAAAATTAATTAATGAGAGAATTATGAATTTAATTAAATATGTGATATTTGATTAATTCACTAATTAATTAATTGAGGAATTAATTAATTTAATTTAATTTGGTTAAATGTGATTTAATCAAATTAATACTATAGTTTATATTAATGTACATTTTGATGCACATTAAAACTATAGGTTAAATGAGAGAGATAAAGTTGAATATGATTCAATTATAAATTAATTAAATATTTGATATTTAATTAGTGTGGGATTCAATTAATTGAGAATTAATTGAATGGCCAATTTAATTCGATTAAATATGATTTAAATTGAATTAAAAACCTTATATTATAATTGATTTAATTAATATTGATTTTAATTAAATTAATTATAATTAATTAATTAATTAATTATTATGTAATTAATAGACGACCAAGATCGTTTGGATAAGATCCAACGGTCGAAATCAAGTAGGGTAATATGTAACGCCCCTGGTTTTCTAACCTCTAGCCTAGCGACGTTACTACTTACTCTAGACTCTTAAGCAACTAGGACAACTCACTTTAGACCGAATGTACCGAAAATTTCGGCAGCATAACGGCGTAAAACTGGTTATCCCAAAATTTTTCAAATACCTGATAAGCAATAAACACTCCTAAACAAGCAACAAGCCAAACTCCACCAAACTACAGCCAGATTTCACAACCTATCTCCTCTAGACAAATCATATCTTATCAATACATGCAATAAACTGAAACCACGCAGCGGAACTTAAAGACATTTTATTAACAAAAAGAGCTAGACCACTAGCTAAAACATTTATTAAACTTAATCAAAATAAACAAGTCAAGATACATAATCTTAGCCTTTCTCAGGTGAATCTCTCACCATCACAGAACCACTAAACGAAACAACACAAGCTATCGTACTAAAGCCATTAAGAAACATAACAACTGCAAAACCAACACTCTAGGAACTTTCCTCGCAGTTCTCCTCCTCGCCACCAAGGTCCGGATCATCCTCGATACTTGCAACATCTAAAATGTTGTGGGGGAAGGTGGGGAAGGGGGTATCAGTACAACCGCGGTACTGGTAAGTAGCTCACACAAGCTAGATCACAAGCATCAAACAATTTCAATCAGCATGCTTCTCACAGGCATACATCATGCTTCCAAAAGCAGTAAAACCAACATGCTAGCAAAGCAATAAAACCACATCATGCTCACAAAGCACTAAACCACACCATGCATATGCATCCCACACTATGCACCCAGACTATGCTAGACCACACATGATTTACGCGTCATGCTCCGCACCTAACACATGAATTACGCGCCATGATGTGCAAACCAACACGTGAATTACGCGCCACACTGCGCAAACCAATCGCATGCATTACGCGCCATGCTACGCAAAACTAAACACGTGAATTACGCGCCACGCTGCGCACCTACACATGAATTACACATCATGCAACGCTACCGCTAGACTCATGCTACACTTCCCGTGCCACATGCTAACCTAACCCCGCATACATAACACGACATCCCATCACGCTAGAATGCAACACTTCGTCATGCTTAACAACAAACACAACAGGCTTAAACAACAACCACAACTCAGCAAATCATGCTTATCACAATAACACACATGCTTATCCCAAGCACTGAACAGAATAAGCTCATCTCAAGCATTTCAGTACAATTATAAACAACACAGCAGATCATGCTTTTCACAAGTATAAAGATAAAGCAAGAAAACAACAAAACATGCTTCATGCAATCAACAACAACCCAGCAAGTAGAAACTACTTACAAATCGCTTTTAAATACCACGCTAGCTGGAACTGCACAATCACACTCCAAAATGAGCTTCCAGCTACAAATAAACTACCAACCATTAAGGGAAGTCTATACTAAAGGAAAACACCATAAAACAAGATGCTAAAGGCGAAACTGAACCAATAACGGTTTATTTCCTTGCTGGACAACATCTAAACATAACCCAAATTGAAAACCCAACGCCATTAAACCATGGGCAACCACGTCTAAGGTGTTACGGGCGGTGGGTATTTGTTAGTTGACGATATTAAGGCTATACAGCCACTGGTCAGCAAGCAACAACCACTTAAATCGCATGAACGACATTCTAAGAGCTCCTAAAGCTTAGGCAATGCAAATAAGGCCTCGATAACTAATGAGACTTGGCTTAGCATGATTTTTAAGCTATGGACAGCAATATGAACTCATTAAACCATACTTCTAAACCACGGACAGCAAGTAAAAGCTCACTTAAACCATGATTTAAAAACCTACAAAGGGTCGGAAACATTTTAAGGCAACGAGACTTATTGGGCATAGAAGAACTACTTGATTTTAACCAACAAAGCCATGATAACCGACTTTAAAACATGCTCTAGGACCTTTAAGGGTTGGGGCAATACCTAAGAGCCTAGCTATGCAATGGGTAAAGACAAGATCATGATTCTAAGCCTAAAATAACTAATGGACATCAAAGAAACTTACCCAAACGGACCCGCTTCCGCGCTAGACTGGTTATTCTAACCTCTCACGACGCGCTAGAATAATCCTTGGGCAGTGGGTATTCGAATTAAAGTGTTTCGAACTTAATCGAACACTTAGACGGCGCTGCAGATCAGAAAATCCAACACCACATTAAAAATCCAGCACCTAAAGCAATGGGTATTTTACTTAAATCTCTATACATGAGTGGGTAAGGGCTAAACTTACCGGGAACGCTAATTGACGCCGAACCACTCACGAACTGAGCAAAGACGGCGCTGTAGATCAGAAATTCAACATCAAAGCATAAATTCCAACACTCAAATGAATGGGTATTTAATCCTAAGCACCAACTGAACATGGGTAAGTGTCTAGACTTACCGGGATAGTCAAACGGTGTCGAAAACACCCGAAAACGCTGCTGGACAGAGGCGGAACTGACTGAAACGAGCTCAACGGGGCTCCGAATTGCTAGGCACGCGAGATCTAACCAAACTGAACCAAGAGAAACTTAGATCCGGCCTTAAACCACATGGAAAGGAAAGGGAAAAGGCTTACTCACGATTTTTAGGATGAAAAACGCGGAGGAGACGGTGCTTCGAGCTGCTGTCCGCGCAAGATATAACCATTACAGACACGAGCGAGTTAGATCGGGCCTCAAAACACCTAGATCGAGAGAAAGGAGACTTACCCACGAGGTTTTCTTGCTGAAAACGGAAGGAGAAGAGAGGCTTGAACCACGAAACCCACGAACAGAGGGAATGCGGCGGCGGCTGGATGGGGGAAGGCGTCGGCGTGAGCTGGGCGGCGGCGGCGCGATCAGATCGGGGACGCAACTCACGGGGACGAGCTTCACGGCTCACGGCAGCACCAGAGGGAGAGAGATCCACGGAGAGAGGGAGAGATCGTGGAAGGAGAGAGAGAGGGAGATCCGCGCGACTCCACGACGACGACGGCAAGGGAAGGCGGCGGCGGCTCAGATCCGACGGCAAAGGGCTGGGCGGCTACTGGCTGAAGCAAACGGCAAGGGGGCTTTCACGAGATTGAGAGAAAGAGATGGAGAGAGGTGAGAGCTTTAGGGCTTTCTTCTTTTTTCCTTATTTCCTTAATCCTTTCTTTTTTCCACAAAACCTCCAAGACCCAAAAATAGCCAATCTAAGATTAGTTTTCAACTAACCTTCAATTAGCATGAATATTTCAACGCTTTAACCTCTCAGGTAACCAACACTGGCTAACTTTTAATCGAGCTTTTAAGGAGAGAAACTAATTAATATAACAGATTAATTTCCCCACACCTTAGTATATAATTAAATCCCTAAATTCAAGCCAAAAATAGAATTTATATTTCTTTCAACTATAAACTCGGGATTCAAATACACCCAAGGTGCACGGGGTGTTATGTAATAACTCCCTCCCCACTTATCGTAAAGTGGAGAAGGGTTACCCAACCGACGCTCTCATTCTCTCCATCCTCACGTTAACACAGAGAGGTTTTTTTCTCTCAAAAAGTTCTCTCATCCAAATTTTACAGCAACCTCTCTTTGCTGGAAATTTGTTCCCTTTCAAGACAAACTTCAAGGATCCCACAATCCTAGTCTCAGTAATCCAAGAGGATAACGGGTGCTCACTATTGGTCGTGTCTTGATCGAATTTGGTGCATTGTGCAGTGAATTCTCCTCAATCATGTAAGTTTTCTACAATCTAAAATAGTTATAGATTAAATCACAGAATACTTAATCGTTTTATTATAGAAATTAGTTTCTGTTTTTATTTGCCAATGTACCGGGTTTTTCATAAACAAAATTGTACACGAATTGGTCTTGATTGTTTCCGCTGCCAAAGGGATCTCAACCCTACAGCTTTCACACACCGCTGAAGGGACCCTTATCCCCCTTGGATGGCCTAACTGATCACAGCGGAGGTAGTTCATTTTACCCCTTAGCAGTATACATATTGGTAGCTTAATTACTTTTCTTCTCTCAAATTTTTTTGAGTAATTGCAGTGGGTGGCAAATTAATTATATATAATAGCAGATTTAGCACAAGGTAAAAAGAATTGCAAATATGGCAAAAAATTAAAATACATTTTGATAATTCCCGTTTTACCCTTATTGTTTTTTGAAATATTATTCCTGCGAAGATTTCTTCTGCCGCACAATTTCTTGTGTATTTCGGTGTGATTTCTTCTTCTTCTTTTTTTTAAATTTTTTATTTTCTGTACATTTATGAGGTTGGAGTTTTCATGTGTATTTTGAAATCAATCTGTTACGATTTCTTCGGTGTGATTTCTTCTTCTTCTTTTTTATTTTTTTTTTCTGTGCATTTATGAGGTTGGAGTTCTTTTTTATTTTTTGTGCATTTATGAGGTTGGAGTTCTTGTGTGATTAATATGCTTTTTTTTTCCCTCTGTTTTGTTCTTTTTATGATGTTGAGGTATTATTATGATTGTTTCTTCTTCTTTGGTTATCAGTACAACTTTATGCTAATTGAGCTAAACTCTTGTTGGCTTTCTTTTTAATTCAAGAATGCCAAGAATTCAAAAATAGCAATTTTGGTGAGTGTTTGTATAGGTATATCAAAGTATATCACTGATATACTCCGGTTAATCGTAGTCTATCACTGACTATCATTGATCAAAGTCTATCATGGACTATAATTGATAGATAATGAAATACAAAGAATACAAGAATAGCAATTTTATGGTGGTGGTCACGGAGCTTGTGTGCTAGGCTTTAAAAATTATATTGTTGATTGAGAGTCGCTTGTTCGTAATGGTTATTTTTGGATTTTATGTTCTAATTACCACAAGAGACTTAAATTTTTTGTTCAATTTATTATTGTAGTATAATAATTTTGAATGAGTTTCTAATTACCGAGATGATTGCAATGGAAAGTACTTTACTGATAGATTTCAATTAAATTGATTTCTATCAGTAACAATCATTGGTAGACTTCAATTAATTGATAATTAACTGATTTCTATCAGGGATAGAAATTGATAGACTTCAATTAACTGATTTCTATCCTCGATAGAAAATGATAGATTTGAATTAAACTAATTTCTATTAGTGATACAAGTCAATAGACTTCAATTAAATTGATTTCTGATAGAAACTGATAAACTTCAATTAAATTGGTTTCTATCAGTGATAGAAACTAATAGTCTTGAATTGAATTGATTTCTATCAGTGATAGAAACTGATAACCTTGAATTAAAATTGAATTGATTTCTATCAGTGATAGAAACTGATAACCTTGAATTAAACGATTTTCTATTAATGATTATCACTGATAGACTTAAATTAAACTGATGGATAGAAACTGATAGCCTTGAATTAAATTGTTTTCTATCAGTGACTATCACTGATAGGTTTGAATTAAACACGATAAAAACTTATAGATTATGATTATCAGAGTCTATCAGTGATACACACTGATAGACTTCGATTAATCAAAGTCTATCAGTGTCTATCACTAATAGACTTCGATTAATTGAAGCTTATCATCAAAGTTTATCAGTGACTATCAATAATAGGGACTGATAGACTATTGGAGATACTAAGGGTATTTTCGTAATTTAACGTATTTTTTGCTATTTCCACAAATAATTTTATTTTTTTTCTATTTTTGCAATGCTTTTGCCGGTTTTTGCTATTTGTGCAAATCCCCCAATTTTTTTCTTTTCAAAAAATTTTGAGCTTATGAATTTTCTTCTTATTTTGAGCTCAGTTCTCTCTTTTCTTTTCACTGTTTTTCTTTTGCAGGGAAATTTTCTTTTTCTTTTTCCTAGGAAATATCATACATGCTAATTTGCAAAAAAAAAGAAAAAAAAATTACTCTCAAGCTCATCCTTACACCTATCAAGGTTTACCATCGGCATATGAATCTAATAATCCTCTCCTAAGCCTTCAAATCCAACTCTAAGCATGCTATGTACTCTATAAATGCAAGAAAATCCTAGAAAAGTTTAAAAAAAGACTCAATTTGGGGCAACATGTTTACAACTCATTGAAAGCAATAAAATTGACAAACAAGCACACATCATGGATTCTCTAAGATTGGGACATTTAGGACTGTTTTAGAAGTTGTTCAAAGAATATTAGACTAATTAAGACTTGCTTGTTAATGAAACTAGATAAGAATATTGGTCTCTGAAATATAATTATTGTGCCCATAATAGACATTTAATGACCTTAAAGTTCTTGAATAATGGAATATTGTATATTTGAATTTGATTTTCCGAGTGATTAAAAACACAACCTTAAATGCGTTGTATTAAATAGAAGAATCCTTTATAATGCTGTCATTTGAAAAGCAAGAAAAGCTGGGGGAGATAGTTTTCCAGTCTGCATATGATCCGTTAAAGTTGGAGGGTTGTCGATGGTCGAGAGTGGTCTATGCTTCTTTCTCCATTGCGTACTGAGCCTCTTGAGATAGCCCTCCATAAAGAGGAGACTTGTGGGCCTTTGCCTTAGACACTGTATTTGGATGGTTCAAGTTTAGTGTCTCAGTACCCCAAAAGTAAAGGACACCCCTTAATCATCATCAGTTTGAAATTCTACAACTTCCTTCTCCCCCTTGGCTATTACCTACAAATATTCCAAAACAAAGATCAAAAGACACTCTCAACTACTCATGCATAATAAAAGAGTGATTCCAACCCAAAGAAAATCTGTATATGCTCAAACTCTCAGCTAATTATTGTCTCAACATAAAAATGCTTTGTAAAGTTTGTGATTTTAGTATTTATTTTAGGAGATGTGATTTTTATGGGATGGATAATAGAGAGGAGAGATATGTACACAAACGAATTGATTTCAATTACTAGAATTCATACTTGTTGATGATCAAATTTGGTCAGGAGGAACTCATCTAACCTTCACGTGCCACCAATGGTAAATTTATTTGAGAGGGAGGAAGACGTGACCTGCGAGACAGAAAACCTGCACACCAGTGTGGTGCTTTTCACACTGCCTCCGATGCTTAAGTCAGAAAAAGGAAGGAGGAGAGCAAGAGAGCAAGAGGAGAGAGTCCAGAATAGAGTCCGGGATCCTCTCTTCAGTGATGAAGAGGGGTTTAAATACTTGCTCATGCTCCTAGGGTTTTTAGGAATTCGGAGGCGTTTCGGGCTAAACCAGGTGGAACCGAGGCGACTAGGGGCAGCAGGGACCGAACAGAGGCGGCGCGGGCCGCTCGGCCGACCATCTTGGCCCGACCCTTTGGTTTGGTTTTCCTCTGGGTCGGTTTCCTAGCCCTATCTCTGTCGGGTTGTCCTCGTCAGCTTCTTGTGCTTCGAAGTGGTCCAAAATTACCTATAACAATACTAATTATTTTTATTTTTTTATTAATGAGTAAATTATATAATGTTGATAGTTTAATTTATTCAAAATATTTTTTAAACTGAACGTAATAATTTAATATTAAGTAAGTATTATCTTCAATAAACTGTGTTTTTAATTAGTTGAACCATGAATGATGATACTATATCAAATCATTAAAATTAAATTTGATTGGAAATATTAAAAAATTGTTTAATATTAATTTAATATTTTATATATAAGGAGATGATTTTGATTCTTATGATAGAAATCTATAAAACAAACAAATACATTCTAACTTATTTATACTTTTATCCATTTAAACGTTAGTAGTTTAACTCCTAGATATTTAGTCATAGAGCCCATAAAATAAGATTTGTAATCCAAATGGGGCTTTAGCTTTCTTGCATCCATCATTCATCTTTTGACTTGATTGTCATTGTGCCTTAAGTTGGCACGACACTAATGACCACCTAATCACTCAATTTGTTTTCTTCTCTTCAAAAAGAGACACTCAATAGTTCCCTCGATGGTAGATGATTAACATATATTCAACTCCTATCATTGTAGTCATTGAGATATGGCAAGGAAGATTTTGTGAAAATCCAACCGTAGTCCATTGATAAAAGGATTGTCAAAGAAAATTTTACAGATTCCTTTGTTTATAAATCTAAATAAAATTATCAACATCCATTCAACTATTGAATTTTAAATCATTTTAGAAATAAAACACTTTCCATTGCTAGACAAAGGATGTGTTTGGTTACAAGACTAAATCTATACTTATTAAAGTTCAGCGGCTAAATTGGTACAAAATTGAAAGTACAAAAATTAAGGTCCCGTTTGATAATCATTTGGTTTTTGGTTTTTGAAAATTATGCTTGTTTTTCCCTAAATTTCCTACCATGACTTTCACCCTTGTTAAGGATCCATTTGAATTCCTAGCCAAATTCTAAAAACAAAAACAAGTTTTTGAAAACTATTTTTTTTTTCAAAATTGGACTTGGTTTTTGAAAACAAAGAAGAAGATTGATACTAAAACAAAGAAACTTATAGGTAGAAATAGGTGTGTATAAGCTTAATTTTCAAAAACCAAAAACCAAATGGTTATCAAACGGGGCCTAAATCGTTACAAATCAGAATTTGGAGACTAAATTGTTACTTCCATGAAAGTTGAAGAACCAAAGGTGATTTTTAACCTAAACAGATCGGTAAATTGAAAAAAAAAAAAAAGAAAAAAAAAAGAAAAAAGTGAATAATGAAAAAGAAGGAATTGGTTAGAGAAAGAAGCAGAATAATTGAAGAGAGGGAATACGAACACGTGATGGAACAGTGAAATGATAAGGGAAAATGTAGGCATATTGATGATAAAAGAGGGAGAGAGAGAAAGAGAAGAGAGAAAAATGGTTAGTAAGTTTAAGCATTATGAGTGAGTATGACGTGAAGATGGCGAAGGCAACGTACTTGTCACAACTTGTCTCCACTTTTACACTTGAATCCAAAAGAAAACCTCTACAGAAACGAAAGCCCCACACGTGACCTCTGACCCCATACCACGTGTCCTTTTACCTTCTCAATATCAAACTCACATGCATCACAACACAACACAACACAACACACATCCCTGCCACATATTCACATGTTCACTCACTCTCTTCTTCTTTCTCTCTCTTATTCATCCCCATATTATTCTTTTTTAAACCCTACATTTATTATTCCATGCATATGGAGGTCAAATTATACTCTAAATTATACTACAAATGGAATGGTGGTCGCTGGGGGTAACCTAACCAAATATAATATAATCTATTCTATCAATGCTACCATCCAGGACTGTGTTACGTTTCATTCACGAGAATGTTTGTTAACTAATAAATATTTAAATTCTACGTTTGACTTCAACTTTTTTGAGATTTATGTTTCCTAAGTTTATTTATTTAATTATTGGTTACTTTTTAATATTTGTGTCTCTTGCTTTGTTTAAAACTCAGAAGAACAAATAAAAGAACCCCATCTACGAGAAAAGGAAGAGAGAAAAAAAAAAAAAAAAAGAAAAAAAGAATTGGCGAACACTTTTTGGAACATCCATATGATTTTACCATTATAAAGACAGGGGAAAAGGGGGAAAAAAATATATCAAGTCTCCAAAAAAAAAAAATGGAGAGACAGAGAGAGAAAGGCGAAAAGACAGAGATGTCTTAGGAGGAGGCAAAGGCAGAGAGAAGGAAATTAGGTTTTGTCTTTTACGTTGTCCATATCAAAGTGAGAATTAAAATAGGATTCCACAAACCAAAATTAAAAAGTAAAGAATTGAACGAAGAAGGATCATCAAAGAAGAAGATTTTGTTGTGAGGTTGGATCGATCTCTTGTCACTCAACCCCATGACATTCAGAATCATTCCAAATAGCAAACGTTTAATTCGCTAACTTTACAAATAAAAACATGACCCACTCAAATAATTGCCTCATATTCTTTTCATTTCTTTCCTTTTCTTTTATATATATATTTATATGCTTTTCTTTTCAGATATCATTAATTAACAACTTTTTTCCTTCTAAAACCAATTTGGAATATTGGGTGGGGTATGGCCTTCATATGCTTTCATGTTAGATATAATTTATCTAATTTCTTGATTTCATGAATATATGTTATTGGGTGAATAATAAAAGTCGGGGGAAAAATATCAATTTATATTTAGTGTATATCATCGATTTTCACTATAAACAAATCAAGTTGACATGAAATTACACTTGATTGATGTCCAACATCCATCGTTGAAAATCTTTTTTAAAACTCATGAATTTCAACAATTTGGTACCTTTTGTATTTTTTTTCTAAAGTCTCGTCAAATTTGATACCTTATATATTTTATAATTAATATTTTTTTAAGGATTCTTAAAATAAAATTGTATTAGAAGTAGAAGGTAAAAATTGTATCAATTATACATGTTGAAAGTAAATATTCATACACGTTATCAAAATTATAGGTAAAAATTTTGATTCTTTTTTTTTTTTTTCCCCATTTCCATTTTTGATATCGGTGTCAGAAAAGGAGAGAGACTCTTCCGAAAAAAGCTTGACGCGTTACAGTAAATCTACGACTTCCATAACCTTTCTCCATTTATAGTGTCGTTTTGTAATACTTCTTGAAGATATTTTAAAATATTAATCGAACTTTTTGCAAAAAAAAAATAATAATAATAATAATAAAAATAAATAAATAAATAAATAAATGGTGAGCAAAGAAAATTAAGCTTCTGAAAACATAAAATTAAAATTAAAATTATTAATTAATAAAACCTTGATATTCCCTTACCGTATGAAGTTCGAGTATTTAATTTTAGTTTCCTAGATAGAAAGTTATCGATCATAAGTAAAATGAAGAAAAAGTGGCAACTGCGTAATTTTGAACCTAGGTTATTTTAAAGGTGAGGGTGACGGTGTGGAAAAAGGAGAGCATAAAGTTGGAATGAAAAGAAAACTATTCTTGAAAAAGGAAAATCTTACCGCTGGAACACTGAAAAGGTCTTTTGAATGAAAAGCTAAAAGTTTTTAATTAATGAGAATATTCCTTTTTTTTTTTTCTTTTTGTATTAAGTTTAACAATTACGAGCGGAAGTGAACATAACTTAATTGGCATGCACTCTTGACTTACATGTCAGAGGTTCAAATCCCTCACTCCAAATATTGTTGAACTAAAAAAGAAAAAAAAAAACAATGACGAGGCGATGATCGAACTATTAACGTTTGGAATAGATAATATATAATTCAGACTCTGTTTGATAGTCATTTGGTTTTTTATTTTTGAAAATTATGTTTGTTTTCTTCAAATTTCCCTACTATAGTTTTCATCTTTGTCAATGGGCACATTTGAATTCCTAGTCAAATTCCAAAAACAAAACAAGTTTTTGAAAACTACTTTTTTTAGTTTTCAAAAATTGGTTTGGTTTTTGAAAACATAGAAAAAAGGTATTAGAAAAACAAATAAATTTGTAGGTGGAAGTACTATTTATAAACTTAATTTTCAAAAACCAAAAATAAAAAACCAAATAGTTATCAAACGGGTCCTTATCTACCGAGTTATGTTATGATTGACTAATGAGTATTGGTTAATATGATTTAAAATGTTTAGTACGTCGAAATTTAGATTTATGAACTAATGTTGAATTGTTACAATTTCATTAATGTTCTAAGAGATTAGATACAGGTGAGGAAAAAAAAAACCTCCAAATCAAACCATATATATGCCTAAGCATAACTACTAAAATATTGAAATCTAGTATAAATTTGGCTATTTATACAAGGTTATAAGTTCAATTTTATGAAATTTAGGGTTAAAATTGTTTTTACTTATTAAATTAGAAAGCTTGGTGCATTGCACACATGTGATGTCTTTTAACTTATGTTTTAAAATTTTAAGACATTATTTCATTATAGTTATATATATTTTTTAGAAAAAGTTATTTCTAAATCGTAAAGAATTTCAGGAACATTTTCCTATTTAAGGCGATTCATTTTAATTTTTAATATATATATTATTTAAATTTTTACAAAATTAATGGAATAAAAAAAGGCTAAATATATACTTTTCCTTTTGTTTTATTTATTTATTTTTTTTTGTTGAGGGAGGCTAAATATATACTTTCAGTCCTTAATGTTGACCTCATTTTTTCAATTTGATCTCTAATTTTTCATAAATTTCGTTTTATCTTTGAAGTATCGATTTAATTTTTTTTAGTTACGTTTTTATAGTCACAAAACATAAATTAACTAACAAAAGGATGATATAATATGAAAATATACCTTATCAATTGTTTTTTTTTTTATGAAACCACCTTATCCATTGTTTTGAAATTACTTTATGTTGTAATATAATGAAATAGACATATCATTCACCCATAAAACAAAAAATAGATAAAATTTATTTCATATGTTTTAGCAAGTAATAATTTACCCTAATCCAAAATTACTATACGTTTAAATTCATTTATCTTCGCATTTAGTTATTATAAGGACTTACCAAAAGAAAAATGTTAATACATAATTAAAAAGATTAAATTTTGAATCTGTTAGAAAAGTGTCTAAATTGAAAAAAGAGGAAAAAAAACACTCAAACATCAAAACAAAGTTTTATATGTCTCCTTAAATAAAACAAAACTATCATTATTAGGAGTAGGCTTGAAAATTTAAAATTATTTAAATGGAAAAATTAAGTAAAGAAACCAAGTATCCCAGTTTTTAATACAATAAAGATAAAGATAAAAATTTCATGGTAAAATTTATAAAATGAATTACTAGATCAAATACAAACAAACACAAAATGTTTCTACAAAATGATAAAAATAAGGTTTTATTACAAGGTTAGTCCTTGAACTTTCAGTGTTGTATCAATTAAGTCACTGAACTTTAAAAAGTTTTCTAATATATAGATCCCTGAAGTTTTAATTTTGTTTCTAATATAAATCCCTGAACTTAAAAAAATGTTTAATAATTTCCTGAACTTTTAGTTTTGTATCTAATAGGTCATTGATATATTTGATATTTTTAAAAATTAACCAATCTACTATATCTAAAATTGAAATTTATGTCTATTGAGACTCTAAAATTTCAATTTTGTATCTAATAGGCTTGTGAATTTTAAAAAATGTTGAATAGGTCAATGACTTATTAAACACAAAATCAAAAGTCGAGAGACCTAGTAAGTTTAAGAACCTATTAGATATTTTTTAAAGTTCAGGGATCTATTGGAAACAAAACTGAAAGTTTGATGACCTGTTTGAAACTTTTTAAAGTTTGAGGGACTAAATTGACACAACTCTAAAAGTTTATGGACTAAATATGTAATTTAACCAAAAAAAAATATAAGATTAATGCAAATATTGTGGTGGGGGGAATTTGAAAAAGGAGGAGTTAGTTAAGTTTGTGGGATTGGAAGAGTGGAGAGGGATGAGGAGAGGAAAAGTGAAAATGTTGAATGATAGAGAGACAAAGGTTGGTGCAGGGCAAATGGGGAGGCCCTTGAAATTGAAATTGAAAAGTCTAGGCAATTTTTACAAACCATCAAATCATGTTGAAAGAAAGAAAAAGAAGAGGATTTGTAGAGAGGGTGGTAAGATTGTTGGAGGCCTTTACCAAGTGTCGGACCTCATTGGCGATTGCTGCATATATTGATATACAACGCAATACAAAGGCCCTGCCTGTTGCCTGTTGCCTGTTGGAAATAGATTAATTGAAAATTATGGAGTTCAATTATTGATGGGTCACACTCACAGAATAATATTGCTGGATCTGGTCTGCTTGCTCTTTCTACACCCAAAACTTCACCCACTCCACATTCCCCACATCCAACAATCCCATGCCATCTCCCTTTCCACTTCCACCTCACTTCATCAATCTTCTCCTTAAAAAAAAATTTAACAACGGCTCCTTTCTTAATCATTTCGGCTCCGTTTGATAACCATTTTGTTTTTGGTTTTTGGGTTTTGAAAATTAAGTCTATAAACACTACTTCCACTAATAAGTTTCTTTGTTTTGTTCTCTACCATCTTCCCATGTTTTCAAAAACCAACTCAAGTTTTGAAAACTAAAAAAAGTAGTTTCCAAAAACTTGTTTTTGTTTTTGGAATTTAGCTACGAATTCAAACGTGTCTTGACAATGATGAAAACAATGATAAGAAATTTGGGAGAAAACAAACTTAATTTTCAAAAACCAAATGGTTATAAAACGAGACCTTCGTTTTTTGTTTTTGGATTTTGAAGATTAAACCTATGTACACTACTTCTACTCTCATAAGTTTCTTTGTTTTGTTATCTACCCTATTTTTAAAAATCAAGTCAAATTTTGAAAAGTTTTCAAAAACTTATTTTTGTTTTCGAAATTTGGTTGAGAATTTATATGTGTCCTTGATAAATATGAAAACCATATTGTAAGGAAGTTAGGAGAAATTAAATAAACCATTTAATTTTCAAAAACCAAAAATCAGGTACAAAATGATTATCAAACGGGACCTAAATGTTAGAGCTTCTTTCACAATATTTTTATTTTTCATTTTCCATTGTTTAAATAAATTTTCTTTGCTTAATTCTTAAAAGCCCTTTTGAAATTTGGACAAGAGTTTTAAATATTAAAAAAAAATAATAATAATTTTTTCTGTGCTCTGTTAGATAATTTTTTAAAATTTTTTCTAAAATATTTGCTTATTTACTAATACATTTTTTTTAATCTCAGTCTAGTTTCAAAAATCGTTTTTAAATCATGGGAAAATTTTGAAAACTAACAAAAATTAATTTTTAAAAAACTTTTGTTTTCTTTTTGGGAAGCTGACTAAACTTCAAAAGTGTTCTTAAAATACCAATAATTTAAAAATATATATATATATATAATTTTTAAAATCTTGAACTTTAAGAACAAAAACATTATCAAACCCAAAGCTTAGCGGTTGTAATTTTACTAAAACTTTAGAAACACCTTTAGACTTAGATTACAAAACAAATTGTCGTAATTGCATTTCTTTTTTAATTTAAATAAACTTTCAAAAGAAAGAAAACAAAGAAGACATAGTTAATAAATGAAACGAACTAAATTCTTAAAAACAAAAACAGGGTCAAACCGTAATTGTCTGTATGTGTAGAGCAAATATATATATATATATATAAAGCAGTGAACTTTCAATTGTATGTCCAAAAAGTAATAAAAGAGAGAGAGAGAAAAAAAAGGTCATTCATTTATGGACAAAGTTTTATTTGAAAGTGAGAACAAAGCCAATAACAAACCTCAATGCAGGGAACAATAATTATGTTAGAAAGTGTTTGTTTGAAGCATTCCTAACTTTTTTTTTTTCTTTTTTTCTTTTTTTCCCTTTTCCCTCAATCTTATTCACCTTTTTGTCTTACCCAAATACACTCCAATTTACCATTCTCCAACCTTTTGCTTTCTTTCCTCAAGTGATAAAATTAAGATTAAGGTCCGTTTGGAATACCTTTTAGTTTAAATGTTTTTCAAGAATGCATTTTCTTTTAAATATTTTATATAAAAATGACTTGGAATTTAAACATTCATATGTTTGGTTATATTTCCTCGTAAATGGTTTTATACCCAAGTTCTTATATACTTAAAGACTCTTATTTAAAAAAGTTGCTTTTAAGTATTTCTCTCAACATGGTTTATTGTTCAATCTCAATTTTTAATAAGTCATTTTTAGTGATTTTCAAACACTAAAATTTTTGTCAAAAAATTAAACACTTGAAAAGTTAAACTAAACACCCCCTAAATTAGGGTTTGATCAGTTGAGCTAGTTTTAGTTTTGTCCTTAATATTTTATTTTTTTTTTCTTTTACCCTAGTCTTTGAATTTGTAAAAAAAAAAAAAAAAGAAAAAAAAATCCCCAGTTGGAAAATTTATTATAATTGAAACTCTTAAATTGTTGGGAATATATTCGACAAGTTTCAATTTTATTTGAAATCTTTTAATTTCTTTAATCTTTTTCATATAAATTGTATTTCTTTTTAAAAACAAATTTAAAGATTAGAGGTTGGAGGTTGAATTAAAACTTTTAAATATTAATAACAAATTGAAAAGATGTATATATAAAATTAATGGTACAGGAAAAAAATTATTAGGTCTAAAATTTAAAAAAAAAAAAGAAATTATTAGGTCTAAAATTAGACATCATTATCTTAACTAAATGTTGTAGATGTTGGGCTTTTGGTACGCTTTTGGGGTGCCATAAATATCATATTTGGATTCATCTCTGTCTCCTTTCTCTTCTTCTCATATGCTACAAACTCAATTTAATCAAGAAAGTGACTACTTTTTCCAACCTCTCAAAAAATATATATACAAAAAAGGGACCACCTACTGTGGCTCTTTACATTATTACTCATTAAACAACCCAAAAATTATGGACCAGAAAATTAAAAGAAAAAAAACATGATATTTACAATGTATTTGATATCTATTTTTTCAAAATTTTAGTTTTATTTTAAGAAAATGAATACATATGATAATATATTTATTTGAAAAAATTACACAGATCACCATTGAATTTTTAATTTGATCCATCTGTCTTATGTACTTTCTGAAATAGTTTGTTTTCAAAAACAACAAATTGTTTATATTGCAATCGCACCTATAAATTACAAGTCAAGCATAATTTGGCTACTAATTACTTTCTATTTGCTTCTTTTTTTTTTTTTTTTTTTAGTACATTAACATTTGGGGATGAGGATTCGAACTTCTGACCTCTTGGTCGAAGATATATGTCAACTACCACTGAGCTATGCTCACTTTGACAACTCTGTTTGCTTCTTGTTACTTCATTTTTATTGGGAAAAAAAAAATGAAACGTGTTTCGTAAACATTCTTCTTGTTTTCATATATTTTAAATTAAAATATAAATATTTTAGATGAAAATTAATTTTTAAAATAAAATATTGAACCTTTATATTTTCTATTTATTTAAAAATCTTTATTAGTGTATTTTACAAGTCAAGAAGGATAATATAATGCTTTTATGTATGTTTTAATTGAGAAAAACTAAAAACGGAAATAGGAAACAAGAAACTTAGGTCTCGTTTGATAACCATTTGGTTTTTGGTTTTTGAAAATTAAGCTTAAAAATTCACTTCTACCTTTAAGTTTTTTGGTTTTGTTATCTATTTTCCTCTCATGTTTTCAAAAACCAAGTCAATTTTTGAAAACTAAAAAAAGTAGTTTTCAAAATCTTGTTTTTGTTTTTGAAATTTGGCTAAGATTTCAAATGTGTCCTTAACAAAAATGCAAATCATGGTAAGGAAATTGAGAGAAAACAAGCTTAAATTTTAAAAACCAAAAACCAAAAACCAAATGGTTATCAAACGGAGCCTTAAGCTTGTAAATATTCATTCCACCTATCAATTTCTTTGGTTTTTCCCACCTTTCAAAAGCCAATTAAACTTTTGAAAAAAAAAAAGTTTTCAAAAACTTGTGTTTTGTTTTTGGAATTTGGCTAAAAACTCCTATGTCTCCTTAACAAGATGAAAATCATGGTAAGAAAATTGAAAGAAAACAAATATAATTTTGAAAAACAAAAAACCAAATGATTATCAAACTAGAACTTAATTTTGTTGTTTCTAAAATTTATACTCAATTTTAGAATCATTTTCAAAAAATGAGAAAAACATGAAAAGTTACCAATGGCTTATGTTTCTAAAAAATTTGAAATAAGAAATGAGATACGAGAAATATAAATATTACCCAACGTATATTATAATATAAAGAAATCATACATATATTTTATAACTTTTCAAAAAACATCAAGTCTCTAAGGCCTCGTATGGTTGGTGACTTATTTTCATTTTTATGTTTTCGAAAATAAGAAATACTAAAGAAAATACATTTCATATACTTATTTACGAAAATGATTTTAAAAACCAACTCTTAAAATAGTTTGTTTTCAAAAAACAACAAAGTGTATTCTTTGTTTTTAAAAACTATGATATGAAGGGATTTATATGCTTTTCAGAAAAAAGTTACTGCCATGTTAAACCTTTTCAAACTTTAATCATAAAATTGTCCTATCTTCCTTTTTAGTAAATGATATCTTTTTGCCGCATAGTTCAACTGACATAAAGTTATACCCCTTGATCAAGAGGTTAGAGATTCAAACCTCCACCCTACAAGTTGCATAAGAAAACGATTTCCTTTTATATCCCTGGTTGGAGAAAAATTTATTTTTCCCTTCCTCTTTTTTATAAATTTAATCGTTTGTATTTTAAGAAACCAAAACTTCTTTCTCCCTCCATTATGTACACTATCTTCCTTTCTCTTATTGGCAAAACATTTTTTTTTTTCCTCTTCTTTTACCGAACACATATCAATCATTTTCAGATTCACAATCACATGCAGTTTTCAAATATAAAATTTTTCAAATTGGAACAAACGTATTTATCAGATATTGTGCAAATAAGATATATGTATCACACGAATTTGTTCTCATTTTGTACTAAATTCTTTATTTTCTTAAAAAAAAACATTCAGATCACAAATCAAGTGGGCTTAAACTTTTAATTTCTAAAATATCTATTTTTAGTCTCTCATTTTTTTTTTCTAAAAAAAAACCTGTTTTTTTGTCATTGTAGTGGATTATAATGTCAACAATGATTTTTCCTTAATTTCCTTTTTGAAAAGTTAATTTCCTTTATTCTTCCTGGTGTAAAATCAAATCTAATAAATATTATAGAAGTTTTTCATTTTTCAGCAAAAGTTAGGTCATATTTCAAATCTAATATTCACCCTCACTTGGGCATAAAGTAACTTTATGTTTTTTTTTTAGAAAAGACATTGCCATTTAATACATATACTCTAAATTTCGTGTGATACATATATTCTAAATTTCATTATAATAGTTAATTTTTAAAACTTTAACAATCAAAATTTGATTTAAATTTAAAACCAAAATCTAGCTAACTCAAGTATACCATTCTATGGAAAAAATATTGGATGAGATCGGTATAATGCGTTGTCTCTCGAAGAATTTTTTTTTTTTTTTTTTTTTTTTTTGAAAAAGGACTCTTAGAGACCATTGAATAATTGTTGGATGCACTATAGTAATTTCTCACTCATAATGTAAAAACTATCCTCCATTTTATTCAATCCTCACGAATAATTTATCGTTTTTATGACGTTTCTCATCATTTATTTGCATGCTATTTAGCGTTATTGTTGTCTTTCACACACACCAACTCCTTTATTTTTTTGCTTTTGGTAGAATATGAATATTATATATATATATATATCTATAGCTCAAACATGCATTAAATTATATGTCCCAATGAGGTCAGATTTTTCTTTGCATGTTCCAGCACATGCATCAGCATTCTCAAAAGTTTCCTTAGCCAACAACTTAGAATGATTTAGTCAATGCATGATTGCACCCTCGTCATATATGTTCCTTCCTTGTCAGTTTCAAATCTCTGTCTCTGTTTGTTTCTTACTGTTAGGTGCTGTCAGAATTTAAACAAAAGAAAGATTCAATGAATCTTAGCTCTAATGTAAAGCAAGAAACTAAATCATTTCTGAGATGTTGATGTATCAGAAATATAATTTCAACCACTCCTATTCAATCTAGACTTTGCTGGGTCTCATTACTCATGACCGTAGAGAGTATTTTTTCGGAGCGTTTTTTAAATTTTTCCGTGAGAAAAAATACGTTCTCCTTTAAAATCGTCATATTTGGGAGTAACATATAAGAGTGCTATTGGAAAAAGTTAGCAGCACTCAAAGTGTTAGATACGACAAAACACTAAGAAATTGGCATCTGTAACTCCTTTGGATATATGGACCACCCAAACACAAACTTTAATGCATTTGGAACCATTTAGATCAACTTAAAGGGAAAGTTATAAATCAAATTACCTCAAGGTTGATGATAAGCTAGACTTTGTTTAGGGTCTAGATCAAATAAATATATAATCACCGGTTCCTAGCTACCATTGGAGTAGAAGTGGTCAGGGTTGAACGTAGGGAGCAACCGAAATTAATTTAAATAATTTGAGATTTCTCGATTAGTAATTGGAGGGGGGAGAGGTTTGGCATGGAAGAAATTGCGAGGATGAAAAATTAAATTGCTAAAAATTAAAATAACAGGAAAATAAAGGGCGAATTGTGATAGCATACAAAAATGCTACTTTTTTACCCCTAGATAATGCAAGTCTTAATTATTTCCATTGCTCAGTTTTGAAAATTCACCTGATCACATTAACTCCTTGTGAATTCAATACTTGGTAAATACTTACCATTTTATATTACTTGACTCGTGCACTTGTGGCCTTGTTCAAAAAGCACACATCAGATTGGCTAATTTTACCTTGGGATTGAAAGTGTTAATATCTAAAATACGGAAGCAATTTTGGATCTTAGGCACATAAGAAACTCAATTTGATCAATTAAGACATGTTGTTCATATGAAGAAAAACAGAGACAAATTACCAACCTTGTCTCAATGGAGAAATTGGTTGGATTTCCTTCTTGTTTTTCTTCACCAATGAGTCACGAACCACCAAAGGATCTTCCTTGCTATCCTCAAGCCTTTGGAATGGATTGTGGGATCTTCAAGTGATGGAATTTAAGAGAGAAAGCTTGAAGAACAAGCTTATGGAGGTGGATTTTGTGAGTCTTCAATTTGGCAGCAATTCAGTGTATTTCAAGCTCTGATTCTTCAGTAATCTTCTTCCCTTTTATAGAGGGATTAAAGATGAAGAGAAGCCCCAACAATTGACACTCAATCAACCAAGAGGTAGTGGGAATTTTGTTGGCTAACATGAGGGGAGTGCATGGGTTTAGTCACCATTCACTCCACCTCCAAAAATTCATGTTTTATGATTTTAATTAAATCAATAATTATCCTAATTTAATTGGATAATTATCTAATTTTCAATAATCTGAAAAATCAAAAATTGAATTTTAATTTTTCAATTTTAAATTAATTCAAAATTAATTAAAAATAATTATTAAATAAATAATTAATTATTAATTTAATATTAATTATTAAATTAATATTTTGCCATCCATCCCGAACATTTCCAAAATGTTATTTTCAATCATGAATCACTATTCATGTTTTCGGTATTTAAATCATATTTAAATATTAAATACTCACATATACAGTTTTCACAAAAACCCGAAGTACCGACAACGCCTATCACCTCTACAATTTTTTCTCAACATGAACTAAAGTAATTCAAATTTTATCCATTATATTGTTCCAAAGGTTAGTCTCGAGCTAGCAAGGGGACCTAATGGACCTACAGATCATGGGCTCCAACGGTACGAGGTTAAACTGACCAAACTCTTTTAACCTAGTTAACCAACATCCGTTAACTACTGGGACACTCCACTATAGCCTAGTAGTTGAACTCCCCTCACTGTAGATATATTCCTGTCCACTCGATATAACCATGATTAGTAAGTCAATCCTTCACAGGTCGTTCGTTACTATAGACAGGTCAAATGTCCGTTTCACCCCTATAGTACATCTTATTTCCTTAAGTCCACTAGTCCTCTATTGAGCAATTTGTTTATGATCCAACCATAAAATAAGATCCCTCTCGGGCCAATGAGAGGGTGGGACCCCTTGTTCTAGCCTTGAACTCAGCACTTAAGGGAACAACCTTTCTACTATCCCTGTATTGGGTAGGAGTGAATTCCATTTTGCTTTACTATGTCCCTAACCATCCATCTAGTGTTATCCCCAAAATGGTAGGAATATTGAATTGTACTTTTATGACCATTCTCACCCATGCAGATCAAAGGACAACCCTAAACAAACAGGAGTTCATAGTAAGCTCAGGATTAAGATCGAGTTACCTAGGTCATCATATGTAAAAGTCAGTCTTCACAGTAAACGGTGTTATAAAGTAAGAGTGACTTATTTCTTGGTCCTGTCTTGTGTAAACATCTTTTACACAAGATGCCCCTACTTGCATGTCTCTACATGAACGATCCAGGATCACGTCGTTTGCCTTATTCGCAAAGTAGGCCGCATCCATAGTGTTACCAGAACAAGGTACCCAACCTTATTCATTTACTATAGGCAATTTAGGTTATGTACTTGAACTTGATCCCCGTCCATATCCAAGATGTAGTTCAACTATCTCATATTATAACCATGGATGTTTCTATTGGATTTTAAGGTACAAAATAATCAATTTCACTGAATAACATCTTTATTTATATAAAGGATAACAAAATTTGAGCTTTAGGACATAAACCCCAACAGGGATCGTGTAATTAGTTATCCAAATATCAGTTTGGCAATAAAAAATCATTGACTCTCTTAATTGAATGAATTAATAGCTAATTGTCTAACCACTCACTTGAAAAGCTAGTGAGATTAAGATCCCAATAATTTCCAACCCGACCAATGCATCAAGACCAGAGCCTAATTAAAATTCTAATTAATAACTCTAAATTAATTAGATCCCAACCGCATTAATTACAATGGATCATTAGATAGATTTCATAAACTAGGAAAAGCCTAAATTCATACAATTCTAAGTCTCAATTCCTAAATCTACTATCCAATCGGCCAATTGGGATAAAACGCCTTTCAACCAAAGTTCACAATAAATTCATCGCTAATTGATTTAGTAAAGCATTCAATTCAAGTACAAATAGGTTGTCAATCTATTCTATTGAATTAATTGCAATTCAAAGTAAAATCAAGATCACAATCAACCATAATTCACAAGAATTGAAATTAAAGGTCTCAAAGTATGCCAAACTTACATTCGGAGTCTTGAATTACGACGATCTTAGCCTAGTTAGACATCGAAACACTCCAACTAAGCTTTGATGATAGATTAACCATTTCTAAACTAAAGAAACTAATCTAAACTACTTTAATTGCAACAAGCATTGAAAGAATACAAGGGCTTTTAAGTTGATTGCGGCTAAGAAAGAAAATTAAAAAGCTAATTGACCTAAAACGCGAAAGGATCTTTATATATGCCAATCGAGAGTGTCGAGACACTATGCTTAAGGTTGAGACGCTTTGACTACAACAAGCAGAAGTCATGCTCGTGCGCCCCTAGCGTTGAGACACTTCAGATAGTCTTCAACATTCCAGTGGTCTTCCAGCGTCGAGACACTATGGCCAGTGTCTCAATGTTGGCCTCTCGGGTCTGCTGCATCAAGAGCCAAATCCTAGAGCGTTGAGACTCTCTCAACGTTGTTTCTTAATAAAATCCACGCCGAACATTGGCTGCATTTGACCAAGGGACATTTTAGTCTTTTTTACTCCAAAATTGGCTTGGTTAGCTCTCGATTGGTCCAAAAAACTATAAAAGGCCTGTAACAATATTATACTCATTTTCTCCCATTTTCGCATAGATTTCAACGGAGATAAGAAAAATAACGGGAAGTAACTTGATAGAACAAATTTGTTATATGTTTATTCCCTCCTGATTTGCTTATCTTCATTGAATTCTATGCGTAAAATGCTTTAATTTGACTATAATATTGTTGCAGGTGTAAAATATGAGTTCGGAGCCGATTCGGGTTGAAAATGAGCCAAATTGGAGCAAAATGACAGAAATACCCTCGGTCAAATCAAGTCAACGCACGCTGAAGGATGAACTAGTGTCAAGACGCTCGAAAACGCCGCAAAAACGCTGCAATCTCGAGAGGTAGAGTCGAGACGCTGCAATATAGCGTCTCAACGCTATGGAAATGAACCGCGTGCCAGATCACTGTCAGCGTCTAGACGCGGGCCGCAGCGTCGAGACGCTGTTGCTTATTATAAAAAGAAAATTTCATGATTAGGGATGCATTCTATCCTCCCTCTTTCGATTTCAGTCGCTTTTCTTCCCCAAATTCTCTGTAGTTTTCATATTTCTTAGGCTTTAGAGTAGATTTCTTAGTTTTTCATGGTGGATCGATCTCGGGAGCGAGGTTCAACATTCCAAATGATGGGCTAAGCTCATTTATCATGTAATCGGGACTCATGATTGTAAGTTTGGATTTATTTTAATGAGATTTCTATTCTTTATTGCTTGATTAATTTATCTTTGTAATTCTAGCTCCGTGTTATTAATTTAGGAATGTTAGGTGAGATTGACAACCTCGACCACGACTTGTTAAATTCATATGCTAATTAAAAGTAGTAAAAGAGGATAACATGCTGCTAGTTTAGGATTGATTTCTTAGATTTAGCACCTTGGCATGTGTCTTTGGGCTAGGATATTTACTTGTTGTGTTTTAGGCGCATTATCCCTAGAATGCATGCATGATTAATCTGGCTAGTCCCAATGCGACCTTGATTTGATTAATAGGCCTGTTAATTAGATTTGGGCTAGAATTGGACTAAGTGCATTGGCTTGTCTGTGGATGTGGACACTCTCTGGCTATTCCAGGAGTACGCCAGACTTAGGTAATTAATTGAGACCTTTAGTAAATCGATGAATTAAATAACTAAACTTGCACCCGAGAACCGATTACATGATATCGAGGTGAGATTTACCATTCCTTATTTTTCCTTGCACTCTTTATTTTCTGCAATTTATTTTCTTGAAATTGATTTTTCCTTGCTCTTAATTATTTTCTCCAACTCCCCTCCCCCTTCGATTACATATAAGCATAAAAGAACTTGGAAATAAAACCAATTGTTCCCTGTGATCGACCCTGGCCACTACTGCTACAAGTTAGCTTTAGGTGTCGGTGATTATAAATTTATTTGACCCGGAGCCTCGACAACTCTGGCCCGTCAAACTGGCGTTGTTGCCGGGGAACTGATAAGGGTAAAAAATATACCAATTTTACCCTTATATTTAGCTCATTTCTTGGTCAAATATTGAGTGTTTAGGTCAATTTACTGTTCTCGAGCTCAAAATATGCTTAGTTTGATAAGTTAAGGTGTTGAGAGTCACTTTTGTTGAATTTATGCTTATTTGTGCTTAAAAAGACTTGATTTTAAGAGAATTTGACTTAGTTTGCTACTGTGCAGAAAAACAGAAGAAAAGCTGGAATTCCCCAGAAATGCGAGAAGGCAAAAATGAAATGCAACCGCATTTCTGGAAAAACAGAGGCCGTTCTGAGTCGCACGCGGGTCGTTGTTGACGAGTCTTCTTCGCACCTAACCGGTTGTTTTGACCCCGAAACTGACTGGGCAACCTTCCAGCACCTATTTCGCAGCTCCTCAACCAATTTCTACACTATATAAGCTCGAAATTCGAAGTCAAATCGAGGCAGAACTCACTTGGAAGAAAAGGGTGGTGACAGAACCCTGGCTCGACGCCAATGAGTAGGGATGCCCGAGGTCCTTCTTAGATGACCAAATTCTAACCCGAGAGAGAGTTAGACATCAAACCTTGTGGTTTGTAGAGAGTTTCACCCATTCCCATCTTGTAAAAGTGAGAGAGTGGAGTGTCTTAGCGAACTCTAGAAGGATTGTGTAAACAAAAAACCCATAATATTTAGCTATCTCCTTTATTTCCAGCTCTTGAATCTATTCATTACTTTGTATTCTTTACATCATTATTTCAATGAAAATGCATTCATTTGCTTTTTATCCCATCATGAGTAGCTAAATCCCGTTGAGGGGTTCAATGTGGTGAATTCCCTTAGGGTTTAATGGCTTGAAAGTGTTTTATTTGCTCAAGTAGGGTTTAATGCATGTCATTCTTTATTGACTATCACTCTAATCTTGCTGAGTTTAATTTGATCACTTAGACTTTGCATGCTATGTGAGTTTGATCTCGAAAGGGACAAACGATATCGGTTCTCATAAAGGTGATATAGGAGAAAAAGCTCGAAAGAGATTGTTGGCGGTATAGGGCAAGCTGCCTAAGGCACCCTATATTGACTATAGGGTTATAGATTGCATTCGTGAATTATCTATGTCGAAGTCGAGTCCCAGAAATGGGCATAACGGTACTCGCTTAGCCTTCTTACGGTTTTGGAAACAAGGGCCAAAAGGAAGTTAAATCTGACCCAATGCATTAGACACTCTTAAGTTAGATATTGCATAAGTATGGTTGTTACCCTAGGGATGAATCCACGTTGAATACCTCGTTTTATCTTATTGTTATTCTTTATTATTTTATTGCTTGTTTTATTTATCTTTTCAAAAACCCAATCAATCAACTTATTTCCTTTGGTTACCTTTTTAAAAGCAATCATTTGAGTAGTTTCTTCATCAAATATGAATTTCCAATTTAGTCCTCGTGGGATCGATACCCATGGAATACTTTCTGAGGTTTTTTTTATTACTACGTGCGACAATGTATACTTGCACTTAAGTGTTGGCTGAATATGTCTTTCTTGTTATTATCCATCTTATCTCACATTCCATCCATTCAGCTGACGACGCACCAAGAACACGATGTTTTATTTCTACCTTCTTTTGTTTTTGTTTTCGCTTTTTTCCAGTTTCTTGTGTTTTAGTTTGTTCTTGTAGGATCTAGTGAAAAATTTTCACAAGAGCAAACCCGATTTCTAGCCAAGAAGCGAGAAAAAGTATTTGGGCATCATGAATATCCAGCAGACACTCGACCAACCATCATCTGAGATCAAAAGGGTCGAGCGTGCAGTGCCAGCCAATTTTTCAGCTCCTGATTATCATCTGCCCCATGCATCATTTATCCTGATGAAGGTAATTTCGTAATTAAAGTTGATTTTAGCTTACCCCCTTCCTTTAGTGGTTCTGCAGGAGAAAATCCTTGTCTCCAAGAGTTATACTTCTTTGAGCGTTATTCCTGAAGGGATGAAAGCCCTGCGTAGCGGAAGGAATCACCGAACCTACTCAGAGTCTTAGATTCTAATTGAAATACCAATACAATTTGCAAAATATTACAACAATAAATCTATATTTAATGGGCTGTATGTAGGCTATAAACATGCTAAATGATCAACTAGATTGATCCTAGTGATCAAGGATTTCATAGAAAACTTACGTTTGTAGAAAGCCTTGATCGATTCGCCTTTTCTTGCTAATGAGATTGAAAACGCAGCAACCCTCTTGTGCGAACACCACCAATCGACCACACCGGTATATCTCTAAGACTTCTTGAAGCAGGAGACTTGTGGAAGTCTTTTGGGAGAGATCTCAGAGAGAAGGAGAGACAATGGGATGCCTTTCACCCCACCCAAGGGGTCCTATATATAGTAAAGGCCAAGACCTTTTTCCTAATAGGAAAAAGTCTCTAATTTTAATAAATAATTAATTAATTCCATAATTAATTAATTACCCAATTAAATATCATATATTTAATCTTAGGAATTTTATTAAAATTAAAATTAATATGAATCCAATTCATATTAAATTTATTTGAACTCTTTCAAATATTTTCTCTCAAGAATTAATTTTTGAAATTAATTTAAAAAATTATATTATAAAGTTTCATAAACTTTATATTATAATGCATGAATATACATTATATGATTCCCCAAATAAATTGAACACTTTCAATTTACAATTTATATTTATTTGCTTCAAGTCTTTTTACAAGCTACCAGTGGGACCTAATGGACCTACAGATCAGAAGCTCCAACGATACGAGACTAATCAGCTTAAACTCATTAACCAAGTTAGTCTCCATTCGTTAACTGTGGGTCACTCCACTAAAGACCCACAACTGCACTTTTCTCACTGCAGAATATTTCTGTGTCCACGGATATCGACCAATAACGGCAAGTTAGTCCTTCACGAGTGTTCGTAACTCCAGCTGGGTCAAGTTACCATTTTACCCCTGAGTTACCTCTACCTCCTTAAGTACCAGTGCTCCTCTAATGAACAACCTGTTTGTGGTCCAACCATCAAACAGAAACCCCTCTCGGGCCAGTGAGAGGGTAGGGCCCTTTGTTCAAGACCCAGAGACACCACTTACGGGAACACTCATCTACTTCCTCAAAAGTCGGGAAGGAGTGAATTCCATCTTGTGTGATTATGTTCCCAGCTCCCCACTCGGTCTTGTCCCCAAAATGGTAGGCTTATTGAGTCGGCGTACTGGCCACTCTCACCCATACAAATCAAAGGACAATCCCTCGTGAACAGGAGTCCATAATCAACTCAGGATTCAGACTAAGTTGCCTAGGTCATCCTAGTGAAATAGAAACCTAACTAGTTAACGGTGTTATAGCTAGCGGTTACTATTTCGCGGTCCGATCTTATGCAAACTCATTGCATAGGATACCCCCACTCGCATGTCTACTACATGGACGCTTTGGATCAATACGTCTGTATCAAATACAAAGCAGGCCGTATCACATAGTGTTACCAGGATAAGGTACCCAGCCTTATCCTTGTACTATAGACCTTTTAGGTTGTTACTTTGAACATCGATCCCCGTATGTCCTCACATACTAGTTCAAGTTACATACAAACAACCTTGGATCTTAGTTTATTGGATTTGGGTCAAATAGTGCAATATTTAACATTTTATTGTAGAAACTAAATAACACTTTATTAAACACAAGTATAAAATTTGTTTACATTCACTATCTACGAGTTTTAGGGCATAAAACCCAACAATTCCGACTTGGCGAAGTGCGATAGACGTATCGAAGACCAAATCAAATTGAGGATTTTTCCTTATTCCTTGAAAGGTGAGGCTAGGGAGTGGTTATATCAGTTACCTTCCAGATCGGTGTTGAAATGGCCCCAATTGAGGCGTTTTTTGGTGGATAAGTACCTCCCGTCTGCGCGAGAGTTTGAGAATTCCCGAGAGATTTGGGGTTTCTCCCAAGAGCCTGAGGAGGTGTTGCATGAGTGTTGGGATCATTTTAACGATTTGTGCTCACGACCTCATTACTCACTCGAAGAGGAATCCTACATCGAGATCTTCACTGAAGGCTTAGCATCAGAAGAAAAGGGAATGCTCTTAGGAAGCGGTGGGGTGAGTAGTAAGACACCTAGCGAGGCAAGGGAGTTAATTGGGGCTCCAATCTAGAATTTGAATCGAATTTTAGAGCAGGAGAGCTATCAAATTGCCACCTCCCTCGATGACGTAGAAAACCAAATTCCAGAGCAACAACAAGAAGGTAAGTTAGAAGAAAATCATCTTGAGGTCAGTGAAATCGAACTTTCCATAGATTTTGAGTCTGATTCTTGTAGTTTGTCATGCAAGATAGTAGAGATAGAAATTAGAGATGTAGAGTTAGGCTCGATACAATCCATGACTATCTCTGTTTCTCCTAGGATTCATAGTTCTGAACTGCATGAATTAGACTTTGTGATTTCAGTAGCTGAACATATTGTTGTTAAATTTAGATGGCTTTTATTGAGTATGCTTGGGATGACTGATGATCATTTGCTTAAATTTTCTTATGCTGTGCACTTTGTGTGCAAGTTGAATCTATTGATGAAGGAGCTGATTAAGAAGATGAAGAAAGATCCTCTAAGGATCAAAAGAAGTAGATTTTGGTTGAGCACGTGTGAATCCCGTCGAGCAATCGACGTTAAAAATTTGCGCTTCTGGGAGGCAGCCCAACTTTAAAAATAACTTCTATCCCTTTCTCTTGTTTTTCAATTATTGGGTTGTTTATTTGTTAGTTTCTTTCTTAGTCTTTGATCTTGTTTTTGTTTTGTAGAATCCCCTAAATCGAAAAAGGCGATCATTCTAAGCAGCTTCAGTCACCACTCCAACCGTTGTGCCTAAATTCAGGGGAGGTTTTCTGTTCCCCTTTCTTTTTTGTCCCTTATGTTCGCATGCTTAGATTACATTGAGGACAATGTATGATTTAGGTTGGGGGTCGGAAGCATGTGCATGCTAGTGGATTCTAGGTTGAGTGTCAATGCACCTGAGCCTCAGACTACATTTTTTATGCATGCTATGTTTCTATATTTGTTGCTCTTTGATTGAGGCCATGCATTTGAGCATTGGACCTATTTTTTTAGAAAATTTTAAAATTTTTGAGCTTTAATTGTTGAGATTATGTGTTGGAATTTTTGATCAATTATTATCATTTCTGCATGTGCATTTTTGCTCTTGCTTTTGTTTTTGTTGAAGTGAAGCATGTTAGCAAAATTTTGAGTCTTTTTAAATTTTTTCTTTAGTTTTCTTGCATGTTTGAGCACTTGACCTTTTTCTTCAGTTAGTCTTGAAGATTTAGGATTGCTTTATGAGTTCCATAGATCTGTTGTCACCCCGATAGGTATAAGGTTAAGCTAGGAAGTCTAAATTTTTTGCAAATTAGCGTGTGAATCTTGCCTAGGAAAAAGAAAAGAATATGTGTCTGCTTGAGAAGAAGAAAAATGAGTGAGTGAGCGCGAGCATAAAGAAAAATTATATTAGCTCATCTTCCTTATTTTATTTCATAAGAAAAAGCATGCTTGCAATAATCATGAATTATAAGAGGTAAAAAGAGCTACCTGCAGTGTGATTAGTTAAGCCAACCAAGGGTTAAACTCGGGTTATGGGTCCCTGCATTGTAGTGTGAAAGCTAGTGCCCCGCCTTAAAAGAATGCAAAAGAAAAAGAAAAAGGAATTCCTTGTTTATATTTTAGGCACCTAGGTAATGAGAAAGCAACCTAATTTGTTCCATTTAGCCTTTTAAGCGAGACCTTAGTACTAGTGTAGGGGGAAGATAGGTGGAGGGTCTTATAAATCATTCTCGGGCTAGTAAGGGCTGCTTTAGGAGAGGCTAAACACATACACACACGAGAATATTCTTGGAAAAGTTTTTATTTGTCTCATAATTTGTTAGCATGCATTAGCTTCTCTTGGCAAAAGGTTTAGCATAAGTAGCACATGGATTTGATCATGATAAACTACATCATCTTAATCTCTACCATTCATATTCTATAGTTTTAGGCTTGCTCGAGGACTAGTGATAACTCTCCAAAAGGGATTTAGGCCTTAGTTCTATAGTGTTTTGTGTGTCTTTTGTGTTAAATAGGGTTTCTTTTAGATGAATATTATATGTGTTAACCCATTTGGAAGAATGGATGCTTTGGAAGTTATATTGTGCATAATATATTGCTGAGCGACTTGAGGGAGCAAAATCCGTGATCCAGTAAAGTAAGGAGCAAAACTGCCACATAACAGCTCGTAATCCATTTCAATGAAGTGACATTAGCTGAAGTAATTTCGGATCTAAGAAGCTTGGAGAGACTTCCACGTGTACAATTTGACCTAATTAGGATTTGACTCCACTCTATAAAAGGGAAGAGCCGTCTCAAGTCAAATGCCATTCCAAATTCCATCTTTGGAAGCCGAATAGAGGAGGAAAGGTTGGAGACTTCAAGAAGACCATCAACTACGGGTCTAATCAAGGGAATTAATCTTTTCTTGTAATTTCTTGTAGTTATGGATGCACATACTCAGATTGTAGCGTGTGTTATGATGAACCTTATGAACTAAATTTGCTTAGGTGTTGGCTAGGATTCATGTAATTGTCGTGCTTCATTCTCTATGCAATATATGTTGATTTGAGCATCTTGATTACTTGTTGTGCATATTTTTATTTTATGCCCGCTTGGCCAGCCGGTATGAATATCACTTCTTAGTTTCAGGGATGATTTGAGAAGTGTGTGGCATTTAATCACACTAGACCATTATGTGTTGGTGAACGCCAGTGACTGAGTTAGGGAAAACCAGTTGCCTAGTGCTTGATCGGTAGCAGGTCATTGGAGTTGAAACACATTCCAAAAAATCCAGAGTTCCGGGAGGATCCTGCTAATAAGACTGCAAGAGAATTGCCTAATCAATAATATTGCTATAACATCTTTTAAAACAATTACTAAAATCCTGACCAACGCCTGTTTTCAATCTGTCTGCTTTATCCGTTTACTTTCTATTCTGTCATTTCTTTTGCTTAAGCATTTTATCAAAATCAATCAATTTAACAATCCTTGAAACCATTAGAAAATTACACAAGATAGATAAAGTGAGAGCTATTCAAACCCCGTGGATACGATAAATTACTTATCACTTGCTGCGGATTGTGTATGCTTGCACAATATTCTAGAGCCTATTTTCGCTATATTTTTACCCCACTCTAGAAGGCAACAAGTTTTTGGCACCGTTGCTGGGGACTTGAATAAGTTTTTATCTGATCTGTTTTGTGTATGTGTTTTAGTGGTTTGGTGCTAGAACTTTTTGATTATTTCTTTTGTTTTTGCAGGTGTGAGTTTGGTGCATGAGCGATCCGCCTGGGGTGAGGTTCGAGCTTGATCCAGAAATTGAAAGGACATTCAGGAGAAGAAGGAGAGAGCAGCGTAGAATTCAAAATCCAATGGATAACGTGTTGCGTCTATCGTAGGTTCCAGAAGGTCAAGATGATCCCCAGCAGAATCGTGTGCTGCAGTCTAATCCACCGCCGGAGCAAAACAGACAGCAAAATAACCAGGCTGAGAATCCTATCTTGGTAGCGAACGATAGGGCCAGAGCCATTCAAGCGTATGCTTTTTCGATGTTTGATGAGTTAAATCCAGGAATTGCGCGTCCTCAAATTGAGGCAGCAAATTTTGAAATGAAACCGGTAATGTTTTAGATGTTGCAAACTGTGCGTCAGTTCCATGGTTTGTCATCTGAAGACCCCCATTTACATCTTAAGTCTTTTCTAGGAGTTAGTGATTCGTTTGTAATTCAAGGAGTGTCTAGGGATGCCCTTAGATTAACTTTGTTCTTGTATTCTCTTAGAGACGGAGGAAAGGCATGGTTAAATTGTTTTGCTCCAGGATCAATTAGGACATGGAATGAGTTAGCGAAAAAATTTCTTAGTAAGTATTTTCCACCAACTAGGAATGCCAAATTGAGGAGTGAGATAGTGGGATTTAGGCAACTCGAAGATGAAACTTTTAGTGAGGCTTGGGAGAGGTTTAAGGAGCTTTTGCGAAAGTGTCCCCACCATGGTTTACCTCATTGTATCCAAATGGAAACATTTTACAATGGGTTAAACCAGCAACCCAAGGTATGGTCGATGCATCTACGGGAGGGGCCCTTTTGGCAAAAGCTTTTAATGAAGCCCATGAAATTTTAGAAAGAATATCAACCAATAGTTGTCAGTGGTCAGATGATAGAGGCTCAAATAAAAAAGTTAAGAGTGTGTTAGAAGTTGATGGTGTGTCTACCATTAAGGCTGATATGGCAATGTTAGCTAACACTCTTAAAAATGTAACAGTGGTTAGTCATTAGCAGCCGCCAGTAGTGAAGCCTGCTGCAGTGGTGAACCAAGTTGAAGAGGAATCATGTGTTTATTGTGGTGAAGAGCACAACTACAAGTTTTGCCCCAGCAATCTAGCTTCTGTGTTTTTTGTAGGTAATCAAAGGAATAACCCTTATTCTAACTTTTATAATCCAGGTTGGTACAACCACCCCAACTTTGCATGGGGAGGGCAAGGAAGCAATTCGCAAGCCCCTCAAGCTCAGCAAAAGGTGAACCAGTCAGGATTTGCTAAATCGCAGGCATTGCCCCAACAAAATAAGCAGATTTTGCCCCAGCAAAATTCAGAGAGTTCTCTTGTGGCAATGATGAAAGAATATATGGCTCGAACAGATGCCGCAATTTAAAGTAATCAAGCTTCAATGAGAGCCCTGAAATTGCAAATGGGTCAGCTAGCTAATGAGCTGAAGGCAAGGCCTCAAGGGAAACTTCCTGCGGATACTGAGCACCCTAGAAGGGAAGGTAAGGAGCAGGTACAGGCAGCGACTCTAAGGAGTGGAAAGCCACTAAAAGAGAGAAAGGAGCCTAGTAAACCCCAGGATGTAGAAAAGAGTAGTGATAAAAATGTTGTTGGACAAAAAGAGTTGGAGTCTGGTAAAAGTACTGGAGGCAGCAATACTAATGTTGGAGCATCTGGTTCTGTTTCAGATGTGGAACCACCTTATGTGCCGCCCCCTCCTTATGTACCACCTCTACCTTTTCCACAAAGGCAAAGGCCTAAGAATCAGGATGGTCAATTTAAGAAGTTTTTAGAGATTCTTAAGCAATTGCATATAAATATCCCTTTAGTAGAAGCCATTGAGCAAATGCCAAATTATGCTAAGTTTCTTAAGGATATTTTGACTAAAAAGAAGAGGTTAGGAGAGTTTGAAACTGTATCTCTTACTGAGGAATGTAGTGCTATTCTTAAGAATGGGCTACCAACCAAGGCTAAGGATCCAGGATCATTCACTATTCCTGTCTCAATAGGTGGAAAAGAGTTAGGTAGAGCACTTTGTGATTTAGGCGCAAGCATTAACCTTATGCCTCTTTCGGCCTATCGAAAGCTAGGTATTGGTGAAGCTAGGCCTACCACAGTCACACTCCAACTAGCTGATAGGTCTATCACATATCCTGAGGGTAAAATTGAGGATGTTTTAGTAAAAGTAGATAAATTCATATTTCCTGTTGATTTCATTATTTTAGATTATGAGGCAGATAAAGATGTCCCAATTATTCTTGGTCGTCCATTTTTGGCTACTGGTAGAGCATTAATAGATGTTCAAAAAGGGGAATTAACAATGATGGTTTATAATGAGGAAGTGAAGTTTAATGTTTTTAAAGCCATGAAGTATCCAGACGAAGTGGAAGATTGTTCTTTCATTAGGATTTCGGAGAACACAATTGTTGAGACAACAATGGAGGATTTGGCAAACAAGCATTTGGAAGATCATGGAGAGATTAGTGTAGAAGATTTAGAAGTTTGTTCTTTAGACAGAAAAAGTGAAAAAGAAGTGTCTAGATGTGAGGATGTTCTTGAGTCTTTAGATTTGGATGAAAGGAAGACTCCTCCTATTAAGCTATCCCTAATTGAGGCACCCACTTTAGATTTGAAGCCCTTGTCGGGTCATCTAAAGTATGTGTATCTTGGGGAGGGTGAGACGTTGCCCATTATTGTTGCATCAGATTTAATGCCGGAGGATGAAGAGGCCTTAATAAAGTTGCTGCAGCAAAATCGCAAAGCAATAAGTTGGACATTGGCTGACATTCAGGGAATTAGCCCGTCTTTCTGTATGCATAAAATCACTCTAGATGAGGGATCCTTTAGGGTTATTGAGCAACAGAGAAGGCTTAACCCTGCAATGAAAGAGGTTGTTAATACAGAGGTGATCAAATGGTTGGATGTTGGGATTATCTATCCAATTGTAGATAGCAACTGGGTAAGCCCTGTCCAATGTGTTCCTAAGAAAGGAGGTGTCACGGTAGTGTCGAATAAAGACAATGAGTTGATCCCAACCAGGACAGTAACTGGCTGAAGGGTTTGCATGGATTACAGGAGGCTTAATAAAGCCACCCGTAAGGACCATTTCCCTCTACCTTTTATTGACCAGATGTTGGATAGATTGGCTGGTCAGGCCTACTACTGTTTCTTAGATGGTTACTCTGGGTATAAACAGATTACCATTGCTCCTGAGGATCAGGAAAAAACCACTTTCACCTGCCCTTATGGGACGTTTGCCTTTAGGCGAATGCCTTTTGGTCTGTGCAATGCTCCAGCAACATTTCAGCGGTGTATGTTAACAATTTTTTCTGATATGATTGAGTCCACTGTTGAGGTATTTATGGACGATTTTTCAGTTTTTGGAGGGTCTTTTCAACATTGTTTGGATAATTTAGGTAAGGTGTTAAAGAGATGTGAGGATACACATCTAGTTCTTAATTGGGAGAAATGTCACTTCATGGTGAAGGAGGGCATAGTGTTAGGTCATAAGATTTCAAAGAAAGGTCTAGAAGTTGATTGAGCAAAAATAGAGGTGATTGAGAGATTAGAACCACCAAATTCAGTTAAAGGGATTTAGAGCTTTTTAGTTCATGCTAGATTTTATAGAAGGTTCATAAAGGATTTTTAAAAAATTAGTAAACCTCTTTGTAACTTATTGTGTGCTGACAGTGTTTTTGACTTTAATGCAGATTGTAGGAAGGCTTTTGAGACTTTAAAGGCTGCTTTAGTCTCAGCTCCCATTCTTTGTGCACCTAACTGGAGTTTACCATTTGAGGTAATGTGTGATGCGAGTGATGTTGCAGTAGGTGCAATGCTGGGGCAAAAGCAGGGCAAATTTATCCATCCTATTTATTATGCAAGTAGAGTTTTGAATGAGGCACAAATCAACTATACAACTACTGAGAAGGAGTTGTTAGCGATTGTGTTTGCCTTTGAGAAATTCCGCCCTTATTTTGTTGGAACCAAAGTCATGGTTTTCACAGATCATGCAGCAATAAGGTACTTAATGTCAAAAAAAGATGCAAAACCTAGATTTATTCATTGGGTGTTACTATTGCAGGAATTCGACTTGGAGATAAAGGACAAGAAGGGTCAGAGAATGTTATTGTAGATCATTTGTCTCGTCTTGATCCGACATCATCTTTGCTAGAGCAATCTGTCATTTCAGATTCCTTTCCAGATGAGCAGCTCTTTGCTGTTAATGTAAAGGTAGTGAAGGATATCCCTTTGTATGTTGATATTGCCAACTTTTTGGTAAAAGGAGTTACTCCTATGGACATGGATTGGAGGCAGATGAAAATGTTTAAGCATGATGCAAAATTTTTCTATTGGGATGAGCCATTTATGTATAAGCAATGCTCTGATGGTATTATTCGAAGATGTGTTTCAGGTGATGAAGCAAAGGAAATCCTGGAGCAATGTCACCCTTCGCTGTATGAAGGTCATTTCAGCTGTTAAAGGACAGCTATGAGGGTTTTGCAATGTGGATTCTTCTGGCCTTCCTTATTTAAGGATGCCCATTGGTTCTACAAGCAATGTGATGCTTGCCAAAGGAGAGGAAATTTAGGACCTCTTGATGAAATGCCTCTTACTTACATTTTAGAATTAGAATTATTCGATGTATGGGGTATTGATTTTATGGGGCCATTTCCCCCTTCCAATGACAATGTTTTTATCTTATTGGCAGTTGATTACGTGTCCAAGTGGGTGGAGGCCATTGCATGCCATTAGAATGATGCTAAGACGGTATCAAGGTTTCTTCAATCGCACATTTTTGCGCGGTTTGGGACACCTAGAGCTTTAGGGAGTGACGAGGGTACACACTTTGTAAATAATGTTTTAACTAAGCTTTTAGCCAAGTATGGAATTAAGCATAGGATAGCTACCCCTTATCACCCACAAGCAAATGGTCAAGCTGAAGTTAGTAATAGGGAAATCAAATCTATTCTTTTGAAAGTAGTCCATCCATCAAGGAAAGATTGGTCTTTTCGGTTAGATGAGGCTCTTTGGGCTTATAGGACAACCTATAAGACTCCTCTAGGTATGTCTCCCTATAGGTTAGTGTATGGAAAGACTTGCCATTTACCGTTAGAACTTGAGCATAAAACGTTTTGGGCTTTTAAGAAGTTGAATTTTGATTTAAGTCGTGCAGGTGCAATAAGAATGCTGCAGGTTAATGAATTAGAGGAATTTCGTCAGTTTTCTTATGAAAATGCGAAAATATATAAGGAGAAGACTAAGCAGTGGCATGATAAGAAAATAAAGCCTAAAGAATCTATTAAGGGACCAAGAGTTTTGCTTTACAATTCTAGATTGAAATTGTTTCCTGGAAAATTAAAATCTAAATGGTCTGGGCCGTTTGTTGTGATTGAAGTTTTTCCTCATGGAGCAATTACTTTGAGAGATGAAAGAGATGGGAGAGTGTTCAAGGTTAATGGACAGCGAGTGAAGCATTATTTGCGTGAGGAATTTCGTTCGAAATATCCTTCCCTAAAGTTGGTTGATGAATGAGCGAGCGAGAGTTTTGCGGGAGCATGTCGGATTGCAATATTTTTGGCTCCCAGTGCTGGTTGAAATTTTATTTTATTTTCATGGATTGTATTCTGATTTATTTGATTTAGATTTGGTGTTGGTTGATTTTATTAGAGTAATTTTTAAATTTTGTTGGTTTTATTTTTCGCAAATTTTATTTGTTTTAAAATTGATTCGGATTTATTTATTTCGAATTTTAAAGTTTGTTCAAAATTTAATTTTTTGTATTTTCGTTATTTAAATTTGTATCTAGTATAGGCTTTAATAAAATTCCTAATTTATTCGGCTAAAGATAAAAAGAAGAGATTTGATTTTGGCGGTTTGAATTTGAATTGAAATTTTCCGTATCAAAGATTCTTCTCGAAGAAAATCTTTGCTGAGTGCGTTGTTTCGGCATTCTGTTAGAAGGATCAAATATTTCGTCAGATCCTGAGGAACTGGTTGGGGATTAAATATATATTTTTTTTACCGTTTGGATTTGAATTTCCCGTGGGCAGGTAATTTGCATGGAAGATCTGGTGCTTCCACGTGTCACGTAGGGAAATCGAATGGCAGAGCCGCTGGACAGCACATCATTATGGTAAAATCTTACCGTTTTGAAAATTTAATTTGATTAATTACTTACAGGTTTAAACGGTATAAGATATTAATGGGGGAAGATTTTTCGTTGATTATTTTATTTGTTGAAGCCCCATTTAAACCCCACTCAAGTTTGTTTCTTCTTCCATTCTTTTTTCCTTCTGTAAATTTCTGTTTCCTTCCATTCTTCGAGTGAAAAAAATTTCTTCAAGTCTATAATGGCGAAAACGAGAGGCCGCAAGGAAAGGGATGTAGAGGAAGTTGAACCCACTGCACCTGATGCTCTGAAATAGAAAACTAAAAAGAAGAGAACCCCAGCGGAAAGAGAAGCCAAGAGACTGAAAAGGCAACAGGAAGCAGAGGTTTCAAAAATATTGGAGAAGATGATAGAAGATATTGCAGAAGCAGTGATCGCGGAAAAGGGACGGAAAGAATCAGAGGCAGAGAAGGAAACAATTCCTGAGAAAGAAGTGGAGGCAGAACCAAAAGATCAAGAAATAGAGCAAGTTCGAGAAGAACCTATGGTACAGGAGGTCCGTGAGGCAGTGGTTCCGAATCCAGTGCGTCCTCGCCGTCGGAAGCAAAAAGCAGGGAGAGTAAAGGTAATTCGAACTGACACTCCATCTCCCCCTACTTCAGATTCAGAAAAAGAAATGGAAGATCAGAGAAAAGAAGGAACAGAGGATCAGGAAAAAGAAGAAACGGAAAAGAAAGCAGAAGAGGAAGCCTTGATGAAGCATCAAGAAGACAGGGGCAAAGGGGTTGCCGAAGCAACGAACGAAGCTGAGGATGAAGAAGCAGGAATGCCGTTTATTCACTTCATCAATGACCTTGCCAGAACAAAGTACAGGGAGATGCTGAAAAGAGATTTCTTGTTCGAAAGAGGTTTCGGAGATGATCTACCACATTTCTTGAGGGTCGGGATCGCGAATCATGGTTGGAGTCAATTCTGTGCAAAGCCAGAACCATTAAATTCAAACATCATTAAATTTTATGCGAACATTGACGACCAGGAGGGATTCCAAGCCATGGTCCGAGGCGTTGCTGTTGATTGGAGCCTAGGAGCAATCAATTCTCTCTTCAACCTCCAAGACTTCCTGCATGCTGGATTTAATGAGATGGTAGTGGCACCATCTAACGATCAACTGAACGCAGCCGTTAGGGAGGTTGGTATCGATGGGGCTCAATGGCGATTATCAAAGACGGAGAAACGTACTTTCCAGATAGCCTACTTGAAGAGTGAGGCTAATACGTGGTTAGGCTTCGTGAAATTGCGTTTGCTTCCAACAACCCATGATTCAACGGTGTCCCGAGACCGAATGCTTCTGGTATTTGCTATTTTGCGTTCTCTAAGTATTGATGTTGGAAAAATTATCTCGAATGAAATTTATAATTGCTAGCGAAAGAAGGTTGGTAAGCTATTCTTCCCGAACACAATCACAATGCTGTGTAACAGGGCAGGAGTGCCCACGGTTCCAGAGGATATTGTTTTGATCGACAAGGGGATCATAGATGCGTCCAACTTGGCTCGGCTTCAGCGCACGCAGGAGGCACGCCAAGGTGGGCTAGTGTGCGATATCCACCAAATTCTAGAGCAATTGGCACTTTCAGCCAGTAGGCAAGAGTATGCGGAAAGGCAGACTCAAACCTATTGGACTTACGCTAAGATGAGGGATGCTACACTGAGGAGGGTCTTGCAATCAAAATTTTCAAAACCATATCAGGCCTTCCCTATGTTCCCCGATGATCTATTTAATCCTTGGATTTCGCCACCGCTAGTAGAGAGAGAAGAAGAGGAGGAAGATGGGCAGGATCAGGAGGATTGACGGATATGATGACCTTGGGCGAGCATTATTTTTGTTTTTATATTTTTGATTGCTCGTGTATTCCTGACCCCAGTTCTTTTGATGTTTTTCTTGTTTTTATTTTCTGTTTCTAGGCCACACAAAAATATCTGCTGATGTATATCTTTTTCTATGTTTTTAATGAAATTTTCAAGTTGTTTTTGTTCTATAGCACTGAGCATTCCTAACTTAACCATTTTTCTTCTGAATTTTTGAAGCTTGGGCTACTTAGCTTAATTAGATCAAGATGTTCTGATCTCCAGAAACCTTTTGCTTGAGCATTTCTTCTAGCCTGGTCATCGCTGCGGCAAGAAGATTCTGAGGTAGTGTTGACTTATTTGATCCAACTTAAGCTTACTCCTAGTCCCACACTTAGATTAAAATTCAGATATAAAAAGTATTAAGTTTGGGGGTATAACTTATCATGTTCATAATTCATTGGGGACAATGAATAATTCATGTTTGAGGGACTTTTTGCTACTCCACTTGTTTCGCTTGAGCATTCCTCTCCTTCATAATTATTTTTCTAGGTTGTTGAGTAACCAGGGACATTTGTGACACCCACAGTTTGTCTTTGCATCAAAAGATGACCTAGGAAATATTGGGAAAAATGATGTGAAAAATTATTTGCTGAAAAGAAAAAAATTGTGAAAATTTTTTTTGTTGAGAAAATTCATGGAGCAAAAGTTTTGAAGGATGAATGATAATCTAGCAGTTTTTCCGTCTCCCAAGGCTTAGGTGAGCTTCATCATAAAATGTCGCCATTCTCAGAAGCAAGGCATAGAATAACTAAGGATTTTTTAGCTTAGCAATGAAGTATTTAGCCTAGTTGGTGATAAGTTTGAGGCAAGGGTATACTGCACCATAAAGTGGGTCATCCCATGCTTAAGAGCTTATGATCATAGGGCTGCTTTAAGTCTGAAGAACAAAAATATAAACCCCTTAAAAATGTGTTTAAGTATGTCTGATAATAGAGCTAGGTTGTGGCAAGTTCTTAGGATTGGGTTAAAGGTGGTGATTATTTGTCCATGCTGGAAGAATTATTTTGCTGCAGCAGTGCTTGATTTTGAGGAATGCTCAGGTAAAGGTTGAAGGTAGTGTTGGATTATCTGTTTTGATTGAGTTACACCTTGTCTAATGTTTTGAATTCTCAAGGGAAGGTTAGTTAGTATTGCTCGGGACGCGCAATAGTTCAAGTTTGGGGGTATGATAACTCTCCAAAAGGGAGTTATTTAGGCCTTAGTTCTATAGTGTTTTGTGTGTCTTTTGTGTTAAATAGGGTTGCTTTTAGATGAATGTTATATGTGTTAACCCATTTGGAAGAATGGATACTTTGGAAGTTATTTTGTGTAAAATATATTGCTGAGCGACTTGAGGGAGCAAAATCTGTGATCCAGTAAAGTAAGGAGAAAAACTGCCACGTAACAGCTCGTAATCCATTTCAATGAAGTGGCGTTAGCTGAAGTAATTTCGGATCTAAGAAGCTTGGAGAGACTTCCACGTGTACAATTTGACCTAATTAGGGTTTGACTCCACTCTATAAAAGGGAAGAGTCGTCTCAAGTCAAATGCCATTCCAAATTCCATCTTTGGAAGCCGAATAGAGGAGGAAAGATTGGAGACTTGAAGAAGACCATCAACTACGGGTCTAATCAAGGGAATTAATCTTTTCTTGTAATTTCTTGTTGTTATGGATGCACGTACTCAGATTGTAGCGTGTGTTATGATGAACCTTATGAACTAAATTTGCTTAGGTGTTGGTTAGGATTCATGTAATTGTCGTGCTTCATTCTCTATGCAATATATGTTGATTTGAGCATCTTGATTATTTGTTGTGCATATTTTTATTTTATGCCCACCTGGCCAGACGGTATGAATATCACTTCTTAGTTCCAAGGATTATTTGAGAAGTGTGTGGCATTTAATCACACTAGATCATTATGTGTTGGTGAACGCCAATGACTGAGTTAGGGATAACCAGTTGCCTAGTGCTTGATCGGTAGCACGTCATTGTTGTGCAATTTTCCGCAAGCGTACGGTTGCCCAAGTAATATTTAAAACGGAAAGTATTTCGAGTATCGAATCCTCAGGAAAATTGATTTAATTCCATTAATTACCAAGAATCATCATGCTTAATTTTATTTAGAAGCTCAACTTTAAAGAAATAAAGAACTAACAAGGAACTTAAAGAAATTCATGCAAATAAATGGAAAATATCCTATTAAGGGGACTTGACCTAGGGTGTATTCTAGCTTTCTTGGATTTGTAGCTCAAATAATTGGATGGATGCAACTACAATTCTTAAATTTCATAAATCTAGAAGTAATTTTAAGCGGAATTCTCTTTCAAGCTCCTCCAAAACTCATACTAACATAACTAATTCATGTGTCCATTTCCTTAGTTAATCATAGTATGACATTACACAACTTCATTATCAATTTCTATTAATTTTTTTTTTCACTCTTGTGCTCCAAGTAATTATTAGCCATGCAATTTGGATCTAATCTAAATTCTCTCTGTCGAGTAACAATTTAGACCAACATAACAATTAATCCGTGATCAAGAGATTAAAAGCATTAAGAACGAATTGCATAGATGAAATATGAAGAACTTCGTTACAATATCCAAGAATTTAAGCTACAATATCCAATTAGCTAGAATAACGACCCTAGGTCTTGATCCATAGGCCTAACTCAACATATAATAAAGAATTACAAAGGAGTAAGGAAGAAATAACCGATAAGTTGATCCCAAGCTCCTGTCACGATCATCTCGAATCTCGAACCTTGGAATCTTGCTTATTCTACTCTCTTTTTCTCTCTTTTGAGCTAGGGGAGGACTCCCCCAAGAATGGGATGATTTGAACCAAAGGAAGGGAGGCTATTTATAGGAGCAAGGGCTGGGCGTTTCTTGCTGAACAAGCCAGCAGCGTCGCGACGCTACGTTACAGCGTCGCGACACTGTGACGTCATAGTTTTCTTGGTGCAACAGTTGACTGTTCGTTGTTTGTTTACGATTATCCGCAAGCGCACGGGTCGTCACAAGTAATATAAAACGGTAGGTAATACCGAGTATCGAATCCACAGGGAGGCTAAGCGAAATTTAAGCAAGCGAAAGATCCTTGAACACTAAAAATACTTTGGCGAAATAATATTTAGGAACCAGATCATGCAATCAAAGAAAATTTTAAAAAAAATTAAAACAATTAAGGAGAAAATTTGATCAATCGAATAAAATACGGAAAAAGAGTTTTCTAATGGGAAGAGGGATCTTGAAAATCAATTATTAGCTAAACAATTGCTACAATTGTCCTATCTCATCGCCCAACTAATTATACTCCTAGAATCTCCATTAATCACATAGGTTCTCCTGTCGGTCTCCCGTAATTGAAATTAATTCATTTTAACAACCTAATTGTCCTTAGCGCCATTAAAAATCATTAATTATTACGCTCTGATTCATTTTAGGAATCTAAGTTTAATCAACTAATCCCGTTGTCACGACGGGCAATTAAACTAGTTGCATGGATTATGATCTATCCTAACTTCTCTCCGTCGAGTTTCCATTAAGAATCAGATCAGTATACAATTGGCCAGATTGCATAAAGCATTAAGCACATCCATACAAATAATTAGGACAAAAGGGCTAGAGATAAGATATTATAACAACATTTAAACTATAATTTCATTTCAAGACCCCAAATTGGTGGTTTAGCTATACATAGCTAAAATATTCACAACAATTACAATGGAAAGCATAATTAAAAGCACAATAAAAGGGAAGGAATTGACCGTCGAAGACCCCATCGCTGACGCTTGAAGTCCTTCCGAACACTTCTTGAGCTTCCTAGAATGCTCCCCAAAATTCCCCCAAAATTTTCCCACTAAAGAAAGCTCTAAAAGAGGCTAGAAAGCCTTGAGAGAGGCTCCAAAGGAGCCAAGAAAGAAAGGAAGGAATGGAATGGATAGTGATTGATGATAAAACAAGGCACCAAGGGGCGCTATTTATAGGCTCGGAAATGGGGTAGCGTTGCGACGCTATTGGCACAGCGTCGCGACGCTGTGACGTCATCGACTTGCCGGCCAAGAAATGGACAGCGTCTCGACGCTAGGCGAATTCCAGAACTTTTAGCTGCGATTTTGGGCTTGATTTTGGGCCTCCACTTCATTTCCTTTGGGCCTTTTTCACATGATTGATCTCTTTTGACTCCCCTTTGACCTAGGCATGGGAATTGGGCTTGAATGGCTCCTTTTTGGGCACTTTTCTTACCAAAATCCATAATTTGCTCCTAAAGACCAAATAACAAAATATATCAAATATTTTCAATAAAAACGCAATTAAAGCTCTAAAAAGCCTAATAAATTAGGACTAAAATAGCGACATTTCTGCTCGCTATCATTGACGCAGCGTCGCGATTCCAGATCTTTCTTCTCTGCTGCCAAGCGTCGAGACGCTCTAGCCTTAGCGTCTCGACGCTAGGCCTTCTAGAAGCCCCATATGCGGAATTTTTCCTCCTTTCTTCTTTCTTTTGGGCTTTTTGGGCTTCCACTTCAAATGTCTTATCTCCAATTCATCAATTATGGCCCAAAAGTCTTCAATTTGGTCTTGAAATTCATAAAATTTACGGTTTTGCCTCACGGACTCGGTTTTCTACAAAATCAACATAAAAAGACATTAAAGTTCACAATTTACGCACAAAACTAGCCAAAATTATTAGGAAAAAGATAGCATTTTTGCATGCTATCACACCCCCAAACTTAAAGTTTTGCTAGTCCCGAGCAAAATAAAGTAATGCTTTATGAATCATAATTTGCATGCTAACAACTCTATCCTCCATGCTACTAGCCATGAATGCAAACTTATTGAAACAAACAAGCAAGCACAGTCAACCATCAAGATATCTAAAAATTTTAATCCTATCCTCCCTTGCAAAAACAACTCGTCATTTGCCTTATTACAATTTTTACTAGCCCGGAATCATTTATACGCTTCTCCATCCATCTTCCCCCTACACTGGCACTAAAGCTCGCCCTTTTAGCCAACTCACTTATCTAACAAGTGCTACCTTACTGAGGTGCCCTTAATTCTAATGGCACTAGCTTTCACACTACGGTGCAGGGACCCATAACCCGAATTTTATTCTTTGGTTGGCCAAACTGATCACACCGCAGGTAGCTCTTTTTGCCCATAAACTTATTGCAAGTTGACACAAAAGATTTTCTTTTTCAAGCAACCATCTTTTTTTTTTTTTTTTTTTTAACACAGAGCATTTCTTTTCCCACATCTCAATATTACTTACTATTACGCAAGGAAGCTATCTAGACAAACTTTACACCGATCGGAGTGACAACAAACTTTTAAGGCATATAACTTTCATCTAGGCTTTCAAGATCATAATGAAACAAGCGAATCGTCATACCTTGCAAGGAAAGAGAAAAAATTTTTAAATTCTCTTGAATTTAGACATGCTTTCAAATTTGCAACAACTAGAGAGATTCATGGCTAAAAGCAATTCATCAGACGTCATCATCATCGGCATGCAATTATTTCATCAAAAGCATTACTATCGCAAAACCTAAATAGAGCAAATCTCCCCCTCCCCCAAACTTAAAATATACATTGTCCCCAATGTATGAACATTTAATCAGATAAAGAAAGATCGATATTGCCCTGAAAAAGCGAGAGAATCTGAAACGTCTTGAATTGTCGTCCGAGGAGAGAATGAAAAGCTAGGCACAAATTCACGAGCTTCCTGCACAAGGATCGATCACACTGGAGCATAAGGATCAACACACAAAAACTAAACACTTGGGTTGCCTCCCAAGAAGCGCTTGTTTAACGTCTTGAGCTAGACGGGGCTCGGTCACCCTGGATCGTCTAACATCACTTTTTCGACTTTTCTCTCTTCAAATCCATAATAGTGCTTCACTCTTTGAGCATTGACTTTAAAAGTTAACCCGCTGCTGTCCATCAGCTCAATTGGTCCATACGGGGATACTTCCTTTACCAAGAATGGACCGGACCATCTTGATTTCAATTTTCCAGGGAACAGTCGTAATCGAGAATTGAATAGAAGAACCTGCTGCCCGGGCTCAAAAGAATGCTTCTGAACTATACGATCATGCCATCTTGTCGTTCTTTCCTTGTAGAGCTTAGCATTTTCGTATGCCTGGCTTCTAAATTCTTCTAATTCGTTAAGCTGCAGTAGCCGTTGTTCCCCAGCCTTCTCTGTGTCATAGTTCAACTTCTTGATAGCCCAGTATGCTTTGTGCTTGAGCTCCATAGGTAGGTGATAGGCTTTACCATACACCAGTCGATACGGGATGTACCGATTGGAGTTTTGTAAGCCGTCCGATAGGCCCACAAAGCATTGCCCAACTTGTATGCCCAGTCCTTTCTGTTGATGCGCACTGTCTTCTCCAGAATTTGCTTAATCTCCCTGTTAGAAATCTCAGCTTGACCGTTAGTTTGGGGATGATAAGCTAAAGAAGTTTTATGCTTAACACCATATTTTCTAACCAATGATTCAAACAATTTATTACAAAAATGGGACCCCTCATCACTAATTATAGCCCGTGGTGTGCCAAATCTAGTGAAAATATTTTTATGCAGAAAACGCAGAACAGAGTCTTTTCAAAGCATTGGCAGAACTAACTCACTCAGAGTTAAGTCTGTAAGGTTGGAACATGGAATTCCGAATCTCCAATATGAGGAAGAAAAACCTCCTTCTCCGACCCAAACCGATATGGAAACCGAATCGGTTTTCAAAAGCCAATTGAATGTTATCATTGCTGATAACGATTTCAAAGTTGACAGAGAAGCTCTGCAAAAGGAGTTTATGGCCAAAGAAAATAGAGAAGAAAGAAAACGATTCTTTAAGACTCACTCTGAAGAACAGAGAAAAGTCATTAAAGAAGAGTACTTTCAAACTCTAGAAAAGCTTCAAGAACATATTTCCTTTTTTAGATGGTTCAATCAGAGAAAAGAATATTCTCATATATGTGCCATTAGAGAAAAGGAAAAATGGAAAACTATGAGAAGAGGAGAAGTACAAGGAAACTATCCTCCAATGGAAGATGTTGAATTCGACAGTTTTTACCATGAGAAAATTGTCGCGAAACCTTTCCAACTCATCAGAGAAGCTGAAGAGGCTCAACTTCCTACAAACAGAGAAATCAAAAGCATTCAGGTGCAGAACAATTTCTCAAATCGAATGCTAACATCCATAGCTGAACAGGTTTACCGATTAGAGGATTTAATTGATCCTCCTCCTGCACCTATCAAACCTAGGTTTAGCCCTCTTGAGCAAGTCAATCTTAAAACTCCAAAGACCAAACTTCTGGAAGAGATTGACAGAAAACTTTCTGCTATAGCAAAAGGAGAAAGTTCAAACCAAATCAATGTCCTTAACGATAGTGACAGTGATATTGATTCCCTCATTGATCAATTATCAGGACTCCGGATAGATGAACCTCAATCCCTTAACAAGATGGGTTATCTAAATCCAGGAGACCGTGTAAACTGGTATCACAGACCTTCGATGCCAGACCTCAACTACGAACAAAGTCACAAGTTCGTAAAATCCAAACCATTTGACGGACAGTCGATAATTGTCTGGAATATTGATGGAAAATCCGATAGGCAAATCCAAGATATGTTGTCCGAAATGCTCATAGCATCAACAGCATATCAAGAAAACGGAAATTCTAACCATGCAGCCTGTGTAACCTTGATTAATGGTTTTACAGGAATTTTAAAGGCATGGTGGGATTGCCTCGGTGCTGAAATCCGGTTAGAGATCAAGTTGCATACCACAAAGGTTAAAAGAAAAAGAGAAATTTCTGATGCTAAAGCAGATCCAGGTATCAGGATAGGTGGAGAACCTATCTCGAAACCTGAAACCTCAAAAACCCCTCCAAAGGTTGTCGTCATAGAAGAAGAGGTAGAACAGCAAGATGCTGTCGAAGCATTAATCTATGCTATCTCTTGGGCATTCATTACTGCTCATAATGTAAAACATGACGATACCCAAAGAACCATTCTCAAAAATCTCAAATGTAAGAACCTTGCCAATTTCAATTGGTATAAAGATATGTTCATCTCCAGGGTTTATTACATGAAAGATCCCAATTGGAACCATTGGAAAGAGAAGTTCATTGACGGACTTCCTAGCTATGTCTCCGAAAGAGTTTATTTGACTCTTCGAGAACGCTATGATGGTAACATCAACTGGAGCAATCTGACCTATGGTGATTTAACATCATATGTTATCAACTGTGGTCTGCATATTTGCAATGAAATCAAAGTTCAACGCAAGGTTCAAAAGAATGAAAAGAGCAGACTAAGAGATATGAAAGCTTTCTGCTCTCAATACGGGTGCGAGCGTATCGAAGAACCAGGCCGCCTCTCAAACAAAATCATCCGACGGTGTAGTAGCCAAAGGTATTACAAAAACCCATTCTATGATAGACCTCAGTCCTATCATAGGCAACCTAGGAAGTATATTCCTAGAAAAAATTTCACCTCAAATCCTCGTTATAAGAGGAGACAACCTCGGCACAATCCTAAACCAAATCAAACCGCTTTCAAAAACAAAGGGAAAACCTTTTGTTTCAAGTGCCAAAAGGAAGGACACTATGCAAATAGGTGTCCAACCAGAAGAATCAATGAGCTTGATCTAGAAGAAGAATATTCCTCTGAATATGATAGTTCTGATCAAGAATTGAACGAATTTCAATTCGACGACACCAACTCTGAGGCCTCTAGATAAAGCCAGAGTGACCAATCGAAAGGTGTCAAAGTTTGTAAAAAGGATTGCGAAGGACATTGTATAAATGTTCTTACTACTGAACAAGAAGTCCTCTTTAACTCTATTGATCACATAGAGGACAAAGAGATGAAGAAAACAATCCTTCAAACCCTCAAACAATCTTTGTCTTCTTCCAGTTCAACAAATTTCGTCAAAGAAAAAATCGAAGTAAAACATTCCAGCCTTTCAGAAATCCTTCAAAGAAATGATTTCTTTAAACAAAAATCTGATATCAAACCATCTTCCATCCAAGATTTACAATTTGAAATCAACAATCTTAAAAAAGAGATAAGGGATAATAAAACTGAGATCGAGCAAATAAAAATCGAACTCAGCAATCTAAAACTCAAATCTGTCAATTCTGATAATGAGGGAGAAGATTTCCTTCTAAATCAAATCACCAGAACCCAGTTTCAAAAATGGTATTCTTTAATCACTCTTAAAATAGAAGATTTTCAAATCACCCTCAAAGCCTTAATTGACTCTGGGGCTGATCAAAATTGTGTCCAACAAGGCCTCATCCCTACCAAATATTTTGAAAAAACTACTCAAAAGCTGAGTAGCGCAAATGGTCAAGGGTTAAATGTTCAATACAAATTGTCAAATGCTCATATATGCAATAATGAAATTTGCATTATTTGCTCATTTCTTTTAGTCAAAGATTTAAAACAAGAGTTGATCTTAGGAACCCCATTCCTAACCCAACTCTATCCTTTAAGTATAACCGAAAAAGGTTTAGTTTCCAATTTCGACGGAACCGATATTATTTTCGAGTTCATCACTCCAATCCTTCCATATGATATTATGGAAGTTAGCAAGTTAAAATTGGAAGAAATCCAAAGAAAGCAAAAACAAATTTCCTTTTTAAAAGAAGAAATTAGCTACAAAAAGATTGAAGAAAATCTTAAAAACCCTTCTGTAAAAATCAGAATAAAGGATCTAGAAAGCAAAATTGAAAAAGAAATTTGCTCAAATCTTCCAAATGCTTTTTGGGATAGGAAGAAACACATTGTTAATCTTCCCTATTCAAAAGATTTTGATGAATCAAAAATCCCTACAAAGGCAAGACCTATTCAAATGAATGCAGAGCTACTAACATTTTGTAAATCAGAAATACAGGATTTACTCAAAAAGAAGCTGATTCGACCATCCAAAAGCCCATGGTCATGTGCAGCATTCTATGTGAACAACGCAGCCGAACAGGAGTGTGCCAAGGTTAGTAATCAATTACAAACCTTTAAACAAAGTTTTGGAATGGATAAGATATCCAATTCCCAATAAGCAAGATTTACTAAAACGAATTTCTGGTGCAAAAGTATTTTCAAAGTTTGACATGAAGTCAGGTTTTTGGCAAATTCAAATTTCGGAAAAAGATAAGTACAAAACTGCTTTCAATGTACCATTCGGCCAATATGAATGGAATGTTATGCCATTTGGGCTTAAAAATGCCCCTTCAGAATTTCAAAAAATCATGAATGACATTTTCAATGATTTTCAAGATTTTACAATTGTTTATATTGATGATGTCTTGGTTTTCTCTTCAAGCATCGATCAACATTTCAAGCATTTAAACATGTTTATCAACATCATCAAACAAAATGGTCTGGCAGTTTCTCTATCAAAAGTCAAACTTTTTCAAACCCAGATTAAATTTTTGGGCTTCAATATCAATATGGGCCTGATTAAACCTATTCAAAGGTCCATAAACTTTGCTACAAATTTTCCGGACCAACTCACAGACAAAACCCAACTTCAAAGGTTTTTGGGCTGTCTCAATTATGTGTCTGATTTCATTCAAAATCTCAGACCCATTTGTAAGCCACTTTTTCAAAGGTTAAAGAAAAATCCAAAACCATGGAATGATGAGCATACTAAAGCTGTTCAAAAGATAAAAGCTTTAGTCAAATCAATTCCCTGTTTAAGTCTCATCAACCCAAAAGCAAATCTGATCGTAGAGACAGATGCATCAGACATTGGATATGGAGGAATCCTTAAACAGTGTCTTGATAAGGAAGAATCAATTATCCGATTCCATTCAGGAATTTGGAATGACACTCAAAAGAATTACTCCACAGTCAAAAAAGAGTTACTTGCTATAGTTCTCTGTGTCCAAAAATTCCAAGGTGATTTGATAAACAAAAAATTCACTATCAAAACGGATTCTAGAGCGTCAAAATTCGTTTTAGAAAAAGATGTTAAAAATCTGGTCTCAAAACAAATTTTTGCCAGATGGCAAGCGATTTTATCATGTTTTGATTTCGAGATTTTGCCTATAAAAGGCACTCAAAACCCTCTTGCAGATTACCTCTCAAGAGAGTTTCTAACTCAAAAACTCTCTCCTCTCTCTCTCTCTTGCTAAAGAAAAGAAAAGAGTGAATGAGTGAAAATAGAGGCAGAGCCTCCTCTTCAAGGGGCAGTCGCCCATCTTCTTCCTCTTCTCCAGCACCTCCTCCTATGAGTGCTGATCAATATGCAATGGATTTGGGGTTTAATCAGGTAACCCGATCCAGGTCAAGGCAAGGCGGTATACGCCCTATGCCTCCAATGGAGTCTTCTACTCCACCTCCACGGCCTTCAGCCAACCTTGTCCGTCCTTCTGGCGGAGTTGTTCAATTGAGACCTCCTATCTCTCCTTCTTCAGCAATCGGATCATCGATCCCGACCTCTTCAACATACTCTGCGGCTGTAACGCCTGAAAAGAGGTTTGTACCTCGCCCAGAGATCAAAGGTTACTTTCAAAAAACTCTGGTCATCTATGAACCTACCATAGAACCTGAATTTCAAGGTCTTAACCTAGAAGAGACCGTTTCAAATATGTATCCTACAGGCTTCAATTTCATGCCTGAGGATCTTAACAAAACTCGTACCTTCTATGAGTTTATCCTGGTTGACACCAAGTCAGCTGAGATTACTCATATTCCAGACAAAAACGATCCCTCAAAGATCGCTTATTCAAAATTCAAAATATTCAAAGCCTTGAATCCGACCCATTGGAATCAAGGTTTATACACTGATAAATCCTTCTCAAAACCGTTTGTACCACAAACGTATTCATATCGGGATTACATCAGAGCCTGGTATAACGTCATGTGGTATTCACATTTCAAACATTCTTGGTTCATATCCTTTTGTCAAAATGCATGCAAAATCACATTTCCTCTGTGGTTTATTCAATGGTGGAATACATTCGGTCTTACGGATGATATTTTACCAACACCCTTGCAAGAATCATATTATCATTTTGCGAGAAATATTCAAAAAACAGCGTTTCATAACTCCATGAGATTCTGTTTATACTTTCAAGTTCCTTGGATATTTTGCTGGAACTTCTCAACCAGCAATCAACCTCAATACAAAACCATCACCAAGATCTTAAAGATTAAATGGTGGGACAAGTTCAATTTTCAAAATGCTACCCTCAACAAAGTAAAAGAATGGTTCGCTGCAAATGGATATCTTCAAGATATCGATATTAAAAGAAATGCCGAATTTCTGAATGACAAATCCAAGCTTCTGGCAGCTCTGGCTCAGACGACATCTGATGCAGATTTCCAAAGAATTCTACAGATGGCGGCTTCAGACAGAAGCGCATCCCCAGCTTCTTCTTCACAAGAAGGAGAAGAAAGCGATTCGGATTACGATCTGGACGATCCATTCCTCGACTCACAACCTATGTGAGCTCCGAGTCAAAATGACCTGTTTCACAAAGAGACAGTCAGTACAAGGAATACTTCAAAAGGAAGTAATTCCGTCAAAAAAAAAAAAAGTGTTGTAAATTCTCCACTTTAGTGTTAAAAGGTGTAAACTCTGTAAGTAATCTGGTTTACACTGTAAATACATTTCTGCTAAAGCACAGCTTTAGAAGAAGAAGCAGCAGTGCGATCAAGGTCAAAGATCCTATATTTTGAAGACGAAGATAGTTGGCAATTGTCCTGAAGATCGTGAGGACCTAGTTTGGTGTTCCCGGCCGTAAGTCTCGCAAATGTTTAAGAGCAGTGAGTCCGTTGGTAAGCCTGTAATTCGCCTAGGGTGATCGAAGTTTAGGAGAAAAGCCAATTATTCAACCGACAAGATAAAGAATCTTATCTTCTGAAAAGAGATAAAGCTGAAGCATCTTCAACAACTGTAAAGTAGCAGTCATGAAATCTTATCTTATCCTTTCTTTTGTCTTTTATGATTATTTATCTTTATGTCTAGTCTATCCGGTCAGGGGTCCTGTCCTGTCGGACTAATAATTTAGTTTATGTTTTTCAATTTTGTCGTTATTACTTTTCAAAAAGACGAATCTATCAGGGGTCCTGTCCTGACGATTCGATCTTATCTTTTATTTTTCCGCATTCAATTTTCGTTTCAATTCCGGAGTCCTAGTAGATATTGATTCATCTTTCTCATTCTTAACAACAGTCATCCCTCCTTTGTTAGGCACTACTTGAACAGGACTCACCCAAGGGCTGTCAGATATAGCATATATTATCCCTGCATTTAATAATTTTAACGCCTCGGCTTTTACCACTTCCTTCATTGCTGGATTTAATCTTCTTTGGTGCTCTACTGTGGGATTAAAGGTATCTTCCATTAAAATTTTATGCATGACAATAGAAGGACTAATACCTTTAATATCACTAATAGACCATCCTATGGCAGATTTATGCTTTTTCAGAACATCCAACAATTTTTCCTCTTCTACTTTACTTAAATCAGCAAAAATGATAACATGAAAAGTAGAAGATTCTCCTAAGAAAGCATAACGTAGGTGAGCAGGCAATTGTTTCAATTCAGGGGAAGGGACATCAACCTGAGCACAAATGTCTAATGATAATTTTTCTTCCCTTCCTAAAGATCTATCAATTAAAGCATTTTCCTGATTAACATCTATTAATTCATCTCCCAACACATCAGGCATGCTTATTTCATAATGATCCCCAGGAGACTCTGACTCAACACATGCATTGATAATAGTGTCAACTGAATCAATCGAAAAGCAGGAACTAACCTCTTCTGGATGTTTTAATGCATTAAAAAGGTTGAACACTACCTCGTCGTCTTCTATTCTGAGAGTTAGGGTTCCTTTCTGAACCTTAATTAGCGCACGAGCGGTTGCCAAAAATGGTCTTCCAAGAATGATCGGGACTTCGGGGTCCTCTTCCATGTCTAATACTACAAAGTCTGCAGGGAATATGAATTTGTCAACGTTGACCAGAACATCCTCTAACACACCTTTAGGGTATGTCATTGAACGATCTGCCAATTGTAGAACAATTGTAGTTGACTTTAATTCCCCCAAACCAAGTTTCCTGTAAACACTGAATGACATTAGGTTTATACTTGCCCCTAAGTCACACAAAGCTTTTTTAATAAACAAACTACCAACAGTACAAGGAACAGTGAAACTCCCTGGATCTTTCAATTTTGGTGGTAGATGTTTCTGGATTATGGCACTACACTCGGCTGTCATATTTACCGTCTCATGGTTCTCGAACTTCCTTTTTTTTTTTTATAATATTTCCTTCATAAACTTGGCATAGTGTGGCATCTGTTCCAAAGCATCAACAAAAGGAATGTTAATATGGAGCTGTTTGAAAATGTCAAGAAATTTTAAAAATTCAGCATTCAACTTTTTCTTTTGAAAACTCTGAGGATAAGGAATTTGGTTAAGAACTAAAGGAATAGAATCAGAAGACTTATCTGGCATTGGTTTTGCGATCGCTTCCTCTGGTTTGCTTTCATCATCCTCATTCGGTATCCTTTTAGTGTTGGGCTTTGTTTCTTCTTTTCTTTCAACTTCTTTCAATTGTTTCCCACTTCTGAGAGATATGGCAGGGCATTGTTCTTGTGGGTCCATGGCGATGACATTCGATAAATTTCCTTGCTGGATCTCCTTCATGAATATTGTCATTTGATCTATTTTTGCCTCCATTTTACTGATGACAATATCTTGTTTCACTGACAAATTCCTAGTCTCAATTATGAAGTTCCCTAACAATTCTTCCAAAGGGCCTTTCTTCTCTTGAATTATTTCCTCAGGTTTAGGCTCCATTTTTACTTCAACTTTAGGTAAACTTTTAATTTCTGACCCTGTGAGCTTGTTTAGAGCCTTGGTTAGAGCTTCGACTTGCACCCTTAAAGCACTCACCTCATCATTCTCACTTGGTTTCTCCTTAGATTTGGACTCTGGTTGCTTAGACTGCCATTGATAACTTGTCAAAGCCAATTCTTCTACCAGGGTTCGTGCATCCTTGACAGTTTTAGCTAAGAAGTTTCCTCCAACCGCAGTGTCGAGAATTGTCTTAAAATCCCTACTTAACCCATTATAGAAAAATTGTATCTGAAGCCAGTCAGGGTATCCATGCTGCGGGCATTTCCTTAACATGTCCTTATATCTTTCCCAAGATTCATACAATTGCTCTTCCTCTAATTGGTTAAACATTCCAATTTCAGTTCTAAGCTTGGTAATTTTGGCTAATGGGAAAAACTTTGTTAGGAAAGCCTCAACTAAATCGTTCCAACTAAGAATGCTATTTGAGGTTAAAGAGTCTAGCCAATCTCTAGCTCTATCTTGTAAGGAAAATGGAAATAACTGCAAACAAATAGCGTCAGAGCTAACTCCTCCTATTTTTACCGTTCCACAGATATCCAAAAATGATCTTAGGTGATGGTGTGGATCCTCTGATGGATGGCCTTTGAAAGTATTCTCTTTCACCATTAGAATGGGACTAGCTTTGAGCTCAAAATTATCAACAGCGACTGGCTCATAAGCTATTCCGGAGTAATTTAACGGAAATTCAGGCAAGAAATAATCTCGGATTGCTTTATCTTCTTGATCTGCCATGATTAATTCTTAAAGAAACAATTTATCCACCTTATATCTTCACAAATTTTGCCACCACTAAAAAGTAAATTGCAAACAAAAATTTCTAAATTAAAATCAAACACTTAATTCTCAATATTAATGGAAAAACTTACAAATTCCTCGGCAACGGTGCCAAAAACTTGTTGTGCAATTTTCCGCAAGCGTACGGTTGCCCAAGTAATATTTAAAACGAAAAGTATTCCGAGTATCGAATCCTCAGGGAAATTGATTTAATTCCATTAATTACCAAGAATCATCATGCTTAATTTTATTTAGAAGCTCAACTTTAAAGAAATAAAGAACTAACAAGGAACTTAAAGAAATTCATGCAAATAAATGGAAAATATCCTATTAAGGGGACTTGACCTAGGGTGTATTCTAGCTTTCTTGGATTTGTAGCTCAAATAACTAGATGAATGCAACTACAATTCTTCAATTTCATAAATCTAGAAGTAATTTTAAGCGGAATTCTCTTTCAAGCTCCTCCACAACTCATACTAACATAACTAATTCATGTGTCCATTTCCTTAGTTAATAATAATATGGCATTAAGCAACTTCATTATCAATTTCTAACAATTCTTTTTCACTCTCGTGCTCCAAGTAATTATTAGCCATGCAATTTGGATCTAATCTAAATTCTCTCTGTCGAGTACCAATTTAGACCAACATAACAATTAATCCGTGATCAAGAGATTAAAAGCATTAAGAACGAATTGCATAGATGAAATATGAAGAACTTCGTTACAATATCCAAGAATTTAAGCTACAATATCCAATTAGCTAGAATAACGACCCTAGGTCTCAAGATCTACTCACAATTGGAAATAATTTTGCCCAAGTGATCTTGATCCATAGGCCTAACTCAACCTAAAATAAAGAATTACAAAGGAGTAAGGAAGAAATAACCGATAGGTTGATCCCAAGCTCCCATCACGATCATCTCGAATCCCGAACCTTGGAATCTTGCTTAATTCCACCTTTTTCTTCACAATTCTACTCTCTTTTTCTCTCTTTTGAGCTAGGGGAGGACTCCCCCAAGAATGGGATGATTTGAACCAAAGGAAGGGAGGCTATTTATAGGAGCAAGGGCTGGGCATTTCTTGCTGAACAAGCCAGCAGCGTCGCGACACTGTGACGTCATAGTTTTCTTGGCACAGAAGTTGACGCAGCGTCGCGACGCTACGCGGGCAGTGTCGCGACGCTGTTGCGATTCCAGATCTTTCTTCTCTGCTGCCAAGCGTCGAGACGCTAGGCCTTCTATAAGCCCCATATGCGAAATTTTGCCTCATTTCTTCTTTCTTTTGGGCTTTTTGGGCTTCCACTTCAAATGTCTTATCTCCAATTCATCAATTATGGCCCAAAAGTCTTCAATTTGGTCTTGAAATTCATAAAATTTTCTGTTTTGCCTCACGAACTCGGTTTTCTACAAAATCAACATAAAAAGACATTAAAGCTCAACATTAACGCACAAAACTAGCCAAAATTATTAGGAAAAAGATAGCATTTTTGCATGCTATCAGTCATTGGAGTTGAAACACATTCCAAAAAATCCAGAGTTCCGGGAGGATCCTGCTAATAAGACTGCAAGAGAATTGCCTAATCAATAATATTGCTAGAGCATCTTTTAAAACAATTACTAAAATCCTGACCAACGTCTGTTTCCAATCTATCTGCTTTATCCGTTTACTTTCTGTTCTGTCATTTCTTTTGCTTCAATATTTTACTTGTTGCGGATTGTGTAATTGTTTTAAAAGAAATAACAGAGCAGAAAGTAAACGGATAAAGTAGACAGATTGGAAACAGGCATTGGTCGGGATTTATGTAATTGTTTTAGAAGATGCTCTAGCAATAATATTGATTAGGCAATTCTCTTGTAGTCTTATCAGCAGGATCCTCCTGGAACTCTGGATTTTTTGGAATGTGTTTCAACTCCAATGACGTGCTACCGATCAAGCACTAGGCAACTGGTTATCCCTAACTCAGTCACTAGCATCCACCAACACATAATGGTCTAGTGTGATTAATTGCCACACACCTCTCAAATCATCCCTAAAAACTAAGAGGTGATATTCATACCGGCTGCCCAGGCGGGCACAAAATAGAAATAGACACAACAAATAATCAAGATGCTCAAATTAATATATATATTGCATAGAGTAATAAGCACGACAACTACATAGATCCTAACCAACACCTAAGTAAATTTAGTTCATGGAGTGAAAAATAACACACGCTACAATCTGAGTATGTGCATCCATAACTACAAGAAATTACAAGAAAAGATTAATTCCCTTGAATAGATCCATAGCTAATGGTCTTCTTGAGGTCTCCAATCGTTCCTCCTTTATTCGGCACCCAAAGATGGAAAGTAAGCCTCCATGAATGGAATAAGACTTTCCTCTCTCGAATTTGGAATGTTTTGGACTTGAGACGGCTACTTCCTTTTATAGAGTGGAGTCAACCCTAATTAGGTCAAACTTTACACGTGGAGGGTGATAAGTGCTAAAAATATACCTATTTTGCCCCTTATTATTAGCTTATTTCTTGTGAAACTTGTATGTTTTTGGTCAAAATTACTATTCCTGAGCCTAAAACGTGTAAAAGTTGGTAAGTTTGGTCTTTGAGAGTCATGTTTGTCAAATTATACATATTTGTGCTTAAAAGAACTCATTTTGGTGTGAATTTGACTTAGTTTTGGTGTTTTGCAGAAAACAGAGGAAAACAGAGAAATGTTGAAATGCTATTGAAATGGGACCGCATTTCTGCCAAGGCAAAATGAAATGTGACCGCATTTCTGGGCAGAAACAGAAAAGTCCGAGTTCGTTGCGGGTTGTTTTAAATGAGCTGTTCACGCCGGCTGTTTTGACTCCGAAACTGACTGGGCTACCTACCAGCACCATTTTCGTGACTTCTCAACCACTCCCCACACTATAAAAGGCCTCGATTCGAAGGGAAATTCAAGCAGAACTCATTTGGAAGAAGAGGGTGTTGACAAAACCCTAATTGACGCCTATGAGTAGGGATGCCCGAGGTCCTTCTTAGATGACTAAATTCTAACCTTAGTTAGACATCAAACCTTTGGGTTTGTAGGGATTTTCACCCATTCCCACTTGTAAAAGCGAGAGAGTGGAGTGTCGTGTGAACTCTAGAAGGATTGGATAAAAGAGAAAAAAACCCTAGTATTTAACTACTGTCATTACTTCCAGCTTGTGTTACTTTTCATTTATCTGTATTCTTTATTCTTTATTTCAATGAAAAGATATTCATTAGCACTTTATCCCACTGTGAGTAGCTAAATTCCGTTGAGGGGTTCAATATAGTGAATTCCCTTATGGTTCAATAGCTTGAAAGTGTTTATTTGCTTAAGTTTCTATTCAATGCATGTCATTCTTTATTGATTATCATTCTGATCTTGCTGAGTTTAAATTGATCACTTAGACTTTGCATGCCATGTGAGTTTGATCTCGAAAGGGACAGACGATATCGGTTCTCATAAAGGTGATATAGGAGAAAACGCTCGAAAAAGATTGTTCGGTGGTATAAGGCAAGCTGCCTAAGGCACCCTATATCAACTATAGGGTTATAGATTGCATTCGTGAATTATCTATGTCGGAGTCAAGTCACAGAAATGTGCATAACGGTACTTGCTTAGCCTTCTAACGGTTCTTGGGAGCAAGGCCAAATAGAAGTTAAATATGACCCAATGCATTGATTAGGCTTAAGTTGAATATTCTATGATTAAAGTTATTTGCCTTTCGGATGAAACTATGTTGAATACCTCGCTTTATTTATAATTGTTATTTCTTTCTTTATTTGTTTTATTTATCTTCCAAAAACCAATCATCAATTATTTCTTTGGTTACCTATTTTCAGCAATCATTTGAGCAGTTTCTTATTCAAATATGAATTTCCAATTTAGTCCTCGTGGGATCGATACCCTTGGAATACTTCTAAGGTTTTTATTACTACGTGCGACAGTGTATACTTGCACTAAGGTTGGCTAAATTTATCTTTATTATTATCTACTATCTTATCTCACATCCATCATTTAGCCTCTGCCGCACCAGAGGGCTCTCCAAGCTTCCTAGATCCGAGATTAATTCAGCTAACGCCACCTCATTTAATGAATCACGTGCGGCTCACGTGACAGTTTTGCTCTCTGCTTTGCTGGATCACGGATTTTGCTCCCTCAAGTCGCTCAACATTATTTTCTGCACAAAATATCTTCCAAAGCATCCATTCTTCTAAATGGGTTAAAACATATAATATTCATCTAAAAGCAACCCTATTTAACACCAATGACACACAAATTACTATAGAAATAAGGCCTAAATAACTCCCTTTTAGAGAGTTATCATACCCCAAACTTGAACTATTGCGCCTCCCGAGTAATACTAACTAACCTTCCCTTAAGAATTCAAAACATCAGTCATAGCACAACTTGATCAAAACAGATATTCCAACACTACCTTCAACCTTTACCTGAGCATATTGCAAAACCAAGCACTGCTGCAGCAAAATAATTCTTTCAGCATTGAACAAATAATCACCACCTTTAACTCAACCCTAAGAACTTACCATAGCCTAGCTCTATTATCAGACATATTTAAACACATTTTTAAGGGGTTTTATTTTCCTGTTCTTAAGATTTAAAGCAGCCCTACAGTCATAAGCTCTTAAGGTGAATATTATATGTTTTATACCCCAAACTTAATTCTTTTTCTATCTGAATTTTAAAGTAAGCGTTGGACTAAGATTAAGCTTAAGGTGGATCAAAATAAGTCAATACTACTTCAGAATCTTCTTACCGCAACGATGACCAGGCTAGAAGAAATGATCAAGCAAAAGGTTTCTGGAGATCAGATCACCTTGATCTAATTAAGCTAACTAGTCCAAGCTTCAAAAACAACTTCGGGAATTTCATTAAAAATAACAGAAAAGATTTACATCAAGCAGATAATTTTGTGGCCTAGAAACATAAAAAAAAAAAAAAAATAGGAAAGCAGAAACATAAAAAAGAAACTGGAGTCAGGAATACGCGAGCAACAAAAATATTTGAACAAAAATAATGCTCGCCCAACTACTTCTCCTTCATCAATCCTCCTGACCAGTGTCTTCATCCTCATCTCCTTCTCAGGAATACGCGAGCAACAAAAATATTTGAACAAAAATAATGCTTGCCCAACTACTTCTCCTTCATCAATCCTCCTGACCAGTGTCTTCATCCTCATCTCCTTCTCTTTCTATCGGCGGTGGTGGGATCTAGGGGTTCAATAGATCATCAGGGAATACAGAGAAGGCTTGATAAGGCTTAGAAAAATTGGATTGCAAGACCCTCCTCAGTGTGGCATCCCTCCGTTTAACATATCTCCAGAAGGTTTGGAATTGCCTTTCGGCAAACTCCATTTGGCTGGAATGCATTTGCAGCTGTTCTTGTATTTGGTGGATGCCACACACCAAACCGCCTTGGCGTGCTTCCTGAGTCCTTTGAAGCCTTGCCAGGTTTGATGTGTCTATTATTCCCTTATCCATCAGAATAACATCTTCTGCACTCGTGGGAACCCCGACTCTTTGACACAGCATAATTATTGTGTTCGGGAAAAAGAGCTTACCCACCTTATTTTTCCAACAGGAATGAATCTCACTGGAGATAATTTTGTTGAAATCTATGCTTAATGACCTCAGAATAGAAAATACCAAAAGAACAAGATCACGGGAGACAGTAGAGTCGTGGGTTGTTGGTAGTAGGCGCAATTTGATGAATCCCAACCAAGTGTTGGCTTCAGTCTTGAGATAAGCCGCTTGGAAGGTTCTCTTTTCTGTTTTTGACAATCGCCATTGAGCCCCCTCAATTCCCACCTCTCGAATAGCTGCATTCAACTGTTCATTGGATGGCGCTTCCGCCATCTCATTATGTCCAGCATGTGGGAAATCTTGAAGGTTAAGTAAAGTAATTACCGCACCGGGGCTTCAGTCTACTGCTACCCCATGAACAATGGCTTGAAACCCTCTTTCTTCATCTATGTTCGCGTAAAATTCACTAACAACATTCGAATTCACAAGCTCTGGTTTCGCGCAGAACTGATCCCATCCGTGATTTGTAATTCCAGCTCGTAAGAAATGTGGCAGGTCATCACCGAATCCTCTCTCAAACAGAAAATCCCTCTTCAGAATTTCTAAATACTTTGCTCAGGCAAGATTGTTGATGAAGCGTTCATAAGGCAGTCTCGGTTCCTCGGTTTCAGCCTCCTCTGTTTCTGTCGGCGCTTCAACAACTCCTTTGCCCTTGTCTTGTTGTTGCTTCGTCAGGGCCTCTTCTTCCGCCTTCTTTTCAGTTTCTCTTTCTCTTGATCTTCTTTTTCAGTATTCTCTTTTTCAGATTTCGTTGTTGACGGAGATGGAGTGTCTATCCTAATTACCTTAATTCGTCCTACCTTTTGCTTGCAGCGGCGACGACGCGGTACCTCTGACACAACTTCTTGCGTCTGCTATTCTTGACCATTTCCTTGCCCTTGCTCATCTTCTACTTGCTTTTCTTGTCCCTCTTGCTGAGTTTCGACTATCTGTTCTCCTTGTTCCGACTTTTGTTCTTCTTCAGGGCCTTTTGATTGTTCTTCCTCAGCCTCTTCCTCAGTAATGTCTTCGATCACTTTCCGCACCACTTCCGTAACCTCAGCTCGTTGTTGCCTTCTTCTTCTCTTGGCCTCTCTTTCTTCTGGTGTCTTCTTTCTCTTTGTTCTTGTCTTCGGTGCCTCCGGTGTAATAGGCACTTTCTCCTCCTCATCTTCTCTTTCTCTTCTCCCTCTTGTCTTAGCCATCTCAGACTTAGAGTATTTCACAGCAACAGAAGCAAGGCAGAGAGAAATAAGAAGCAAAGAATGAAAGCAAGAAGATGAAGTGAAACGAAAACGTACCAGGGGTTTTGAATAAATAGGGCTCCAACACTTTAAATCCTAATCGAAAGATTCTGCCCCAATTAAATAAAAATTACCGTTTAGTTTGCATGTAATCATGGAAAATTAAATTCCAAAAAGGGTAAAATTTGTCCTGTGGTAAATATCCTCTGCGCTGGCTAACGGATAGATCGTTGGATCAACAATGCGTGACACGTGGAAGAGTCAGATGCTTCACGCGGTTTACCTGCTCACGGAAAAATTAAATTCCAAACGGTAAAATTATTTAATTCACAACCAATCCCCTTAGAATCTGACGAAATATTTGATCCTACCAACAAATTGCAGAAACAAACTGATCAGCAAAGATTTTCTTATAGAAGAATCTTTTATACGGAAAATTTCAATTTGAAATTTAAACCGCCAAAATCAAATCTCATTTTAGCCGAATAAATCAAGAAGTATATTATTAAAAACCTAATCTAAGCAGAAATTTAAATAACGAAAACTACAACTAAATCAAAATAAATTCGATTAAATTAAATAAATTAAATCGGCGAAAATACAAATAAATAAACTGAAAATAAAATCTACGAAAATTAAAAATCAATGAATTAAAACAAATCAGATAAGATCCAAATAAACCAAATCTAATTTAAAATAATTCGAATTAAAATCAAATCAAATCAGCAAAAAATAAAATCGCAACAAACACTGGGAGCTAAAAATATTGCAATATGAAATGCTCCTGCAAAACTCTCGCTCGCTCATTCACCGATCAACTTTAGGGAAGGATATTTCGAACGAAATTCCTCTCCCCAATAATGCTTCACTCGCTGTCCATTAACCTTGAACACTCGCCCATCTTTTTCATCTTTTAAAGTAATTGCTCCATGAGGAAAAACCTCAATCACAACAAACCGTCCAGACCATTTAGATTTCAATTTTCCAGGAAACAATTTCAATCTAGGGTTGTAAAGCAAGACTCTCTGACCCTTAACAAACTCTTTAGGTTTTATTTTCTTATCATGCCACCGCTTAGTCTTCTCTTTATACATTTTCGCATTTTCATAAGAAAACTGACGAAACTCCTCTAATTCATTAAGCTGCAACATTCTTATTGCCCCTGCACGACTCAAACCAAAATTCAATTTCTTTAAAGCCCAAAATGTTTTATGCTCAAGCTCTAACGGTAAATGGCAAGTCTTTCCATATACTAACCTATAGGGAGACATACCTTAAGGAGTCTTATAGGTTGTCCTATAAGCCGAAAGAGCCTCATCTAACCGAAAAGACCAATCTTTCCTAGATGGATGAACTTCTTTCTCTAATATAGATTTAATTTCCCTATTACTAACATCAGCCTGACCATTTGCTTGTGGGTGATAAGGGGTAGCAATCCTATGCCTAATTGCATACTTAGCTAAAATTTTAGTTAAAACATTATTCACGAAATGTGTACCCTCATCGCTCACAAGAGCTCTAGGTGTCCCAAACCGCGCAAAAATGTGCAATTGAAGAAACCTTGATACCGTCTTAGCATCCTTCTGATGGCATGCAATGGCCTCCACCCACTTGGACACGTAATCAACTGCAAATAAGATAAAAACATTACCGTTGGAAGGGGGAAATGGCCCCATAAAATCAATACCCCATACGTCAAATAATTCTAATTCCAAAATATAAGTAAGAGGCATTTCATCTCGAGGACCTAAATTTCGTCTCCTTTGGTCACATTGCTTGTAGAACCAATGGGCATCCTTAAATAAGGACGACCAGAAGAATCCACATTGCAAAATCCTCATAGCTGTCCTCTGACCGCTAAAATGAAATTCATACGGTGAAGAGTGACATTGCTCCAAGATTTCCTTTGCTTCATCACCTGAAACACATCTTTGAATAATACCATCAGAACACTGTTTATACATAAATGGTTCATCCCAATAAAAGAATTTTGCATCATGCTTAAACCTTTGCACCTGCCTCCAATCCATATCAATAGGAGTTACTCCTTTCACCAAAGAGTTGGCTATATCAGCATACCAAGGAGTATTATTCACTACCTTTACCTCAACAGCAAAAAGCTGTTCATCTGGAAAGGAATCTGAAATGACAAATTGCTCTAGCAAAGATGATGTTGGATGAAGACGAGACAAATGATCTGCAATGACATTTTCTGATCCCTTCTTGTCCTTTATTTCCAAGTTGAATTCCTGCAATAACAAAACCCAACGAAGCAATCTAGGCTTCACATCTTTTTTAGACATTAAATACCTTATTGCTTCATGATCTGTGAAAACCGTGACTTTGGACCCAACCAAACACATCGCCGCATTAACATTGAGATCGACCCTGAGATTGACTGAACTTACCACCGTAGAAGAAGAAATCGGTGCGTCCGAAGACAAGTGATTGAACAACCAGTAGATTGTAGGGAACAAAAGTCCCCACGCAGCGGAAGCGCATCGAAAGGACCTTACACCGTATATTAATTAACATTAAAATACCGTTACGAAAAGGCAAAATAAACTTTAAACATGTTTTAAAGTTGCTGGAAAATAGCTATAAACATGCTGAAAAAATAAATCTTAATTTATTTTCATGCTTTTCTAGACAAACGGGAAAGAACCGTTACAAACCTTCGTTGTAGACTTGACTGTTCTTCGCCAACGATGCTCCAACGACCGAAAACGCAGCAACTCCCTCTTGATTTCTTCGCTAGAAATTTCTTCTTCAAAGACACAATAACCACAGAGGTTACACCGGTATGTCTCTAAGTCTAGGAGGCAAAAGACTTGTGGGAGTCTTTCTCTAAGAGGGAGGCTAGAGAGAATTCTATGGTCTTGTCTTGTGAGTCTAAGAGCAAGAGAAGAGTACTGAACCAATTAGGTCTAGTGTTCTATTTATAGAAGAGAGGCCATGAATAAAATATTCAATTAAATCAATCTTTTCCAAAATTGATTCAATCTTTATTCCTTTTTAATCAATCCAAGATCAATCAATTCCATAATTGATTAATCTTTTCCACAAATGACTAATTACTTCCATAAGTGATTAGATCATTTCCATAAATGATTAATCACTTCCTTAAGTGATTAATTATTTCCATAATTGATTAATTCCCGGCTAATGAATTCTTTAATTAATTAACCACCAATTAAATATCACATATTTAATTTCCGGCCTTGAATTAATTAATTTTGCCCAAATAGATTTTAGGCCTTAAAATTAATTAATTCATATTTGAACTCTTTCAAACTTCCATAAATTTATTGTGACTCAAATTTATATTAATATTTGAATTTCTTCAAATATTAATTTCTCTCATAATAATATAACAAAATATATTATATTGTTTCCCTTAGTAAATTGAACACTTTCAATTTACATTTATTCCTTAGTTGCCTCAAATTACTTTATGAGCTACCAATGGGACCTAATGGACCTGCAGATCAGAAGCTCCAACGATGTGAGATTAATTGGTCAAACTCATTAACCAAATTAATCAATATTCGTTAACTGTGTGTACATTCCACTGTAGACTCACAGTTGCACTCTTCTCACTGCAGACATATTTTCTGTGTCCACGGATATAGACCAATATCGACTAGTTAGTCCTTCACGAGTGTTCGTAACACCAGCTGGGTCAAATTACCGTTTTACCCCTGAGTTACTTCTATTTCCTTAAGTACCAGTTCTCCTCTAATGAACAACCTGTTTGTGGTCCAACCATCAAACAGAAAACCCTCTCGTGCCATTGAGAGGGTAGGGCCCTTTGTTCAAGACTCGGAGTGACCACTTAAGGGAACACTCATCTACTTCCCTAAAGTCGGCAAGGAGTGAATTCCATCTTGTACGATTATGTTCCCAGCTCCCCACTCGGTCTTGTCTCCAAAATGGTAGGCTTATTGAGTCGGCGTATTGGCCACTCTCACCCATACAAATCAAAGGACAATCCCTCATGAGCAAGAGTCCATAATCAACTCAGGATTAAGACCAAGTTGTCTAGGTCGTCCTGGTGAAATAGAAAACCAACTAGTTCACGGTGTTATAACAAGTGGTTACTATTTCGCGGTCCGGTCTTATGCAAACTCATTTCATAGGATACCCCCACTCGCATGTCTCCTACACGAACGCGTTGGATCATAACGTTTGTATCAAATACAAAGTGGGTCGTATCCATAGTGTCACCAGGATAAGGCACCCAGTCTTATCCCTATACTATAGACCCTTTAGGCTGTTTCTTGAACAATGATCCCCATATGTCGCTACATATAGTTCAAGACTCATATTACAGCCTAGGATGTCTAGTTTATTGGATTAGGGTTATTTTAGGCAAAGACAAATAGAAAATAACTAATAACATTTAATGGAAAAATATATCAATATTATTTCATTAATATCCGATCAACGGTTACATTCATTATCTACGAGTTTTAGGGCATAAAACCCAACATAGATATGGCAGCGCCAAACCCTCAGAATCTGCCAGTGAACCTGTTGCCGATACCACACCGCAATACCGCAAGTGCACAGGCCGCAAGTAATATAAAATGGAAATATTCCGAGTATCGAATCCATAGGGAGGCGAAGCGAAAATTAAGCAAAGCAAAAATTCCTTGAACACAAAAAAAATACTTGGGAGAAATAATATTTAGGGACAAAAACATGCAATAGAAATGAATTTGAAAATTAAAGCGATTAAAGAAATCAATTTGATCAATCACAAAATAAAGATGTGGAGAAAGAGCTTTTTAAATGGGAAGTGGGGTCTTGAAACTCAATTAATAGCTAAATAATTATTACAATTGTCCTATCTCGTTGCCCAACTAATTATACTCCTAGAATCTCCATTAATCACATAGATTCTCTTGTCGGTCTCCCCTAATTGTAATTAATCCATTTTAACAACCTAAGTGTCTTTAGCGCCATTAAAATTCGTTAATTATTACGCTCTGATTCCTTTTAGGAATCTAAGTTTAATCAACTAATCCCGTTGTCACTACGGGCAATTAAACTAGTTGCATGGATTATGATCTATCCTAACTTCTCTCCATCGAGTCTCCATTAAGAATCAGATCAATATACAACTGGCCAGATTGCATACAGGATTACTAGCATCCATACAAATAAATAGTAAACAGGGCAAGAGATAGGCAATTTATAACAACATTTAACTATAATTTCATTTCAAGATCCCAAATTGGGGTTTAGCTATACATAGCTAAAATATTCACAAAAATTACAATGAAAAGCATAATTACGAGCAAAATAAAAGGGAAGGAATTGACCGTCAAAGACCCCGTCCCTGGTGCTTCGAGTCCCTCCGAGCAAACCTTCAGCCTCCTAGAGTGCTCCCCAAAATTCTCCAAAATTTCCCACTAAAGAACTCTCAAAAAGGCTAAAAGCCTTGAGAGAAGGCTCCAAAGGAGCCAAAGAGAGAAAGGAATGAAGGAATGGAATGGTGATTGATGATAAAAATGGGCACCAAGGGGCGCTATTTATAAGCCCGAAAATTGGACAGCGTCGCGACGCTGTGACGTCATCAACTTGCCGGCCAAGAAATGGGACAGCGTCGACGCTAGGCGAATTCCAGAACTTTCAGGCGCGTTTTTTGGCTTGAATTTGGGCCTCTCTTCATTTCTTTTGGGCCTCTTTCTCATGGTTGACTTCTATGGACTCCCCCTTGACCCATGTATGGACTTTGGGCTTGAATGGCTCTTTTTTGGGCATTTTTCCACCAAAATCCATATTTTGCTCCTAAAGACCAATTATCAAAATATATTAAATATCTTCAATAAAAACACAATTAAAGTACTAAAAGGCTTAATATTTTAGGGCTAAAATAGCAACATTCCTGCCCGCTATCACACCCGCAAACTTAAGCTTTTGCTAGTCCCGAGCAAAATAAATTCGAAAGATGCATGAAATAGAATCGCTCAAGCCTCAATGATTTTGGAACTTTTAAGATAGAATGGAAAACATGCAAGTGGAATAAGCAAGCACTGCATACTCATGAAGAAATCTTAAAATAATTTGAACTTAAGATTAATGAATAGCATGCTCAAGACTTTTCTACTGATTCTTTTACTAATCTAGATTAGTCTTATGGCTTTCTCCATTTGTTTTCCCCTACACTGGCTAAGAGCCCCTAATAGGTCGGAGTTCTTCTATCATGCAAGAAAAAAGAAACTAGGGTGCCTGACATTTTTCTTTTTCATGGGGGAGCAAAACTCACAATTGATTTTCACTTTTCTTTTTCTTTTGCTACTCCCCCAAACTTGCATTTTGATATCTAATGGTACTAGCTTTCACACTACGGTGCAGGGACCCTTAACCCGAATTTTATTCTCTGGATGGCCTAACTGATCACACCGCAGGTAGCTCTTTTTACTCCTAGGCTTTTTCTTTTGTGCAAGCAAAAATATTTTCTTTTATTTTTCAACAGATTTTTCTTTTCTCTCATTTTCTTTTGTTGCTTTTGCTTTTCTCTCAGCAGGCATAACATTTTTTTTTCTACCTAGCTCTTTAGAACAATCAAGCATGAACTTCCTAGTATTAGAAACTAAGCCTATCGGGGTGACAACAAACTTTAAAAATCATAATAAGAATCTAGATTTTCAAAGACGTCATTAGATAAGTCTATCGCATGCTTTAGACATCAAAACTAAGTATCAAAAAAAAAATTTTAATTTCACAATTTCTACTATGCTCCCAGATTCCACAACATATAAACCATTTTCTCCCAAAACTTCTAAAATCACATCCTTGGCTATCATGGCTATCTACTCATGCATCCTACAGAATTTAAATATGCTCAACACAACGAAAGCCTCCCCCCAAACTTAAATTAAACATTGTCCCTAATGTTTATAAACAATAAAGCATAAAGAGGGATACTGAGACTTCCCTGAGTTAGGAGCAATTCATCTTCCTCTTTTGGTTCCAGAAAAATGGGATTCTTGGAGCTTTGGAATTTGCTAAGGTGATCCTGCAAAACAAAATTGGATCACGAAGCAAAGAAAATTATTTACCGCAAAAACAACTACCTAAACTTAAATCCTTAGGTTGCCTCCCAAGCAGCGCTTTCTTTAACGTCTTTAGCTAGACGAAGCACGACACGATCATGGAGGCTTGAAATAAAAGTTGTCATCATCCTCCGGGCCTTGTAGAAAATCTCGCACCGAATTGCAGACTACAAACAGGGAAGAAAAAAAACTTTCCCCTGGCCCATCATCACTAAAGAGATTGTTATAATAACATTTCAAAAAGTATGTAGCAGCATCAAATCTCTTTTCTAAGTCTCTATTCTCAAAACATTTACTCACAGAGTCATCCAGCGTTATGATATCTACTGGTCTAGGATCTAAGGATGGCCTATCAACTATGCCTATCCATTCATCAGATTCAATATCTACATTCTCAGAAGATTCCTCAGACTCAGAATTAAAAAATGATTCAACTAAGCTGTCATATGACTCACTATCAGAAGAATTAAAGAATATATGCTCCTCTAGGTCAGATTCTATACTATCTACATCATCAGGACCCGAATCAACACTATTCACACTTTCAGGGTCCGACTCTATGTACTCATCAGGATCAGACTCAATAGATTCAGCATTATCATGATCAGACTCAAAATTGTCATCTCCATGCAAATCATGCTCATTATCAGACAAATCATGCTCATCAGATAAATCAGGCAATTCAATTTCATTATCAAAATTATCAATTTCAGGCAATTCCAATTCATTCTCAAAAGAAGGTAAGTCATCAATTGCAGACATTTCATTCTCAAAAGCAGGCAGGTCTACTTCATTTTCAAAATCAGGCAGATTTACATCAATTAGCTCATTATCAAACAGAGGGTCATCGAAAAATGCATTATGATTAAAATTCTCATCATCCATATGCACCTCTCCTAATCCTAGGCCAAGATTATATTCTACCTCTTCATCATCGTCAGTCAAATATTCTGGACCTATAGAAAAACAAGTATGCAAACTACATACAGACTCTTTTGGCCAAAAATATTAAAAACGACTTTTTCATCATCAATATTCAAGGTTAGCTTACCAGTATGTACACTAATCTCAGCCTTACCAGTTGCTAAGAAAGGTCTGCCTAGAATAACGGGTACCTCTCTGTCTTCCTGCATGTCGAGCCCCACAAAATCTACAAGGAAGATAAATTTGTTGGCCTTCACTAGCACGTCCTCCACAACACCCATCGGGTGGGTAATCGATCTATCAGCAAGGTGGAGGGTGACGTCAGAGTCTTTCATTCCTGTCAAACCAATCTTCTTGTACACAGAATAGGGCATCAAATTTATACTAGCACCCAAATCACACAAAGGCCTATTAAAAGATACTTCTCCTATAGTGCAGGGAACAGTAAAACTCCCTGGGTCTTTTTGTTTAGAAGGCATCTTTCCAGAAACTATGGTACTAGTGCTCTCAGATAATTTAAAAACCTCGTTTTTCAAGCTTTTCTTCCTAGATAACATTTCTTTCATGAACTTCCCATAATTAGGCATATTATACAAAGCATCAACTAAGGGAATGTTCACAGACAATTTTCTAAACATTTCTAGGAATTTCTGAAACTGCTCATCTAATTTAACATTTTTAAAGTGCTGAGGAAAAGGTAACTCCCTGTAGTCAAAGGTTGGACATTCGCTCCTCCGCTTGGATGGGCTAATGAGCGAGCCTTTGTCATGATGGTTGCATGGAACCACTTCTTCCTCGTTCAGTTTCTCTTCATGCCTGTCATTCTGCTTTTCATCTTGTTTCTTTCCTGCAAAAGAGTTAGAAACATCATAATTGAAATCAATAAAGTTAGGTGGATGTTGGGACCTTTCAGAGGAGGCTTTTTGTGCCTCAGCCCTTCCATCTTCATCCTTGCTATTTTCTTCTTTCTTCTTTTCTGAACTGATCTCCAGCTGTCTACCACTTCTCAGTGTCACCATCTTGCACTGCTCTCGAGGATTGGGTTCAGTGTCGCTTGTGTTGGGTTTTATGTCCTAAAACTCGTAGATAGTGAATTATTAACGAATTATACACTTGTAACAATAAAGTGTTATTGAGGTTTATGCAATAAAGTGTTACTGTCATATTAAGTCTAGAATTGCACAATATGACCCAAATCCAATAAACAAAGATCCAAGGTTGTTTACATGAGACTTGAACTAGTATGTGGGGACATACGGGGATCAGTGTTCAAGTGACAACCTAAAAGGTCTATAGTACATGGATAAGGCTGGGTACCTTATCCTGGTAACACTATGTGATACGGCCCGCTTTGTATTCGATACAGACGTATGGATCCAAGGCGTCCATGTAGGAGACATTCGAGCGGGGGTATCCTATGCAATGAGTTTGCATAAGACCGGACCACGAAATAGTAAACCACTAGATGTAACACCGTTAACTAGTTAGGTTACTGTTTCAATAGGATGACCTAGGTAACTCGATCTTAATCCTGAGTGTGTCATGAACTCCTTCTCACGAGGGATTGTCCTTTGATTAGTACGGGTGAGAGTGGCCAGTACGCCGACTCAATAAGCCTACCTTCTTGGGGACAAGACCGAGTGGGGGGCTGGGGACATGACAATACAAGATGGAATTCACTCCTTCCCCTATTGGGGCAAGTAGATGTGTGTTCCCTTAAGGGCTGATTCCGGGGCTTGAACAAAGGCGCGCCGTCCTCTCCTGGCCCGAGAAGAACTCTTGTTTAGAGGTTGGACCTTAAACAAATTGTTCATTAGAGGGATCAGTGGTACTTAAGGATCCAGAGGTAACCCAGAGGTAAAACGGTAATTTGACCCAGCTGATGTTACGAACACACGTGAAGGATTGACTTACTGCATTGGTCGATATCCGTGGACACAGAAATATTCTACAGTGAGAAGAGTGCAGCTGTGGGTCTTTAGTGGAGTGACCCACAGTTAACGAATGTTGATTGACTCGGTTAATGAGTTTAGCTGATCAATCTCGTATCGTTGGAGCTTCTGATCTGTAGGTCCATTAGGTCCACCTGCTAGCTCATAACGGGTTCTGAGATTATATAGTCTTGATTATTAAAGGGAATATAAGTTAATTGTATTTTGATGCAATTAATATAATGTATGGAGATACATTATAGTATAAGTTTAATTAATGAATTAAACTTTATGATAAAATTAATTTTGGATATGATTCAAAATTAATTAATGAGAGAATTATGAATTTAATTAAATATGTGATATTTGATTAATTCATGAATTAATTAATTGGGGAATTAATTAATTTAATTTTAATTTGGTTAAATGTGATTTAATCAAATTAAAACTATAGTTTACATTGATGTACATTTTGATGCAAAATAAAACTATAGGTTAAATGAGAGATAAAATTGAATATGATTCAATTATAAAATTAATTAAATATTTGATATTTAATTAATGTGGATTCAATTGATGAGATTAATTGAATGGCCAATTTAATTCAATTGAATATGATTCAAATTGAATTAAATACCTTAGGTTATAATTGATTTAATTAATATTGATTTAATTAAATTAATTATAATTATTTAATTAATTAAATGATAAATGATAATTATTATTTAATTAATAGATGGCCAAGATCGTTTGGATTTGATCCAACGATCTAGAATGAGTAGGGTTTTAACTCCCTCCCCACTTATCGTTAAGTGGAGAAGGGGTTACTCAGATTAGCTCTCACTCTCTCATGCTTCACGACTACAGAAAAGAGAATTCTCTCTCAATTTTCTCTCTGGCTCTTTCCAAAATTACAGCAACTTGTTTTTGCTGGAATTTTTCCCTTTCCAAGACTAGTTTTGGGTTCCCACAAGCCAATCTCAAGTAATCCAAGAGATATAGCGGGTGATCCATAATGGTGGTGTCGATTGGGAGATCAAGAACGAGAATCTTGGAGCATCGTGCTGTATTCTTCGAAAATCCAAGTAAGTGTTCTTGATCTTGAATATATTTACAACATGCTTAATCTTAGTAATTTAGAAATTGTTTCTAATTTTGTTGCCAACGTATTGGTTTTTCTGAAATTGAAATTTAATTCGAGATTGGTCTTGTTTGCTTCTGCTGCCAAAGGGATTTCAACCCTTCAATTGGTATCCGAGCCATCTCGTTAATTAAATTCGATTTATGAAAATTGCGTTGGTTTTTGGTGGGATTGCATTGTGAATGTGGTTTGCTGAAAAATTGTTTTTTGGTTATATTTGGCCTTAGATTTACTGTGTTTTGATTTGATATAAATATTAAAGGCCCCTGCGTTTTTGGGCAATTAAATCAGTAAATCGAGTCTTGTAAAGTCCGTGTCTAGATTAGGATTCATTTTGATGAAGATCGGGATGAATTTGGGTGAAAAATCGATTGAAATCGGTGCTGGAATCGAAGAACAGTGGCTGTCCAGAGGCGTAGCGTCGCGACCCTGCTCAACGGAGTCGCGACGCTAAAGAACGAAGGCTGGAAAAAATCGGGACAGCGTCGAGACTCTATGTCTACAGCGTCTCGACGCTGACGGAAGTTTTCGGATTTGCGGATCGTTGAGCGAATCGTGCGGCGTTACGGTTTGAAGCAGTTACAAAGATATATTAATTATTTACGTATATTTAGATTCGAACTTGGGTGGCTGGAGGAGTTGGTACGCGCGCATTCCTAGCAAACGTGAGGCCGTGGGTTCGAGGCTTATTGTGGCAGTTATTTTTTCCAGCGTGCAGAATTAGTCTGGTTCAATTCAATTCGGTCCGGTTCACTGAATGGGGCAGCTGATTTGGTCTGGTTCGATTCAATCTGGTTCGGTTCGAGTGATTTGTGTCCGGTTTGAAGCGGTTCAAGCTGGTTCGGGCCGGTTCTGGAGCGGTTCAAGACTCAGAAGGATAATTAAATTGAAATTATTGTAATTTTTGTTTATTTTAATTATCCTAGGGGCCAATATACCGGTTTTTCAGCTATTTATTGCTTTATGAATGTCATTTAGCTAGATCCCACCATAGGTTAAGCATGTTTTCATGCATTTTTATGTTATAAATGTTATAATATATGATAATTATGCATGAATTTAAATTTCATGAGTTATTTAGTATAATTGTTATATTAAATATATGAAATTGGAAAAGCATGATGCATGACATTAATTAGATAAATATAAGATGTTATATTTTATTAATGTAGCATGCATGCTTAGATTTATTTTCATGAGTATTAATATAATAGTTATATTATGAATGGAAATAAATTTCAATGCTTGATTTTCATGTATAATATTAATATAAAATGTTATATTAATTAAATGAAAATGGAATAGCATTGAGCATGACATTAGTTAGATTAATATAAGAGTTATATTATATTAGTGTCTAATTTCATGTGATTTAATTCCGTTGATGATTAATTAATATAATCGATATTAATTAAATGAAATTGAAATTGCATGAAGCATGACACCACCTTAGATTAATATAATCGTTATATTATCGGCGTCATGAGCGTTATGGTGTTTGATAACTAGAATTTGATTGTTATTTTTCCCAACACCATAGAAGCATGTTATAGGGCTAATTATTAAAATTTTATAATAGTTATAAAATTGATTAGAAACCGTCAACCTATAACAAAGAGTTGCATGCAAACATAGGACCTTAGGTTAAAATGAATTAATTTTAAATTGTTTAAAATTAATTAGACCTAAGTTCAATTTTGATTCTAATAGGATTAGAATTATTTTCTTACTTAGGATTAAAATAGTTTTAATGCACTAAGTAGGAAAAACATTACTATGGTTATAAGGGAACTCTCCCGATGAAGTTCTGTCTAGGCTGGGGGTACTTAAGTTGACGGTTACGGAACACCTCCTACCTGGGAACTGACCCGGAACCTGAGTTGAATTAATCATAGTCTAATGTTAGCATGCAATGTCACTAGGTAATTAAAAGGGTTTAATTCACCTAGACATTAGAGTAAAGTCCTATTTATATGAGTTATAATAGGCATAGACTTAGATAGATTGACTTAGCCGGGTTTATCTAAGTTTAATAACCCTAAAATACAGTAGGTTACTTTAGTGGGAGGAAAATTACAAAACTTGATTTAAATCGAGTTTTGCTCCTACGTCCCTGTATAGTTCACACCGTGAGATCCATGCTCGGCTTCGTGTCGTCGTAGAGCGGCCTCCCTTCGGAAAGTGTTTGCATGGGTCAATACCAAGGTGAATGGGGAAAGTGACTATAGTAAGTGGGAGCGGGACGCATGTCAACGTATCCTTCGGTCTCCACCCCTAGGTCACAACGTGAGATTCCTATGATCCGCCTGCGTGTCGTCCTGGAGTGACCATCCCTTCGGAGGGCCTGATCATAGGATTCGGAACACCGTGAACTCCTGAATAGGATAGGATCGCTTAGGCTAATTACCAACAGTTGTCTTTCCTAACGGTAGCCTGTTGGTTCGTGCCTCTGAGATCTGAAAGTGGGAGGGTTACACTTACGGGGATGAGTTAAATGTGTTAACTAATCCTTGACCGAACAACGGTAACTAAATGCTAACGGAATATGAGTTATTCTGGTGTTAGAATTTGGTTGAGATTGTCTCAATTCAGAGGAGGAGTAGCTGACCACCCTTCGGTGGCTGTTGTTCTAAACCTCTGAAGTATCGTTGCAAAAACTAAATCAATAGTTTTATAGGGTTTCTTTGATTGCTTGTTTGTTTTTGCAGAATTTGATTGGATTATTTGTAATGGGTTAGTGCGATTAATAATACAAGTAATTTGTTACTTCAGCAATTATATAAAACTTTATGTGCATTGTCTTGCGCCATTTTATTAATAACGGTTTAAGATACAACTAGTTTAAACGAAACTTGTGGTAAGTGATTTAAGTTTAGTCTTTTGTGAGGAATGTCCTCAGGCCCAAATGTCTAGTTCATCTTAAATCGTTCATGATGATTATGACATTAACTGCCTAGCCAATATCAATGACAATAATATGATTTATTGATCATTGAAACGTGCATTGTGGAAAATGAGGATACAGCCTGAAAATTTAATTCAGGTGCCACTTGTCACGTTTGCTTTTCCTTTTAAGGAATAAGCTCATGGCAACTGTTGCAAATAGATGAGACGATTCTCAAATTTTGATCTGGAGAATATATCTCGGCTTTGGCAGAGGGAACATTAAGTTATTTTATTCAGTGGAAGATAATACACATTATTAGATAATTTGTATGAATTTCCTAAAGATTAACAGAAATTTGATTTCTATAACGTATATGTTGGAACAATGTTACTATACCTTTCTCTGCTAACGCAATTTTATTTTAAGAAAGGGAGTTGACAGTTGTTCAGCATTACTGGTAAATAACTTATGTGTTTTAAGACTAATCGAGAGTAAAGCAAGTCATGAGCACTGAGTTGTTTAAGATTGCTTATACTCGTAGAAATAAAGGCCAAGGATATCTCCTAAAGGAAATACCTTTCTTTGGTTCTTAAGGTTAGGCTAATTTTGATCTCAATATGATTGGGAGCTTAGTCTATGAGTATACTTCTAAGCTAGTTAGAAGAAAACTCTTTAATACCAATTAAGTCATGCCTTATGGGCGATATGACTGATAGATCTTTTACTGGAAAAGAGCTAAAAGAGCCAAAGAACCCTTGAAGCTTATACATTTGGATCCTTGTGGTCTAGTATGTTAAAGCAGTGGGAGGGTATGAATAATTAATCTTTATTAACGATAATTATTCATAGGTATGAACATCTCAACCTAATGCAACTTAAGTCTGAAACTCTTGAGATATTTGAAGGGGCTTAAGACTGAAGTTGAAAACTTGTTAGGTGAGATAATAAAAACACTTTGATTTGATCAATGTGTTGAGTATAGGGACTTGAGATTCTAGGACTATTTGATAGTTCATGGAATCGCATCCTAAATCTCAGTTAGGAGTAATAAAACCTTATTGGATATGGTTCAATCCCGGTTGAGCTATGCTCAATTGCCTGACTCGTTTTGGGGTCATGCAGTGTGACTGCAGCGTGTATTTTGAACAACGTTCCATCAAAAGTGTTTCTGAAACACCTTGTATGTTGTGGATTGGACGTAAAGATTGTTTACGTTCCTTTAATGTTTTGGGGTGTCCAGCACTTGTGCTTGTGACTAACCCAAAACAAATACAGTTCAAAATTATGCCTAATTATAGGCAATCCCAAAGGAAACGAGGAGAATATACTTCTTCAATCCATAAGAGAATTAAATATTTGTATCGACAAATGTTTCATTCTCAGAAGAAGAATATATTAGAAATCATAAGCCATATAATAAGGTCGGTTTAAGTGAATTAACTAATAAAGCTACAGAAACATTAACAAGAGTTGTTGATGAATCAACAAAAGTTGTTGATAAGACTGGTTATTCAACAAAAGTTGTTGATAAGGCCAATGCTTTTGGTCAGTCACATCCATCTCAAGAGTTGAGAATGCCTTGATGTAGTGGGAGGGTTGTTTTATAACCTGACCATTACATGGGCTTATTTGAAGCTCAAGTCGTCATTCTTGATGATGACATAGAGGATTCATTATTTTTTAGAAAGAAAATGAATGATGTTGACAAGGACAAATGGTTTAAAGCCATGGACCTGGAAATGAAGTCTTTGCATTTCAATTCCATCTGGGATCTTGTAAATTTGCTTGATGGGGTAACACCTAAAGGTTACAAGTGGATGTACAAGAGGAAATGAGACATTTAAGGTCTCAACCAGAAGGGTCCATTGAACAAGATCAAAAGCAAAAGGGTTTGCAAGCTTAAGTGGTCCATTCATGGATTGACCTAAGCATTTCGGTCTTGGCATGGAAGATTTGATACGGTGATCAAATTTTTTGGCTTTAATCAGAACATTGATGAGTCTTGTGTTTACAAGTAATCATCCATAGTTCAGTAGCTTTATTCATGTTGTATGTGATTGATATCCTAATCATTGGGAATGATGTAGGTTATCTTACTGACATTAAAAGAGGCTTGCAGCTCATTTCCAAATGAAAATCTGGGAGAAGCTGAGCTAGTCTTGTCTCAAGTTTCTTATGTCTACAAGATGTTAGTTAGATATAAGATGCAGAATTCCAATAAGGGTTTACTACCTTTTCAGGAATGGAATTCTTTTGTCTAAGGAACTGTGTCCTCAGACACCTCAAGAAGTTGAGGACATGAGCATATGCCCTATGCAGTAGGGATGTCAGTAAGTATCAATCAATTCCAGGATTTGATCTCTGGAGTGTCGTTACGTACATCCTCCAGTATCTTAGGAGAACGAGGTTTTATATGCTCGTGTATGGCGCTAAGGATTTGATCCTTACAGGATACACTGATACAGATATTTTAACTGATAAGGATTTGATGAAATCTACATCAGTGTCTGTCTTCACTCTTAATGGAGGAGCTATAGTACGACTTATCTGCAGTCTCGACCATAGAGGCCAATAAGTAGTTGCTTATGAAGCACAGATAGAGACTGTATGACTTAGGAAGTTCAAGCCTAATTTGGAAGGTGTTCCAAATATGGACTATCCTATTGCAAGACAAAGAAGCACATTGAATCTAAATGATATATTGCTGATTCATTCACGAAGGCTCTCTCGGCTAAAGTGTATGAGGGTCATCTAGATGGTGTAGGTCTACGAGTTATGTACAAAGATGTAATCTAGGGCAAGTGGGAGAAGTGTAATGGGTATAATGATACCATTATGTAATGGGTATAGTGATGCCCTAGTTTATTGTATTTGTACATTGTAAATACGTTTTATGTATTATACATGTATTTATACACCCACTGCTGAGATAGATTATTGTACATTCCCACTAAACTAGATTTTTAGTCCAAGTGGGAGTTTGTTGGGTTTTATGTCCTAAAACTCGTAGATAGTGAATTATTAACGAATTATACACTTGTAACAATAAAGTGTTATTGAGGTTTATGCAATAAAGTGTTATTGTCATATTAAGTCTAGAATTGCACAATATGACCCAAATCCAATAAACAAAGATCCAAGGTTGTTTACATGAGACTTGAACTAGTATGTGGGGACATACGGGGATCAGTGTTCAAGTGACAACCTAAAAGGTCTATAGTACATGGATAAGGCTGGGTACCTTATCCTGGTAACACTATGTGATACGGCCCGCTTTGTATTCGATACAGACGTATTGATCCAAGGCGTCCATGTAGGAGACATGCGAGCGGGGGTATCCTATGCAATGAGTTTGCATAAGACCGGACCACGAAATAGTAAACCACTAGATGTAACACCGTTAACTAGTTAGGTTACTGTTTCAATAGGATGACCTAGGTAACTCGATCTTAATCCTGAGTGTGTCATGAACTCCTTCTCACGAGGGATTGTCCTTTGATTAGTACGGGTGAGAGTGGCCAGTACGCAGACTCAATAAGCCTACCTTCTTGGGGACAAGACCGAGTGGGGGGCTGAGGACATGACAATACAAGATGGAATTCACTCCTTCCCCTATTGGGGCAAGTAGATGTGTGTTCCCTTAAGGGCTGATTCCGGGGCTTGAACAAAGGCGCGCCGTCCTCTCCTGGCCCGGGAGGAACTCTTGTTTAGAGGTTGGACCCTAAACAAATTGTTCATTAGAGGGATCAGTGGTACTTAAGGATCCAGAGGTAACCCAGGGGTAAAACGGTAATTTGACCCAGCTGATGTTACGAACACACGTGAAGGATTGACTTACTGCATTGGTCGATATCCGTGGACACAGAAATATTCTACAGTGAGAAGAGTGCAGCTGTGGGTCTTTAGTGGAGTGACCCACAGTTAACGAATGTTGATTGACTCGGTTAATGAGTTTAGCTGATCAATCTCGTATCGTTGGAGCTTCTGATCTGTAGGTCCATTAGGTCCACCTGCTAGCTCATAACGGGTTTTGAGATTATATAGTCTTGATTATTAAAGGGAATATAAGTTAATTGTATTTTGATGCAATTAATATAATGTATGGAGATACATTATAGTATAAGTTTAATTAATGAATTAAACTTTATGATAAAATTAATTTTGGATATGATTCAAAATTAATTAATGAGAGAATTATGAATTTAATTAAATATGTGATATTTGATTAATTCATGAATTAATTAATTGGGGAATTAATTAATTTAATTTTAATTTGGTTAAATGTGATTTAATCAAATTAAAACTATAGTTTACATTGATGTACATTTTGATGCAAAATAAAACTATAGGTTAAATGAGAGATAAAATTGAATATGATTCAATTATAAAATTAATTAAATATTTGATATTTAATTAATGTGGATTCAATTGATGAGATTAATTGAATGGCCAATTTAACTCAATTGAATATGATTCAAATTGAATTAAATACCTTAGGTTATAATTGATTTAATTAATATTGATTTAATTAAATTAATTATAATTATTTAATTAATTAAATGATAAATGATAATTATTATTTAATTAATAGATGGCCAAGATCGTTTGGATTTGATCCAACGATCTAGAATGAGTAGGGTTTTAACTCCCTCCCCACTTATCGTTAAGTGGAGAAGGGGTTACTCAGATTAGCTCTCACTCTCTCATGCTTCACGATTACAGAAAAGAGAATTCTCTCTCAATTTTCTCTCTGGCTCTTTCCAAAAATTACAGCAACTTGTGTTTTGCTGGAATTTTTCCCTTTCCAAGACTAGTTTTGGGTTCCCACAAGCCAATCTCAAGTAATCCAAGAGATATAGCGGGTGATCCATAATGGTGGTGTCGATTGGGAGATCAAGAACGATCAAGAACGAGAATCTTGGAGCATCGTGCTGTATTCTTCGAAAATCCAAGTAAGTGTTCTTGATCTTGAATATATTTACAACATGCTTAATCTTAGTAATTTAGAAATTGTTTCTAATTTTGTTGCCAACGTATTGGTTTTTCTGAAATTGAAATTTAATTCGAGATTGGTCTTGTTTGCTTCTGCTGCCAAAGGGATTTCAACCCTTCAGCTTGGAACTTCCCTTTCTGAAGGGCATTCACTGCTGAAACTATCTGACCTATCTGAACTTCCATATTCTTCAGAGTTGTGTCGTGGTTATTTACTCCCGTCTGGAGATTCACATTTAACACTTTCTGTTCTTTGATAAACATGGCCACCATCTCCTCCAGGTTACTCTTCTTATCTGGCGAACTGGCAAATCCTGGTGGTGGCTGCAAAACATTCTTCGTGTTCGAGTACGAAAAGTTCTCATGATTGCGCAGACTGGGATGGTAGAAGTTCGGTACTCCTTGAGTGAATGGTCTGTTTCCCACATACTGAACTTCTTCCATATCTTGACTCTCTTTCTTTGAATATCCTTCAACTAAGGTGGAGATAGACTTGACCACCTCAGATGAATTTAGCTTGTTCAGGGCGTTTGTCAAAGATGCCATCTATGCCTTCAACGAACTTGGCTCATCTAATTCATAAATTCCAGCCTTCCTGGAAATTGTCCCCCTTTCAGTCGGCCACTGGTAACTAGTTGCTGTCATTTCCTCTAGAAGATCCTTGGCTTTCGTCACTGTCTTGGAAAGCAAACTCCCACAAGCTGATGTGTCTAAAACTATCTTGGTAGAAGGACTCAGTCCATTGTAAAATAGCTGCACCTGGAGCCAACCTGGGTATCCATGCTGCGGGCATCGCCTAAGCATCTCCTTATATCTCTCCCATGCCTCGTACAACTGCTCCTCATCAAGTTGTCTAAACGTTCCGATCTCAGTTCGGAGCTTCGTAGTCTTGGCAGGCGGGAAAAATTTCGTCAGGAATGCTTGGGCAAGCTCGTCCCATGTGCTGATACTGCTCGTCTCGACTGATTCGAGCCAATCTTTTGCCTTATCTTGCAGAGAAAATGGGAATAACCTCAATCTTATAGCGTCGGGCGGAACTCCATTCATCTTTACCGTCCCGCATATCTCCAAGAATGATCGCAGATGCGAATGTGGATCCTCAGAAGGATGTCCCTTAAAAGAATTATCGCGTGCCATCTGAATCAGTCCTGTCTTCAACTCAAAATTGTTAGCTTGGATTGGGGAGTAAACGATTCCGGAATTCTCGGTTGGGAGAACTGGCTGTAAAAAGTCTCAGATTGCCTTGGGAGCTTCATCTTGATGGGCCATTGCTTCCGTTAGTCTTTTCTTTCTACGAATAGATCTGAGTGTCCTGGTAATTTCAAGATCTAAAGGAAACAATTCAACCACCTTATGTCTTCGCATGCAATACTCCCAATCAATCAAAAGAACCAAACAAAAACAAAAATAAAATATTCACAAACAAAAATATTCACAACCTAAATTACTATTTATCCCTTTCTTTTTAATGTCAAGAAAAATTATTTTGCTTAAAAATCAATCCTCCCCGGAAACGGTGCCAAAAACTTGTTGCCGATACCACACCGCATACCGCAAGTGCACGACCCGCAAGTAATATAAAACGGAAATATTCCGAGTATCGAATCCACAGGGAGGCAAAGCAAAAATTAAGCAAAGCAAAAATTCCTTGAACACAAAAAAATACTTGGGAGAAATAATATTTAGGGACAAAAACATGAAATAGAAATGAATTTGAAAATTAAAGTGATTAAAGAAATCAATTCGATCAATCACGAAATAAAGATGTGGAGAAAGAGCTTTTTAAATGGAAAGTGGGGTCTTGAAACTCAATTAATAGCTAAATAATTATTACGATTATCCTATCTCGTTGCCCAACTAATTATACTCCTAAAATCTCCGTTAATCACATAGGTTCTCCTGTCGGTCTCCCCTAATTGTAATTAATCCATTTTAACAACCTAAGTGTCCTTAGCGCCATTAAAATTCGTTAATTATTACGCTCTGATTAATTTTAGGAATCTAAGTTTAATCAATTAATCCCGTTGTCACTACGGGCAGTTAAACTAGTTGCATGGATTATGATCTATCCTAACTTCTCTCCGTCGAGTCTCCATTAAGAATCAGATCAATATACAACTGGCCAGATTGCATACAGCATTACGAGCATCCATACAAATATATAGTAAACAGGGCAAGAGATAGGCAATTTATAACAACATTTAACTATAATTTCATTTCAAGATCCTAAATTGGGGTTTAGCTATACATAGCTAAAATATTCACAAAATTTACAATGAAAAGCATAATTAAGAGCAAAATAAAAGGAAAGGAATTTACAGTCGAAGACCTCGTCGCTGGCGCTTGGAGTCCCTCCGAGCAAACCTTGAGCCTCCTAGAGTGCTCCCCAAAATTCCCCAAAATTTCCCACTAAAGAACTCTCAAAAAGGCTAAAAGCCTTGAGAGAAGGCTCCAAAGGAGCCAAAGAGAGAAAGGAATGAAGGAATGGAATGGTGATAAAAATGGGCACCAAGGGGCACTATTTATAGGCCCGGAAATTGGACAGCGTCGCGACGCTGTGACGTCATCGACTTGCAGGCCAAGAAATGGGGCAGCGTCGCGACGCTGTCCCTACAGCGTCTCGACGCTAGGCGAATTCCAGAACTTTCAAGCGCGTTTTTGGGCTTGAATTTGGGTCTCTCTTCATTTCTTTTGGGCCTCTTTCTCATGGTTGACTTCTTTGGACTCCCCCTTGACCCATGTATGGACTTTGGGCTTGAATGACTCTTTTTTGGGCATTTTTTCCACCAAAATCCATATTTTGCTCCTAAAGACCAATTATCAAAATATATTAAATATCTTCAATAAAAACACAATTAAAGTACTAAAAAGCTTAATATTTTAGGGCTAAAATAGCGACATTTCTGCCCGCTATCAGAACCCCATACAAATGGCCGATGATAGAGCAAGAGGAATTAGAGATTATGCAGCCCCTGCAAACTACAACTTCAATCCTGTAATAGTACAACCGACTTTGGAAACTAAAAGGTTTGAGCTAAAGCCAGTCATGTTCCAAATGTTAACTGTTGTAGGACAATTTGGAGGAAGCGTAGCAGAAGATCCACATTCACATCTCAAGTCATTTCTAGACATATGTAACAAATTCATTATTCTAGGAGTAACTCAAAAACAGTTACAGGTTATCCTTTTTCCTTACTCCCTGAGAGATGCTGCAAAAGTCTGGTTTAATCGGCAACCAGCAAACTCGATTGCTACATGGAATGATTTGGCAGAGAAATTTCTGGAAAAATATTTTCCATCAACAACAAATTCTAGACTCAGAAAGGAAATCATAACGTTTGTTCAAATGGAAGAAGAGACACTTAGTGATGCATGGGAACGTTTTAAAAATCTGTTGCAGAAATGCTCACACCATGGATTGCCACACTGTATTCAGTTAGAGACCTTCTATGTCGGACTGAATAAAAATTCGAAAATTTTAGTTGACTCATCTGCCAATGGTGCATGCGTTGGACCTCTAAGACAGGGAGTCCACTTTACCCTCTATCATACACCCTCCTGCGTTAGAACTTAAGCCCCTCCCAACACATTTGAAATACAAGTTTTTAGGCGAGGGCAAATCTCTACCAGTGATTATTTCTTCAAAATTAAATCTAACGTAAGAAACGTTGTTCATGCAGGTTCTGAAAAGACACAAAGGTGCGATTGGATGTAGTCTTGCTGACATCAAAGGAATAAGCCCCTCGTACTGCATGCACAAAATCCGATTACTTGATGAATCTGATGAGTTTGTTGAGCGTCAGAGGCGGTTGAACCTCGCAATGATGGAGGTGGTGCGCAAGGAAATTATCAAATGGTTAGACGCATGAGTCATTTACCCCATCGCAGATAGCAGGTGGGTAAGTCCAGTGCAGTGTGTGCAAAAGAAGGGAGGAATGACGGTAGTCACCAACGCAAAGAATGAGTTAATTCCATCACGAACTGTTACTGGTTGGTGAGTGTGTATGGACTACCGCAAGCTGAAAGCAATCACTAAGAAGGATCATTTCCCTCTCCCATTCATTGACCAAATGCTTGACCGACTCGCAGGACAAGCTTATTACTGCTTTCTAGATGGATATTCAGGATATAACCAAATTTCCATTGCGCTAGAAGATCAGGAGAAGACCACGTTTACTTGCCTGTACGGTACATTTGCGTTTTGAAGAATGCCGTTTGGATTATACAATGCGCCAGGAACGTTTTAGAGATGTATGATGGTTATTTTCTCAGATTTGCTAGAGAAATCAGTGGAAGTTTTCATGGATAATTTCTCCGTCTATGGAAATTCCTACGTAACGCAGCTGGAACGAGTTCTAGTGCGATGCGAAGAAAAAAACTTGGTACTAAACTGAGAGAAATGCCACTTTATGGTAGAAGTGTTGGAGTGATGAACACTCGAGCGAAAACGTTAGCAGATCTTAGGCATCAATTTTCATTAATTTCTAAGATTGAAGCATGCTGAAATTTAAGAACAAAAACAAAGCAAACCGAGAACGTATCTTTGCAGCATCAATCCGTGAGATATCTTGGATGTTTCTCTACATGATTACTTCATGGACTACCGCTAGAGCCTTCCCCGCTATTCTCCGGCCTTAGAACGGGCTTGTGGGAACCCGAGCATGATCAATTTGGGAGAGAAAGATTGAGAGATTAAATGGGTTTTGAGAGAAATTTACCCACGGTTTTTGAGAGTAAAATCAATCTTGCATTCATCAATTTTTCAGCATCATCAACTCTCACTCATTTGCATCTTCTTCTAAGCTTATATATTAAGCAAAACATGCACTGAAATTGAACCTTGAGAAGACACCAAATCAAGATTTGGTTTAGGTGTATATATAAGGTGTCAAAGCATGAAGATATCCAAAATCCACCACCTCTAAAATTGAATATTAATTTCAATTTCAAGAAATCCATTTTAAATAAAATTACTTTATATAATTAACTTTAATTAAAATCAATTTAACTAATTAATTAAACAAAATTTAATCAATAATAATTGTTTTAATTTAACATCAAATGTTTAAATTAAATTAATACACCAATTTCAACTTTTCCCAAAAACCGATTGACCAAATATGAATCACTATTCATATGTTAAGTTCAATCCGAAACATGTATCATATACATACTAGTAATATTTAAATCCTAGCTAAATATTACTGACTCTCTCGAATTATAGTTTAATCCATAATTAAACCGATATGTTAAATTATATCGAATATAATTAACGATATCTCCCTTAATTGAATTTGAACGTCTTTTAAATTCTTTCATCACTCTGTTCTAAGGTTAATCCGTTTGAGCTAGCAGGGGGACCTAATGGACCTACAGATCATGGGCTCCAACGATCCGAGATTAACCGGTTGAACTCTTTCAATCCTAGTTAACCAACATTCGTTAACTAATGGGACACTCCACTATAGCCCGTAGCTGAACTCCCCTCACTGTAGATATATTTCTGTCCACTCGATATAATCGTGATTAGTAAGTCAATCCTTCACAGGTTGTTCGTTACTATAGTAAGGTCAAAAGTCTGTTTTACCGCTATAGTACTTCTTGTTCCTTAAGCCATCACTGAGTCCCTAATGAACAATTGGTTTGTGGTCCCACCACTAAACCTAAAACCTCTCGGGCCAATGAGAGGGCGGCGCGCCTTTGTTCACGTTCAAGAGTAAGTACTTAAGGGAACAACCTCTCTACTATCCCTAAATACGGGTAGGAGTGAATTCCATTTTGCAGGACTATGTCCCCAGCTATCTACTCGGTCTTATCCCCAAAGTGGCAGGTCTATTGAGCGGCGCTTATGGGCCACTCTCACCTATGCAAATCAAAGGATAATCCCGAATAAACAGGAGTTCATAGTTAGCTTAGGATTAAGATCGAGTTACCTAGGTCATCGCTTGAAATAGTCAGTTTCACAGTAAACGGCGTTATAAAGTGAAAGTGACTTATTTCGCGGTCCGGTCTCATACAAACTCTTTTGCATAGGACGCCCCCACTCGCATGTCTATACATGAACGATATTAGGATCACATCATTTGTATTATAACAAAGTGGGCCGCGTCACATAGTTTTTCCTAGGATAAGGCACCTAGTCTTATCCCTATACTACAGACTGTTTTAGGCTATGTACTTAAACCTGATCCACTTTTATGTCACTACATAAAGTTCAAGCATTCATATCATAGCCAAGGATCCTAGTTTATTGGATTTGGGTTAATAAGTACATAGTTAAACTAATCTTTCGACAACCAGAATATAAACTAATCTAATAAGTTTTATATCTAACTTTGTTACATTTACTATCCACGAGTTTTAGGACATAAACCCCAACAAGAAGAAGGAATAGTGCTGGGCCATCACATATCAAAAGTTGGAATAGAAGTTGATAAGGCGAAAGTAGATGTAATTGAAAAGCTGCCGTCGCCCACGTCTGTTAAGGGAATTCGCAGTTTCCTAGGGCATGCGGGCTTCTACCGCCGGTTCATTAAAAACTTCTCGCACATAACGAAGCCCTTGTGTGCATTATTGGAGGCAAACAAGAAATTTGAATTTTTAAAAGAATTCATGACGGCCTTCTGCGACCTGAAGCATGCGCGCGCCAAATTGGGCAGAACCATTTGTTCTGATGTGCGACGCAAGTGATGTGGCGATTGGTGCAATGCTAGCGAAAAAGAAGGAAAAGGCGATTCATCCCATTTATTACGCCAGCAAGACACTAAATGAGGTGCATACTAATTACACAACCACCGAGAAGGAATTATTAGTTGTTGTTTATGGGTTCGATAAATTCCAAGCATACTTGATTGGTTCAAAGGTCACTGCTTACACTGATCATGCGGCCATCAAGTACCTAATCTCAAAGAAGGACGCAAAGCCACGACTGATTAGATGGATTCTGTTGCTCCAAGAATTTGATTTGGAGATCAAGGACAAAAAGGGGAGTGAAAACCAAGTAGCTGACCATCTGTGGCGGTTGGAAAATCCTGAAAAGGTGGATGCGCCTGACATTCTCATCGCAGAAGAATTTCCAGATGAAAAGCTGCTAAAAATTGATAGTGAAGTGCCTTGGTTCGCTGACGTGGCAAACTACCTTGCCGCAGGAATAATGCCCGAGGAATATTCAGCGCAGCAGCGTAAGAAGTTTTTCCATGAATTAAAATTATATTTTTGGGATGACCCTTTTTTGTATCGCAGGGGACCATATCAAATAATCCGAAGATGCGTAGAAAATCATGAAAGAATGCCACGAATCACCATATGGAGGCCATTTTGGAGGTCAGCGCACTGCAACCAAGGTTCTGTAAAGTGGCTATTGGTGGCCAACTTTGTTCCGTGATGCAAGGAAGCACGTGGAGCAATGCGACAAATGTCAGCGCACGGGAAACATTAGCGCAAGGAATGAGATGCCTCAGAATTACATGGTAGAAGTAGAACCATTCGATGTTTGGGGAATAGACTTTATGGGACCCTTTCCGTCATCACAGGGATTCCAATACATCCTCCTCGCGGTTGACTATGTCACCAAATGGGTAGAAGCTATTACCTGCGTAAGGAATGATGTTGAAACTGTGGCAAGGTTCCTTAAAAGAAACATTTTTACGAGATATGGTGTGCCACGAAGGCTTATTAGTGATGAAGGGACCCATTTTGTCAATCGGATTATGAATAAGCTCTTGTTGAAATATAATGTCAAACATCATGTCGCAACAGCTTATCACTCCTAGAGCAATGGTCAAGCTGAGGTATCAAATAGAGAGATCAAAAGAATCCTTGAGAAAGTGGTCAATGCAGGAAGGAAAGACTGGGCGCAACACCTAGATGATGCGCTATGGGCTTACCGCACATCTTTCAAAACACCTATAGGGATGTCACCCTATGCACTGGTGTTTGGAAAAACATGTCACTTGCCGCTAGATCTCGAATATAAATCGCATTGGGCATTGAAACGCCTTAATCTTGATTTAGCTGCGGCAGGCCAAGCTCGAATGCCCCAGATATCAGAATTGGAGAAATTTAGGATGAATGCTTACGAAAATGCCAAAATCATCAGAGAAAAATAAAAGCAATGGCATGAAAAACGAATCTCTGACAGAAGAGATTGTCGCGGTCTCTTGTCAAATAAATTTATAATCCACGATTCCTAAAGCTAACTTGTAGCAGTAGTGGTCGGGGTCGATCACAGGAAACAATCGTTTTATTTCTAAATTCTTTCGTGTTATTGATAAAAGATTAAGACATAAAGTAAAGGCGGAAAAATAAATAAGGAAAATTAAATGCAAGGAAAATAAAGGTGGGGTTAGTTGATCTTACCACGAGGATCACTGTAATCGGGGTTGGACTCGATGTTAAGTTTGATTAATTTCATTCATTGATTATCAATTGATATTTAATTAACTATCTATGTCTGGCGTACTCCGGCAACAAACCGAGAGCCATGATCCAACTATCACAAACATGCAAACGCTAAGTTTGATTCTAGTTTAAATTAATTAATTGGTCGACTAACTAATCTAAACCGCATTGGGATCTAGCCGAATTAATTCACATGCAACGGGCAACAAACCACAATTACAATTGATTAAATCATTTAGTTATAGGGACGCATGTGTAATATCATAATGTTAGCCTATTTGCTACTTAGATTTAGCAAGTAAATTTAGACAGGGTGCGGTCAAGGTTGTCAATCTTTCCTACCACAATCTAAACTTGTATGCAAAGAACTAAAATCACAAAGACAATTAACTAAGTAATGAAGAATGGAAATCTCATAAAATTGAATCAAACTTACAAACTGAGGTCCCGATTACAACGATCTGAGCTTAGTTGGCCATAGACAAGCACCTCCAAGCTCGAGGCTCGATCAACCGACCCTTAGACTAAGAAAACTTTAAAAACTAAGAAGAATGGTGGAGAAATGGGAGAGAGATGGAATACAATGTTGTAGTGAATTGTGTATTGAGGGATGATTCCAAACCTACACCAAGGGCCTCTATTTATAGTGGTTCTTGGCCTTCAATTCGTGGTAATTTGGTGCCGAAAGGATCCTCAAATTTGGAGAAAATTGCCAGCCAAATAAGGAAAAATAAAATTTTGGAAATCTGCCTAGCGTCGCGACGTTGTGGATAGCGTCGTGACGCTGTCCCTTCATATATGGAAAATTGCTCTCGGATTGCCCTAGCATCGCGACGCTGTTCGCCAGCTTGATCTCCAAGTAGTTTCCTTATTTGGAAAGAGAGATAATGGGATCTCTCAGGGAGATGTTTGGACAACCGTCCTACCAACTCCAACATGAGGCTCTAAAATATGTTTACAACTGCTGCATGAAAGAGGGCACTTCTGTTCAGGATCATGTCCTGGATATGATAGTCCAATTCAATGTGGCAGAATCAAACAGGGCGATCATATGCGAGAGTAGTCAGGTGACGTTCATTCTGAAATCTCTTCTGAAGAGTTTCTTGCAATTCAGAAAAAATGCAATGTTGAATAAGATTGAATTCAACTTGACTAACCTTCTTAATGAGTTACAGTCTTACCAATCTCTTTTGAAAAATAAGGGAGTGGTAGAAGGGGAGGCACTGTTGCCCATTTCAAGAAAAAGTTCCTCAAGGGTTCATCCTCAGGAACTAAGACTGTATCTCAGGCTTCTTCATCTAAGAAGATTGATGGCATGCATAAAAGCTACTATTTTACCCTTCTATTTAATGGTTTTTGTTGTGCTTTAATGTGTTTTTATTGTGCAAATTCATTTAATTGATTATTTTGGTCCCTAGGAGCTTTTATTGGAATTTTGGAGAAAAAGAGGAAAAAGAAGCCCAAATATTGAAGAATTGATCATGAAGATTCATGGAGGGTCAATTGGAGGAGTCCAATACCCTAAATGGAAGAGAATTGGGCCAAAAGATGGAAGGAAAAGCCCAAAATCATCCAAAAACGCATTCTGGAAATTTCCAGCCAAAAGACAGCGTCTCGATGCTGTCCCTTAGCGTCTCGATGCTGGGATATCTTGGAGCACAAGCTGATTACGTCATAGCGTCGCGACATTGTCTGCCCAAAAGCTCTATATAAGCCGCGACTTTGTCCCATTTTTCAGCATCAAGTAATACATTACTCTAGTCTTTTAAAAGGCTCATTGAGCCATCTTTGAGGGTTGGGTTGAGAGGAGAGCGAAATTCTTGTTTTGGGCATTTTTTGGAGCGATTGGGAGCTTGTTTCGCAAGGGATCCAAGGCGCAAGCAAGGGGTTCTTCGACGGTTCATCTCCTAACTCCTTTATTTGTTCATTTATTGCTTTACATCATGTATAGACGGGAAATTTTGGTACTTATAGCATACATGTATAGCTAAAATCCTGGCTTACGGGTCTTGAATGAAGGAATATAGATTAATGTTATTCTGATTGCCTATCTGTGTGTCCACTTTACTGATTATTTGTGTGGGTGTTCGTAAAGCTCTATAGATTCTTACCAAATTTATAGTGATTAGATATTTAGTGGAAACTCGACCGAGAGAAACTAAGTCAGATCATAACCCACTCAACTAGGCTTAGCTGCTCGTTGTGACAGCGAAAGTGATTAGGCTTAGATATCGATAATGAATGAGGACTCATTAATTAACACGTTTAATAGCGCTAAGGACACTTAGGTTGTTAAAATGAGTTAGTTATAATTAGGGGAAACCGACAGGAGAACCTAAGTGCACTTTTCCCTGTGGAATCGATACTCGGTATTCTTACCGTTTTATATTACTTGTGGCAACCGTTCGCTTGCGGATATCGACACAACAAGTTTTTGGCCCCGTTGTCGGGGATTTGTGTTTAATTTAGGAAATTTAATTTTCTACCATTAAAAAGAAAAAGGTTGAATATTAATTTAGGGTGTATATAGTTGAGTTTTTGAATTTTTGTGAATAGTTTTATTTTTTTATTAGCTTGGGGTTGTGCATGTGAAGATATAAGGAGGCTGATCTCTTTCCATTAGATCTTTAAATTGATAGGACAATTAGAGCTATTCGTAAAGGAAAAAGACTAATAGAAAAGATGGCCCATCAAGAAGAAGCACCCAAAGCTATCAGAGACTTTTTGCAGCCTATTCTCCCCATGGAAAATTCTGGCATCGTTTATGTTCCCATTCAAGCAAAAAAATTTTGAGCTGAAGACGAGATGATTCAAATGGCAAGGGATTGCTCATTCAAAGGGCATTCGTTAGAAGATCCTCGCTCCCACCTTCGGTCCTTTTTAGAAATATGTGGGACAGTAAAGATGAATGGAGTTACGACGGACGCTATTAGACTGAGATTATTTCCTTTCTCCTTGTTAGATAAAGCGAAAGATTGGCTCGAATCATTGGAGCCTGATAGCATCAACACCTGGGACAAGCTGGCTCAGGCATTTCTTACAATGTTTTTCCCGCCCGCTAAGACCACAAAACTTCGCACGGAGATTGGAACGTTCAAACAAATCGATGATGAGCAGTTGTATGAGGTGTGGGAGCGATATAAAAAGATGTGAAGGAGATGTCCTCAACACGGCTACCCCGATTGGCTCCAGGTACAACTATTTTATAACGGTTTAAATAGTTCCACTAAGACTGTTTTGGATGCATCTGCAGGTGGAAGCTTCCTGTCGAAGACCGTTAACGATGCAAAGGAGCTGTTAGAGGAAATGACATCCACGAGTTATCAATGGCCTACGAAGAGGGCACCAATGAAGAAGGCTAGAATCTATGAGCTCGATGATTCAAGTTCGTTGAAAGCGCTGATGGCTTCCTAACAAGCTTTCCTCTTATGAGGTGGTGAAATCTATTGCTACCTTAGTGGAAAGTTATTCAAAGAAGAAAGGTCAAGAGGTCGAGGAAGTTCAATTCATTGGCAACTGAGGATCCAATCAGAACCAGAACTTGCCAAATTTCTACCACACAGGTTTACGTAATCACGAAAATTTTTCTTGTGCTAACTCGAAAAATGTTTTGCAGCCACCCCCAGGATTTGCATTTACATCGAATTATCATGAGAAGAAAAGCAACCTGGAGGACATGGTGGCGCTCTTCATCAAAGAACAAAAAGTTTTGAATGTCAATCTCCAGACGATGGTGAACACTCTGGTAACTTCGATAAATAACCATGACATTGCTTTGAAGAATATGGAGGTTCAGTTGGGACAGATCGCAAATACAGTGAATGCCCTCCAGAAGGGTAAGTTCCCCAACGACACAGAGGTAAATCCAAGAGAGCAGTGTAAGGTCATTACACTCCGGAGTGGGATGCAGTTGAGGAGCCGATTGGATGAAGAGCAGAAGAAGGAAGGAAGAAAGAGCAAGGATGAAGACAGAGGAGCTGAGGCAGAAAAAACCTTTGCAGAAAGGACCCAAAATCCTCCTAGCGCATTTAACTTTGATTTTACTAACCCAATTGCAGGAACCCAAGAAAAGAAGAAGATTGATGAGAAATAGAAGATGAAAGAAGAAAAGAAAGAAGAGGAAGTCTCGTGCAATCATCACGATCGAGGGTCCGACATTAGCCAGCCCAGGAGGAGGGGCGAATGTCCGACTTTTGACTACAGGGAGTTACCTTTTCCCCATCGTTTTAAGAATGTGAAATTAGATGAGCAATTTGCCAAGTTTTTAGAGATGTTTAGGAAATTAACTGTAAATATTCCTCTGGTAGATGCTCTATCTGATATGCCTAATTATGGGAAATTCATGAAAGAAATGCTGGCTAGGAAGAAGAGTTTAAAGAAAAAAGAAGTTTTGAGATTGTCTGAAAACAGTAGCACGGTAGTTTTAGGGAAAATGACTCTTAAAAGAAAAGACCCAGTGAGTTTTACTGTTCCCTGTACCATAGGAGAGGTATCGTTTGATAGGGAATTTGTCGGTCGCTACCGCAAGCGCACGGTATCGCAAGTAATATAAAACGGAAAGAATTCCGAGTATCGAATCCACAGTGAGGCGAAGAGAAAATTAAGCAAGCAAAAATCTCTTGAGCACTAAAAATAGTTAGGAGAAATAATATTTAGGGGACAGTTCATGCAGTTAAAAAGGATTCAAAAATCAAAGCAGTTAAAGAAAATAATTTGATCAATCGAAAAAAAATAAAATGGAGAGAAAGAGTTTTTTAATGGGAAGAGGGGTCTTTGAAAATCAATTATTAGCCAAACAATTGTTATAATTATCCTATCTCATTGCCCAACTAATTATAATCCTAGAATCTCCGTTAATCACATAGGTTCTCCTGTCGGTTTCCCCTAATTGTAATTAATTCATTTTAACAACCTAAGTGTCCTTAGCGCCATTAAAAATCATTAATTATTACACTCTGATTCATTTTAGGAATCTAAGTTTAATCAACTAATCCCGGTGTCACAACGGGCAATTAAACTAGTTGCATGGATTATGATCTATCCTAACTTCTCTCCGTCGAGTTTCCATTAAGAATCGAATCATTACACAATTGGCCAGATTGAATAAAGGATTAAGCACATCCGTACAAATAATTAGGAAAAAAGGGCAAGAGACAGGTAATTATAACAACATTTTGTCTATAATTTCATTTCAAGACCCCAAATTGGGGTTTAGCTATACATAGCTAAAATATCCACAACATTTACAATAGAAAGCAAAATTAAGAGCATAAAAGGAAAGGAATTGACCGTCGAAGAACCCCTTCGCTGACGCTCAGAGCTCCGCCGAACACTCCTTGAGCCTCCTAGGATGCTCCCCAAAATTCCCCAAATATTTCCCACTAAGAAATCTCTCAAAAAGGCTAGAAAGCCTTGAGAGAGGCTCCAAAGGAGCCAAAGGAGGGAGGAAAGGAAGGAAAGAATGGATTGATTGATTGATCATTAAATGAGGCACCAAGAGGTGCCTTTTATAGGCCCGGATTGGAGGTAGCGTCGCAACGCTATATTGCACAGCAGCGCGACGCTGCTATGCACGCGTCGTGTTGCCCAAGAAATGGACAGCGTCGCGACGCTGTCTTCACAGCGTCTCGACGCTGTGCCATTTTCCAGCAATTCCAGCTTCGGTTAGGGCTAATTTTTGGGCCTTCTCTTCACTTCTTTTTGGGCTTTTTCATCATGATTGACCTCTTTGGATCCCCTTTTGATCCAAGCTTGGATTTGGGCTTCATTAGCTTCATTTTCGGCACTTTTTCTCCCAAAATCACCGACTTTTCTCCTAAGGACCAAATAACAGAATACATTAAATATTTTCATTAATAACACGATTAAAGCACAGAAAAGCCTAATAAATTGGGACTAAAATAGCGACATTTTTGCTCGCTATCAGCATTGTGTGATTTAGGTGCTAGTATCAATCTAATGCCTTATTCCCTTTTTAGAAAAATTGGACTTGCAGGATTGAAGGAAACTGACATCACCCTTCAGTTGGTTGATTGATCAATAACCCAACCCATGGGGATTGTGGAGGATGTGTTGGTCAAGGTGAACAAGTTCATTTTTCCTGTGGACTTCTTGGTGCTGGATATGCAGGAAGATAAAGATGTGCCCATCATTCTGGGAAGACCTTTCTTGGCCACAGGTAAGGTCGAGATCAGTGTACACATGGGTAAGCTAACTCTGATGTCGATGATGAGAAAGTAGTCTTTAGCATTTTTGGCCAGGATGAATCTGTCTATAACATTCATACATGTTTTTCTGTTGGCCTTGAATTTTTGCCTGATGAGGAAGATGAGGAGTTAGACTTAGCTTTAGAGCTAGAAGGTCTGCCTGATGATGATGATTTTGATCCTAATGAATTTTTTGATGATATTATGTTTGATAATGAAGAAATGATGGAGGGATTTGAATTGCTTATTATGGACTTTAATGAATATGAATTAGATGATAGCGTCATACCATATAGTACAGTTAGTGAGTCTCATGTACAGAACTTTACGCCTGATGAGTGGATGGTCCTTTTAGAAAAACTTGTTGGGTTTTATGTCCTAAAACTCGTAGATAGTGAATGATTAACGAATTATACACTTGTATCAATAAAGTGTTATTGAGGTTTATGCAATAAAGTGTTATTGTCATATTAAGTCTAGAATTACACAATATGACCCAAATCCAATAAACTAAGATCCAAGGTTGTATACATGTAACTTGAACTAGTATGTGGGGACATACGGAGATCGGTGTTCAAGTAACAACCTAAAAGGTCTATAGTACAGGGATAAGGTTGGGTACCTTATCCTGGTAATACTATGTGATACGTCCTGCTTTGTATTCGATACAGACGTATTAATCCAAGGTGTCCATGTAGGAGACATGCGAGCGGGGGTATCATATGCAATGAGTTTGCATAAGACCTGACCACGAAATAGTAAGCTACTAGATATAACACCGTTAACTAGTTAGGTTACTGTTTCAATAGGATGACCTGGGTAACTCAGTCTTACTCCTGAGTGTGTCATGAACTCCTTCTCACGAGGGATTGTCCTTTGATTAGTATGGGTGAGAGTGGCTTGAACGCCGACTCAATAAGCCTACCTTCTTGGGGACAAGACCGAATGGGGGGCTGGGGATATGACAACACAAGATGGAATTCACTCCTTCCCACTTCTAAGAGAAGTAGATGAGTGTTCCCATAAGTGGTGACTCCGGGTCTTGAACAAAGGGATCCCGCCCTCACATTGGCCCGAGAGGGACTTTCTGTTTACTGGTTGGACCATAAACAGGTTGTTCATTAGAGGAGCACTGGTACTTAAGGAGCTAGAGGTAACTCAGGGGTAAAACGGTAATTTGACCCAGCTGAAGTTACAAACACTGGTGAGATAGCCACTAGGTTGAGGCAAGCCACTCTCTACGCGAGACGACCCTTGATAGGCCTAGGATGCATGTTAAAGGTTGTAGGAATTTAGATTTAAATTGCATTTGAATTTAGTTCCTATGATTTTGGACCCACGATCCCAAAGCTGTTAGTTTTAATAAGTGGTTGCAAGATTGCTTGTTAATAAATTAGTTAGATATAAGTAGTAACCGTTGCAGAGGTCTCGGATGGTTGCTACATTATGTATAAGGGGTGGCGAACGATAGAGTCCATATTAATTAATCTTGTTAATTGCCGAATTCACGATTAGCGAGTTAATTAGCACAGGTTAGTGTAGGGGGTCCTCCGAGTAACCCAGAAGCCGACCGGACCAATAAAATCAATTTAGAACAATCATTAGACAAAACTTGCAAGCCAATGAATTAGAATCAAGCATAATAAATCTCAATCCAACGATCCCTTTTTATGTTATTGATCCCGTCTTATTTCTCCTTTGCATGTTTGGTTTTGTGCCATTTAAATTTCAGTAAATAGTTATTTTATTTTATTTTTCTTGCTTGTCATTCATCATAAAAAATACCCCCATTTTCATAAGCACGAAATCCTACACTTATTAGATCCCCCTTCCCTATGTTCGACACTGGCCGCTATTGCTGCAAAATTAGTAGTAGTGCCGTGGATTATAAATTTTATTTGACCTGGAGCCTCGACAACTTCAACCCGTCAGAAACCGACAGGAGAACCTATGTGATTAACGGAGATTGTAGATCTATAATTAGCCAGACACAAAATTAAGTAATTAGAATAACAAACAAGCTATATTTTTTATTTCAAGACCCCGCCTCTTATTCGACTTGATCATCCCCTTTGCCAATTTGCTTGAAGGATTGAAATTCCGTAATTCCGTAAAGCGGAAGCGTGATTGGGACCGATTCACAATTAATCTTGTTTAATCTAAAATACCAATACATTGGCAATAATCTTAGAACTATTCTAAATTTATATTAAGGCTAAGAAGACAAAAATATTAGATCTAAATCTAATTAATATAGTAACAAATTACTTACTCTCGTTGATGACTCAGATTAAATTCACCAACTGCTTGTGAAATAAGCACGAACTACTGCGAACACCACCGATATGGCTACACCGGTATGACTCTGAGACTTCTAGAGGCAGGAGACTGGTGGGAGTCTAGAGGGAGCCTTCAGGGGAATTCTCTGAAAGTAAGAGAATGAATGAGATACCTTTCACCCGACCCCAAGGGTCCTATTTATAGGAAAAGGCCAAGAGCTTTTCCTAATAGGAAAATATCATGAATAAGATCAAATCTATTATCTTGTTCATATCTAATTTTAATAAATAATTATTTAATTTCATAATTAATTAATTACCCAATTAAATATCATATATTTAATCTTAGGGATTTTATTAAATTACTTATATTAATATGAATCCAATTCATATTAATTATTTGAACTCTTTCAAATATTTTCTCTCAAGAATTAATTTTGAAATTAATTCAAAATTATATTATAAAGTTTCATAAACTTTATATTGTAATGTATCACTATACATTATATGATTCCCCTAAATAAATTGAACACTTTCAATTTACAATTTATACTTAATTGTCTCAAGTCTCTTTACGAGCTACCAGTGGGACCTAATGGACCTACAGATCAAAAGCTCCAACGATACGAGACTAATTGGCTAAACTCATTAACAAAGTTTGTCAACATTCGTTAACTGTGGGTCACTCCACTAAAGACCCACAGTTGCACTCTTCTCACTGTAGAATATTTCTATGTCCACAGATATTGACCAATGCAGTAAGTCAATCCTTCACGTGTGTTCGTAACACCAGCTGGGTCAAAGTTACCGTTTTACCCCTGGGTTACCTTTGGTTCCTTAAGTACTACTGATCCCTCTAATGAACAAGTTGTTTAGGGTCCAACCATTAAACAGGAGTTCCTCTCGGGCTAGGAGAGGACGACGCGTCTTTGTTCAAGCCCCGAAATCATCTCTTAAGGGAACACACATCTACTTACCCCAATGGGGGAAGGAGTGAATTCCATCTTGTATTGTTATGTTCCCAGCCCCCATTCGGTCTTGCCCCTGAAATGGTAGGATTATTGAGTTGGAGGACCGGCCACTCTCACCCATACAAATCTAAGGACAGTCCCTTTTGAAAAGGAGTTCTTAACAAACTCAGGATTGAGATTGAGTTACCTAGCTCATCCTATTGAAATAGAAACCTAAACTAGTTAACGGTGTTACATCTAGTGGTTACTATTTCGCGATCTGGTCTTATGCAAACTCATTGTATAGGATACCCTCACCCGCATGTCTCTGAAGGATTGGAATTCCGTAATTTCGTAAAGCGGAAGCGTGATTGGGACCGATTCGTAATTAATTTTGTTTAATCTAAAATACCAATACATTGGCAATAATATTAGAACTATTCTAAATATATGTTAAGGCTAAGCATACAAAAATATTAGATCTAAATCTAATTAATAAAGTAACAAATTACTTACTCTCGTTGACGACTCAGATTAAATTCACCAACTGCTTGTGAATTAATCACGAACTAGTGCGAACACCACCACTATGGCTACATCGGTATGACTCTGAGACTTCTAGAGGCAGGAGACTGGTGGGAGTCTAGAGGAAGCCTTGAGGGGAACTCTCTGAGAGTAGGAGAATGAATGGGATGCCTTTCACCCCACCCCAGGGGTCCTATATATAGTAAAGGCCAAGACCTTTTTCCTAATAGGAAAAGGAACACCTTTTCCTAATAGGAAAAAGTATCTAATTTTAATAAATAATTAATTAATTCCATAATTAATTAATTTCCCAATTAAATATCATATATTTAATCTTAGGGATTTTATTAAAATTAAAATTAATATGAATCCAATTCATATTAAATTTATTTGAACTCTTTGAAATATTTTCTTTCCTAATAGGAAAAGGTCTCTAATTTTAATAAATAATTAATTAATTACCCAATTAAATATCATATATTTAATCTTAGGGATTTTATTAAAATTAATATGAATCCAATTCATATTAAATTTATTTGAACTCTTTCAAATATTTTCTCTCAAGAATTAATTTTTTAAATTAATTCAAAAATTATATTATAAAGTTTCATAAACTTTATATTATAATGCATCAATATACATTATACGATTCCCAAAATAAATTGAGCACTGTCAATTTATAATTTATACTTAATTGCCTCAAGTCTCTTTACGAGCTACCAGTGGGACCTAATGGACCTACAGATCAGAAGCTCCAACGATACGAGACTAATTGGCCAAACTCATTAACCAAGTTAGTCAACATTCGTTAACTGAGGGTCACTCCACTAAAGACCCACAGCTGCACTCTTCTCACTGTAGAATATTTCTGTGTCCACGGATATCGACCAATGCAGTAAGTCAATCCTTCACGTGTGTTCGTAACACCAGTTGGGTCAAATTACCGTTTTACCTTTGGGTTACCTCTGGTTCCTTAAGTACCACTGATTCCTTTAATGAACAAGTTGTTTAGGGTCCAACCACTAAACAGGAGTTCCTCTTAGGCCAGAAGAGGACGACGCGCCTTTGTTCAAGCCCCGGAATCAGCCTTTAAAGGAACACACATCTACTTACCCTAATAGGGGAAGGAGTGAATTCCATCTTGTACTGTTATGTTCCCAGCCTCCATTCGGTCTTGCCCCTGAAATGGTAGGATTATTGAGTCGGCGAACTGGCCACTCTCACCCATACAAATCTAAGGACAATCCCTCCTGAAAGGGGTTCATAACAGACTCAGGATTGAGATTGAGTTACCTAGGTCATCCTATTGAAATAGAAACCTAAACTAGTTAACGGCGTTACATCTAGTGGTTACTATTTCGCGGTCCGGTCTTATGCAAACTCATTGCATAGGATACGGCCCCCACCCGCATGTCTCCTACATGGATGCTTTGGATCATTGCATCTGTATCGAATACAAGGTGGGCCGTATCACATAGTGTCACCAGGATAAGGTGCCCAGCCTTATCCCTATACTATAGAGGTTTTAGGTTGTTACTTGGACACTGATCCCCGTATGTCCCCACATACTAGTCCAAGTTTCATTTAAACAACCTTGGATCTTAGTTTATTGGATTTAGGGTTTATTAATGCAAACTCGATTATTCAATAACCAAATTACTGAATTACTCAAATAACACTTTATTGAGATCGATTAATTTGTTTCATTTACTATCTTCGAGTTTTAGGGCATAAAACCCAACAGTCTCCTACATGGATGCTTTGGATCATTGCATCTGTATCGAATACAAGGTGGGCCGTATCACATGGTGTCACCAGGATAAGGTACCCAGACTTATCCCTATACTATAGACCTTTCAGGTTGTTACTTGGACATCGATCCCCGTATGTCCCGACATACTAGTCCAAGTTTCATTTAAACAACCTTGGGTCTTAGTTTATTGGATTTAGGGTTTATTAATGCAAACTTGATTATTCAATAACCAAATTACTGAATCACTCAAATAATGCTTTATTGAGATCGATTAATTTGTTTCATTTACTATCTACGAGTTTTAGGGCATAAAACCCAATAACTCCCACTTGAACTAAAACTCTAGTGGGCAATGTACATCAACAATAAAAATAGAATGAATAATCATTGAAGTAGGAATAGTGGTTTGTATTAATACTGTATAATACATGAAAAGTACAAATACAGATAAATACAATAAAGTAGGGAATTCACAATACCCATTACACTTCTCCCACTTGCCCTAGATTATTCTATGTACATATCTCGCAGACCTAGACCCTCTAGATGACCCTCGAGCACTTTAGGCGTTAGAGCCTTTGTAAATGGTTCAGCAATATTGTGCTCAGAGGCTACCTTCGTGACGATCACGTCCCCTTGTTGCACGATCTCTCTGATGAGATGATATTTACGCTCTATGTGCTTGCCTCTTTTGTGACTGCGAGGTGCTTTAGAATTTGCCACTGCACCACTATTATCACAGTAAAGGGTGATTGGCAAGTTCATATTTGGAACAACTTCCAAATCCATCAAGAACTTCCATAGCCATACAACCTCCTTAGCTGCTTCACAAGCAGCGACATATTCGACCTCCATGATGGAGTCTGCAATGCATCCTTGCTTGATGCTACGCCAGACTACAGCTCCCCTATTGAGGGTAAATACTGACCCTGATGTGGATTTCCTAAAATCCTTATGAATCTGAAAATCAGAGTCTGTGTATCTTGTAAGGATCAAATCCTTAGAGCCATACACAAGCTGATAGTCCCTCGTTCTCCAAAGATACTTGAGGATGTTTTTAACTGCAGTCTAGTGGTCTAACCTTGGATTGGACTGGTACCTGCTGACTATCCCAACTGCATAGCAAGTGTCAGGCCTAGTACACAACATGGCCTACATAAGACTGCCCACAGATGAAGCATAAGGGATTCGTCTCATATCCTCAATTTCTTGAGGTGTCTTAGGACACTGTTCCTTAGACAAATGAATTCCATGCCTGAAGGGTAGTAAACCCCTCTTGGAATTCTGCATCTTATATCTAGACAACATCTTGTCTATATATGATGCTTGAGACAGGGCTAACGTTCTGTTCTTACGATTCCTGATAATTTGAATCCCTAGAACATACTAAGCTTCACCCAAATCTTTCATTTGGAACTTAGTCGATAGCCATTTTTTAATGTCAGCTAGATATTCTACATCATTCCCAATGAGAAGAATATCATCTACATACAACACCAGAAAAGCTACTGAACTGTTGATAATCCTTTTGTAAACACAAGGCTCATCAACGTTCTGGTCAAAGCCATAAGATTTGACAGCAGTGTCAAACCTTATATTCCAAGATCTGGAAGCTTGCTTCAACCCATAAATGGATCGTCTAAGCTTGCAAACTTTTTGCTCCTGACCTTGAGCAATGAACCCCTCTGGTTGAGACATAAAGATGTTCTCATCAAGATTGCCATTCAGAAATGCAGTTTTGACGTCCATTTGCCAAATCTCATAATCATAAAACGTGGCAATGGACAAGAGAATCCTTATCGACTTTAACATGGAAACTGGGGAGAAGGTTTCCTCATATTCTACCCCCTCCTTTTGGGTATAACCCTTTGCCACAAGTCGAGCTTTGAAAGTCTGTACTTTCCCAGCTGCGTCTCGTTTTCTCTTGTAGATCCATTTGCACCCTATGGGTTTAACCCCTTCAGGTAGGTCTACAAGATCCCAGACTTGATTGAAATACATAGACTCCATTTCTAGGTCCATAGCTTTGACCCACTGGTCATGGTCCACATTATTCATTGCCTGTCTAAAGGTCAATGGATCCTCAACTCCATCATCAGGTATGACAGCTGGATTTTCTGCTAAACCCAGATAGCGTTCAGGTTGAATAACAACCCTTCCACTACGTCGAGACATTCTCAACTGTTGAGAAGGATAGGCTTGACCAGATGTACTAGGCTCATCTACAACTCTTGTTGAAGGTCCAGTCTGTGTACTGGGCTCATAAACAACCCTTGTTGAAGGTCCAACCTCATCAACATCTCTTGTTGATTCATTTATAGCTTCACCAGAAAGTTCACTTCACACCATTTTACTGCGTGACTTGTGTTCTCGAACGTGGTCTTCTTTTAAGAAAGTAGCATTTTTCGAAACAAACACTTTATTTTCTTGTGGATCAAAGAAGTATCCACCTTTTGTTTCTTTTGGGTAGCCTACGAATAGGCATAATTTTGAATGTGAATCCAATTTCTTTGGGTTTGCTACTAGCACATGTGCATGGCAGCCCAAAATTCTGAAATGACGTAAACTAGCTTTACGCCCTCTCTAGAGCTCAAATGGTGTTTCAGAAACAATCTTTGAGGGAACTACATTAAAATATAAATTGCAGTATCTACTGCATAACCCCAAAAAGAACTAGGCAGTTGAGCATATCTCATCATAGATCGAACCATGTCCAACAAGGTTCTGTTTCTCCTTTCAGATACACCATTCTGTTGAGGTCTACCTTGTGCTGAGAGTTGAGACGAGATTTCATGTTCTATCAAATACTTATGGAATTTTAAGTCCAAATACTCTCCACCTCGATCAGATCGAAGTGTTTTAATGGTCTTACCTAACAAGTTCTCAACTTCAGTCCTGTACTCCTTGAACTTTTCAAGGGCTTCAGACTTATGTCTCATTAGGTATAAATAATCATACCTTGAATAATCATCTATGAAAGAGATGAAATATTCATACCCTCCTCGAGCTTTTACATTCATTGGACCACAGAGATCCGTATGTACGAGTTCTAAGGGCTCCTTGGCATGATATCCTTTTCCAGTAAAAGGTCGTTTGCTCATTTTACCTTCGAGACATGACTCACACGGGGTAAAGTACCATGTTCTAACTGGCTTAGAAGTCCGTTCTTAACCAATCTCCCAATCCTATTGAGATTTATGTGGCCAAGTCTCAAGTGCCAAAGATAGGTACTTTGAGAAACTTTCTGCTTTTTTGGTTGAGTCTCAGCTGTTTTAAACATTTCATTGTTCAAAATAGCCCTAGACTCTATTGGTCTTAAAACATACAAATTGTTCTCCATTTTTGCAGAACAGATATCAGTACCCCTTTTAGTAATGAAAGCTTCATTCACAGAAAAGGACACTGAATATCCTCGTTCTAGCAAACAAGAAATATAAATCCAATTTCTTTTTATTTTGGGAACTATATATACATTATCCAATAACATATAGCGTTCCTTGAAGAAGAACATTTTAATATCTCCCACTGCTTTAGCTGAAATGAGCTCCCCAGTCCCAACTCTGAGAGTCATTTCCCCAGCATCCAACTGTTGCCAGGAGCTCATTCCCTCAAAGGAAGAGCATTCGTGATGAGTGGCACCTGAATCAAGGATCTAGGTTGTATCATCATTTTCCACTATACACGTTTCAATGACCAATAAATCAATTTAATTTTCATTGAGATGTGCTAAGCAGTCTAAGTCATATTCATCATGAACAATTTCAGATGAATTAGACATGTGGGCTGGAGGACCGTCCTCAGTTAAGACCAATTCCACGCAATTAATGTTTAAGTTCATTTTCTTAGTTGTATTAGAAATACTAGTTTTGTAATTGGCGTTATTCGAGACATACAAAGAACGTTTCATGCTGAGAACAAACAAATTAACTTAATAAGTGATGTTGCATTAACCCATTACACAAAATAATAGTATTATTTTAATCCAATCAATTTAGCAAAAGTAATGATCGACCCATAGAGTAAACATTCATTTTGCAATGATACTTCAAAGGTTTAGAACAACAACTACCGTAGGGCAGTCAGCTACTCCTCCTCTGAATTGAGACAATCTCAGCCAATCCCTATTCCCAGAATAACTCATAATTTCTCGTAAGTGTGACCTTCCATTTTTCATATCTCAGAGGTCGGCCCAAAGAATGCTACCGTAGGGAAAGTCAAAGTTGGAAATGGACCTAAGAAACCCTATCCATTTCTGGAGTTTGTGTTGTTCTGACTCCCATGATCAAGCCCTCCGTAGGGTGATCGCTCCCAAGGCGACTCGCAGGCAGATCGAGGATCCAACGGTGCAACCTAATGGAGGAGACCATAGGATACGTTGACACGTGTCCTGCTCCCACTTACTATAAAATACTCCCTCATTCACCTTGATATTCATCCATTCAAACACCATCCGTAGGGGGTCACTCCCAGGGTGACTCGAGACCTAGCATGGACCTCACGTTGTGAACTTTTGAGGATGTGAGAGCAAAAGTTGATTTATGAAAATCTTGTTTTGATATATTTCCTCCCAGTAAGTATTTTTATAATTATAGGGTATATTACTTAGGTAAATTCTGGCTAAATGAATCTATCTAAGTCTATGCCTTATATAACTCTTATATGGAGGTCTTTAATCTAATGTCTTAGGTGATTTAAACTCTTTTAATTAACCTGGCAACATTGCTTGCTAACATAACTATGGTTAATTCAACTCAAGTTTCGGGTCAGTTCCCAGGTAGAAGTTGTCACACCCCCTCCCGGACCACCTGCTAACTCAGTCCGGAAGATGGCGTGAAGCCAACGAACATCGTCCTCCTCTAACGATACCCGTTGACCCTCCTGTAACATTGAACCTGATAAACGTACTAATCTTAGATATAAAATATTCTACATGAAACACAACACAGCGGAATCCCTGAAAACCTTTCAACATACACAAGGTGCCACCCTGACATAACTCGGTTTGGAAAATAACCTGATATAGATATCACAACCAAAAACATATACAACTGGGGTTCATACAACCATGACCTTTAAGACTAAATTATCCAATCCTTGCAAAACATTTACAATATGGACAAACTCAATATACAACTCCACCCACGTACTGGAGCTTGATCTAGAACTTTCAGCAGACGTTGGCAGTGTATCAGGCACCAGGAGTTCGATCCCTACCTGAAAAGTGGGAAAACATTTTGAAAGAGTGAGCTACGAAGCCCAGTGAGTGACTAAATTTAAAACTGTAAATTCGGAAATCAGAACACGTGATAAAACTTTAAACGTATAAAGCTGCTCCACCAAGGCGTTAAACATAAACTCGCAATGATAAGAGCTTTCTCAAAAACATCGCAAGTTCGTCATTAAAAATCTAGCAAGGCATATCAAGTACATCAAACGTTTTAACTAACATGACCAGTCTACGTTGTGTAGGGCACGCCCAGTACAACCAACGTTTACTAGTCCTACGATGTAGTGAGGCCCGCCCAGCACTCACGACAGCATCGTTGTCACGGAGTACACTCAACGTCAACAACGGAATATAACCTGTGTGCACACGGTACCATATAGCCTCGGGCTCAATATCTCAGTCATGTAGTCAATAGAAATCTTAGAAAATCACATGAAAACAATAAAACATGCATGCTTATCGTTATCTTTCGTAAAACTTAAGCTTACTCAACTTGCTCGTGAAAAACTGAAAATCATTAAACAATACTTGCTAATACATACTTTACTTTTAAAGATATCGTTTCAACTACTTTTCCTAATGTCATTAACCACGTGCTCGTATATGAACCTCATTAGAAAATCTAAGCTCAAAACTTATGCTTGAAACCATTCATAGAAATCATGTATCATTCATAGAAAGCATGTAAAACATCTAAACATGTGCAACCGTTTGGAAACAATTTTCGAAATTCGTTTTGTCACTCACTGTCTTAGCTAGTTCCCTGGTCTGTAGACTCGACCTATTTCCTCTTGGCCTGTCAAACAACCAAAACCAAGCATTAGAACCAAAGGTAGTCTTATCTTCCATGCTCATGAATTCTAGACACTTGAATTAAAAATCACACTTCACATTCAACTTTTCCAGATTTTCCAGATTCAATACCCTAACTTACAACACCCATAATGTCTTTAATACCTAACCAAAATTAATGTACTATACATCGAACTCTTCATTTTCGAACACTCTATAACTTACCTGAAGAAATGAAAACGAGATTCCCAACCGATTTGTCCAGAAATGCCCTGAACACAGACAACACAGATTCGAGGTTCTCTGCTACCCTTTATCTATCTCCTAAAATTAAACCTACTTCAAGTCATTTTTGGCTCACGAATTCTTCATGAAAGTTGTAGGAAATTGTATACGCTTCCCAACCATACTAAATAGAGCTTCTGATTCAACTTTTACACCCCAGAACGCTCGAAAAAACCAGAGAAAACCAGAGATCCTCCTGCTTTGATCGAAAATCTTGTGCTCTGTTTTCCATTTCAAAAACCATTAACTTCTCATCATATTTAGCTCAAGCTTCCTTCATTAAATTTGTTAGAAAATGGACTAACTTTCAAGAAAAGCAAACCTCACCTCTTAGTTCCTTCTGTGTAGCTCAAACCGAATCAAAAACCAGAGGTTGGCATGTTGAACTCAGATTTTGCTATGGCTGGCTTTGCTTGAGCTTTTTCCTATCTTCTTCAACCTCAAAACCCCGAAATTTTTCTTCTTCTTCCTCCTTCACTCTCTCCCTCAAGTGCTCTGAAATTTTGGATTGAAAATGTTGAGGAATATGGCTGGAATGAGCTGATAAAGATGGTTGTCGCTGGTGGAATGTTTGCTGTCATTTCCCATTTCCTTTCTTTTTTTTTTTTTTTTTTTTTTTGTTTTCATTTTCCTATTTCATTTCCTTTTTCCTTTCCTTTTCCTTTCTTTTCTTCTTTATTCCATCTCTTCTTTTAAATTGGTAAGTTCCAACACCTTAACTCAACAATGAAACCACAATAACAACAAAACTTGCCATTGTCCTTCAACAATGAACAACAACTTTAATTCAACTTCCACAATTGATGACAAGAGAAAATGATCCTAGAGAAGTCTCGGGTTTACAGCAGGTGTTCCGTAAACCGTCATCTTAAGTACCTCCAGCCTTAGACAGAACTTCATCGGGAGAGTTCCCTTATAATCATAGTAATGTAAACTCTATACTCTAAAGATATAGGTGAATTAAACTCTTTAAAAAAACCTAGTGACATTGCATGCTAACATTTAACTATGATTAATTCAACTCCGGTATTCCGAGTTAGTTCTCAGGTAGGAGGTGTTTCGTAAACCGTCATCTTAAGTACCCCCAGCCTTAGACATAACTTAACCGATAGTGTTCCCTTATAATCATAGTAATGTTTTTCCTACTCAGTCAATTAAAACTAATTTTAATTCTAAGTAAGAATAATTCTAATCCTATTAGAAAAATGATCTTATGTCTAATGAATTTTAAACATTTTAAAATTAATCTAATTTTCCTAAGATCCTATGTTTGCATACAATTCTTTGTTATAGGTTAACGATTTCTAAATTTTATAACACTTATAAAATTTTAATGAATTAATCCTATAACTTGCTACTATGGTGACATAAATTAACAATTGAATACTAATTAATTTATAACCATACAATAGCATTTATGACATACAATAATATAACAATTATATTAAACTAAGGTAATGTCATGCTCAATGCATGTTAATTTTCATCCATTTAATATAACACTTTATATTAAACATTTATGAAAATAAAATCCATACATATTTCATACATTATAACATTTATAATAATAAATATGCATGAATATGCTTAACCTAAGGTGGGAATTTAAGCTATATGACATCCATAAAGCAAATAAATAACAATTGAACCGGTTAATTTTTGGCCCCTAGGATAAAATAAAGCATAAATTACAATAATTAAAGCTAAATTCTATCCTAAAAGTCCTTATGCAGCTCCAAATACTGGTCTAGACCGCCCGAATCGACCCGAACCACTTCGAACCAGACACGAAAACCACGAACCGAGCCAAATTCAAGCTGAACCGGACCAAATCGATCCCAGCCCAGATGGACCGTGTGAACCACACCTCCAGCTACCTTCTTCTTGCCGTATGCGTCTGCGAATCGAGATAGCGTTGCGACGCAGAAGAACACCGTCGCAACGCTGTTGCGTCTGGAGCACTTTCTGGGCAAAAAACAGCGTCTGTTCTTCATCTTTTTCTTCGATTACAGCCGTGAATTTATCGTTTTTCATCTCATAAAAAACTTAATCTAGACCCGGACTTACAAAGGACTCAATTTTACATAAAATACCCGAACTACTGGGCCCTTACATGATCAAATCACATAAAAAACAGTATAATCTATGGCCATAAAATTAACCTAAACAGTCCTATGCAAACTATACATACATTATGCATTAATCAATCACACCAATAGCCAATGCAAATTTTAGAGAAACAAAATTAGATCTACGATCGACTCTGATACCAATTGAAGGATTGGAATTCTGTAATTCCGTAAAGCGGAAGCGTGATTGGGACCGATTCACAATTAATTTTGTTTAATCTAAAATACCAATACATTAGCAATAATCTCAGAACTATTCTAAATTTATATTAAGGCTAAGCATACAAAAATATTAGATCTAAATCTAATTAATATAGTAACAAATTACTTACTCTCATTGACGACTCAGATTAAATTCACCAACTGCTTGTGAAATAAACACGAACTACTGCGAACACCACCACTATAGCTACACCGGTATGACTCTGAGACTTCTAGAGGCAGAAGACTAGTGGGAGTCTAGAGGGAGCCTTCAGGGGAATTCTCTGAGAATAAAAGAATGAATGAGATACCTTTCACCCGATCCCAAGGGTCCTATTTATAGGAAAAGGCCAAGACCTTTTCCTAATAGGAAAATATCATGAATAAGATCAAATCTATTATCTTATTCATATCTAATTTTAATAAATAATTATTTAATTTCATAATTAATTAATTACCCAATTAAATATCATATATTTAATCTTAGGGATTTTATTAAATTATTTATATTAATATGAATCCAATTCATATTAATTATTTGAACTCTTTCAAATATTTTCTCTCAAGAATTAATTTTGAAATTAATTCAAAATTATATTATAAAGTTTCATAAACTTTATATTATAATGTATCAATATACATTATATGATTCCCCTAAATAAATTGAACACTTTCAATTTACAATTTATACTTAATTGTCTCAAGTCTCTTTACGAGCTACCAGTGGGACCTAATGGACCTACAGATCAAAAGCTCCAACGATAGAAGACTAATTGGCTAAACTCATTAACAAAGTTAGTCAACATTCGTTAACTGTGGGTCACTCCACTAAAGACCCACGCTGCACTCTTCTCACTATAGAATATTTCTGTGTCCACGGATATTGACCAATGCAGTAAGTCAATCCTTCACGTGTGTTCGTAACACCAGCTGGATCAAAGTTACCGTTTTATCCCTGGGTTACCTTTGGTTCCTTAAGTACCACTGATCCCTCTAATGAACAAGTTGTTTAGGGTCCAACCACCAAACAGGAGTTCCTCTCGGGCCAGGAGAGGACGATGCGTCTTTGTTCAAGCCTCGGAATCAGCTCTTTAGGGAACACACATCTACTTACCCCAATAGAGGAATGAGTGAATTCCATCTTGTACTGTTATGTTCCCAGCCCCCATTCGGTCTTGCCCCTGAAATGGTAGGATTGTTGAGTTGGCGAACCAGCCACTCTCACCCATACAAATCTAATGACAATCCCTCCTGAAAAGAAGTTCATAACAGACTCAGGATTGAGATTGAGTTACCTAGGTCATCCTATTGAAATAGAAACCTAAACTAGTTAATGACGTTACATCTAGTGGTTACTATTTCGCGGTCCGGTCTTATGCATACTCATTGCATAGGATACCCCCACCCGCATGTCTCCTACATGGATGCTTTGGATCATTGCATCTGTATCGAATACAAGGTGGGTCGTATCACATAGTGTCACCAGGATAAGGTACCCAACCTTATCCCTATACTATAGACCTTTTAGGTTGTTACTCGGACACCAATCCTCGTATGTCCCCGCATACTAGTCCAAGTTTCATTTACACAACCTTGGATCTTAGTTTATTTGATTTAGGGTTTATTAATGCAAACTCAATTATTTAATAACCAAATTACTGAATCACTCAAATAACACTTTATTGAGATCGATTAATTTGTTTCATTTACTATCTACGAGTTTTAGGGCATAAAACCCAACACTATGCAATGAGTTTGCATAAGATCGGACTGCGAAATAGTAACCAATAGATATAACACCGTTGACTAGTTTAGGTTTCTATTTCAATAGGATGACCTAGGTAACTTAATCTCAATCCTAAATCTATTATGAATCCCTTTTCAGGAGGGATCGTCCTTAGATTTGTATGGGTGAAAGTGGCCTGTTCGCCGACTCAATAATCCTACCATTTCAGGGGCAAGACCGTGTGGGGGCTTGGAACATAACAGTACAAGATGAAATTCACTCCTTCCCCTATTGGGGTAAGTAGATGTGTGTTGCCTTAAGAGCTGATTTCAGGTTTTGAACAAAGGCACGCTGTCCTCTCCTGGCCCAAGAGGAACACTTCTTTAGTGGTTGGACCCTAAACAACTTGTTCATTAGAGGGGTCAGTGCTACTTAAGAATCGAGAGGTAACCCAGGGGTAAAATGGTAATTTGACCCAGCTGGTGTTATGAACACTCGTGAAGGATTGACTTATCGCTATGGTCGATATCCGTAGACACAAAAATATTCTATAGTGAGAAGAGTGCAGTTGTGGGTCTTTAGTGGAGTGACCCACAGTTAATGAATGTTGGTTAACTTGGTTAATGAGTTTAGCCAGTTAATCCCGTATCGTTGGAGCTTCTGATCTGTAGGTCCATTTGGTCCACCTGCTAACTCGTAAAGGGTTTTGAGATTAATTAGTCTTGAACATTAAGGGAATAATGGTTAATTTATATGATGCAATTAATATGATGTTTAGCGATACATTATATAAGTTTAATTATTGAATTAAACTTTATTAATTTTGGATATGATTCAAAATTAATAAACGAGAGAATTAAATATTTAAAGGGGTTCAAATATGAATTAGATACATAGAAATACTATAGGTTGAAATTGATTTGAATAGGGATTCATATTAAAACGATAGTATATGAGAGAATTATTTGAATTTGATTCAAATGGAAAATTAATTAAATATTTGATATTTAATTTGACAATTAATTATGAATTAATTAATTGATTGATTTAATTTAATTTAATTAAATATGATTTAATTAAGTTAAAATTTTCTTTAGGTTATGTGGGGAAAATATTTTAAATGTGATTTTAAATGATATTAATAATAAAATATTATTTAATTATCAATTTAATTAATTATATTAATTAATTATATTAAATTAATTTTAACTTTAATTAATTAAAATTACTATTAATTAAAAAGAATAACTGCTGGAAGTTTTTTTGTTCCAATTTTTTTGTAACGCCCTAGGTTTTTATAAACTATTAACCTAATGACAATACTAACTCATGACGAAACTACTCGAGTGCTTTGAAAATTTCGGCAGCATAATGACGTACAACGGACTAAACCAAAAATTTTCAAACACCTGCTAGAACAAGAACACTTGTAAAACAATTCCAGCTACACCACCATACTACAGCACAGCAGAACTTCACAGAAACTAGCGAGTCAGATCCCGCGTGATAATAAACAACCAAGTAGAGCCTCCACAACTAAAAACTCAACTAAACACAACTAACTTTAACTTTAGTTCATTAGAAACAACCTGACTATCGTTAACTGAATAAAGAGATAGAGTTTATTACAACCAACTCAACTAAGCCTAGAGTTTCGATAGTAATAAATTCAGAATTAAAACAAATGGGACAACAGCTGTCCAACCAATGAAAACAATACTACCCTATCCAAGATAAGAATATAAAAGAGAACAATACTATCTAGCTATGGTCCTTCCTCGAGAACCTCCTCTGCATCACCATGGTCAAGGTAGTCCTCATAACCTGCATAATCTAAAATGTTGGGGGGAAAGAAGGGGAGGGGGTCAGTACAACCACAGTACTGGTAAGAAGCCCCTACCTGAGAAGCCATCAAACAACAACCAACAAACGACATGCTTTTGTTGGGTTTTATGCCCTAAAACTTGTAGATAGTAAATGTAAACAAATTTTATACTTGTGTTTAATAAAGTGTTATTTAGTTTCTACAATAAAATATTATTGTTAAATATTGCACTATTTGACCCAAATCCAATAAACTAAGATCCAAGGTTGTTTGTATGTAACTTGAACTAGTATGTGGGGACATACGGGGATCGATGTTCAAAGTAACAACCTAAAAGGTCTATAGTACAAGGATAAGACTGGGTACCTTATCCTGGTAACACTATGTGATACGGCCCGCTTTGTATTTGATACAGACGTATTGATCAGAAGCGTCCATGTAGTAGACATGCGATTGGAGGTATCCTATGCAATGAGTTTGCATAAGACCGGACCGCGAAATAGTTAACCACTAACTATAACACCGTTAGTTGGCTTGGTTTCTATTTCATTAGGATTACCTAGACAACTTGGTCTCAATCCTGAGTGGATTATGGACTCCTGTTCACGAGGGGTTGTCCTTTGATTTGTATGGGTGAGAGTGGCCAGCACGCCGACTCAATAAGCCTACCATCTTGGGGACAATACCGAGTGGGGAGCCGGGAACATAATCACACAAGATGGAATTCACTCCTTCCCGACTCTAGGGAAAGTAGAGGTGTGTTCCCTTAAGTGGTGTCTCCGAGACTTGAACAATGGGTCCAACCCTCTCTATGGCACGAGAGGGACTTCTATTTGTTGGTTGGACCTCAAACAGGTTGTTCATTAGAGGAGCACTGGGGACTTAAGGACAAAGATGTAAACCAGTGGTAAAACAGTAATTTGACCCAGCTGGGATACGAACACACGTGAAGGAGTTAAGCCGATTAGTCTCGTATCGTTGGAGCTTCTGATCTGTAGGTCCATTAGGTCCCACTGGTAGCTCGTAAAAAGACTTGAAGCAAATAAATATAAATTGTAAATTGAAAGTGTTCAATTTATTTGGAGAATCATATAATGTATATTGATGCATTATAATATAAAGTTTATGAAACTTTATAATATAATTTTTTAAATTAATTTCAAAAATTAATTCTTGAGAGAAAATATTTGAAAGAGTTCACATAAATTTAATATGAATTGGATTCATATTAATTTTAATTTTAATAAAATCCCTAAGATTAAATATATGATATTTAATTGGGTAATTAATTAATTATGGAATTAATTAATTATTTATTAAAATTAGAGACCTTTTCCTATTAGGAAAAAGGTCTTGGCCTTTACTATATATAGGACCCCTGGGGTGGGGTGAAAGGTATCCCCATTGTCTCTCCTTCACCTAGAGATCTCTCCCAAAAGACTCCTACAAGTCTCCTGCTTCAAGAAGTCTTAGAGATATACCGGTGTAGCCGATTGGTGGTGTTCGCACAAGAGGGTTGCTGCGTTTTCAATTTTATTGGCAAGAAAAGGCGAATTGATCAAGGCTTTCTACAAAAGTAAGTTTTCTATGAAATCCTTGATCACTAGGATCAATCTAGTTGATCATTTAGCATGTTTACAACCTACATACAACCCATTAAATATAGATTTATTGCTGTAATATTTTGCAAATTGTATTGATAATTCAATTAGAATCTAAGACTCTGAGTAGGTCCTGTTAAATTCTTTTGCTGCGTGGGGCTTTTATCCCTTCAGCTTTTCATGCGCAAACAACATACTTCTCAAAGCTATAAACACAAAAACATACTTAGAAAGCGGGTAAGAATGAATGACTCTACTAAGCTATAACTCATGCACCTCTCCATGCATCTCACTAGCTACTCGTGCTCCACGAGCTCACTCAATGCTCATATTTAGCTCTCACATGGCTCTCCACACGTTATTTCCGCGTCACGCTCCGCAAAACTCTCCAAGACTGACCCTTCGAGTTGCATCGACCCCTGACCATTGATACCCAGGACCTCGACACTTCTCTACAGAGCTTGGCGTTCGACCTTTGACCATTTATACCCAAGGCCTCGAACTGTGCATCGACCCTTGACCATTTACACCCAAGGCCTCGATGACTAAGCAACATATTGACCCTTGACCATTTATACCCAAGGTCTCAATACTCATCACACCGACCCTTGACCATTTGTACCCAAGGCCTCGATGCTCATCTTATCTAACATTGTCATGTCGACCCTTGACCATTTATACCCGAGGCTTCGACATCCAATTGTGATATATCAGCCCTCGACCATTTATATCCGAGGCACTGATAACCACTTAACTTTCTTCAAAACAATATCAACCCTCGACCATTTATACCCGAGGCCCTGATATCTCAACCACAAAGCTAGTCCTCTTTTAAACCCATGGTGACGTGTCACCCCTCGACCATTTGTACCCGAGGTGCACTAACATTCACCCATCTTGCCTTTCTTTCACATTTAGGTCCCTGACCTCTTTCTCACAACCATCTAGAATGCATATGCCCTGCAACATGCTTCTAGACTCATGTACTATGCCCACCAAGCATAAACATACCATAACATGCTCATTCCATGCATAACTCAAGAACTCACGACAGAACTAGCATGCTTACAACCAAACATCACAACCAACGCTCATATATTTCAGATTCACGTGTATATATATAACATATAAGCAACATAACAAGTATAAAGCATATATAAAGAGAGTAAACAAACAACGTGCATCATGCAATCAAACATACTCAATATATAGAAACTACTTACCAAAAGCTTACGAGCGCTCCTAAAGAACTCCTTAAACCGCTCAAAAGATTCAGATAAATTCCTAAACAACAAGGATAACTTCTAAAAATTAGAACCAACCTACTGAATACTTTAAACATGCTTGAAAGACCTAAATCAACTGAGAAAGGTCTATTTCCTCGCTGGACGACCACTCAAAATTCCCCAAATTAACAACCCAAAACCTTTAGGCCATGGACAACCACGTCTAAGGCACAACGAGCAATGGGTATTCGCTGAATGGCCCAATTCAAGGCTTTTCAGCCGTTGGACAGCAAGTAAATGACACGAGTTACACACTTTAAAAACCTACAAGCGCTAGACAACGCTACTAGGGCCTAAGATAATTAATGGAAACCTATAGCATGCTTTTAAACCACAAACAACAAACAGAAACTCATTATCTTCACATTCTAAGGACCTATAGGTGTTGGGCAACACTTTTAAAGCCTAAATAACTCATGGATATCGATTAAACATGCTTTTAAGGCTTTAACCTCTAATGGGTATCAAACCCTTAAGCTATCAAACTAAAAACAACAATGAATCTTACCCAACAGACCCAATTTCACGCTAGACAGGTTATATTAAACTCGAACAACGCACTAGAACGATCCTTGGGCAGTGGGTATTCAAGTTTACAGTGATTCGAACTCAATCGATCACTTAGACAGCGCTGCAGAATAGAAACTCATCACTAAACTGAATTTCCAGCACATAAACAACATGGGTATTCTAATTCTAACGCTAACCAAGAATGGGTAAGCTGATTTTGAATTTAACAAAAAATGGGTAACGTTGAAAACTTACCAAGAGAGCCCAAACACGTCAGAACGAACCTTAAACCAACCTGAACGAGTCCAAAACGCGAGAATAAGGAAGATTCGACCTCCTACTCATGGACTGAACCAGAGAGAGGGAGAGATTCGCGAGCTGAGCGACTCCCACGCGCGGCTCGGGCTGGGTTCTCACGGCTGGCAGAGCTTGGGTATTGATTTCTGGTGGAGAACGACGCTGCAGGAGGAGAAACGTCGAGAGAGAGGGAGCCACAGACGAACAAACCCACGGGAAGAGAGACAACGAGCAGGGGTGGCGCGACGGAGTTGGCTTCACAGCAGTGGTGCGACTCAGACGGTGGCGGCGCGTTTCGTGGGTGTTGGCCAGCGAGATTGAACACAGAAAAGGGTAGGGGCGGCAGCTGAAGAAGAAAACGCAGGGGGGGGTATCTTGCGTGCACAAAAGGGGAAGGAGAAGGGAAGATGAAATCTAAGGCTTTTCTTTTTCTTTTTAGCTATTCTTTCCCTTTTTCCTTTCTTTTCTTTTAAATAAACCCTAAGAGGAGAAACCCAATTAAATTAGGATTTAGGGCTTATTTAGGATTCAATTTTAAATCCCCAATCTAAAATTTAAACCCATTTGATTAATGATTTGGAGTCTTCTGATATTTAAAATAAATATCAAATATTAAACCTCCAGTCTTTAGGAAATTAAAGATTTAATTAAAAATCTCTTTTCCCTGAATTATAGAAATTTAATTTAATGACTCAAGGCTAAGCTTAAATTTTAATTTTTCAACTTAGAATAAAAATGCCCAATTAATTCCAAAATGGCTCGATTTCGAATCGCGGGGTGTTACATTTTTTCCCCTCAATCACACGTTAGAGAAGTGTAGAAGATCTGTTCTTGGTTTTTCTCTTTGAAGTGCTATCTCTGTTGTGTGAAATTATTGGTAACTCTCTCAATAATTGCTCTCATCTCCAAAAGGAAAAATAAATTCCAACAACCATTCTTGCTGTGAATTTTGTATCGATTCTCTACAAGATTACAGTGATTCCACAATCACGAATCTCTTTGCTTAGAGAATAGTGGGTGCTCTTAATTGGTGGTGTTCGCTAGCATTATACAGAGAAGTTCGTTCTTTGACTTCAAAAATGTAAGTCTTCCTAATCTCTAATTAGTTTAGAGATCAAAAAGCATGTTTGATCTGTAGGTTTTCATAGAAATTGTTTTGTGTTAATTGCCCAGTGTATCGTTGTTTTCGTTCAACCCAATTAACAACGTTAAGGTCTGATATATACTTCCGCTTCAAGGATTTTCATTCCTTCAATTGGTATCAGAGCCCAACCATTGCTTTAATTTCGTTTTTACAAAACTTGCATTGGATTTTGGTGGGTGAATTCTGCATTTTGGATGAGCATTTTGCTGATAGACAGTTTAGGTATTTTTGGCCCTAGATTTAGAATTTCATTGATTTGATCATGTAAAGGCCTGTGTTTTTTGGGCAAAAGTTGTAAATCGAGTCAAGTAAGTCCGTGTCTAGTGAATTAGGATTTGAATTTGATGAATTATGCTGGAATTGGGGTCCAAAATGGTGATTTACGGCTGTTGGAAACGTAGAATAGAGCATTGTCCTTAGGCATAGCGTCGAGACGCTGCTCAATGGCATCCCGACACTGATGAGTGTAAACTAGAAATTTTGGGCCAGCGTTGAGACTCTGGCGGCAGTTCGTGAACGTGTAGCGTGCAGCGGGAGTGGACGGTTTTTGGTCCGGTTCAGACGGTTAGCGGCTCAGTTCATGCTGGTCTGGTCCGGTTCAAGGTGATGTTGGGCCGGTTCGAGCGAATTGGGTCCGGCTCGGTCGATTCTGACACGGTTCGGGCAGATTCTAAGCGGTTTGAGGCGGTTCAGACCCATTACATGGCGGTTTAGGGCTAGATATTGATAAATTAATGTAAGTTTTTTAGTTTTTTATACCCTAGGGTGCCAAAAATACCTGTATATTTAGCTGTTTAATGCTTTATAAATGTCATATAGATTAAAATCCCACCATAGGTTAAGCATGTATCATGCATATTTATGTTATAAGGGTTATAATGTATGATAAATATGTATGATTTAAATTCATGAGTAATTTAGTATAAGAGTTATATAAAATATATGAAATTGGAGAAGCATGATGCATGACATTAAATTAGCTAAATATAAGAGTTATATTTAATTAATGCGGCATGTATGCTTCGGATTATTTTCATGGGATTAATATAATTGGTTATATTATGGATGGAAATAATAAAATTCAATGCTTGATTTTCATATAAGTTTTTAATATAAAGTGTTATATTAATTAAATGAAAATGGAAAAGAATTGAGCATGACATTAGTTTAGATTAATATAAGAGTTATATTAAATTAATGTCAACTATCATGTAATTTGATTTTGTGGATGTTTAATTAGTATAATAAATATTAATTAAATAGAAATGGAAATTGCATGAAGAATGACACCACTTTAGATTAATATAATCGTTATATTAATTAATTTTATGGTCGTCATGAAATTATGGTGTTTAAAATAACTGGAATTAGATTGTTATTAAGAACCACCATAATAGCATGTAATAGGGCTGATCATTAAAATCTTATAATAGTTATAAAAATGATTAGAAACCGTCAACCTATAACAAAGTGTTGCATGCAAACATAGGATCTTAGGTTAAACTTGAATTAATTTTTAAAATGTTTAAAATTAATTAGACCTAAGCTCACTTTAATTCTAATAGGAGTATAATTATTTTTCTTACTTAGAATTAAAATAGTTTTAATGAACTAAGTAGGAAAAATATTATTATGGTTATAAGGGAACTCTCCCAGTGAAGTTCCGTCTAGGCTGGAGGTATTTAAGTTGACGGTTTACGAAACACCTCCTACTTGGGAATAGACCCGAAACCTGAGTTTAATTGATGATAGTCTAATGTTAGCATGCAATGTCACTAGGTAATTAAAAGAGTTTAACTCACCTAGACATTAGAGTAAAGACCTATATATAAAAGTTATATATAGGCATAGAGTTAGATAGATTCACTTAGCCGATATTTACCAAAGTAATAGACCCTAAAATTTTAAAAATACTTAGTGGGAGGAAATATAACAAAACGAGATTTTCATAAATCAAGTTTTGCTCTCACGTCCTCAAGAGTTCACAACGTGAGGTCCATGCTTGGGCTCGAGTCACCCTAGGAGTGACCCCTGTTGCTCGACAAATACTGCAAGTGCACGGGTCGCAAGTAATATAAAACAGAAATATTCCGAGTATCGAATCCACAGGGAGGCAAAGTGAAAATTAAGCAAAGCAAAAATTCCTTGAACACAAAAAATACTTGGGAGAAATAATATTTAGGGACAAAAACATGAAATTAAAATGAATTTCAAACTTAAAGCAATTAAGGAAAATCAAATTGATCAATCACGAAATAAAGATGTGGAGAAAGAGCTTTTTAAATGGGAAGTGGGGTCTTGAAAATCAATTAATAGCTAAATAATTATTACAATTGTCCTATCTCATTGCCCAACTAATTATACTCCTAGAATCTCCGTTAATCACATAGGTTCTCCTGTCGGTCTCCCCTAATTGTAATTAATCCATTTTAACAACCTAAGTGTCCTTAGCGCCATTAAAATTCGTTAATTATTACGCTCTGATTCATTTTAGGAATCTAAGTTTAATCAACTAATCCCGTTGTCACTACGGGCAATTAAACTAGTTGCATGGATTATGATCTATCCTAACTTCTCTCCATCGAGTCTCCATTAAGAATCGAATCAATACACAACTGGCCAGATTGCATACAGCATTACGAGCATCCATACAAATAAATAGTAAACAGGGCAAGAAATAGGCAATTATAACAACATTTAACTATAATTTCATTTCAAGACCCCAAATTGGGGTTTAGCTATACATAGCTAAAATATTCACAAAATTTACAATAGAAAGCATAAATATGAGCACAATAAAAGGGAAGGAATTGACCATCGAAGACCCCATCGCTCCAAAGAAATGGGACAGCGTCGCTACGTTTTTGGGCTTGAACTTGGGCCTCTCTTTATTTCTTTTGGGCCTCTCTTCATTTCTTTTGGGCCTCTTCCTCATGGTTGACTTCTTTGGGCTCCCCCTTGACCCAAGCATTTAAATTTGGGCTTGGATGACTCTTTTTAGGGCATTTTCCACCAAAAATCCATAAAGTGCTCCTTAGGACAAAATAATAAATTAAATTAGGATTTCTCAATAAAATCACAATTAAAGCACTAAAAAGCTCAATAAATAGGGACTAAAATAGCAACATTTCTGCCCACTATCAACCCCCTACGGATGGTGTTTGCATGGATCAATAACAAGGTGAATGAGGGAGTATTTTATAGTAAGTGGGAGCAGGACACGTGTCAATATATCCTACGGTCTCCTCCATTAGGTTGTACTGTGAGATTCTCATGATCTGCTTGCGAGTTGCCCTGGGAGCGATCACCCTACGGAGGGCTTCATCATGGGAGTCGGAACAACACAAACTCCTGAAATGGATAGGGTTTCTTAGGTCCATTTCCAAATTTGACTTTTCGTACGGTAGCATTGTTGGGGCCGACCTTTGAGATCTGAAGATGGAGGGTCACACTTACAGGAAATTGTTAAGGTGTTAATGATTTTCTGACCAAAAAACGGTAGCGAAGAACTATTGAAATATGAGTTATTCTGGTAATAGGGATTGGCTAAGATTGTCCCAATTATGGGGACGAGCAGCTGACTGCCCTACGGTAGTTGTTGCTCTAAACCTCTGAAGTATCGTTGCAAAATAAATGTTTTTTATATGGGTCAATCATTACTTTTGCTAAATTGATTGGATAAAATAATGATATTTTGTGTAATGGGTTAATGCAACAAAACAATTAAATTAATATGTTTGTTTTCAGCATGAATCATTCTGTGAATGCCTTTAGTAACGCCAATTATAATAAAACTGGTATATCTGATGCAACTATGAAATCAAATTTAGACACTAATTGCGTGGCAAATAATTTGGGTTTGGTCTTAATTGAGAAATGTCCTCAGGCCCATGTGTCTAATTCATTTGGAATTGTTCATGATGAATATGACATAAACCTTAGCAAATTTAAATGAAAATAAATGTGATTTATTGGTCATTGAAACGTGTATAGTGGAAAATGATGATACAGCCTGGATCCTTGATTCAGGTGTCACTCATCACGTATGCTCTTCCTTTGAAGGAATGAGCTCCTGGCCATAATTAGATGCTGGGGAAATGACTCTCAGAGTTGTTGGCACTGAGGAGTTCATTTCAGCTAAGGTGGTGGGAGATATTAAGATGTTCTTCTCCAAGGAACGCTATATGTTATTAGATAATGTATATATAGTTTCCAAGATTAAAAGAAATTTGATTTCTATTTCTTGTTTGCTTGAACAAGGATATTCGGTGTCCTTTTCTGTAAATGAAGCTTTCATTACTAAAAGGGGTGTTGATATCTGTTTTGCAAAAATGGAGAAAAACTTATATGTTTTAAGACCAAGAGAGTCTAGGGCTATTTTGAACAATGAGATGTTTAAAATAGCTGAGACTCAACCAAATAGGCAAAAAGTTTCTCAAACTACCTATCTTTGGCACTTGAAACTTGGCCACATTAATCTCAATAGGATTGGGAGATTGGTTAAGAACGGACTTCTAAGCCAGTTAGAATATGGTACTTTACCTCCATGTGAGTTATGTCTCGAAGGTAAAAGGACCAAACGACCTTTTACTGGAAAAGGTTATCGTGCCAAGGAACCCTTAGAGCTCATACATACGAATCTGTGTGGTCCAATGAATGTTAGGGCTCGAGGAGGGTATGAATATTTCATCTCTTTCATAGATGATTATTCAAGGTATGGTTATTTATACCTAATGAGTCATAAGTCTGAAGCCCTTGAAAAGTTTGAGTATAAGGCTGAAGTTGAGAATTTATTAGGTAAGACCATTAAAACACTTCGATCTAATCGAGGTGGAGATTATATGGACTTAGAATTCTAGAACTATTTGATGGAACACGGAATCAAGTCCCAACTCTCAGCACCTGGTACACCTCAGCAGAATGGTGTATCAGAAAGGAGAAGCAAAACCTTGTTAGACATGGTTCGATTTATGATGAGCTATGCTCAATTGCCTAATTCTTTTTGGGGTTATGCAATAGAGATTGTAGTATATATGTTAGAGAATATAAGCCACGCAGTAAGATGGTGTTAAGTGAACTTTCTGGTGAAGCTACAAATTCATCACCAAGAGTTGTTGATGAGGCTGGACCTTCAACAAGAGTTGTTGATGAGCCCAGTACATCTGGTCAAGCCCATCCTTCTCAAGAGTTGAGAATGCCTCGACATAGTGGGAGGGTTGTTATTCAACTTGAACGCTATCTGGAAAATTTTCAAATTAATTTTGATATGATTAATCTAATTAATCTTTGTTATCTTGTGCAATTCCATATATATGATTCCTAATACATATATATAGTATTCAAAACACTTTTAAATACTTCATCTCTCATTTTCTAATTTAATTCATAATTAAATTATTGTGTCAAACACAATTTACGATAATACCCTTTTTCCCGATTTTGAACGATTCAAAGCTTCCTATCTTTTGTTCTAGGCTTAATTCCGATATGAGCTAGTAGGGGGACCTAATGGACCTATAGATCATGGGCTCCAACGATTCGAGGCTAACCGACTAATCTCATTGTCCAAGCTAGCCAACATTCGTTAACTATCGGGACACTCCACTATAGCCCGATAGTTGCACTCCCCTCACTATAGATATATTTCCGTCCACTTGATTTAACCATGATTAGTAAGTCGATCCTTCACAAGTTGTTCGTAGCTATAGCTAGGTCAATAAGCCGTTTTACCCCTATAGTACTTCTAGTTCCTTAAGTCCCACTGATCCTCTAATGAACAATTGGTTTATGGTCCAACCAATAAACCGAGTCCCTCTCGGGCCAATGAGAGGGCGGGATCCCTTTGTTCAAGCCCCGGAGTCAGCACTTAAGGGAACAACCTCTCTACTATCCCTTATTCGGGTAGGAGTGAATTCCTTCTTGCACGACTATGTCCCCAGCTATCTACCCGTTCCTATCCCTGAAATGGGAGGCTTATTGAGTCGGCGATACTGAGCCACTCTCACCTATGCAGATCTAAGGATAAGCCCGAATAAACAGGAGTTCATAGTTAGCTCAGGATTAAGATCGAGTTACCTAGGTCATCATATGAAATAGTCAGTCTCGTCAGTAAACGGTGTTATAAAGCGAGAGTGACTTATTTCTTGGTCCTGGTCTTATGCAAACTCATTGCATAGGACGCCCCCACTCGCATGTCTCTACATGGACGATTTAGGATCACATCGTCTATACCATCTATAAAGTGGGCCGCGTCTCATAGTGTCCCCAGAATAAGGTATCCAACCCTATCCCTATACTATAGACCGTTTTGGCTATTACTCAAGCTTGATCCACTTTTATGTCTCTACATAAAGCTCAAGTGTTCATCCTATAGCCATGGATCTTAGTTTATTGGATTTGAGTTATTATATGTGCAATTTACTTTATTCAGTAATAACTTTACTGAATTAATCTCGATAACGCCTTTATCGAATAAGTATATAATTCGTTTAACATTCACTATCTACGAGTTTTAGGACACCAATCCCAACAGTGCCTCTTGTTCAAGACCTACATTAGAGGGCTTGATTTTTTCTGCCATCAAATTGTCTACAATTCAATGAGCAAAACTGCCCGAAAAAATAGGCAAAGATGATGAGCACTTGGAGTATGATGCAACAATTAAAGAAAATGAATATAAGAAATTCCTTTATGTGTTGTGGAAGGTTAACACATATAGTATTTCTGAACTTCTATCCTTTCATTTTTTTTGCTTTGCTCCACCATCAGTCTCATGTAATGCATCACACTACCCTCCTCAGTTCAAGCCATAAAGCAAATCACATGTACCATCAAATCAATTACGTACTGCATTGCCTTTCCAATATACGCAGTAGCCACTCCACTTCTAGCTATGAACCAACCAGGCTACTCCAACAAATGTATTTCAAACATATGCTGGCAAGTTGTTCCATTTTAAGCCATGAACCAGACTACTTGACGAAACAATAAATGCATTTCATTTCCCTTATACGAAAGATCTTGAAGGCTTGGATTATGGAGTCCATAAAAAGTTATAGGAGTATAGGTAAGAACAAACACATCACGATAAACTTGTAATGCCCATACTTGGTTTTGAAGACAACCTTTGTCAACCTCCTTGATCCTTCATCAAAATCTCATTTATGAAGACCTTAGCTCCTTGAAGCTAGTCAAAAACCACTCATGCAAGGGAGAGAACACTTATCTTTCACTTGACACATCATGCAATTCTCAATGTCCAATGCAAAGTCCTTTGAACCGTCCTTTTTTTTTTTTACAAACAAAACTGGGGAGGCACACTGGGGTCAATAAATCCCTCACCCAAGAGTTCTTCCAATTGCACCTTAAGTTCCTTCCTTGGACTCGTATAATTCGATGAGGTGCCTTGAATAATAGGTTGCCCCAAGTAACAACTTTATCCAGAAGTCCATCACATTTGCAAAATATGCTCAAGCACCAAGCTGCAGGAGATACTTGACCTTTAGGGTAGAAGCTAACTTACACTACAAGAAAATAGGTTTATTGCAGCGGTTTGAAAAATGCTACAAGGGTTTGTAAACTTGCATTGGTTTCTAACAACACATAACAAAACCGCTGCTATTGATACAAATTGCAATGGTTTGCTTACGACGTATTTACAAATCGTTGCGAATATGTCTATTGCAACTATTAAATTGCAACACTTTGAGAAGTTGTTGCAATAGAGTCAATTGCAACAGTTATGTTGCAACATTTAAGACATTGTCGCAATAGGCTAATGCAACTGTAACATTTTAGTAGCAACGCAAAGAAAATCGTTGCAAATATTGAGATTGCAGCGATTTTATGGTAGCATTTTTTAAACTATTGCAAATTCAATATATACAAGTTGTGGTTGTAATTAGTAGTTAATTCAAAATTTTTGTTAGGGGACTGCACTTAAAATTTTGTAAAAATAATTTATAAGGAAGCAATTAGTAGTTAATTCTTTTTTTTTTCTCGAAGGCCCCTCCCTTCTTTTAAGAAAAAAAAAAAGAAAACAACATCTCACTTATCTTTTAAACGTTAAAACAATGTAAAAAGGAAAAAAAAATCCCTCACACGCTTTTCTTGCACTTTTTCCTTAAACTTTTCCTGAATAATTTTCCCTCCCTTCTTTTCCTCCCACCACACGCTTCTGCAAAATTTTTGTCTCTACGACGCTTCCAAACCCTCGCCTCCGTCACAATTCATCTTCTTGCCTCTACCACGCTTCATCTTCTCGTAGAGGAGAGAAATATAAATATAAATAGGAAAAAGGTACAAATTTTAATTCTTTAAAAAACAGTAGAAAATTTTTATGAAATAAGGGTATGTTAAAATAAAAAAGTGCTAATTTCAAATTTTATTTTAATACATAAAAAAGTGTGGGAAACTAAGCTTTACTTTTACTTGGCTCCAACTCCAAAATTTTTCTTCTCTTATTTTAAACATTAAACGAAAAAAAGAAAGGAAAAAAGGAAAAAATTAAAGCTTCGACGTTTTGCCTCCCAAGAAAAAAAAAGCTCCAACTCAGAAACCCTACTTTCTCGCTTTGCCTCCTCGCTTCTCTGTCGTTTTTCCTCCACCACGCCTCCAAACGTTTCTCTGCAACTCTGAACATTTTCGAGTGAGGTAACATATTTTCTACTTCTTCCCTCTCTAATTTCTTCGCACCTAGCTCTTCTTCTTCTAGGGTTTTTTTTTCCTCTCTAGTTCGTGTTGTGGATGAAGGAGGGGTAGAAGGCTCTTAGTTCTATGCACGACACCATCGTCAACGGTGGCACCATGAAGTATTTACAGCAACAAAGCCAGAACAAGTCATTGTTGAACCAGAAATCAAAGATTGGCACGATGCAGTAGCGCATCTAGCCGGTGGTATCGCACGTGCCTTTAGCAAGACATGTATGGCACCTCTTGCTCGCCTCAATATTTTATTTCAGGTTTGTTTCTTATTTTTCGGCATTTTAAGTCGATTTTGAAAGGGTTTATTTATGTATTTTCTGATTTTGAGGTCAATTTCTTTACCATTACCCGAGAAAACAGATACTTGTGGGATTAGGAAACTAATTGCCTTGCTCCTTGTTTATGGGTTGATCAGGGTTCTTTTATCGTGGATGTTGCTCCCAATTTCATTAATAGAGAGTTGAAGATGAGGAATGATTTGGTATTAAATTTTTCTCAGGAATTGGCTTTACTTAACACTAGGAAGAAGCCTTGATTACACCAATGTGTGAATGTTGGCTTTCACTTGATAGATTAGTGTGCTTCTCTTGCTCTGTCCTTATATTAATTTAGTTGGTTGATTTCCTTGCATGACCTAACTTTACCAGGTTCAAGGTATGCACTCTGATGTTGCAGCAATGAAGAAAGCCAGCATATGGAATGAAGCTTCACGTATTGTCCATGAAGTGGGATTCTGAGCATTTTGGAAAGGCAATCTGGTCACAATAGCTCACCGCCTACCTTATTCTTCAGTAAATTTCTATGCTTATGAACAATCCAACAATCTTACGGGCTGACACAGAAGTGGAGATAGACACTTTTTTTTTATTCCCCTTAGCTCGCTCCTATTCTTTCTCTGCAAAGTTGCATAGCTCATCAATTAAAACAAACTTAATTAGTTCATTTCCTATTTCCTGTTATATTTCTTTACCTCTTTTTCTCTCACACACATCAAATATCATCCTTACTTCTCAAACTTTTGTAACTTAGGTTTTTGACATTGGATGAGTCCTTCTTGCTGGAAAATCGGGCTAAATTGAGAGCAATGTAAGTTTAATTGTAAGCTTTCTTTTGCAAGCTTTCAATTCCTTTGTTTTGTGTTGCCATCTTCCAACTTCCAACTCACCCACCTCAAGTTTAATTGTCTACCAATTTATTCTCTCTGGGTTTGCATATGCTTTTGAGAAGCAGGAATTAATTATTCGCTAGTTGGGGAGTTCTGAGCCTACAAAAGAGGTTGGTTTTTATTATCTGTTTTTGTAACAATTAGTTACTTCTTTGAGTTGTAATTAGGAAGTCATATTGTCTGCTCGAAATGTAATCAGATGTCTTTACATTGTCCATGTTTGGAGCATTTCAATCTTCACTATGAGCCACAGGTAAAGTAGAAAATATCATAGTAATGTCTCCTTTTTCAGATTTTGTTTCAATCTTAGATGAGGTTATCTTAAGTAAGTGGATAATTTTTTTCTTTAACGTGCTTAAGAGATCTTTTAATGTTAAGAAATTGGTTTATGGGTTGATGTATGCATGTATTTTCATTTATTTCATATCTTTGATAGATTTATTTATTTTTTGTTTGTTTTAATATTTTATTTATTTTGTTAATAGGATCAAGTGCCTATCCATCAAGAAAAACCTATCCAAATCAAGTTTGAACGGGTTTCTTAAATGACATGTTACAAGCTTCAAGATGACTAGACGAGGTCTTCACTGCGATCAGAAGGACCTTTTGTTTTTCATAGGATGGAGATTTTTTTTCTTAAATGTTTGTTAAGGATAGATATTCTTTAATCAAATTTTGTAAGGTCATGTCTAGATATTCTTTTTTGTTCTCTGTGAACGCTTGAGTTTTGATATCTCTTATTCTCATTTGTAATTGTTCTCAACATCAGTAAAACCTTTTTGTTTCATTATTAAACTTCCGATTCAAATCTTCAACCTCAAATGTTGTGTATTTTAATTTAATTTAAAAATATTTGCTTATATTGCAGCGGATTACATTTTTACTTTCAACAATTTTTCGAACTGTTAGCATTGGGCTTTCCAACGATGCTTTTTATAGAGGTTATGTAAATGCTGCTATAAACTTTGTAGCGGTTGTAAAACTGTTGTGAATGGTATTTTAAAAACGTTGCAATATCTTGCAACAATTTTTAAACCGCTGCAATAGGTAGTCCTTGACCGCTGCTATTTAAGGTGATATTGCAACAGTTTTGGCTTTTGATTCCAGCGTTTTAAAAAACCATTGCAATTGACCTCTCAACACCACCTTTCCAGGTAGTTTTAAAACTGTTGCTATATCCTTTGCAACAGTTTCAAACCACTGCAAAATGCCAAAAAAATCGCTGCTATAGATGACTGTTCCTGTAGTGATTAGGACTTTCATCCTTCACTCTCTTGAACTTAGGAACACTCGTTTAGTGGTTGGACCCTAAACAACTTGTTCATTAGAGGGATCAGTGGTACTTAAGGATCCAGAGATAACCCATGAGTAAAACGGTAATTTCAACTAGTGTTATGAACACACGTGAAGGATTGACTTATTGCTATGGTCGATATCCATGGACACAAAAATATTCTACAGTGAGAAGAGTGCAGCTGTGGGTTTTTAGTGGAGTGACCCACAGTTAACGAATGTGGTTAACTTGGTTAATGAGTTTAGCCAGTTAATCCCGTATCGTTGGAGCTTCTGATCTGTAGGTCCATTAGGTCCACCTGCTAACTCGTAAAGGGTTCTGAGATTAATTAGTCTTGAACATTAAGGGAATAATGGTTAATTGTATATGATGCAATTAATATGATGTATAGAGATACATTATATAAGTTTAATTATTCAATTAAACTTTATTAATTTTGGATATGATTCAAAATTAATAAATGAGAGAATTAAATATTTGAAGGGGTTCAAATATGAATTAGATTCATAGAAATACTATAGGTTGAAATTAATATGAATAGGGATTCATATTAAAACTATAGTATATGAGAGAATTATTTGAATTTGATTCAAATGGAAAATTAATTAAATATTTGATATATAATTTGACAATTAATTATGAATTAATTAATTGATTGATTTAATTTAATTAAATATGATTTAATTGAGTTAAATTAATACTTTAGGTGATGTGGGGGAAAATCACTTAAATGTGATTTTAAATGATATTAATAATTAAATATGATTTAATTATGATTTAATTAATTATAGTAATTAATTAAATTAAATTAAGTTTAATTAATTAAATTTAATATTAATTAAAAAGAATAACTGTTGGAAGTTTTTTTGTTCCAGTTGTTTCCCCTCAATCACACATTAGAGAAGTGTAGAAGATCTGTTCTTGGTTTTTCTCTTTGAAGTGCTATCTCTGTTGTGTGAAATTATTGGTAACTCTCTCAATAATTGCTCTCATCTCCAAAAGGAAAAAGAAATTCCAGCAACCATTCTTGCTGGGAATTTTGTATCGATTCCCTACAAGATTGCAACGATCCCACAATCACGAATCTCTTTGCTCAGAGAATAGTGGGTGCTCTTAATTGGTGGTGTTCACTAACATTATACAGAGAAGTGCGTTCTTCGACTTCAAAAATGGAAGTCTTCCTAATCTCTAATTAGTTTAGAGATAAAAAAAAACATGCTTGATCTGTAGGTTTTCATAGAAATTGTTCTGTGTTAATTGCCCAATGTATCGATGTTTTTGTTTAACCCAATTAACAACGTTAAGGTCTGATATATACGCTTCCACTGTAAGGATTTTAATTCCTTCAACTTATACCCGATGGGTCATAAGTCTGAGGCTCTTGAAAAGTTTAAGGAGTTTAAGGCTGAAGTTGAAAACTTGTTAGGTAAAACTATTAAAACACTTCGATCAGATCGAGGTGGAGAGTATATGGATCAACGATTCTAGGACTATATGATAGAACACAGAATCCAATCCCAACTCTCAGCCCCTTGTACACCTCAACAAAATGGTGTATAAGAAAGGAGAAATAGAACCTTGTTAGACATGGTTCGTTCGATGATGAGGTATGCTCTATTGCCTAGCTCGTTTTGGGGGTATGCAGTAGAGACTACAATACACATTCTGAACAATGTTCCCTCGAAGAGTGTTTCTGAAACACCTTTCGAGCTATGGAGGGGGCGTAAACCTAGTCTGCGCTAATTTCATATTTGGGGTTGTCCAGCACATGTACTTGTGACAACTCCTAAGAAATTGGAACTTCGTTAAAAATTGTTCAAATTCGTTGGTTACCCTAAGGAAACGAGAGGTGGTCTTTTCTACGACCCACAAGAAAGCAAGGTATTTGTGTCAACAAACGCCACTTTCTTGGAGGAAGACCATATGAGAAATCACAAACCATGCAACAAATTAGTATTAGGAGAAGCAGAAGAGTCAATAAGAGTTGTTGATGAAGCTAGTCCTTCCACAATAGTTGATGAAGGAATCAACTCTTCAGGTCTATCTCGTCCCTCTCAAACATTGAGTGAGCATCGACACAGTGGGAGGGTTGTGATACAACCTGACTGCTACTTGGGTTCAACTGAAACTCAGGTCATCATACCTGATGATGGCGTTGTGGATCCATTGTCTTATCGTTAGGCAATGAATGATGTAGATAAGGACCAATGGGTCAAAGCAATGGACCTTGAAATGAAGTCTATATACTTCAATCAAGTATGAGAACTTGTAGATCTACCTGAAGGGGTAAAACTCATCGGGTGTAAATGGATCTATAAGAGAAAGAGAGACGCAGCTGGGAAAGTTCATTTATGAAGGCTCTCTCGACTAAAGTGTTCGAGGTGAAGGGGATGAAAGCCTTGGCGCAGCGGAAGCGCATCGATAGGACCTTGCGCCATATATTAATGAATATCAAAATACCGTTACGAAAAGGCAAAACAAAACTTTAAACATGCTTTAAAGTCGTTGTAACACGCTATAAAAATGCTGAAAACAATTAGAAAATAAAACTACTTTTATTTCCAAGTTTTTCTAAAGAAACAGGAAAGAACCGTTATAAACCTTCGTTGTAGACTTAACCGTTCTTCGCCAACACGCTTCAACGAACAAAAACGCAGCAGCACCCTTTTGATATCTTTGCTGAATTTTTCTTCTTCAAAGACACAATAACCACAGAGGTTACACCGGTATGTCTCTAAGTCTAGGAGGCAAAAGACTTGTGGGAGTCTTTCTCTAAGAGGGAGGCTAGAGAGAATTCTAGGGTCTTGTCTTGTGAGTCTAAGAGCAAGAGGGCTACTAAACCATTAGGTCTAGTGTTCTATTTATAGGAGAAAGACCATGAATAAAATATTCACATTAAATCAATTATTTCCATAAAAGATTTAATCTATTCCTTATTTAATCAATCCATGATCAATCAATTCCATAATTAATTAACCTTTTCCACAAATGACTAATTACTTCCATAAGTGATTAGATCATTTCCATAAATGATTAATCACTTCCATAAGTGATTAATTATTTCCATAATTGATTAATTTTCAATTTAATTAACTCTTTAATTAATTAGTCACCAATTAAATATCACATATTTAATTTTCGCCCTTGAATTAATTAATTGCCCAAATTAATTTTAGGCCTTAAAATAATTAATTCATATTTGAACTCTTTCAAATTCCTATAAATTTAATATGAATCAAATTCACATTTATATTTGAAATTTCTTCAAATATTTATTTCTCTCATAATAATATATCAATATATATTATATTTTTTCCCTTAGTAAATTGAACACTTTCAATTTACATTTATTACTTAGTTGCCTCAAATTACTTTATGAGCTACCAGTGGGACCTAATGGACCTGCAGTTCAGAAGCTCCAACGATGTTAGATTAATTGGTAAAACTCATTAACCAAATTAATCAATATTCGATAACTGTGTGTACATTCCACTATAGACTCACAGTTGCACTCTTATCACTGCAGACATATTTTATGTGTCCACGGATATAGACCAATAACAACTAGTTAGTCCTTCACGAGTGTCCATAACACCAGCTGGGTCAAATTATCGTTTTACCCCTTGGTTACTTCTATTTCCTTAAGTACTAGTTCTCCTCTAATGAACAACCTGTTTGTGGCCCAACCATCAAATAGAAAACCCTCTCGTGCCATTGAGAGGGTAGGGCCCTTTGTTTAAGACTCGGAGTCACCACTTAAGGGAACACTCACCTCCTTCCCTAAAGTCGGGAAGGAGTGAATTCCATCTTGTACGATTATGTTCCCAGCTCCTCACTCGGTCTTGTCCCCAAAATGGTAGGCTTATTGAGTCGGCGGTATTGGCCACTCTCACCCATACAAATCAACGGACAATCCCTCATGAGCAAGAGTCCATAATCAACTCAGGATTAAGACTAAGTTTTCTAGGTCGTCCTAGTGAAATAGAAAACCAACTAGTTAACGGTGTTATAACCAGTGGTTACTATTTCGCGGTCCGGTCTTATGCAAACTCATTGCACAGGATACCCCCACTCGCATGTCTCCTACACGAACGCGTTGGATCATAGCGTTTGTATCAAATACAAAGTGGGCCGAATCCATAGTGTCACTAGGGTAAGGCACCCAGTCTTATCCCTATACTATAGACCCTTTAGGCTGTTTCTTGAACAGTGATCCCCATTTGTCGCTACATATAGTTCAAGACTCATATTACAGCCTAGGATGTCTAGTTTATTGGATTAGGGTTATTTTAGGCAAAGACAAACAATAAAATAACTAATAACACTTAATGGAAAAATACATGAATATTATTTCATTAATATTCGATCAACGGTTGCATTCACTATCTACGAGTTTTAGGGCATAAAACCCAACACGAGGGTCATCTAGAGAATCTAGGTCTGTGAGACATGTATATTGTATAATCTAGGGCAAGTGGGAGATGTGTAATGGGTGTAAGGATGCCCTAGTTTATTGTATTTGTATACATTTGTCATTCCCATTATCTTGAGTTTTAGTTCAAGTGGGAGTTTGTTGGGTTTTATACCCTAAAACTTGTGGATAGTAAATGTAACATTTGACCGAACATTAATAAAATGACATTTGATGTATTATTTACTTATTATTGTTAGTATTATGTTTGTCTTGTCTCAATAGCCCCAATCCAATAAACTAAACATCCAAGGCTGTTTGTATGAGACTTGAACTGTATGTGGAGACATACAGGGATCACTGTTCAAGTTACAACCTAAAGGGTCTATGGTATAGGGATAAGGTTGGGTACCTTATCCTATTGCCCTAGATTAGACGGCATACATATCTCGTAGACCTAGACCCTCTAGATGACCCTCAAACACTTTAGCCGTGAGAGCCTTCGTAAATGGATCAGTATTGTTGTGTGATGGCATGCAAAAATGTCATCATTTTCCTATTAATTTTAGCTAGTTTTGTGCTTAAATTGTGAGCTTTAATGTCTTTTTATGTTGATTTTGTAGTAAACCTAGTTCGAGCAGCAAAGCGGAAATTTTAAGAGAATTTGGGTTAATTTGAAGACTTTAGGCCATAAATGGAGAAAAGAAAAGAAAACATTTGAAGAAAAGGCCCAAACGCCAAAGAAGAAAGAAGAAAGGAGGCAAAAATCCGTGTTTAAGGCTTCTAGAAGGCCTAGCGTCGAGACGCTAGGGCTAGAGTGTCTCGACGCTTGGCAGGCAGTGAAGAAAGATCTGGAATCGCGACAGCGTCGTCGCGATGCTGCGACAACTTCTGCGCCAAGAAAGATATGACGTCAGAGCGTCGCGACGCTGTGACGTAGTGTCGCGACGCTACCGACTTGTTCAGCAAGAAACCCCTCCGTCCAGCACTTATAAATAGCCCCCTCTCCCAAGGTTTAAATCATCCCATTTTGTGGAGCTTTCCCCTAGCTCAAAAGAGAGAAAAAAGTAGAAGAATTGTGAGGAAAAAGGTGGAATTGAGTGAGATTCCAAGGCTCAAGAGTCGAGATGATCGTGACGGGAGCTTGGGATCAACTTATCGGTTATTTCTTCCTTACTTCTTTATAATTCCTTGTTGTAATTTGAGTTAGGCCTATGGATCAAGATCACTTAGGCAAAATTATTCCCATTAGTGAGTAGATCTTGAGACTTAGGGCCGTTATTCTAGCAAATTGGATATTGTAGCCAAATTCATTAGATAATTGTCTCGAAGTTCTTCATATTTCATCTATGCAATTCAATCTTAATGCTTTTAATCTCTTGATCACGGATTAATTGATGTGTTGGTCTAAATTGATACTCGACAGAGAGAAATTAGATTAGACCCTAATTGCATGGCTAATAATTGCTTGGAGCATGAGAGTGAAAGAGAATTGTTAGAAATTGATAATGAAGTTGCTTAATGTCATACTATGATTAACTAAGGAGATGGACATATGAATTAGTTATGTTAGTATGAGATGTGGAGGAGCTTGAAAGAGAAATCTGCTTAAAATTACTTCTAGATTTATTGAATTGAAGATTAGTAAGTACATGCATCTAATTAATTGAGCTACATATCCAAAAAGCTAGATAACGCCCTAGGTCAAGCCCCTTTAATAGGAAATTTTCTTTAATTGCATGATTTCTTTAGTTTCTTAATTTTTTCTTTATTTCTTAAGAGATGAGCTTCTAAATAAAATTAAACATGATGGTTCTTGATAATTAATGGAATTAATTCAATTTCCCTGAGGATTCGATACTCGGAATAGTTTTCCGTTTTATATTACTTGCGGCCCGTGCACTTGCGGTATTAGTAGCGGTCTAGACGCACACCAAGTTTTTGGCGCCGTTGCCGGGGAAATTGTGAATTTTTTCCGATAATATTGAGAATTAAGTGTTTGGTTTTAATTTAGAAATTTTATTTAATTTTTAGTGGTGGCAAAAATTTTAAGATATAAGGTGAATAAATTGTTTCTTTAGATCTCATCATGGCAGATCAAGAAGACAAAGCAATAAGAGATTATTTCTTTCCTGAATTTCCATTAAATTACTCTGGAATAGCTTATGAGCCAATCTCTGTTGATAATTTTGAGCTCAAAGCTAGTCTCGTTCAAACGGTAAGAGAAAATGCATTCAAAGGCTATCCATCAGAAGATTCACACAATCACCTAAGATCATTTTTGAATATCTGTGGAACGGTAAAGATGGGAGGAGTTAGCCCTGACTCAATTCGTTTGCAGTTATTTCCATTTTCCTTACAAGATAAGGCTAGAGATTGGTTAGATTCGTTAACCTCAAATAGCATCCTTAGTTGGAATGATTTAGTTAAAGCTTTTCTTGCAAAAATTTTCCCATTAGAAAAAATTACCAAGCTTAGAGCGGAAATGGAAAAGTTTCAACAATTAAAGGAAGAGCAACTATATGAAGCTTGGGAGAGATATAAGGATTTGTTAAGGAAATGCCCACAACATGGATACCCTGATTGGCTTCAAATTCAACTTATCTACAGTGGGTTAAATAGGGATTTAAAGACAATTCTTGACACTACGGCTGGAGGAAACTTTTTAGCCAAAACTGTCAAGGAGGCACGAACCATAGTAGAAGAGTTGGCTTTGACGAGTTACCAATGGCAACCAGAGTCCAAAATTAAGGAGAAACCATGTGAGATTGAAGAGGCGAGTGCTTTAAGGTTGCAAGTCGAAGCTCTAACCAATGCTCTAAATAAGCTCACAGGATCAGAAATTCCAGTTTCACCTAAAGCTGAAGTAAAAGAGGAGTCTAAACCTGAAGAAAAGAAAAACCCTTTGGAGGAAATGCTAGGAAGCTTCATAAATGAGACTAGGAATTTGAATGAAAATGTTCAAGGAGCAGTATCAATAATGCAAGCCAGAGTAGAAAAGCAAGATATTGTCACTAATAAGATGGAAGCAAAAATAGATCACATGACAATATTCATGAAGGAGATCCAGCAAGGAAATTTATCTAATGTCACCGCCATGGACCCACAAGAACAATGCCCTGCCATATCTCTTAGAAGTGGGAAACAATTGAAAGAAGTTGAAAGAAAAGAAGAAACAAAGCCCAACACTAAAAGGATACTGGATGAGGATGATGAAAACAAACCAGAGGAAGAGACAGTGCCATCAGTGCCAGATAAGTCTTCTGATTCTATTCCTTTAGTTCTTAATCAAATTCCTTACCCTTAGAGATTTCAAAAGAAAAAGTTGGATGCTGAATTTTCAAAGTTTCTTGATATTTTTAAACAACTCCATATTAACATTCCTTTTGCTGATGCTTTGGAACAGATGCCACACTATGCCAAATTTATGAAGGAAATATTATCAAAGAAAAGAAAGTTCGAGAACCATGAGACGGTAAATCTAACAGCCGAGTGTAGTGCCATAATTTAGAAACATCTACCACCAAAATTGAAAGATCCAGGGAGTTTCACTCTTCCTTGTACTGTTGGTAGTTTGTTTATAAAAAAAGCTTTGTGTGACTTAGGGGCGAGTATTAACCTAATGCCTTTCAGTGTTTATAGGAAACTTGGTTTGGGGGAATTAAAGTCAACTACAATTGTTCTGCAATTGGCAGATCGTTCGATGACATACCCTAAAGGTGTGTTAGAGGATATTCTGGTCAACGTTGAGAAATTCATATTCCCTGCAGACTTTGTAGTGTTAGACATGGAAGAAGACCTCGAAGTCCCAATCATTCTCGGAAGACCATTTCTGGCGACAGCTCGTGCTTTGATTGAGGTACAGAAAGGAACCCTGACTCTCAGAGTAGAAGACGACGAGGTAGTGTTCAACCTTTTTAATGCATTAAAACATCCAGAAGAGGTTAATTCATGCTTTTCGATTGGTTCAGTTGGCACTATTATCAATGCATGTGTAGAGTCAGAGTCTCCTGTGGATCATTATGAAATAAGCATGCCTGATATGTTTGGAGATGAATTAATAGATCTTAATCAGGAAAATGCTTTAATTGATAAATCCTTAGGAAGGGAAGAAAAATTATCATTAGACATTTGTGCTCAAGTTGATACCCCTTCCCTTGAATTAAAACAATTGTCTGCCCACCTACGTTATGCTTTCTTAGGAGAATCTTCTACTTTTCCCGTTAGCATTTCTGCTGATTTAAGTAAAGTAGAAGAGGAAAAATTGTTGGATGTTTTGAAAAAGCATAAATCTGCCTTAGGATGGTCTATCAGTGATATTAAAGGTATTAGTCTTTCTATTGTCATGCATAAAATTCTAATGGAAGATACCTTTAATCCCACAGTAGAGCACCAAAGAAGATTAAATCCAGCAATGAAGGAAGTGGTAAAAGCCGAGGTGTTAAAATTGTTGAATGCAAGAATTATTTATGTTATATCTGACAGCCCTTGGGTGAGTCCTGTTCAAGTAGTGCCTAAGAAAGGGGGGATGACTGTTATTAAGAATGAGAAAGATGAGTCCATATCCACTAGGACAGTCACTGGTTGGCGTGTGTGTATCGATTATAGGAAGCTAAACAAAGCCACCAGAAAAGATCACTTCCCTCTCCCTTTTATCGATCAAATGCTTGATAGGTTAGCTGGGTATCCGTATTATTGTTTTCTAGATGGTTATTCAGGCTATATTCAAGTTGCGATTGTGCCCGAAGACCAAGAGAAAACAACATTTACGTGTCCCTATGGTACTTATGCTTTTCGGCGTATGCCATTTTGACTGTGTAATGCTCCAGCTACCTTTCAGCGTTGTATGTTGGCCGTGTTTTCAGACTTTGTAGAAGAGATTATGGAAGTTTTTATGGATGATTTTTTTGTTTTCGGTTCATCATTTGATAATTGTTTGCATAATCTCTCTCGTGTTTTACAAAGATGCCAGGAGACTAACCTTGTTTTAAATTGGGAAAAATGTCATTTTATGGTAAAAGAAGGGATAGTTTTAGGCCACAAGGTGTCTGAAAAAGGGTTGGAGGTTGATAAAGCCAAGCTTTCTGCTATTGAGCAACTTCCCCCACCCATTAATGTTAAAGGAGTTCGTAGTTTCTTAGGCCATGCAGGGTTTTATAGGCGTTTTATAAAAGATTTTTCAAAAATTGCGAAACCCCTGTGCCATTTGCTTGAAAAAGATGCTCCATTTGTGTTTTCAAAAGATTGTTTGCTAGCATTTAATCTTTTAAAAGAAAAAATGATTTACGCACCTATCATTGTTGTGCCTGATTGGAGTCAACCCTTTGAAATCATGTGCGATGCTAGTGACTATGCTTTAGGAGTTGTCTTAGGGCAACGTCGTGATAAGTTCTTTAGGGCTATATATTATGCAAGTAGAACTCTAGATAGTACTCAGCAGAATTACACCACTACGGAAAAAGAGATGTTTGTCGTTGTGTTTGCATTCGATAAGTTTAGGCCCTATTTGCTTGGTACAAAAGTTATAGTGCACACTGACCACGCTGCTATTCGATATTTGAGCAGTAAGAAGGATTCCAAACCCAGACTTATAAGATGGATTCTTTTATTGCAAGAGTTTGACTATGAAATCAAGGATAGAAAAGGTTGTGAGAATTTGGTTGCTGACCATTTGTCTAGGATAGAGCATGAAAAAAATATCGCAACCTTTCCTATTAAAGAAGTTTTCCCGGATGAAAGATTATATGCTGTTAAAACTTCTTTCCCTTGGTACGCAGATTTTGTAAACTTTCTTGCAGGAAAAGAAATACCACCTGACTTGAATGCTCAGAAAAGAAAGAAACTTTTCCATGATGTGAAGTCCTATCTGTGGAATGACCCATTTCTCTTTAAGGTATGTTCTGACAAAATCAAGCAGGTAAGATTATACATGATTGCCATGCCTCTCCTTATGGTGGTCATTTTGGACCAACTCGTACTGCGGCAAAGGTACTTCAATCTGGTTTTTATTGGCCTACTTTGTTTAAAGATTGTTATACCTTTGTGAAAACATGTGATAGATGCCAGAGGACAGGTAATATTTCTAGACGCCATGAAATGCCCCTAACCCCTATTCTTGAGGTAGAACTTTTTGATGTGTGGGGCATGGATTTTATGGGCCCTTTTCCCTCTTCCAATGGATACTCGTACATTTTGGTTGCTGTTGATTATGTTTCTAAATGGGTCGAGGCAGTAGACACAAAGACTAATGATGCACGTGTTGTGTTGCGTTTTTTGCATAAAAATATTTTCACTAGATTTGGCACACCACGGGCTATAATTAGTGATGAAGGGTCCCATTTTTGCAACAAATTGTTTGAATCATTACTTAGGAAATATGGTGTCAAGCATAAAACCTCTCTTGCTTATCATCCCCAAACTAACGGTCAAGCTGAGGTTTCTAACAGGGAGATTAAGCAAATTCTGGAGAAGACAGTTCACATCAATAGGAAAGACTGGGCATATAAGTTGGACGATGCTTTGTGGACCTATCGGACGGCTTACAAAAATCCAATCGGTACATCCCCGTATCGATTGGTATATGGTAAAGCCTGCCACATGCCTGTGGAGCTCGAGCACAAAGCATAGTGGGCTATCAAGAGGTTGAACTTGGATGCAGAAAAAGCTGGGGAGCAACGGTTACTGCAGCTCAACGAATTAGAAGAATTTAGGAGCCAGACGAATGAAAATGCCAAGCTCTACAAGGAAAGAACGGCAAGATGGCATGATCGTATAATCCAGAAACGTTCTTTTGAGCCAAGGCAGCAGGTTCTTCTGTTTAATTCTCGATTATGATTGTTCCCAGGAAAGTTGAAGTCAAGATGGTCCGGTCCATTCTTGGTCAAGGAAGTATCCCCGTATGGACCAATTGAGCTAATGGACAGCATCGGGTTAACATTTAAAGTCAATGCTCAAAGAGTAAAGCACTGTTGTGGATACGAAGAGAGGAAGGTCGAAAGAGTGATATTAGACGATCCAGGGTGACCGAGCCCCGTCTAGCTCAGCACGTTAAACAAGCGCTTCTTGGGAGGCAACCCAAGTGTTTAAAGTTTTTTTTCAATTTAGTTTTATGTGTTGATCCTAATGCTCTTGTGAGATTGATCCTTGTGCAGGTAAGCTCGTGAATTCATGCCTAGTTCCTCATTCTCCCCTCAGACAGCAATTTAAGACGTTTCAGATTCTCTCGCTTTTTCAGGGCAGTATCGATCTCTCTTTATCTGATTAAATGTTTATACATTGGGGACAATGTATATTTTAAGTTTGGGGGGGGGGGGGAGATTTGCTCTGTTTAGGTTTTGCTTTAGTAATGCTATTGATGAAATAATTGCATGTTGTTGATGATGACGTCTGATGAATTGCTTTTAGCCTTGAATCTCTCTAAATGTTGCAAATTTGAAAGCATGTCTAAATTCAAGAAAATTTTAAATTTTTTTCTTTGATTCCCTTGCAAAGTATGATGATTCACTTGTCTTTTTATGATCTTGAAAGCCTAGATGAAAGTTATTTGCCTTAAACTTCGTTGTCACTCCAATAGGTGTAAAGTTTGTCTAGATAGCTTCCTTGTGTATTAGTAAGTAATATTGAGCTGTGGGAAAAAGAAATGCCTTAAAAAAATAATAAAATATAAAATGCTTCACTTTCTTGAGGGCTTTAGTAACCAGGGGCATTCATGACACCCATCGTTTGCCTTTGCATGAAAACGCTGAAAAGAAATGAGCATGCCTCGGCAACCTGAAAGATGAGGCGCTCGTAGTTGGATGCTTTCATCACCAATGTTGGCAAGCCAGAACGAAGGCGCTACATCTAAAAGGATAATGTCTTCAAAAAAAAAAAAAAGAGGGAAAAAGCAGTTTGGGGTACGCACCCAAGAATTTTAGGCACCTCAGTAAGGTAGTTCTTGCTAGATAAGTGAGTTGGCTTAAAGGGCGAGCTTTAGTGCCAGTGTAGGGGGAAGATGGATGGAAAAGCGTATAAATGATTTCGGGCTCGTAAAAATTGTAATAAGGCAAATGATGAGTTGTTTTTGCAAGGGAGGATAGGATTAGATTTTAAACTTCTTGATGGTTGTTCATGCTTACTTATTTGTTTCAATAGTTTGCATTCATGGCTAGAAGCATTGAGGATAGAGTTGTTAGCATGCAAGTTATGATTCATATGCATTACTTTATTTTGCTCGGGACTAGCAAAACTTTAAGTTTGGGGGTGTGATGGCATGCAAAAATGTCATCATTTTCCTATTAATTTTAGCTAGTTTTGTGCTTAAATTGTGAGCTTTAATGTCTTTTTATGTTGATTTTGTAGTAAACCTAGTTCGAGCAGCAAAGTGGAAATTTTAAGAGAATTTGGGTAAATTTGAAGACTTTGGGCCATAAATGGAGAAAAGAAAAGAAGACATTTGAAGTAAAGGCCCAAGCGCCCAAGAAGAAAGAAGAAAGGAGGCAAAAATCTGTGTTTAAGGCTTCTAGAAGGCCTAGCGTTGAGACGCTAGGGCTAGAGCGTCTCGACGCTAGGGCTAGAGCGTCTCGACGCTTGGCAGGCAGTGAAGAAAGATCTGGAATTGCGAAGCGTCGTCGCGATGCTGCGACAACTTCTACGCCAAGAAAGATATGACGTTAGAGCGTCGCGACGCTGTGACGTAGTGTCGTGACGCTACCGACTTGTTCAGCAAGAAACCCCTCCGTCCAGCACCTATAAATAGCCCCCTCTCCCAAGGTTTAAATCATCCCATTTTGGGGAGCTTTCCCCTAGCTCAAAAGAGAGAAAAAAGTAGAAGAATTGTGAGGAAAAAGGTGGAATTGAGTGAGATTCCAAGGCTCAAGAGTCGAGATGATCGTGACGGGAGCTTGGGATCAACTTATCGGTTATTTCTTCCTTACTTCTTTATAATTCCTTGTTGTAATTTGAGTTAGGCCTATGGATCAAGATCACTTAGGCAAAATTATTCCCATTAGTGAGTAGCCAAATTCATTAGATAATTGTCTCGAAGTTCTTCATATGTCATCTATGCAATTCATTCTTAACGCTTTTAATCTCTTGATCACGGATTAATTGATGTGTTGGTCTAAATTGATACTTGACAGAGAGAAATTAGATTAGATCCTAATTGCATGGCTAATAATTGCTTGGAGCACGAGAGTGAAAGAAAATTGTTAGAAATTGATAATGAAGTTGTTTAATGTCATACTATGATTAACTAAGGAGATGGACACATGAATTAGTTATGTTAGTATGAGACGTGGAGGAGCTTGAAAGAGAAATCCGCTTAAAATTACTTCTATATTTATGGAATTGAAGATTAGTAAGTACATGCATCTAATTAATTGAGCTACATATCCAACAAGCTAGGTAACACCCTAGGTCAAGCCCCTTTAATAGGAAATTTTCTTTAATTGCATGATTTCTTTAGTTTCTTAATTTGTTCTTTATTTCTTAAGAGATGAGCTTCTAAATAAAATTAAACATGATGGTTCTTGGTAATTAATGGAATTAATTCAATTTCCCTGAGGATTCGATACTCGGAATACTTTTCCGTTTTATATTACTTGTGGCCCGTGCACTTGCGATATTAGTAGCGGTATAGACACGCACCATTGTGCTCTGAAGCGATCTTAGTGACGATCACATATCCTCGTTGCACAATCTCCCGTATCAGGTGATACTTTCTCTCGATGTGTTTACCTCGTTTGTGGCTTCGAGGTTCTTTTGAGTTGGCTACAGCCCCACTGTTGTCACAGTATAGTGTTATGGGCATGTTCATATTTGGAACAACTTCCAAATCAGTCAAGAACTTTCTAAGCTAGACTGCTTCCTTAGCTGTTTCGCAAGCTGCTACATACTCAGCCTCCATGGTTGAGTCTACTATGCATCCTTGTTTTTCTCCTCCATTGAGGGTGAATAGTGACCCTGATGTGGATATCCTTGAATCCTTATCAGCTTGAAAGTCAGAGTCAGTGTATCTAGTAAGAATCGAATCCTTAGCTCCATACACAAGCATGTAGTCCCTCGTTCTCCGAAGATACTTGAGGATATTCTTAACCACTCCCCAGTGGTCCAACCCTGGATTAGACTGATACCTACTGACTATTCCCACTGGATAACATATGTCAGGCCTAGTGCAGAGCATAGCATACATTAAGCTGCCCACAGCTGAGGCGTAGGGAATATGTTTCGTGTTCTCAATTTCTTGAGGTGTCTAAGGAGACTGTTCTTTAGACAGGTGTACCCCATGTCTGAAGGGTAACAATCCCTTCTTGGAGTTTTGCATCGAATATCGAGACAACATTTTGTCAATATACATTGCTTGAGACAGTGCTAGCGTTTTGTTCTTACTATCCCTAAGGATTTGGATTCCAAGAACATATTGAGCCTCTCCCAGATCTTTCATTTGGAATTGGGCTGCTAGTCATTTCTTAATGTCAGTGAGGTATCCTACATCATTCCCAATGAGTAGGATATCGTCTACATAAAGTACTAGAAAAGCTACTTTCTTTTTGTTGATTTTCTTGTACACACAAGGCTCATCAACGTTTTGGTCAAAACCAAAAGATTTGATTGCAATATCAAATCTAATGTTCCAAGATCTAGACGCTTGTTTCAATCCATAAATGGATCGATTTAGCTTACAAACCTTTTGTTCCTGACCTTGGGCTACGAACCCTTCGGGTTGAGACATGAAGATATTCTCTTCAAGATTACCATTTAGAAAGGCAGTCTTGACATCCATTTGTCATATTTCATAGTCATAATATGTGGCTATGGACAAGAGAATTCTTATGGACTTTAACATGGCCATAGGAGAAAAGATTTCCTCATAGTCAACCCCTTCCTTTTGGGTATAACTCTTTGCCACTTGTCTAGCTTTGAAGGTCTGTACTTTCCCAGCTGCATCTCTTTTTCTCTTATAGATCCATTTGCACCCTATGGGTTTTACCCCATCTGGTAGATCTGCGAGTTCCCATACAGAATTGGAGTACATTGATTCCATTTCAAGGTCCATGGCTTTGACCCATTCATCCTTATCTTCATCATTCATTGCCTGTCGATAGGACAATGGATCCTCAATGCCATCATTATGTATGACATCCTGAGTTTTAGTTAAACCCAAGTAGCGATCAAGTTGTAATACAAGCCTCCCACTGCGTCGAGGCATTCTCAACGTTTAAGAAGGACGGGATGGATCTGAAGAACTAGTTCCTTCATCAACCCTTGTTGAAGGTCCAGCTTCGTCAACAACTCTTGGTGATTCTTCAGTAGCTTCTCCTAATACCAATTTGCTACCTGGTTTATGATCCCTCATGTGGTCTTCCTCCAAGGTGGCGTTTGTCGATACAATCACCTTATTTTCTTGTGGGTCGTAGAAATGACCACCTCTCGTTTCTTTAAGGTAACCAACAAATTTGCACAGTTTTGAACGAGGTTCCAGTTTCTTAGGATTTGTCACAAGCACGTGTGCTGGATAATCCCAGATGCAAAAGTGATGCAAACTAGGTTTACGCCCCTTCCATAATTCGAAAGGTGTTTCAGAAACACTTTTCGAGGGAACATTGTTCAAGATGTGTACAACAATCTCTACTGCATACCCCTAAAGCGAGCTACACAATTGAGCATAGCTCATCATTGATCGAACCATGTCTAACAAGGTTCTATTTCTCTTTTCTGATACACCATTTTGTTGAGGTGTACCAGGAGCTGAGAGTTGGGATTGGATTCCATGTTCTATCATATAATCCTTGAATCTTTGATCTATATACTCCCCTTCTCGATCAGATCGAAGTACTTTAATTGATTTACCTAATAGGTTTTCAACTTTAGCCTTAAACTCCTTAAACTTTTCAATGGCCTCAGACTTATGTCCCATTAGGTATAAGTAACCATATCTTGAATAATCATCTATAAATGAGATGAAATATTCGTACGCTCGTGAAGCTTTTACATTCATTGGACCACAGAGATCCGAATGTATTAACTCTAAGGGTTCTTTGGCTCTGTAACCTTTTCTAGTAAAGGGTCTTTTGGTCATTTTGCCCTCGAGACAAGATTCACAAGGTGGTAGTGAATCATCTTCTAACTCACTTAGAAGTCCATTCTTTACCAAACGACCGATTCTATCGATGTTTATATGACCAAGTCTTAAATGCCAAAGATGAGTATTGTTACTTGTTGGAGAAATTCTTTGCCTTTTTCTTTGAGTTTCAACAGTTTTAAATAATTCGTGATTTAAAAGTGCTTTGTTTTCGGTTGGTCTTAATACATACAAGTTATTTTCTAATTTGGCTGAATAAATAAGTACACCATTCTTATAAATGAACGCTCCATTCACATTAAAAGTAACTGTATACGATTGTTCAATCAAACATGAAATAGAAATTAAGTTCCTCTTAATCTCGGGAACAATTAACAAACTTTCTAAAAGTAAGAATCTATTTCTAAAAAATAACTTCGCAGCTCCCACTACCTTAGCTGAAATGACTTCTCCAGTTCCGACCCTGTGCGTCATTTCACCATCGTTCAACTGCCGAAAGGAATTATTTTCCTGAAAAGAAGAGCAAACATGATTTGTTGCTCCTGAATCAAGTATCTAGGTAAACTCATCATGTTCTACTAGGCATGTTTCTAAAACTAGTAAATCAAATTTACCTTCATTTTCCTTCTTTTCCTCAGCAGATGCGGGAGTTTTCCCCTTGTCTCCATTTTCCTTATAAATCTTATTCAAAGAAGAACTCTTAGATGCAGCTTTAGATTCAGAGGATGAACCCTTGGAATAAACAACTATTGTCTCATCTTTTATCTGACCCTTGTTTTCCAGAAGGGATTGATAGAGCTGCAACTCATTTAAGAGACCGATCAAGTTGTACATTATCTTGTTCACTATCACATTGCTGTGAAATTGTAGGAAACTCTTCGGAAGAGATTCCAAGATGAATGCAACCTGAGTTTGCTCATTTATGACCGCCCCATAGGTTTCTGCCAAATCAAATTGGACCATCACTTCCAGGACGTGTTCCCGGACAGATGTGTCCTCTTTCATGTGACAGTTGTAAATTCGTTTGAGAGCATCATAGTGGAGTTTTCTAGATGGTTTTCCAAACATCTCCTGGAGAGAGTTCATAATCTCCCTCGCTGTAATCATGCTTTCATGTATCTTAGCGAAAACTTCAGATAAGCTGGCTAAGATACAGACATGGGCCTTATCATTGGCCTTTGTCCAAAGGTCATGAGCATCCTTAATTTCTTGGGATGCATTATGAGCAGGGGCTGGAGGACAATCCTCCGTTAAGACAAACCGCAGATCATTGATAGCAAGAAACGTATTCAGGTTTGATTTCCACGTAGTGTAATTTTCGCCAGTTAATTTTTCATTTTTAAGCAGAGAGACTATTGAGGAAGACATTGCTGAAATTAAACAAACAATGATCGTATTAGTTATCTTTGCATTAACCCATCATACAAGCAAGCAATTGCACACAATCCAATCAATTTAGCAAAACAAGCAATCACAGAACCCTAAAACTATTGATTTAGTTTTGCAACGATGTTTTAGAGGTTTAGAATATCAGTCACCGAATGGTGATGAGCTACTCCTCCTCTGAAATGAGACATTTCTCAGCTAATTCTAATCCCAAAATAACTCATATTCCTATAGACATTAGCCACCGTTGTTCGGTCAAGGATTTGTTAACACTTTTAACTCATCCTCGTAAGTGTAATCCTCCCACTTTCATATCTCAGTGGCACGCACCAACAAGCTACCGAAGGGAAAGACAACTGTTGGTAATTAGCCTAAGAGTTCCTATCCTATTCAAGAGTTCACGATGTTCCGAATCCTATGATCAGGCCCTCCGAAGGGATGGTTGCGCCAGGACAACACACAGGCGGATCATAGGACTCTCACGGTGCGAACTAGGGGCGGAGACCAAGGGATACGTTGACACGTGTCCCGCTCCCACTTACTTTAGACATTTTTCCCATTCACCTTGTTATTGATCCATGCAAACACTTTCTGAAGGGAGGCCTCTCCTAAGGTGACACGAAGCCGAGCATGAACCTCACGTTGTGAATATAGGGACGTAGGAGCAAAACTTGATTTAAATCTCGTTTTGTAATTTTCCTCCCACTGAAAATGTCTTATGGTTTATTTAGGGTTATTTAACTTAGATAAAATTCGGCTAAGTCAATCTATCTAAGTCTAATCCTATTATAACAATTATGGAAAGGATTCAACCGCAACGTTTTAGGTGAATTAAACTCCTTTAATAAACCCAGCAACATTGCAAGTCAACATGATTATGGTTAATTCAACTCAAGGTTCAGGTCAGTTCCCAGGTAGGAGGTGTTTCGTAAACCGTCAACTTAAATACCCCCAGCCTTAGACAGAACTTTACCGAGAGAGTTCCCTTATAACCATAGTAATGTAAAGTATTTACTCTAAAGATCTAGGTGCATTAAACTCTTTTAACAAACCTAGTGACATTGCAAGCTAACATTTGACTATGATTAATTCAACTCCGGTATTCCGGGTCAGTTCCCAGGTAGGAGGTGTTCCGTAAACCCTCAACTTAAATACCCCCAGCCTTAGACAGAACTTAACTGGTGGAGTTCCCTTATAATCATAACAATGGTTTTCCTACTTAGTCAATTAAAAATATTTTTAATTCTAAGAAAAAAAAATTCTAATCCTATTAGAAACTGATCTAGGTCTAATTAATTTTAAACAACTTTAAAATTAATCCAATTTATCCTATGATCATATGTTTGCATGCAATTCTTGATTATAGATTGACGGTTTCTAATCATTAATATCAAAACTATTTCAATTTTTAATGATTAATCCTATAATCAAGAATCTAGGGTTTAATTCATTCAACAATCCCATTCAAATTAAATAATTAAACCATATATATTGCATCGCATTGAAAAATAATATAACAATTATATTAATTACTATGGATGTTTCATGCTTCATGCAATATTGATTTTTTTTTAATATAACAATTATAAGCCAATCAAGAAAATCAATCAAGCATGTTGCATTCATCAGATTAAACATAACAATTTATATTTAATCTAAGTAATGACATGCTTCGTGCTTCATTATTTTCATATAATTAATATACACTTATATTAAAAAAAAATATGAAAATAATTCCATGCATTTAAAACATACATTATAACAAATATATAATATATAAATAAATGCATGAGCATGTTTATAACCTAAGGTGGGATTAAATATTCTATATGACATCCATAAAGCATATAAATAGCAATTGAACTGGTTAATTTTGGCCCCTAGGATAAAATAAAGCATTAAATTTCAATACTTTTAGCTAAATTCTACCCTAAAATCCTTCTGCTGCTCCACAATTTGGTCTAGACATCACGAACCGCCCCGAATAGCCTCGAACGGTCCTTCAAAATCACGAACCAAGCCCAATTCAGCTGAACCGGACCAAATTGGTTCCAGCCCAGTGATGCGCAATTTGCTAACCGCAAGTGTACGGGTCAAGTAATAATATAGTGTTTTCGTGTAAAACGAGTGTCATCCTCTGGATTGGATTTCTAGCAAATTAAGTACCGTGGATACTTTTGTTCAATTTTATTTAGGGAGCAAAACTCAAAGATAAAGATAAAAGTATAGACAAAAAACATAAAATAAAGGTGGAGACTCAAATGGAAAGACTCTTAGGGAATTGATTTCATTGTTGAGATTGAGGATAAATTAATGGGATGAATTTAGCATGCAATTATTCTACCAAGTCTAGGAACCTTTTATCACAACTATCTCTCCGAGCATAATTGATTCTCATGCATGCAACCAACTTGATATCCCTATCTAAGTTCATTAACATGCAAGGCTTTGGGTTTAGTTCTTCAAGCAACTTCTAAAGTTATTCCAAATCCCGTCACAAACTTAGAATTTCTACTTTAGTCATGCAATTAAATAAAGTAAGTCTTAGGCCAAATCCCCTCTCCCGAGCAAGATTCAACACTCAAATCATTCAACTAGTGATCAAGTAATTGAAAGCATTTAACCATAATTGCATAGGTAAAATATATGCATATCCATACCACAAATCAATCCAACAACCTAAAACAACTACATCAATCCCTAAGACAAACAACTAGCAATTCATAGTCTTTAAACTACAAACACTAATTGAAAGAAAAGCCATAAAAACTACAAGAGTTAAGGGAAAGAGAAAGGAAAACTCGAATCCGCCGACACCGCACGTCCCCGTTACGATCTCCACGTCTTCTCGCTTGATTCCCGCTCCTTGGCCTTGCCTTTAGCTCCCACAAAAGGTCTCTAGTCGAAATTAGGGCTAAAATCTCACCAATTGGACTTCAATTGCTGAATTAAGCTTCAAACACATACTTCCTACAAATAAAACATAAAAATGCATAAATTTGGGCAAATAATTGTAAAAGACTAGCTTAATTAATCAGAGAAAAATAGCTATGCTCGCTATCACCCAGCCGAACCGGAGCGAACCTGACCGCCCACCTTCTTGAACCGCGCCTGTTGAAGCCCTAATTCGCGCCACTATCGTGACAGCGTCGAGACGATTGCAACGCAGTGTCTCGACGCTGCGGGTTTGTCTGAACTCAGCGCCTGCGGTATCGAGACAGCGTTGAGACGCTTTTAGAGCAGCGTCCCGACGCTGTTGCATCTGGAGGCAGAATCTGGGCAAAACAACAGCGTTTTTCGTCATTTTGGCCTCGATTTTTGTCGCGCTTTCTCCGATTTTCATCTCATAAAAACCTATTCTAGATCCAGACTTATAAAGGACTCGATTTTACATAGAATACCCGAAACACCGGGTCCTTACATGATCAAAATCACATAAAATAAAATCTATGGCCATAAAATTAACCTAAACAGTGAATTGCAAACCAAACATACATTACGCATAAATCCCACCTATTAGAGCCTATAGCAAATTTTAATATCGATTAATAGGGACAGCGAGGCTTTGATGCCGATTGAAGGGGATGAAAGCCCCGACGTAGCAGAAGCGCATCGATAGGACCTTGCGTCGTATATTAATTAATATCAAAATACCGTTACGAAAAGGCAAAACAAAACTTTCAAGCCATGCTTTAAAGCCGCTGTAAAACGCTATAAACATGCTGAAAACAACTAGAAAATAAAACTACTTTTATTTTCATGCTTTTCTAAAGAAACGGGAAAGAACCGTTACAAACTTTCGTTGTAGACTTGACCGTTCTTCGCCAACAATGCTTCAACGAACAAAAACGCAGCAGCCCCCTTTTGATTTCTTCGCTGGAATTTTTTTCTTCAAAGACACAATAACCACAGAGGTTACACCGGTATGTTTCTAAGTCTAGGAGGCAAAAGACTTGTGGGAGTCTTTCTCGAAGAAGGAGGCTAGAGAGAATTCTAGGGTCTTGTCTTGTGAGTCTAAGAGCAAGACGACTACTAAACCATTAGGTCTAGTGTTCTATTTATAGGAGAAAGACCATGAATAAAATATTCACATTAAATCAATTATTTCCATAAAAGATTTAATCTATTCCTTATTTAATCAATTCATGATCAATCAATTCCATAATTGATTAATCTTTTCCACAAATGACTAATTACTTCCATAAGTGATTAGATCATTTCCATAAATGATTAATCACTTCCATAAGTGATTAACTATTTCTATAATTGATTAATTTTCAATTTAATTAACTCTTTAATTAATTAGTCACCAATTAAATATCAAATATTTAATTTTCGCACTTGAATTAATTAATTGCCCAAATTAATTTTAGGCCTTAAAATAATTAATTCATATTTGAACTCTTTCAAATTCCTATAAATTTAATATGAATCAAATTCACATTTATATTTGAAATTTCTTCAAATATTTATTTCTCTCATAATAATATATCAATGGGAAAAATACATTTTTAGTCCCTGAGGTTTGGGTTAGGTTTCATTTTGGTCCCTGAGTTTTCAAACTCAACAATTTAGTCCCTAAGGTTTGGTTTTAGTTTCATTTTGGTCCCCCCATCCAATTTTCCGTTAATAATTAACGGAATGCTGACGTGGAAAAATTGTTTTTATTAAAAAAATTATTTTTAAAATTTTTTAAAATATAATATAAATAAACAATAAAAATATTATTATTTTATATATTTTTTTTATTTCTTTCCCCCTCCCTCTCCTCTCTTTCTTCTTTTCTTCTTCTTCACCACCTTCTTCTTCACCATCACCACCACCCTACCGCCGGCCACCACCGACCACCGCTCGCCGGCGGCCGACGAACTTTTTTTTTCCACTTCTCTTTCTTTCTTCTTTTCTTCATCTTTCTCTTCACTTTCTTTAAAAAAAAAATAGAAACGAGGGGAAGGAGGTCTAGATCTGAACGGGCAGAAACCCCGCTTCCCCACTCCACAAACCCACAAACCCACCACCAAAACCAGCAGAAACCCCGCAATCCTCGTCCCAATCGCAAACCCATCAAATTGTGGAGCCGACTCACCGGGATGAAGATTGACTCATAAGGTTGCGGATTCGACCGGTTTGTAGCGGTGATTTCTGATGTTCGAACCCCGAACCTTGACGCGATGGTGGGCAGAGTGTCTTCGGGCTGAATTACGTAAGTGACCATGGAATTGACGTGATTTTAGAATTGGGTGGAGTTAAGGCACTTGTAGAAGATGGGGAAAACGGCCGGAGACGAGGGGGAAAGTGGCGTTGGAGTCGAGGATGTTGCTGGGTCGGGAGATTTCAAGGCGACTGACCCAAAAGAGGTTACCAATGGCGGCCAAGTCGAGGAAATCAGGGGCAGCGACTCAGTAGAAAACGTAGGCCTGGCATGGAGCGGCAGTCTGGTTGGCGGTACAGGTGTAGCCGTCGGTGTCGGAGGCTTCGACGGCGGAGGGATGGAAGAAGAAGATGAATAAGATAAAGATGGAGATGAGAGCAGAGGAGCTATGGCGGATTGGGAGCTCCATTTTTTATTTTTTATTTTTTGGATATTTGTGTTTTTGGGTTTGGGTTTTATTTATAATATGTGTTTTTGCACTGTTATTTATTGTGGCAAAAGAACAGTCGAGTGTTTCAAAAAAAAAAAAAAAAGAACAGTCAGTGAGCCAGATCTGAACATTTCGATGTCAGCGACGGTCCCTCCTCCTCTCCTCTTTTCTGTTTTTTTTTTTAAAAGTAAACAAAGAAAGTGTAGAGGAAGAGAAGAAGAAAGAAAAAGAAAAAAAAAACAAGTTTGTCGGGCGCCGGGTAGCGGTGGCCGTCGGCGGTCAGTGGCTGCCGACAACATGGTGGCGGTGATGGTGAAGAAGAAGAAGGTGGTGAAACAGAAGAAAAGAAGAAAAATAGGGGAGAGAAGGGGAAAGAAATAAAAAATATATATATGAAATAATAATATTTTTATTATTTAATTTCATTATATTTTTAAAAACATACAAAAAAATTTTTTTAATAAAAACAATTTTGCCACGTCAGCATTCCGTCAATTATTAACGAAAAATTGAATGGAGGGACCAAAATGAAACTAAAACCAAACCTCAGGGACTAAATTGTTGAGTTTGAAAACTCAGGGACCAAAATGAAACCTAACTCAAACCTCATGGACTAAAAGTGTATTTTTCCCTATATCAATATATATTATATTGTTTCCCTTAGTAAATTGAACACTCGGAGTCACCACTTAAGGGAACACTCATCTGCTTCCCTAAAGTCGGGAAGGAGTGAATTCCATCTTGTACGATTATGTTCCCAGCTCCTCACTCGATCTTGTCCCCAAAATGGTAGGCTTATTGAGTCGGCGTATTGGCCACTCTCACCCATACAATTCAACGGACAATCCCTCATGAGCAGGAGTCCATAATCAACTCAGGATTAAGACTAAGTTGTCTAGGTCGTCCTAGTGAAATAGAAAACCAACTAGTTAACAGTGTTATAACCAGTGGTTACTATTTCACGGTCCGGTCTTATGCAAACTCATTGCACAGGATACCCCCACTCGCATGTCTCCTACACGAACGCGTTGGATCATAGCGTTTGTATCAAATACAAAGTGGGCCGAATCCATAGTGTCACCAGGGTAAGGCACCCAGTCTTATCCCTATACTATAGACCCTTTAGACTGTTTCTTGAACAGTGATCCCCATATGTCGCTACATATAGTTCAAGACTCATATTACAGCCTAGGATGTCTAGTTTATTGGATTAGGGTTATTTTAGGCAAAGACAAACAATAAAATAACTAATAACACTTAATGGACATATACATCAATATTATTTCATTAATATTCGGTCAATGGTTGCATTCACTATCTACGAGCTTTAGGGCATAAAACCCAACACAAGGGTCATCTAGAGAATCTAGGTCACGGTTTTCACGGATCATACAACAATAAGGTATTTAATGTCTAAGAAAGATGCAAAGCCTAGACGAATTCGTTGGGTTTTATTATTGCAGGAATTCGACTTGGAGATAAAGGACAATAAGGGATCAGAAAATGTCATTGCAGATCATTTGTCCCGTCTTGATCCATCATCATCTTTGCTGAAGCAATCTCCCATTTCAGATTCTTTTCCAGATGAACAGCTTTTTGCTGTTGAGGTAAAGGTAGTCAAGGATGTCCCTTGGTATGCTGATATTGCTAACTTTTTGGTAAAGGGAGTCACTCCTATTGATATGGATTGGAGGCAGATGAAGAAGTTTAAGCATGATGCGAAATATTTTTATTGGGATGAGCCATTTATGTATAAGCAATGCTCTAATGGTATTATTCGTAGATGTATTTCAGGTGATGAAGCAAAGGATATCCTGGAGCAATGTCACTCTTCGCCGTATGGAGGCCATTTCAGCGGACAGAGGACAGCTATGAGGATTTTGCATTGTGGATTCTTTTGGCCTTCCTTGTTTAAGGTTGCCCATTGGTTCTACAAGCAATGTGATGCTTGCCAAAGGAGAGGAAACTTAGGGCCTAGAGATGAAATGCCTCTTACTTACATTTTGGAAGTTGAATTATTCGATGTATGGGGTATTGATTTTATGGGGTCATTTCCCCCTTCTAATGGTAATGTTTTTATCTTATTGTCAGTTGATTACGTGTCCAAGTGGGTGGAGGCCATTGCATGCCATCAGAATGATGCCAAGACGGTTTCAAGGTTTCTCCAATCGCACATCTTTGCGCGGTTTGGGACACCTAGAGCTTTAGTGAGTGATGAGGGTACACATTTTGTTAATAATATCTTAACTAAGCTTTTAGCTAAGTATGGGATCAAGCATAGGATATCTACCCCTTATCACCCACAAGCAAATGGTCAAGCTGAGATAAGTAATAGGGAAATAAAATCTATTCTAGAAAAAGTAGTCCATCCATCTAGGAAGGATTGGTCTTTTAGGTTGGATGAGGCTCTTTGGGCTTATAGGACAGCCTATAAGACTCCTCTAGGTATGTCTCCCTATAGGTTAGTATATGGGAAAACTTGTCATTTACCATTAGAGTTTGAGCATAATACGTTTTGGGCTTTGAAGAAATTAAATTTTGATCTGAGTCGTGCAGGAGCAATTAGAATGTTGCAGCTTAACGAGTTGGAGGAATTTCGCCAATTTTCGTATGAAAATTCGAAAATGTATAAAGAAAAGACTAAGCTGTGGCATGATAGGAAAATTAAACCTAAAGAGTTTGTCAAGGGTCAAAGAGTTTTGCTTTACAATTCTAGATTAAAATTGTTTCCTGGGAAATTAAAATCTAAATGGTCAGGGCCATTTACTGTGATTGAGTTTTTTCCCCATGGAGCAATTCCTTTGCAGGATGAAAAAGATGGGAGAGTGTTCAAAGTGAATGGACAGCATGTGAAGCATTATTGGGGAGAGAATTTCCAGACGAAATATCCTTCCCTAAAGCTAGTGGATGATTGAGAGAGCAAGATTTTTGCGGGAGCATTTCGCAGAGCAATATTTCGAGCTCCCAGTGTTTGTTTTTATTTCTCGCTGATTTGGTTTGATTTTAATTTGAGTTATTGTAGATTTAGGTTGTTTAAATCTTTCATGATTTATTTTAAGTTCGTTATTATTTTTAATTCCGTAGATTTTACCATGATTATTTTTATTATTTCTGGTAATTTAGTTTTTTTATTATTTATTTCGATTAGATTATAGTTAGTTTTTATTTTCGGTTATTTTAATTTCTGTTTAGATTAGATGTGAATAAAATTTCTCCTGATTTATTCGGTTTTGAATAATAAATAAAAATAAAAGATAAGATTTGATTTGAGCGGTTAAGTTATATTTGAATTTTCGGATTTGATTTTTCTATTTTTAAATTTGAATTCCGTATCTAAGATTCTTCAGCTAATCTTTTGTTCAGAAGGTTGTTGCGGCAAAGTTATGGCGGAAGCAAATCTTCCGTCCGAATAAGAAGGGTTTTTTAGGTGAATTAATTACTTTTACCGTTTGACTTTGAATTTTCTGTGGGTAGGTAAATTGCATGGATGCTGCCACGTGTCGCGCAGGGATAATCCAACGGTTTAGTCGTTTGACAGCACATAATTATTTACCATGGGCGATTGAAATTCAGGATTTTATCGTTAATGGATTTGATTTACAAATTAAATTTGAACGGTAATCCCATTTAATACGGGGCAAAATCTTTCGGTTACGATTTGATTTGGTGAAGTCTTATTTATTCACAGACTTCGGTAAGTTTCTTTTCACTTCACCTTTGCGTTTCATTCCCTTGATGTTTATATTTTTCTTCTTTCTCTGTGTGCGATAAACTTCCTTTGAATCTCCGATGGCGAAAACGAGAGCAAGAAAAGAGAGGGATAATGAGGAAGAGGAGGTACCTGTTACCCCCGAAGCACCGTAAGTGAAAGCAAAGAAGAAGAAGACACCAGAAGAAAAAGAAGCTAAGAGGAGAAGAAGACAGCAGCGGGCTGAAGATCAAGAAGCTATACAGAAGGTTGTGGAAGACGTTGCTGCCACAGTGGTTGAAGAAGATCCGAAGGAACCAGAGGAACAAAATCCAGAGCAGACTGAGCCGAGAGTGGCGGATACAGAGGAAGTTCAAGAAGAAAATACAGAGGAAGTTCAAGAAAGGCAAACTGAGGATATGCAAGAAGAACAGGCAGAGGTTGCGCCTGAAAAAGGTAATGAGCCAGTACAGAAGGCTCGAGTAGAGGTGATCATGCCAGAAGCACCAAAACGTCACCGCGTAAAGCGAAAAGCGGGTCGCGTTAAGGTAGTCTGAACTGATACCCCCTCGCCTCCGACCATTGATTCTGGAAGAGAAAATGCAGAGAGAGAGGAGCAGCAGAAGAAAGAAGCCGAGGAAAAAGCAAGAGAGGAAGCAGAGAAAAAGGCTGAAGAAGAAAGATTGCGCAAGCAAAGGGCAGATAGGGGCAAGCGTGTTGCTGCAGCATCAGAGGAACCTGACGAAATAGAAGAGCCACAGTTGCCGTATGTTTGCTTCGTCAACAATCTTGCCAGAGAAAAATATGCTGAGTTGCTGAAAAAAGACTTCCTGTTTGAAAGAGGATTTAGTGGTGATCTTCCACAATTTCTGAGGGTCGGCAATACGAACCACGGCTGGGAGTTGTTTTGTTCAAAGCCTGAATCTGTGAACGCGCAGGTAGTGCGCGAGTTTTATGCAAATATTGACAAAGAAGACAGTTTCCAAGTGATCGTTCTAGGTATTGAGGTCGACTGGAGTCCTGGTGCTATTAACGCACTGTACAACCTTCAAGATTTCCCCCACGCAGCATATAATGAGATGGCTGTGGCGCCATCTAATGAGCAGCTGAGCGACACTGTAAGGGAAGTTGGTATTGATGGGGCACAGTGGAGGCTTTCAAAAACAGAGAAAAGGACGTTTCAGTCAGCCTAAAACTCGTAGGAGTTGTTGGGTTTTATGCCCTAAAACTCGTAGATAGTGAATGATGACAAATTGTTCACTTGTCTCAATACGTTGTTATTGAGGCTTGTACAATAAAGAGTTATTGTTACTAAAATTGCACAATTTGACCCAAATCCAATAAACTAAGTCCTAGGTTGTTTAGATGAAACTTGAACTAGTATGTGGGGACATACGGGGATCAATGTTCAAGTAACAACCTAAATGGTCTATAGTATAGGGATAAGGCTGGGTACCTTATCCTGGTAACACTATGTGATACTACCCACTTTGTATTCGATACAGATGCAATGATCCAAAGCATCCATGTAGGAGACATGCGAGTGGGGGTATCCTGTGCAATGAGTTTGCATACGATCGGACCGCGAAATAGTAACCACTAGATGTATCACCGTTGACTAGTTTAGGTTTCTATTTCAATAGGATGACCTAGGTAACTCAATCTCAATCCTGAGTCTGTTATGAACTCCTTTTTCAGGAGGGATTGTCCTTAGATCTGTATGGGTGAGAGTGGCCAGTTCGCCGACTCAATAATCCTACCATTTCAGGGGCAAGACCGAATGGGGGCTGGGAACATAACAGTACAAGATGAAATTCACTCCTTCCCCTATTTGGGGCAAGTAGATGTGTGTTCCCTTAAGGGCTGATTCTAGGTCTTGAACAAGGGCGCCCATCCTCCCTTAAGGCAAGCTTTAACCTTCTGGAACTATGTTAAAGGTCGTGATGCCAATCTGAAGAAGGCGCTGCAGGAGAATTTTTCCAAACCGTATCCAGCCCTTCCAGCATTCCCTACAGATTTATTGAACCCCTGGATTCTGCCCCCACCGATTGAAAGAGAAGAAGAGGATGATGAAAATGAGCAGGGCCAAGAGGACTGACGAATGAAGTGGCCCTGAGCGAGCATGATTTTTGTTCTAGAATTTTTGTTTACTCGCACATTTTCTAACCTCCTTTTCTGTTGATGTTATGTTTGCTTCTTTTTAATTTTTCTGTTCCTGAAAAAATATATCTGCTTTTGTAATTTCTTTCTTTCTTTTTAATGAAATTTCCAAGTTGTTTCTGTTCTATGGCACTGAGTAATCCTAACTTAACTGATTTCTTCTGAATTTTTGAAGCTTGGACTGTTTAAGCTTAATTAGATCAAGGTATTCTGATCTCCAGAAACCTTTTGCTTGAGCATTTCTTCTGGCCTGGTCGTTGCTGTGGCAAGAAGATTTTGGAGGTAGTGTTGACTTATTTGGTCGTTGCTGTGGAAGAATGAAAGCTTTAGAAATTATTTTGTGCAGAATATGTTGCTGGGCGACTTAAAGGAGCAAAATCTGTGCCGGAGCAAAGTTGGGAGCAAAAACTGCCACGTCACAGCTCGTTAGCCAATTTAACAAACTGAATTCTGTTAAGCTAATCTCGAGATAAAGGAGCAAGGAGAGCCATCCACGTGTCTAGGTCAACCTAATTCAAGCTTTCATCAACTCTATAAAAGGAGATAGCCGCCCAAGTCAAATTCATTCCATTTTTGGGAGAAACATTCCATTCTTGGAAAGGTTACTTCCACCTTTGGGAGCCGAATAGAGGAGAGAGATTGGAGACCATCAAGGAAACCATCATTTGCAAGCTGATCAAGGGAATTAATATTTTCTTGTATTATTTTGTGAATATGGATATGCTTACTCAGATTGTAACGTGTGTTTCCATGCATTTTATGAACTAAGTAGCTTTAGGCGTTGGTTAGGAACATGTAATTGTCGTGCTTAATTTCTAGTAATAAATATTGATTCTATGCATCTTGATTAATTGTTGTGTTCATTTCTATTTTGTGCCCGCTTGGCCAGCCGGTATGAATACCTCTCTCTAGTTTCAGGGATGATTTAGGGAGTGTGTGGCGGTTAATCACACTAGATCATTGTGTATTGGTGAACGACAGTGACTGAGCTAGGGATAGCCAGTTGCCTAATGCTTGATCGATAGTGCTTCATTGGAGTTGAAACATATTCTAAAAAATTCAGAGTTCCGGGAGGAATCTGCTAATAAGACTGCGAGAGTTTTGCATGATCAATAATATTGCTAGAGCATCTCTTAAAACAATTACTAAATCCTGACCAGCGCCTGTTTCTAATCTGTCTGCCTATTTGTTTATTTTCTGTTCTGTCATTTCTTTTGCCACAGCATTTTATAAAAACCAATCATTTTAACCATTCTTGAAACCATTGAAAAACTAGACAAAATAGATAAAGTGAAAGCTAATTCAGACCTTGGATTCGATAAATACTTATTACTTGTTGCGGACTGTGTATACTTGCACAGAGTTCTAGAGCATTTTTATATCTTATTTTTACTCACTCTGGAAACCCAACACCTCTCTATGGCACGAGAGGGATTTTTTTTTTTTTATGGTTGGACCTCAAATAGGTTGTTCATTCGAGGAGCACTGACACTTAAGGATGTAGAGGTAACCTAAGGGTAAAACAGTAATTTGACCCAGCTGGTGTTACGAATAGTCGCGAAGGACTGACTTGCTGTTAATGGTCAATATCCGTGGACACTGAAATATATCTGCAATGAGAAGAGTGGAGTTGTGGTTCTATTGTGGAGTGAACCACAATTAAAAAATATTGATTAACTTGGTTAATGAGTTTAGCCAATTAATCTCATATTGTTGGACCTTCTGACCTGTAGGTCCATTAGGTCCCACCGGTAGCTCATAAAGGGTGTTGAGGTAAATTTACTGAGGGAAATAATATAATGTAAAGACATACATTGTGATATAAAATTTTATTTTCATTAAACTTTATAATATAAATTTATTTTGAATAGTGATTCAAAATTAATTTAAGGGAGAATTAAATATTTGAAGGAGTTCAAATATTATATTTAATATGAATTGGATTCAAATTAAAATTATAGATTAAAATTAATGCGCATTAGATGCACATTAAAATGATAGGTTATACAAGAGAAATTTAATTGAATATGTGATATTGAATTTAATAATTAATTAGTTTGAGTATTAATTAACTATTTTTTTAATTTAATTTAATTGAATTGGATTTAATTAAATTATATTAAAACTTTAGGTTTGGGAGATGTTCATTTAAATGAAATGGAATAATTAAATGTTGATTTAAGTAATCATTTAATTAATCATTTAAATAAGAATTTATTTAATTTAATTTGTTTTTTAACTTAAATTAAAAGGTCAGTTAAACCTAACTGATACAATACGTGTATGGCACACGTTGTTTCTCTCCTTCCTAACCGAACGCCAAGCGACGTGGGAAGTTCTCCCTTATAGCTTTAGGCGTGGAAGCAGTTCAGTGAATGCTATCGCTAAAGTTTTCAATGCTGAAAATTCTCTCATGGAAATAGGTTCTCTTCTCTCCCAAAAATGATTCCCTATCCAAAGTAAGGATCCCACAATCCTCCCTCAAGAGATTACTCGTGAGTATACCGGTTGAATTCTATTGGTGGTGTTCATGAGAAGCAAAGGGAGCAATGCAAGATCGTGATCTTGAGTTGCTGTAGAAATCACAGAGAAGTCTTTTCTCCAAAGGTGTTGGTGAAACCCGGCCAAGACGTCAATGATAGCGAGCAAAAATGTCTTTATTTTAGTCCCAATTTATTAGGCTTTTCTGTGCTTTAATCGTGTTATTAATGAAAATATTTAATGTATTCTGTTATTTGGTCCTTAGGAGCAAAGTCGGTGATTTTGGGAGAAAAATTGCCAAAAGTGAAGCTAATGAAGCCCAAATCCAAGCGTGGATCAAAAGGGGATCCAAAGAGGCCAATCATGATGGAAAAGCCCAAAAAGAAGTGAAGAGAAGGCCCAAAAATTAGCCCAAACCGAAGCTGGAATTGCTGGAAAATGGCACAGCGTCGAGACGCTGTGAAGACAGCATCGCGACGCTGTCCATTTCTTGGGCAACATGACGCGTGCATAGCAGCGTCGCGACGCTGTGCAATGTAGCGTCGCGACGCTACCTCCAATTCGGGCCTATAAAAGGCACCTCTTGGTGCCTCATTTATGCATCAATCAATCCATTCTTTCCTTCCTTTCCTCCCTCCTTTGGCTCCTTTGGAGCCTCTCTCAAGGCTTTCTAGCCTTTTTGAGAGATTTGTTAGTGGGAAATATTTGGGGAATTTTGGGGAGCATCCTAGGAGGCTCAAGGAGTGTTCGACGGAGCTCTGAGCGTCAGCGAAGGGGTTCTTCGACGGTCAATTCCTTTCCTTTTATGCTCTTAATTATGCTTTCTATTGTAAATGTTGTGGATATTTTAGCTATGTATAGCTAAACCCCAATTTGGGGTCTTGAAATGAAATTATAGTCAAAATGTTGTTATAATTACCTGTCTCTTGCCCTTTTTTCCTAATTGTTTGTATGGATGTGCTTAATGCTTTATTCAATCTGGCCAATTGTGTAATGATTCGATTCTTAATGGAAACTCGACGGAGAGAAGTTAGGATAGATCATAATCCATGCAACTAGTTTAATTGCCCGTCGTGACACCGGGATTAGTTGATTAAACTTAGATCCTAAAATGAATCAGAGCGTAATAATTAATGACTTTTAATAACGCTAAGGACACTTAGGTTGTTAAAATGAATTAATTACAATTAGAGGAAACCGACAGGAGAACCTATGTGATTAACGGAGATTCTAGGATTATAATTAGTTGGACAATGAGATAGGATAATTATAACAATTGTTTGGCTAATAATTGATTTTCAAGACCCCTCTTCCCATTAAAAAAAAAAACTCTTTCTCTCCATTTTATTTTTTTTCGATTGATCAAATTATTTTCTTTAACTACTTTGATTTTTGAATCCTTTTTAACTGCATGAACTGTCCCCTAAATATTATTTCTCCTAATTATTTTTAGTGCTCAAGAGATTTTTGTTTGCTTAATTTTCGCTTCGCCTTCCTGTGGATTTGATACTCGGAATTCTTTCCGTTTTATATTACTTGTGACGACCTGTGCACTTTGCGATCCATCATGTTTTTGGCGCCGTTGCCGGGGAGGCTTGATTTTTAAGCAAATCAAATTTTCTTGACATCGAAAAGAAAGGGATATATAGTAATTTAGGTGTAAATATTTTTCTTTTATTATTTTGTGAATATTATTTTGTTTTTGTTTTTGTTTGGATCTTTTGATTGATTGGGAGTATTGTATGCGAAGGAACAAGGTGGTTAATTTGTTTCCGCTAGATCTTTAAATTGACAGGACTCTTAGAACCATTCGTAGAGAGAGAAGATTAGCAGAAGCAATGGCCCACCAAGACGAAGCTCCCAAGGCAATCAGAGACTTTTTACAACCAGTTCTCCCGACCGAGAATTCCGAAATTGTTTACGCCCCAATTCAAGCTACAAATTTTGAGTTAAAGACGGGATTGATTCAGATGGCGCGCGATAATTCTTTTAAGGGACATCCTTCTGAGGATCCACACTCACATCTGAGATCATTCTTGGAGATATGCGGGACAGTAAAGATGAATGGAGTTCCAACCGACGCTATCAGATTGAGGTTGTTTCCGTTTTCTCTACAAGACAAAGCTAAAGATTGGCTCGAATCAGTTGAGACGGGCAGTATTAGTACATGGGACGAGCTAGCCCAGGCTTTCTTGACTAAATTTTTCCCACCTGCCAAAACTACCAAGCTCCGAACTGAGATCGAGACGTTTAGACAGCTTGACGAGGAGCAGTTGTACGAGGCATGGGAGAGATACAAGGAGATGCTTAGGCGGTGCCCCCAGCATGGATATCCTGATTGGCTCCAAGTGCAGTTATTTTACAATGGATTGAATCCCTCCACCAAGACAGTCCTAGACACATCAGCAGGAGGAAGTTTTCTTTCCAAGACGGTGACAGAAGCCAAGGATTTGCTAGAGGAAATGGCGACAACCAGTTATCAATGGCCGACGAAGAGGGGAGTAGTTTCAAGGAAGGCTGGAATCTATGAATTGGATGAGTCGAGTTCGTTGACAGCTCAGATGGCATCGCTGACCAACGCCCTGAACAAGTTAACTTCATCTGAGGTGGTCAAATCCATTTCCACCTTAGCTGAAGGATATTCGAAGAAGGAAGGTCAGGATGTGGAAGAATTCCAGTACGTGGGGAACAGACCATTTACGCAAGGAATACCGAACTTCTACCACCCAAATCTGCGCAATCACGAGAACTTCTCGTACTCAAATACGAAGATTGTTTTGCAGCCGCCGCTAGGTTTTGCATCATCTAGTGCGCCTGAAAAGAAGAATAACCTGGAGGAGTTGGTGGCTATGTTTATAAAGGAACAGAAAGTATTGAACGTGAATCTTCAGACGGCAGTCAATAACCACGACACAGCTCTGAAAAACATGGAAGTGCAGATAGGACAGATCGCTTCAGCGGTGAATGCCCTTCAGAAGGGAAAATTTCCAAGCGACACTGAGCCAAACCCAAGAGAGCAGTGCAAGATGGTGACACTAAGAAGTGGTAGGAAGCTGGAGATCAGTTCAGAAAAGAAGAAAGAAGAAGAAAAGAGCAAGGATGAAGATGAAAGGGCTGAGGCACAGAAAGCCTCCTCTAAAAGGTCCCAACATCCTCCTAACTCTATTGATTTAAATTATGAATTTTCTAACTCTTTTGCAGGAAAGAAATAAGATGAAAAGAAGAATGGCAGTCATGAAGAGAAACTGTACGAGGAAGAAGTGGTTCCATGCAACCATCATGACAAAGGCTCGCACATCAGCCCGCCCAAGCGGAGGGGCGAATGTCCAACCTTTGATTACAGGGAGTTACCTTTTCCTCAACGCTTTAAAAATGTTAAATTAGATGAGCAGTTTCAAAAGTTCCTAGAGATGTTTAAGAAATTGTCTGTGAATATTCACTTAGTAGATGCCTTGTATAACATGCCTAATTATGGGAAATTCATGAAAGAAATGCTTTCTAGGAAGAAGAGTTTGAAAAAAGAAATTTTTAAATTCTCTGAAAGTAGTAGTACCATAGTTTCTGGAAAGATGCCTTCTAAACAGAAAGACCCAGGGAGTTTTACTGTTCCCTGCACCATAGGAGAAGTATCTTTCAATAGGGCCTTGTGTGATTTAGGTGCTAGTATAAACTTGATGCCCTATTTTGTTTACAGGAGGATTGGTTTAACAGGAATGAAGGACACCGACGTTACTCTCCAGTTGGCTGACAGATCAATTACCCACCCGATGGGTGTTGTGGAGGACGTGTTGGTGAAGGTCAATAAATTTATCTTCCCTGTAGACTTTGTGGTACTAGACATGCAGGAGGACACAGAGGTGCCCATTATTCTAGGCAGACCTTTCCTAGCTACAGGTAAAGCTGAGATTAGTGTGCATACAGGTAAGCTTACCTTGAACATTGATGATGAAAAAGTTGTGTTTAGTATTTTTTGCCAAGATGAGTCTGTATGTAGTTTGCATACTTGTTTTTCTATTGGTCCTGAATACTTGACTGACGATGATGAGGAGGTAGAATATAATCTTGGCCTAGGCTTAGGAGAAGTGCTTATGGATGATGGGGATTTCGATCATAATACTTTATTAGATGACCCTCTTTTTGAGAATGAGCTGAATGATTTAGATTTGCCTGACTTTGAAAATGAATTAGACTTGCCTGCTTATGAGAATGAAAAGTCTGCAGTTGATGATTTACCTTCTTTTGAGAATGAATTAAACTTACCTGAAATCAATGATTTTGATGATGATATTGATTTGCCTGACATTGAGGATGAGCATGAATTGTATAGAAAGGATTACTCGATATATAATTTTGAGTTTGATCATGATAACACTGAATCTATTGAGTCTGATCTTGACATTCCTGAGTGCATGAAACCTGACAATGTTAATACATTTGATTCGTGTCCTAATGATGTATATAGTATAGAATCTAACCCAGAGGAACTCGAATCTGTGTATAGTATAGAATCTGACCCTGAAGAGCTTGAATTCTTTAATTCTGATAGTGAGTCATATGATAGCCTAGTCGAATCATTTTTTAATTCTGAGTCTGAGGAATCTTCTGAGCATATAGATATTGAATCTGATGAATGGACTGACATGATTGATAGGCCATCTTTAGATCCCAGACCAGTAGATATCATAACGCTTGATGACTCTGTTAACAATTGTTTTGAGAATAGAGATCTAGAAAAGAGATTTGATGCTGTTGCATATTTTCTGAAATGTTATTATGATAATCTCTTTAGTGATGATGGGCCAGGGGAAAGTTTTTTTTCTCCCCTGTTTGCTGTGTGCAATTCGATGCGTGATTTTTTGCAGAGCCCGGAGGATGATGAAAACTTTTATTTCGAGCCTCCGTAAGCGTGCCGAGCCTCGTCTACCTAAAGACGTTAAAGAAAACACTGCTTGGGAGGCAACCCAAGGATTAAAGTTTAGATAGTTGTTTTTGCGGTAAATAATTTTCTTTGCTTCGTGATCCAATTTTGTTTTGCAGGATCACCTTAAGAAAATCCCAAAATTCCAAGAATCCCATTTTTCTGGATCGAAAGGAAGAGGATAAAGCGCTCCTAGCTCAGGGAAGTCTCAGTATCCCTCTTTATGCTTTACTGTTTTAAAACATTGGGGACAATGTTTAATTTAAGTTTGGGGGGAGGCTTTCGCTGTGTTGAGCATATTTGAATTCTTTTGGATGCATGAATAGATAGCTATGATAGCCAAGGATGTGATTTTAGAAATTTTGGGAGAAAATGGTTTATATGTTGTTGAATCTGGGAGCACGGCAGAAATTGTGAAATATTAAAATTTTTTTGATACTTAGTTTTGATGTCTAAAGCATGCAATAGTCTTATCTAATGACGTCTTTGAAAATCTAGATTCTTATTATGATTTTTAAAGTTTGTTGTCACCGATAGGCTTAGTTTCTAATACTAGGAAGTTCATGCTTGATTGTTCTAAAGAGCTAGGTAGAAAAAAAATGCTATGCCTGCTGAGAGAAAAGCAAAAGCAACAAAAGAAAATGAGAGAAAAAGAAAAATCTGTTGAAAAAGAAAAATTTTTGTTTGCACAAAAGAAAAGCCTAGGGGTAAAAAGAGCTACCTGCGGTGTGATCAGTTAGGCCAACCAGAGAATAAAATTCAGGTTAAGGGTCCCTGCACCGTAGTGTGAAAGCTAGTACCATTAGATATCAAAATGCAAGTTTGGGGGAGTAGCAAAAGAAAAAGAAAAAGAAAAATGATTTGAGAGTTTTGCTCCCCCATGAAAAAGAAAATGACAGGCGCCCTAGTTTCTTTTTTTTGCATGATAGAAGGACTCCGACCTATTAGGGGCTCTTAGCCAGTGTAGGGGGAAAACAAATGGAGAAAGCCATAAGACTAATCTAGGTTAGTAAAAGAATCAATAGATAAGTCTTGAGCATGCTATTCATTAATCTTAAGTTCAAACTAGTTTAAGATTTCTTCAAGAGTATGCGGTGCTTGCTTATTCCACTTGCATGTTTTCCATTCTATCTTAGGAATTCCAAAATCATTGAGGCTTGAGCGATTCTATTTCATGCATCTTTAGAATTTATTTTGCTCGGGACTAGCAAAACCTTAAGTTTGGGGGTGTGATAGCGAGCAAAAATGTCGCTATTTTAGTCCCAATTTATTAGCCTTTTTTGTGCTTTAATCGTGTTATTAATGAAAATATTTAATGTATTCTGTTATTTGGTCCTTAGGAGCAAAGTCGGTGATTTTGGGAGAAAAAGTGCCAAAAATGAAGCTAATGAAGCCCAAATCCAAGCGTGGATCAAAAGGCGATCCAAAGAGGCCAATCATGATGGAAAAGCCCAAAAAGAAGTGAAGAGAAGGCCCAAAAATTAGCCCAAACCGAAGCTGGAATTGTTGGAAAATGGCACAGCGTCGCGACGCTGTCCATTTCTTGGGCAACACGACCCGTGCATAGCAGCGTCGCGACGCTGTGCAATGTAGCGTCGCGACGCTACCTCCAATTCGGGCCTATAAAAGGCACCTCTTGGTGCCTAATTTATGCATCAATCAATCCATTCTTTCCTTCCTTTCCTCCCTCCTTTGGCTCCTTTGGAGCCTCTCTCAAGGCTTTCTAGCCTTTTTGAGAGATTTGTTAGTGGGAAATATTTGGGGAATTTTTGGGAGCATCCTAGGAGGCTCAAGGAGTGTTCGGCGGAGCTCTGAACGTCAGCGAAGGGGTTCTTCGACGGTCAATTCCTTTCCTTTTATGCTCTTAATTATGCTTTCTATTGTAAATGTTGTGGATATTTTAGCTATGTATAGCTAAACCCCAATTTCGGGTCTTGAAATGAAATTATAGTCAAAATGTTGTTATAATTACCTGTCTCTTGCCCTTTTTTCCTAATTATTTGTATGGATGTGCTTAATGCTTTATTCAATCTGGCCAATTGTGTAATGATTCAATTCTTAATGGAAACCCGACGGAGAGAAGTTAGGATAGATCATAATCCATGCAACTAGTTTAATTGCCCGTCGTGACACCAAGATTAGTTGATTAAACTTAGATTCCTAAAATGAATCAGAGCGTAATAATTAATGATTTTTAATAGCGCTAAGGACACTTAGGTTGTTAAAATGAATTAATTACAATTAGGGGAAACCGACAGGAGAACCTATGTGATTAACGGAGATTCTAGGATTATAATTAGTTGGGCAATGAGATAGGATAATTATAACAATTGTTTGGCTAATAATTGATTTTCAAGACCTTTCTTCCCATTAAAAAAAAAAAAAAAAACTCTTTCTCTCCATTTTATTTTTTTTCGATTGATCAAATTATTTTCTTTAACTGCTTTGATTTTTGAATCCTTTTTAACTGCATGAACTGTCCCCTAAATATTATTTCTCCTAATTATTTTTAGTGCTCAAGAGATTTTTGCTTGCTTAATTTTCGATTCGCCTCCCTGTGGATTCGATACTCGGAATTCTTTCCGGTTTATATTACTTGTGACGACCCGTGCACTTTGCGGTCCATCAGTCAACGAGAGTGAGTTTTCGGTTTGACCCTTTGTCTTTGTAGAATGTATGATCAATTTTAGAGGATTTTAAATTCTGTTTACAACATGATTTATAACCGATCTACAACTTTTATTGATATAAGTTGCTGTATATTTTGCCTTCGTACTAGTATTCAAACGATTTTAAAAATAGTGTGTGGTTCTCTTTATTATTCCGCTGCGTAAGGGCTTTCATCCCTTCACCTACAACCCGTATGGAATACGTATACTGTGGTGACGCGACCATCGAAACATCAGTTACAGGAATCAGGAGAAGCCTCTTGTCTTCAAACAAAATCAGGCGTCGAAGTCATCTTCAGGTATGCCTCTGGAAGATGTGGTTAGAACTTTTATCGACACTTTTGTGACATTTTCACAGGAAACGCGGAACACAATTCAAAACCTGGGGAGCAAAATTACCTAGTTAATAGCACATGTCAACAAATTAAAGACCCGTAGCTCAACCCATCTTCCAAAATAGCTCGAGTCTAGTCAGAGGAATGTAAGTGCAATCACATTGAGAAGTGCTAAGGAGATGAACCCCTCGATCCATTGTTTGAGTATGACATTAGGGGGACCTCACCAGCTGTTGAGAGTTCTTCTTCGGGGGAGAAAGAAGATGAAGAGAAAAATGAAGAAAAAGAGGCAGAGACCTCTAGTGAAAGTGAGATTGAAACAGATTCAGAGGTGAAGGAATTGGATGATGATCAAGTTCCAATTTCTTCAGCATTGAGGAAGAAAATGAAAAGAGAAATTCGAGCTGAGAGGAGGAAAACGAACAAGAATGATCCTATATTCGCGAAGAGGCCAATATTAGGCCCATGGACGCCTCTCCTGCACCTCCCACCACCACACCTACCAAGCCAAAAGCTATATCGCCAAATAATCCATTCCCCGAGGTCTTCAAAGATGTGAATTTCCAAGAAAGAATGGAGATCTTGAGGAAGCGGCAATTTTTGAATGAGAAGGGATTCTCAAACCGAGTTGGGACCTTGCCTGACTTTGTGACCAAGATCATTACTCAATACAAGTAGCAAGAGTTTTGTGCTCACCCTCAAGAGACCGTGGTGCCTCTAGTCCGAGAGTTCTATGCAGGGCTGAGGGAGGAAAGCTTGAGTTTGGCGATAGTCTGCGGGAAGATGGTGATCTTCTTTGCATCCGAGACGAAATGATGCAATAAAGAACCCTTCGGCCAAGCAATTGAAGGAAGCATTGAAAGTGGTGGCCAGGAAGGGAGTCCAGTGGAGAGAATCTCAGACAAAAGTGAAGTCTCTGGTGCCAAGCGACCTAAAGCCTGAACCGAAAGTTTGGCTTCATTTCATTAAAAACAGGTTGATGCCCACCACCCATGACAACACGATTTCAGTAGAGAGGGTCATGCTTCTCTATAGCATAATGAAGGGGCTGGAAATCAATATTGGGAGCATCATTCGAGAGGAGATTTTGTCCTGCGGAAGAAAGAGAGCAGGGAAGCTATTCTTTGGGTCTCTCATAACCCAACTATGTCAAAGAGTCAAGATTGTTCCTGGGAAGGACGAGGAACGACATTTTTACAAGCCTACCATTGACTTGCCTCTGATTGGGAAGCTGCAGCAGAACAATGCACAAAGGAAAGATAAAGCTTCTGCCTCTCAAGCTACTCCTTCTCCGGGGTTGACACCTACTTCACCTCCAGCACATACTCCTGTTTCAGGGCCTACACCATCATCCGAGGTCCTTGCATTTGCTTACCGCCAGCTAGACCGTATTGAACATAGATTGAAAACATATTGGGTATACGCGAAGGAGAGGGATGAAGCAATTAGAGAGTTTTATCTCTCTATCGCCTCGAGCATCGCTCCTATTTTCCCTGATTTTCCTCAAAGCTTGCTGCCTCAAGATGAAGAAGAGTCTGACAATGAAGAAGAAGTCGAAGAAGGTTCCTCAGAGGAGGAATAGGGGAGTTTGTTGATCCCCTTGAATTTTTAAAACTGCTTTGTTTATATTTTGTTATAGTAGTTGTTTTTTTTTTTCTCTAGCATGTTAGTTAGTATTTTTTATATAGTGTTAGTTGTTGTTTTTACTGTTTTTGATGAATAGTTAGTTGTTAGTTATGTTCCTAGATTAGTTTTATGTTCCTAGATTAGTTTAATGATAGCTTGCTGTTAGATAGGTTAGAATAGCTTGGGTTTTTGGATTTTTCTGGAAAAAAAAAAAAAAAAAAAAAAAAAAAAAAAAAAAAAAAAAAAACTGCTTCCTGTTTTTCTTTATTGAACATGTGAAATTTTGAGAAAAATCAACTTTATGAAAAAATTTTGGCATGAAAAACGTTTTAAATAAACATGTTTTCATTTGAGTTTTCTTTTAAGTCCTTGATGATGATAACTAGAGCTTATTTCTATCTCAAAAGTGCCGCCGTCACAACCTATTTGTTTTCTAGTCAGAGGCTTTCCATTAGTCTTTTTCTTTACAAATTTTTATTGAGTCTAAACTTCCTCATGTTTAACCTTTCTAGCACACTAGGAGAGTTTAGCCTTGTTGTTTTGAAAAACAAAAAGCCCCATGTTAAGCCCGTACATCAAAAACAAAAGTCAACGAGGGCATTGTCTATCGTAAGTTTGGGGGGGGGGGGGTGCTTTACTTTGTAAATATGCTTTTTTCTGTAAGTTTGTACTACTGGAAAAGATATGTGCTCAAGGTATTATTATAAAAAAAACAAAAAAGAAAAAAAAGGAAGAAAATAAGAAAAAACCGAGAGTTACTTCTCCTTCCTAGAGTTTACTGAGTAACCAGGGGCATTCATGACACCCATGGTTCGCCACTGCATGAAAGGTTGACTTAGGGAACAGTCAAATAAGTTTGGGGGAGATAGAAAAGGATTAGAAAGCTCATGTATAATCATCACCTCAAGATTAGTTTTTCTTAACTAAAAGGACCACCCTAGGCTCTATGAGTAGGAGTTAGGTAGTTTAAACATAATGGTTAGGATGGACTAGGGAGAGTTTTTGAAAAATAAAGGTAGAAATCTTCATGCCTAGGAAACTTAGAAGTTGTGACTAGCACTAGAGTAAAAGCATGTTTACTTGATTCCATATGATTTATTCATGACATTTTGGATTTGCAATTAAGTTAGGCTCAAACATTCTGATTGGCAATGAGTTTTGATCTCTAACGTTCTGATTTGTTATTGCTTGAGGACAAGCAATGAATTAAGTTTGGGGGTATGATAAGGGCCAAAAATATACCTATTTTGTCCGTATATTTAGCTCATTCTCTTGTCAAACTTGTATATTTTAGATAAAAAAACATTATTCCCGAGCTTAAAAAGTACTAAAGATGATAAGATAGGATGTTGAGAGTCATGTGTGCCAAATTATGCATATTTGTGCTTAAAAGAACTCATTTTGGTGTGAATTTGACTTAGCTTTGGTGTTTTGCAAAAACCAGATGAATCTGGAAAAATTCCCAAAAATGCGATCGCATGTCTGGCAAGGCTAAAGTGAAATGCGACCGCATTTCTAGGCAGAGGCAGACAAGTCCGAGTCCGTCGCAGGTCATTTTGAACGAAATTGACTGGGCCACCTGCTAGCACCATTTCCGTGCCTCCTCAACCACTCCCCATGCTATAAAAGGCCACGATTCGAAGGCAAATTCAAGTGTAACTCACTAGGAAAAAGAGGGTGGTGACAGAACCCTAGTAGACGCCCATGAGTAGGGATGCCCGAGGTCTTTGCCAGAAGACTAAATTCTAACCCTTAGTTAGACATCAAACCCAAGTGTTTGTAGAGATTTCACCCTATTCCCACCTTGTAAAAGGAGAGTAGAGTGTCGTGAGAACTCTAGAAGGATTGGATAAAAGTGAAAAACCCTAGTTTTAACTACTGCACTTTATTTTTCCAGCACTTGTTTCATTTCATTATTTATGTATTCCTTATTCATTATTTCAGTGGAAAGTTATTCATTTGCATTATTATCCATCATGCTTAGCTAAATTCCATAGAGGGGTTCGGTATAGTGAATTCCCTTATGGTTTAAATGGCTTGAAAGTGCTTGTTTGCCTAAGTTCTATTTATTACATGTCATCCTTTATTGATTATCATTCTAATCTTGTTGAGTTTAACTTGATCACTTAGACTTTGCATGCTATGTGAGTTTGATACTGAAAGGGTCAAACAATATCGATTCTCATAAAGGTGATATAGGAGAAAGGGCTCGAGAGAGTGTATTCGGTGTTATAAGGGATGGTCGCTTATAACAACTATAGGGTTATAGGTTGCATGCATGGATAATCTATGTCGGAGTCGAGTCAAAGAAATGTGCATAACGGTACTCGTTTAGCCTTCTACGGTTCTTGGGAGCAAGGCCAAATAGGAGTTAAACCTGACCCAATGCATATCTAGACTTAGGTTGAACAAGCCATTACCTTTGGAATTATTATTATTGTTATTTCTTTACTTGTCTGTTTATTTACTATCCAAAACCCAACATCAATTATTTTCTTTGGTTACATTTTTGAGCAATCTAAGAGCAGTTTCTTCTTCAAATCTGTGTTTAACTTTAGTCTCTGTGGGATCGATACCTTTGGAATATTTCCAGAGTTTTTTTATTACTACATGCGATAGTGTATACTTGCACTTGGTAGACTGAATCCATCTTTAATTTCTATTTCCAACACTTCCCAATATCTATCTTCAGTCCATTGTCCGCATTAGTACCCAACCTTATCCCTGTACTATAGACCTTTTAGGTTGTTACTTGAACATCGATCCTCGCATGTCCCCACATACTAGTTCAAGTTACATACAAACAACCTTGAATCTTAGTTTATTGGATTTGGGTCATATTGTGCAATACTTAACAATAACACTTTAATGTAGAAACTCAATAACACTTTATCGAAATAAGTATACAATTTTTTATATTCACTATCTAAGAGTTTTAGGGCATAAAACCCAACATAAGCATCTCTGAAAAGACTAGGTCAAAAGTACCCACTTTGAAGGACTTTGGCTGTAGTTTTCAAACCTACAAAGTGCCCTCCATATGGAGCTGAATGACAGGCTTCCAGAATATATGGTAGTTCTTCCTCTGTTACACACCTTCTAAGTATCTGATCTGGTCCAAGCTTGTACAAATAAGGTTCATCCCAATAGTACTCTTTCACATCTTTCAAAAACTTTTTTAGTTGTTGAGCTGTTGCTTCGGGAGGTTTAAGTCCACTGACTAGGTAATTCACATAGTCTGTAGACCATGGAATCTCGATTGCTTTTACTTCCAATAATTGTTCATCTGCAAACGCCTCTTGAATTTCCAGCCTCTTCTCCACTTGTGCCTCTTCCCCAAGCCTTGACAAGTGATCTGCAACTTGGTTCTCTGTCCCTTTCCTATCCTAGATCCTAATGTAAAATTTCTGCAAAAGTAAAATCCAGCGGATGAGATGGGGTTTGGCATCTTTCTTTCATAATAAGTGCTTAAGGGCTGAATGATCAGTGTGAACCACAACTTTAGTTCTTACTAAGTAGGATCTAAACTTGTCAAAAGCATAGACTACTGCTAGAAGTTCCTTTTCAGTTACAATGTAGTTCAACTGTGCTTCATTGAGTGTCTTGCTTGCATAGTAGATTGGTTGCACAATCTTGCCATTCTTTTTCCTAACACAGCTTCTACTGCAAAATCACTGGCATCACACATCAGTTCAAATGGTGGAGTCCAATCTGGCTCAATCATGACTGGTGTTGAACTAAGTGCATTCTTCAAAGTATCAAAAGCTTGTTCACATTCTTCACCAAACTTGAAAGGTCTATCAACTTCAAGCAACATGCACAAAGGTTTAGATATTTTAGAAAATCTTTGATAAATCTTCGATAAAAACCTGCATGACCTAAAAAACTTCTGACATCTCGCACTGTCTTGGGAGGAGGAAGCTTGGATATAAGCTCTATTTTTGCCTTGTCCACTTCAATCTCAGTTCTAGAGATCTTATGTCCAAGAACTATCCCCTCTTGTAACATAAAATGACACTTTTCCCAATTCAATTCTAGGTTCGTCTCCTCACATCTCTTTAGTACTTGGTCAATATTTTTTAAGCAACTTGTAAAAGTTTCTCCAAAGACGGAGAAGTAATCCATGAAAACTTCCAACGTTCGTTCCACTATGTTTGAAAACATTGCCATCATGCACCCCTGGAAGGTAGCTGGAGCATTACATAGTCTGAATGGCATCATACAGAAAGCAAATGTTCCGTATGGACATGTAAATGTTGTCCTCTCTTAGTCTTCTAGATCTATTGTAATTTGATTATATCTTGAATATCCATCAAGAAAGTAGTAATAGTCTTTTCCCGCCAATCTATCCAGCATCTGATCTATGAATGGCAACGGGAAATGATCTTTTCTTGTTACTTTGTTAAGTCGGCGATAGTCGATACAGACTCGCCACCCTGTAACTGTTCTTCTTGGAATTAGCTCATTCTTTTCATTTTCGACTACACTCATTCCACCCTTCTTATGGACTCACTGCACTAGGCTAACTCATCTGCTTTCTGATATAGGATATATGACACCTGCATATCCAACCATTTGAGAATTTCCTTCCTGATGACTTCCTTCATTATATTGTCTTTATTCTTTCCTTATATTGTAGTGGGTCTTTCTCCTATATACGAAGACCTAGGTTGCACATATTGGGATAAGAAACAAATAATTATCCTCCTAAATTCAAGATGGTATCAGAGTAGGTTTAAATCCTAGCCGTCTCAAAAACCCTAAAAACCCTACCTTTGAAACCCTAGCCGCCATTCTTAATTGGTGCAACTTACTTCCACCGTCGGGTGGTCCTTTTTACCGACATTGTTGTACTGGTGCCTCCTATGTCGTCGCGCCGCCTCGACACATCAAACGACATCGTCGATTATCTCAGCCTAGTCGTGCAACAAGTGGTATCTTGGACCCAATCGATTATCTCACATCAGTCGTACGACAAAGACCAAATTGCTTAGTTCGTGACCCAAAGACTCACGACAACAGAGCACGACCCCACACCTACATCCGAACGCTCGCACCTCCAAGTCGTCGTCGACCACCAACTCGCCCCGTCCACGATCTGCAAGTCGCCGTCAACCTGTCACTTGCCTCATCTGCAAGTCTTCGCAACTGTTTTTTTTTTTTTTTTTTTGGTTGGGTGAAGAGTTCACTCCTGTTCATATGGAGTTTTCACAATACGGTGTAGTTGGGTTGGTTCACTAGCCTCCGGTTTATTGCGATTTGGTTCTGTTTTTTGTACAATCTAGTTCTGTGATTATTTGGTCTGGTTCAGCTCTGGTTTGGTCTAGTTCATATTTTATTATTTCCCATTTACTCATTTCTTGGTATCATGTCTATGGACCAACTTCATCAAATCCTAAAATTGCTACCATCCAATTTACCATCTAATAATTCTTGTGTTTCATTGGCACAAACAGGTAATTATCCTCAAGCCTTCTCTTGTGGCACTTCTTCTCCATGGATTATTGATTCTGGAGTGTTTGACCATATGACTAGTACCTCTCATTTTTTAACTCATACTCTTCTTTCTATTCTCATGAAAAAATTCGAATTGCAGATGGTAGTTTTTCTTCCATTGCAGGAAAAGGAATTATTAAATTGACTGAAAATATTTCTTTACAATCTGTCTTACATGTTCAAAATTTAGCCTTTAATCTTTTATCTGTCAGCAAACTTTCTCGAGATTCCAATTGTCGTGTTATATTCTTTGAATCTCGCTGCATACTTCAGGATCAGGAATCGGAGAAGATGATTGGGAGTGCTAGGATGCTTGATGACCTTTACTACTTTGATGAAGGTTCTTTTAGTAATAAAATAACTCAAGGTTTCAGTAATATTAGTTCTCTTTCTGGTAAAGAACAAATTATGCTTTGGCATCTTAGGTTAGGACATCTTAGTTTTCCTTATCTCAAGCATTTATTTCCAAATTTATTTAAGGGATTTTATTGCTCCTTATTTGATTGTGAAAGTTGCATTTTAGCAAAAAATCATTGTTCCACCTATTTACCTAAACCTTACAAAACCTTTTTATTTAATTCATAGTGATGTTTGGGGTGCTTCTAAAATTACGACTCATAGTGGGAAAAGATGGTTTGTTACTTTTATTGACGATCATACTCGTCTATCTTGGGTGAACTTAATGAAAAAGAAATCTGAGGTGAAAGACATTTTTAGAAATTTTTACAACATGATAGAAACCCAATTTCAAACCAAAATTTGCATTTTACACTATGATAATGGAACTTATTGGTATTGTCCACCAGTCTACTTGTCGAGATACTCCTCAACAGAATGGTATTGCTAAAAGAAAAAATAGGCATTTACTTGAAGTAGTTCGTGCTATAATGTTTTCCATGCATGTTCCAAAACATTTATGGGGCGAAACAATTCCCACAGCTACTTATCAAATAAATAGAATGCCTAGTAAGATCTTGAATTTTAAAACTCTCATTGATTGCTTTAAAAATGTTTTTCCAAAATCTTGCCTATATTCTGATTTACCTCTTAAAGTTTTTGGGTGTACTACTTATGTTCACATCCCTAGTCATTTTCGGTCAAAACTTGATCATAGAGTTGTTAAATGCATTTTTTAGGTTACTCTTCAAATCAAAAAGGCTATAAATGTTTTGATCCTCAGACAAAAAACTGTTTTGTGAGCATGGATGTGTCTTTTTTAGAAAATCAACCATATTTTACCCAAAGTTCTCTTCAGGGGAGAAACCAAATTTGGAAGATAACTTTTGGGATGTTTCTATTCCTCTTCCTAACCTTATTTGTCCTGATGTTACTAGTACTTTGGTGCCAAGTCTAGAAACTTCTCAATCGGGGGGGGGGGGGGGGAATACTACATAATGATTCTATAGATCAAGTTCCTGAGTTTAGGTTTTATACTAGAAGAAAATTCAATCAGAGGAACCAAGACCAAATAGTTGATCATTCACAGAACCAATCTGAGACTCCGACAATTGAAGCTGGAAAACATGGTAATTCTTCTTCCATTCCTACTTCAACTATTCAAAATACTTTACCAGTTGTGTCTGATCTTGATATGCCCATAGCCATTAGAAAAGGTACTCGAAGTTAAATTTCCTATTGCAAACTACATGTCATATAAAAAAATTTCAAATAGTCATAAAGCCTTTACCTCTAGGATAAATGACTTGTTTGTTCCAAAGAATATACATGAGGCTTTAGAAGATCCAAATTGGAAAGTAGCAGTTATGGAGGAGATGAATGCTCTAAAACAAAATGGGACTTGGGAAATAGTAGAGTTCCCAAGAGATAAGAAACCAGTGGGTTGTAAATGGGTGTTCACCATACAATGCAATGCAGATGGTAGTATTGAGATATATAAGGTCAAACTAGTAGTTAAAGGCTTCACCCAAACATATGGGATTGATTATCAGGAAAAGTTTGCCCCAATTGCTAAAATTAACTCTATTTGAGTGCTTTTGTCTCTTGCGGCTCATTCAGAGTGGCCTCTTGATAAGGGTAAAAAATATACCTATTTTACCCTTATATTTAGCTCATTTCTTGGTTAAATGTTGTATGTTGTGAACAATTTACTGTTCCCGAGCTCAAATTATGCTTCATTTGATAAGTTAGGGTGATGAGAATTACTTTTGTCAAATTTAACTCATTTGTGCTTCAAAAGACTTGATTTTAAGAGAATTTGACATAGTTTGTTGTTGTGCAGAAAAACAAAGGAAAAGCTGGAATTCCCCAGAAATGCGAGGAAGGCAAAAGTGAAATGCGACCGCATTTCTGGAAAACTGAGACCGTTTCGAGTCATCCGTGGGTCGTTGTTGACGAGTCTTCTTCGCACCTAACAGGCTGTTTTGACCCCGAAACTGACTGGGCAACCTTCCAGCACCTATTTCGCAGCTCCTCAACCATTTTCTACACTATATAAGCTCGAGATTCGAAGTCAGATCCAAGCAGAACTCACTTGGAAGAAAAGGGTGGTGACAGAACCCTGGCTCGACGCTAATGAGTAGGGATGCCCGAAGTCCTTCTTAGATGACCAAATTCTAACCCGAGAGAGAGTTAGACATCAAACCTTGTGGTTTGTAGAGAGTTTCACCCATTCCCACTTGTAAAAGCGAGAGAGTGGAGTGTCTTAGCGAACTCTAGAAGGATTGAGTAAATAGAAAAACCCATAATATTGAGCGCACGGGAATTTCTAGAGGAAGCATCTTACATTCAAGAGTTTCCAATGGATCCTCCTGGAGTCGATCCTCAAGTTGATCCACAAGATTGTGGAAGGGAGCAGAATGGCGGGAGAATTCCTCCTGTTCCTCCAGTTCCATCGGTGCCACAACAAGAAAACCCGATCTACATTGCTGAAGATCGAAACCGAGCAATAAGGGACTACGCTTCACCAGTTTTCCAGACACTGAATCCAGGAATTTTGGAGCCACCCATTGATGCTCCACAATTTGAACTTAAACCTGTGATGTTCCAGATGTTAAATACAATGGGCCAATTCTCAAGACTTCCAAGCAAAGATCCACACAAGCATATTAAGCTATTCTTGAGAGTTTGCAATTCTTTTAAAGTAACAGGAGTGCCAGAAGATACTTTAAAGCTAAAACTTTTTCCGTTTTCTTCACAAGGAGATGCTGAAGCCTGGTTGGATTCATTTCCTCCTAACTCCATCACCTCTTGGAATGATTTGGCGGAGAAATTATTGGAGAAGTTTTTTCCCTCCAATAAAAATGTCAAGTACAGAGCAGAGATCATTGCTTTCAGACAGTCTTACAATGAACCTTTGGATGCAACTTGGGAGAGATTCCAAAGGCTGGTTCGAAAGTGTCCACACCATGGACTGCCTGCTTGCATTATTTTGGAGCATTTTTACAGTGGGTTAGATCAAGCTTCAAAGGCACTTGTAAACGCATCTGCAAACGGATCTTTTCTGAAGAAGTCTGCTAATGAGGCGCATGCTATTCTAGATACCATAGCCACCAATAATCGACATTGGGGAGAAAATGAACCAACAACCATTTTGAAAAATCCAGTGAAAGCAGTAGAAACAGAGGCTAACTCTACGATGCAAGCCCAGATCAAAGCCATTCATAGCATGATGATGGGCATGTCTATGAACAATCAAGCCAACATAGCCCCTGCAAACGCTGTTTCTTCTCTCTGTTGTGAGATATGTGGTGAGGAACACATCGCTGATAGTTGTCCACTAAACCCTACATCTGTTTTTTATGTAGGTCCACAAGGAAATCAGAACCAAAATAGATGGAATCCTTATTCGGCCACGTACAACCCGGGATGGAGACAACATCCGAATTTTTCTTGGGGAGGACAAAAGTCGGGTCAAGTAATTCCAACACTCATCAGTTTGGAAAGCAACCTACACAACAACAGCCGTAGAAAAATTTCCAACAAGTCCCAGTGCAGAGTCAAGAGTCCAATCTAGAGACTCTTATGAAGGAGTACATGGCAAGGAATGATGCTGCTGTAAGGAATTTGGAAGTTCAGCTTGGACAAATTGCTCAGGAGATTAAGAATAGACCTCAAGGGACGTTGCCTAGCAAAACCGAGACCCCACACAGAGAAGGCAAGGAACAATGCAAGGCAGTGACCCTAAGAAGCGGCTTAGAATACGATGGACCAAAGTATCCAGGAAGTTCAGAAGCAGAGATTCCAGTTGAAGCTCGAGAAAAGATTTCTGAAAAGAAGTCAAATAATACCATAGATATTTAAAAGAATAAAGAAGAAGAAATAGAAAAGACCAAGGAGCCTGAAGCCTTGGTAGAAAAAGAAGAAAAATCAAAGTTGGAAAAGAAGCAAGGAAATACGACCGCAAAACCTCAGAGATTTGTGATAGACCCAGATTACAGACCACCTCCTCTGTACCCACAGAGATTCAAACATGCCTCACAAGATGTACAGTTCAAGAAGTTTTTAGATGTATTGAAGCAGTTGCACATCAACATACCATTAGTGGAGGCACTTGAACAAATGCTTACATATGTAAAGTTCCTGAAAGATATTCTGTCGAAAAAGAGAAGGTTGGGGGAGTACGAAACGGTTGCACTCACGGAATGTTCCAGTGCACTGGTGAAGAACGAGATTCCTCCCAAGCTTAAAGATCCAGGAAGCTTTACAATTCCATGCTCTATCGTAGGCAGGGATGTAGGCAGAGCTCTGTGCGACTTGGGAGCAAGCATCAACTTAATGCCATATTCGGTTTTTAAATAGTTAGGGATAGGTGAAGTGCGACCGACAACTGTAACCTTACAGTTGGCAGACCGATCACTTACACACCCCATTGGAAAGATTGAAGACATATTGGTTAAAGTTGATAAGTTTGTTTTCCCTGCAGATTTCATCATCTTAGATTGCAAAGCTGACAAGGATGTGCCGATCATCTTAGGACGACCGTTCCTAGCCACTGGCAGAACCTTAATAGATGTCCAGAAGGGAAATTGACCATGAGGGTCAATGATAAGCAAATCACATTTAACGTGATGAGTACAATGAAGTGCCCTGGAGATTTCGAGGAATGTTCGATGATCGATGAAATTGATGAACTCTCTCAATTTACTTTGCAGGAAATAATGAAGAAAGAAACTTTGGAGGATGTACTTGGAGATGAAGAATTGGACGAAAAAGGTGGGAAAAAGATTGAAGTGGAAGAAATCAGTCAAACCATGAAGCGACAAAGGATAAAACCATATTGGGGAAGAGGCTTCGAGGATGAGGAAGCCCATGTCTCCGTGATTGATTTGGTATGATTTCTACACCTTGAATTAATTTTTGTATATTATCTAGGTTTATAAATAATAATCTAGACTAGAGTTCCAAAATATAGGAGCAAGAGTAAAAACTCTGTCTAGGAAAATCTTGTCTAGGAAAAGGTATTTAAGATGACCATTGGGAACACCTTTTCCTGGGGATTTACCTGGGAGTTTTGAAAAGTCCATATTATTATGTTGAGCTCTGTCTTGTGTTTGAGATAAAATTAGGGAAATGAGAAAAAGTGTAAGTTTGTTATTTAATAAATGATTTTTGATCAAGAGGGAACTTTGTCTAAGGCAAGTCCTGCCTAGGCAGAGGTATTTAAGCTGACCATTGGGAACACCTCTACCTGGGGACTTACCTGGAAGTTAAATTGATCAAAATATTCCCTTAATTCTTTTTGAATTGAGAAAAAATAAATAAATAATAAAATAAATCATGATTAAGCATATGAGCTTTCTAACTTGTTTATGAGTGTTTCAGAGAAAAGGAGAAAACAAAGGAAAAGAGAAAAGGCAGAAAAAATCAAAGCAAAAAAACTGGGTGAAATGCGATCGCATTTCTCCCCATTGTATTTGGGAATGCGATCGCATTTGCCCAAATAAAAAGGGAGTCACGAAAATTGTTTGACCTACACGTGACCTAATTAGAAAAGTATACATAGCTTGACTTAAGTCTTTTTCTCTTCACCAAACACTAAACCTTTGCATTCAAGTCAAACCCTCTTCGACAATGCCGGCCACGTCGAGGGAGATGCCGAGTTCGTCTACGCCAAGGAGGTTCACACGTGCCGCTGCTATCCGCCAAACCCAAAAACCTGCCACTCAACAGTTCAAGAAACGTTCGCGGGAGTGGTTTGCAATGATCCGAGAGATGGATGCTCAGAGATGCGCTGCCCTTGAAGAAGAAGGGAATCAGAAAGATGAAAAAGAAGCCGCCAAGGCAGCTGGAAGCTCTCGGCAAGGAAAAGCTTCAATGGGTAAGGTTTCCGAACCTTCAACTAACCCCTCTCTATCTTGTAGGATCAAACCCATTGTTACTTACAGTGCGAGAAAGAGGAGCCCGAAGAAAAATGTGTCTGAAAAGCCACTCGAGATTAAGCCCCTCAAAACCGCAAGGATGCCTCCCAACGTATTCGAGGGAATAATCCGCCAAGCTGTGGCAAAGGCCCTTGAGATTGCTGAAGGGTACAAGGCTGAAAAGGATGCTTTGAAAGAGGTTGAAGCCGAGAGAGAGATGGAAAAACAGAAAATGACTGAGGAAGATGAGTTTGCAAAGGAAAGAGACCATGAAGATGAGAAAAGAAGAAGAGAAGAAGAACAAGAGGCCGAGAGCGCCTTAGAAGCTGAGGAAGAAAGAAAGTATGAGGAAAACCTCAGGAGAGCAGCCATGGATTTGCAGCTCCTTGAGGAAGAGAAAAATAGAAGAGTAGAAATAAAAGAAGATGAAAAAAGAAGGAAGGAAGCTGAAAACTTCCTTGCAGCTTTTGAGCCACTCCACAAGGCTCAAAGTGAAGCTGAAGCGCTGCAAGGGAGGGTAGAAGAAAAGACCCAACAGGGGCCTACAGAAGAAAATTTAAAAAAAACAAAAAGAAAGAGAAGTGGAGAATGAGGGCCAGAATGCAACCGCATCTGGGCCGCATTCTGAAGAAGGCCGAGCCGAGGCCACTGTTGATCAGCCAGCTGAAGAGGTTTTTGAGCCTCTATTCACGAATGACCCACCAGCTGCAGATAGCACCTCTTCAGGAGAGAAGATGGAAGAAGAGGAAAAAGAAGACGAGGAGGCCGAGACCTCCAATGATTCTGATTCAGAATCTAATTCAGAGATTAGGGAACTAGATGGTGACCAAGTTCCTATCTCTGCAGCGTTGAGAAGAAAGAGAAAGAGAGAGATAAAGGCCGAGAGGAGGACAAAGAACAAAAATGACCCGATATTTGCCAAGAGGCCGAGGACAAGGTCCATGGACGCCTCTCCTGCAGTTACTCCTACTACCTCACCCGCCAAGCCAAAGGGTAAATCACCCAAGGCTGTATCTCCCAGAAATCCGTTCCCTGAGGTATTTAGAGATGTTAATTTTCAGGAACGAATGGAGATCATGAAGAAGAGAGATTTCCTCAATGAGAAGGGATACTCTAACAGAGCTGGAGCACTACCAGAGTTCGTGAGTAGGATCATATCTCAATACAAGTGGCAGGACTTCTGTGCTCACCCTCAGGAGGCTGTTGTGCCTCTAGCGCGAGAATTCTACGCTGGCCTGAGGGAGGAGAGTATTAGCATGGCGGTTGTGAGGGGGAAGATGGTCAATTTCTCCTTAGTCGACATTAACAGGGTGTACAGTATCAAGGCACCCTTGAACCCAAGAGGGAACAACGTTACAAGGAACCCTTCGGCCAAGCAGATTAAAGAAGCTCTTAAACTTGTGGCCAATAAGGGGGTTCAATGGAAAGAATTGCAGAAGAAAGTGAAGTCTTTAGTGCCAATCGACTTAAAGCCAGAATAGGCAGTGTGGTTTCACTTCATCAAGAACCGCTTGATGCCAACCACCCATGACAGCACGATTTCAGTGGATAGAGTAATGCTACTCTATTGCCTTATGAAGGGGTTGGAGATCAACGTGGGGAGCATTATCAGGGATGAGATTTTAGCCTGTGGGAGAAAGCGAGCAGGCAAGCTTTTCTTTGGATCACTCATCACCCAACTTTGCCAAAGGGTGAAGATCGTTCCAAGCAAGGACGAGGAGCGTCACTTCTTCAAGCCGACCATTGAACTGTCCTTGATTGGAAATCTCTAGCAGAACAGTATCCAGAGGAAAGACAAAGCCTCTACATCTCAGGCTACTCCACCTACAGGGCCGAACGTAGCTTTTCCATCCCAACACACTCCTTTCACAGGGCCATCACCATCATCGGAGGCCCTAGCCATTGCCTACCGTCAGATAGATCAACTGAGGGACAACCTGAGAACGTATTGGGTATATGCATAGGAGAGGGATGAAGCTATTAGAGAGTTTTATCTCTCTATCGCCCCGAGTATCACTCCGGTCTTTCCCGATTTCCCTCGGTCGCTGATGCCCCAAGAAGAAGAGGATTCTGATGAAGAGGAAGATGAAGAGAATGAAGAGAATGAAGAGAAAGAGAGTTCCTCGGACGAGGAATGAGGGAGTTTTCTGATCCCCTTTGACTGAAATTTTCAGTGAATAATACTGTTTACTGTTTTTTTGTGCTTGTTGTTTTTTAGTTTTAGCATGTTTGCATTCTGTTCTTAGTAGTTTAATTGTTGTTTTGATTGTGTTTTATATTTAGTTTGTTAATAATTTTGATCGTAGGGTAGTTTAGATAGTTTGTGGATAGTTTAGAGTAGATAAACTTGGGTTTTTAGATCTTTTCCTGAAAAATCTGCTTGCTGTTTTTTGAGCTTTACGTATGAACTTTTTGAAGAAAAAATCAACTTTAGAGAATATTTGCTTTAAAATGTTTTGGAAGAAAAAAACATGTTTTCAAAGGAGTTTTCTTTTAAGCCCTTGATGATGAAAATTAGAGTTTTGTTCTATCTCAAAAGTGTCACCGTCTCAACTGAGTTGTTTTCTAGTCATAGGCTTTCTATTAGTCTTTTTCTTTACAAAATTGTCTTAGAGTCTAAACTTCCTCGTGTTTCACCTTTCTAACACTCTAGGAGAGTTTAGCCTTGAAGTTTTGAAAAGAAAAAGCCTCACGTTAAGCCCATGCCTCAAAAACAAGCCAATGAGGACATTGTCTACCTTTAAGTTTGGGGGGGGGAGGTGCTTTATGCTTTACTATGTAAATATTTTTTGTAAATTTGTACTGCTGGAAAAGAATATGTGCTCAGTATTTATCCAAAAAAAAAAGAAGAAGAAAACCGAGAGTTACTCCTCCTTCCTAGGGTTTACTGAGTAACCAGGGGCATTCATGACATCCATGGTTTCCACTGCATGAAAGGTTTACCTAGGGAAGTGAGTATCATTCCGAGTTTGTGAACTTTGCTCGTAGCTAGATATCTTCACCACAAAGTGTCGATAAGCTAGAACGAAGGTAAAGATGACAGCGAGGATACTCTTGGGAGAAAAATAAGTTGAATAAAAGGAGCACAAGCAGTCAAATAAGTTTGGAGGAGATGGAAAAGGTCTAGTAATTCATGTATGCTTTTGTTTTCCTAAAGATTCCTTTCCTAAGCTAAAAGGACTACACTAGGCTCTATAAGTAGAAGTTAGGTAGTTTAAGCACATTGGTTAGGATGGATGAGAGAGAGTTTTGCTTTGAAAAAGAACAATAGAAATCTTCATGCCTAGGAAACTCAGACGTTATGACTGGCACTAGAGTAGAACCCTCTCCTGAAAGGCGAACTTTTGAGAAAACGATCTTGAAAAGCATGTTTACTTGATTCCATGTCACTTGATTTGAAATGAAAAATTGATACTAGTACCATGATTGATTACTATGCATGAGCTCTAACATTTTGATTCGCAATTAGTATTGAGCTCTAACATTTTGATTGGCAATTAAAGAGTTGATCTCTAACATTTTGATTGGCAATTGCTTGAGGACAAGCAATGAGTTAAGTTTGGGGGTATGATAAGGGTCAAAAATATACCTATTTTACCCTTATATTTAGCTCATTTCTTGGTTAAATGTTTTATGTTGTGATCAATTTACTGTTCCCGAACTCAAATTATGCTTCATTTGATAAGTTAGGGTGTTGAGAATTACTTTTGTCAAATTTAACTCATTTGTGCTTAAAAAGACTTGATTTTAAGAGAATTTGACTTAGTTTGTTGTTGTGCAGAAAAACAGAGGAAAAGTTGGACTTCCCCAGAAATGCGACCGCATTTCTGGGAAGGCAAAAGTGAAATACGACCGCATTTCTGGAAAACCGAGACCGTTCCGAGTCGTCCGTGGGTTGTTGTTGACGAGTCTTTTTCGCACCTAATAGGCTGTTTTGACCCCGAAACTGACTGGGCAACCTTCCAGCACCTATTTCGCAGCTCCTCGACCATTTTCTACACTATATAAGCTCGAGTTTCGAAGTCAAATCCAAGCAGAACTCACTTGGAAGAAAAGGGTGGTGACAGAACCCTGGCTCGACGCCAATGAGTACGGATGCCCGAGGTCCTTCTTAGATGACCAAATTCTAACCCGAGAGAGAGTTAGACATCAAACCTTGTGGTTTGTAGAGAGTTTCACCCATTCCCACTTGTAAAAGCGAGAGAGTGGAGTGTCTTAGCGAACTCTAGAAGCATTGAGTAAATAGAAAGACCCATAATATTTAGTTATCTCCTTTATTTCCAGCTCTTGAATCTTTTCATTATTCTGTATTCTTTACATTATTATTTCAATGAAAATGTGTTCATTTGCTTTTTATCCCATCATCAGTAGCTAAATCCTGTTGAGGGGTTCAATATGGTGAATTCCCTTATGGCCCGTTTGGTTGAAGGTTTTTAGGGTGGGGAATGGGCTTAGGCTTTTAAAGCCCATGTTTGGTTGAAGGTTTCAATTTAAATGCCTGGGAAAAGTCTTTTCCCATGCATCATTTAATAGGCAAAGTGGAGGGTTTCTTATACCCATTCAAAAGGGTGGGTTTTCTCTAGGGTTTTCTCTCATTCTCCCTCCAGGTACGCTTCTCTTCTTCTTCTTTTTTTTTTTTTTTTTTTTTTGCCGTTTTCTTCTTCTCATCCATCATTCTCTTTTTTTTTTCTTCCCCTATTTTTCTTTGTTATTCTCCTCATCTTCTCCTCCTTCTTCTTCTTCTTTTTTTTTTTCTTTTTTTTTTTTCTTTACGTTTCTACACTTTTTTTACGGTTTTTTTCTAGTTTCTTTTTCTTTGGTTTTTTTGTTTTCACATCTTCTTCTTCTCTCTTTTTTTTTTTTTTACGGTTTTTTCTAATTGAACGAACTGTACATTTTCTTTTGTTATTTTAACATTTTCTGTACATGTTTTTGGGTTTTCTTTACCCTTTTTTTAACATTTTCTTTCTGTTTTCTTTATTTTTAATTTTTTTTTATGTTTTCTGGGTTTCTAGGTGTTCTTTACTTTTCTGTATTTTCTTTTTCTGTGTTCTTCTTTGGTTTTCTGGGTTTTTGTTTTTTTACTGTAAAATTAGTGTGCTGAATTTTTTTTTCTGTGTTCTTCTTTGGTTTTCTGGGTTTCTTTTTTTTTTACTGTGAAATTAGTGTGTTGGAAATTGAATTTTAGGTAAAAATATGTTAAATTAGTGTGCTGTAAATTGAATTTTAGGTGCTGGAAATTTAATTTTAGGTGTACATATGTGAATTTTAGGTGTTGGAAACTGAAATTTAGGTGCTGGAAATTGAAATTTAGGTGCTGGAAACTGAATTTTAGGTGTACATATGTGAATTTTATGTGCTGGAAACTGAATTTTAAGTGTACATATGTGAATTTTAGGTGCTGGAAATTGAATTTTAGGTGCTGGAAACTGAATTTTAGGGGCTGGAAATTGAATTTTAGGTGCTGAAAACTGAATTTTAGGTGAAAATATGTGAAATTAGTGTGCTGAAAATTGAATTTTAGGTGAAAATATGTGTAATTAGTGTGCTGGAAATTGAATTTTAGGTGTATATATATTGTTCTTGCTTTGAATTTTAGGTGTAAATATGTGAAACTTGTGTGATTAGGTGTATATTGTTCTTGCTTTGAATTTTAGGTCATAGATGTGATTGTGAAAATTTTGTTTATTATGCAGATATGACTCACATATATTCAGCTACTGAACAACAAATTCTTGTTATCTTGTTGTCCTATTTAGAGATGTTAAAGCAAATGATGAAAACATGTTTCCAATTGGTAGTAATGCTTATGTATAGAGGACAAACACATAGAAGACTTGTGGGTGGAAATTCTTTCTATAGGCATTGTATTAGACAATTAAACTTTTTCCGTCTAATACATGAGAGCGATTTAGCATGTTTTGAGTCCACACGTATGAATAGGAGATGCTTTACTATATTATGTCATATGCTTAAAACAACTGGAAAATTAAGAGGCACAACAAATGTAGAAGTTGAAGAGATGGTTGCAATATTTTTACATATCATTGCACATGATGTCAAAAATAGAGTTGTACGTTGACATTTTGCACGTTCAGGAGAAACAGTTAGTAGGCACTTTAATACAGTTCTTAACTCTGTGTTGCGATTACATGAGTTACTACTTAAACAACCTGAGCCAGTTTCTGCCACCTGCTTGGACGAAAAATGGAAGTGGTTTAAGGTAAATTTATATGTAGTTTTAATCCTAATTAAATATTAATAAGTGGTTTACATTGGATGTGACCTTAATTAATATAGAGTTTTCTTTGGATTTAGAATTGTTTAGGTGCATTAGATGTAACCTACATTAAAGTCAATGTAGGTATTCTTGATAGACCTAGGTACCGAACAAGGAAGAATGAAATTGCTACCAATGTGTTAGGAGTTTGTTCTCAAGATATGCAATTCATCTATATTTTACCTGGATGGGAAGGTTCAGCTGCTGACTCAAGAGTTTTACGAGATGCTATATCTAGAAGGAATGGATTAAAAATTCCAAAAGGTAACACATGTATGATGTTTGGATAGATATATAGTTTAGTTCGGACTATATAAATCAATTGAAACATGCTTTTTGTACATTCTCAAGTATTCAATTGGTTTATTTAGGTTGTTACTACCTATGTGATGCTGGCTATACAAATGGTGAAGGATTTTTGGCACCCTACAGAGGACAACGATATCATTTAAATGATTGGATGCAAGGATACCAACCAAGAACTCCAGCTGAATTTTTTAATATGAAGCATTCCTCGGCAAGAAATGTAATAGAACGAGCATTTGGACTATTGAAAGTTCGATGGGCTATTCTTCGAGGAAAATCTTATTATCCAATTAAAGTTCAATGTCGGATGATTACAGCTTGTTGCCTAATTCATAATCTTATAAGAAGAGAAATGCCTGTAGATCCATTAGAAGAAGAAGAAGTTGGAGACACTCATTCAAGTACTTTTGACCTGGACAATGATCGAATAACTCATGTTGAAAGTTCAAATGAATGGACAAATTGGAGAGATAATTTAGCGATTGAAATGTTTGAGGAGTGGAGAGGCATTAGACATTAGACATTAGTATTGTTATTGTTTAGAGAGAACTTTACTGATGATGTAAACCTTCAAGTTCTTGCTTTTTCAAATCTTGTTAGACTTTTATGAAATGTTATGAACTATTAGTGTCATTTATATATTTATGATATGCGTACTTATGTTTGTTTACATTTTTGTACCATGTTATTTATATTATTTAAGTTTTAATAGCTTAATATATGATGTGAATCGTAGATATGGATGATAGTGAACAATCTAAAGCTGGTTCAAGTAGGAAACGCATGTGGAGTAAGGCAGAAGATGAGAAACTAGTGGAATGTTTACTAGAGTTATCTAATATTGGCACATGGAAGGCTGATAATGGGACTTTCAAACCAGGATATCTCATTCAAATAGAAAAGTGGATGACTGAAAAAATTCCTAAATGCGATCTTAAGGCTCAACCACACATAGAATCCAAAGTTAAATTGTTGAAGAAGCAGTATAATGCAATATCGGAAATGTTAGGCCCAAATTGTAGCGGCTTTGGATGGAATGATGTGGACAAGTGCATTGAAGCAGAGAAACATATATTTGATGAATGGGTAAAGGTAAGTGAAAATAACTTATTTATTACTAATGTAATTTTTTCATATTATTAAGAAAATGGATTAAAATGTATTTATATTTGTTTTCATCGAGTCATCCCACTGCAAAAGGCCTTAGAAACAAGCCTTTCCCATTTCTTGATCAACTAGCCATTGTTTTTGGAAAAGATAGGGCCAATGGACTTGGTGCAGAAGGCCCAGCTGATATGTTTGAAGCAGTGGAACGAGAAATGGGCAACAATGAATTTTGGGGAGGAGATTATATGCCTGACCCACCAATAGTTGGAGGGGACGAAGTGGATGGACCAACATCAATGAGTGAGACACCAATAAATACACAATCTACTACGCATACATCCAATAGGTCCAGTAAGAAAAGAGCAAGGAGTGTGGACCCATTAATAGCAGCAGTGAATGGGCTTGAGAATGTTATGAGTAGTCATCTTTCAAATGCTAATGAAAATATTCAAGAGATTGCATTGTTTTATCGTCAAGTAGCTGAACGAGAATCTACAAGAGAGGAACGTCGAAATTCGTTAGTAAGTGAAATTAGAAAGGTAGATGGATTGAGTGTTCGACAGAGAGTTCGGGCTGGTAGGATTATCACCAAGGATCAATCCCAAATTGATTACTTCTTTAATCTTCCTGCTGATGAAAGATATGAATTTCTGATGGAGGTTCTGCAAGAGAATGTTGATCCTTAGTCTGGCTGATCAGTGTTGGCTTTTTTATGTAATAGAAGGTTTTATAACATGGTATGTGTGGGCATTATATTTTTTGTGCCCTTGTTTTTTGTGACCTTCTCGGATAGGAGGTTTTATAACATGGTATGTATGGGCATTTATATTTTTTGTACCCTTCTATTTTGTGACCTTATAAGATGATGTAATATCCCTTACTTTGGGTTAGCATGCCATTGACATGCAATAGATGAACATTCACAATTTTTGTGCTATGATTGAATATCTTTATTTCAAATTAACATGTCACTATATCTTTGTATGGTCTATTATGAACATGAAACCATGAGAAAGATAATTGATCCTATTTAATTTTTGAAATATAACATTTATCAGTATTCTTTCAATGAGATTTAATTAATTACAAATAAAGGTTTGTATAATTATTTAAAAATAACTAATGTAATAAAATAATTGAAAGTAATTGCAATAACAGAAAAAAAAAATCTTTTTTTAATGCAATTCTAATAGCATTCCCATGCAACCCCAAACACATACATCATTTATTTCCAGACATCTGATTTCATTCTCATGCATTACCAAACACAGTTATCTTTGATTCCCAGGCATCTTATTCCCAGGCATCTTATTCCCAGGCATCCTATTCCCAGGCATCTTAAACAAAACCTTAAACCAAACGGCCCCTTAGGGTTTAATGGCTTGACAGTGCTTTATTTGCTTAAGTTGTGTCTAATGCATGTCATTCTTTATTGAATATCATTCCAATCTTGCTGAGTTTAATTTGATCACTTAGACTTTGCATGCTATGTGAGTTTGATCTCGAAAGGGACAAACGATATCGGTTCTCATAAAGGTGATATAGGAGAAAAAGCTCGAAAGAGATTGTTCGGCGGTATAGGGCAAGCTGTCTAAGGCACCCTATATCGACTATACGGTTATAGGTTGCATTCGTGAATTATCTATGTCGGAGTCGAGTCACAGAAATGTGCATAACGGTACTCGCTTAGCCTTCTAACGGTTTTTGGGAACAAGGGCCAAATAGAAGTTAAATCTGACCCAATGCATTAAATACACATAAGTTAGATATTGCATAAGTATGGTTGTTACCTTAGGAATGAATTCATGTTGAATACCTCGTTTAATCTTAATGTTATTCTTTATTATTTTATTGCTTGTTTTGTTTATCTTTTCAAAGACTCAATCAATCAACTTATTTTCTTTGGTTACCTTTTTCAAAAGCAATCATTTGAGCAGTTTCTTCATCAAATCTGAATTTCCAGTTTAGTCCTCGTGGGATCGATACCCTTGGAATACTTCTAAGGTTTTTTTATTACTACGTGTGACAGTGTATACTTGCACTTAAGTGTTGGCTGAATTATTCTTTATCATTTCATTTATCCATCTTATCTCACATTCCATCCATTCAGCTGACGACGCACCACCTCTCTACCAACTTGATGTGAAAAATGTTTTTCTCAATGACGACCTTGAGGAAGAAGTTTTTATGCATTTACCACCAGGTTTTGAAAAGGAACTTGGAAGTAATAAAATTTGCAGATTAAAGAAATCTCTATATGGCCTTAAACAGTCTCCAAGAGTTTGGTTTGAACGGTTTGGAAAAGTTGTGTCTCGTTATGGGTTTCTTCAAGGTCAGGCTGACCATAGTATATTTTATAAACAATCTGAGAATAATAAAATCTCTATTCTAATTGTCTATGTAGATGATATTATTCTCACAGGTGATGATGAAGTAGGCCTAGCTGATCTCAAGAAAAACCTTGCAACTGAGTTTCAAATCAAGGATTTAAGAACGTTAAAATATTTCCTTGGGATGGAATTTGTAAGATCAAGGAAGGGTATCTTTGTAAATCAAAGAAAATATGTCCTTGACTTATTTGAAGAAACAGGATTACTTGGATGCAGAGTTGCTGAATCTTCTATGGAGCCCAATTTGAAATTAGAAGCAGCAAAAGAGGAAGAAATAAAAGATAAGGAGAGATACCAAAGACTTGTGGGGAGACTAATTTATTTGTCTCATACACGTCTAGACATTGTTTTTGCTGTAAGCATGGTAAGTCAGTTTATGCATGCACTTGGACCAACTGATTTTGAAGCTGCCTATAGGATTTTAAGATATTTAAAAGGAGCTCTTGGTAAAGGTATTTTATTAAAAAAGAATAATCACTTCCTAGTAGAAGTCTATACAGATGCAGACTGGGCTGGAAGTACTACTGATAGAAGATCTACCTCGGGCTATTGTTCCTTTGTTGGAGGAAACCTAGTTACCTGGCAAAGCAAAAAACAAAATGTAGTGGCTAGGAGTAGAGCTGAAGCAGAGTTTAGAGCCTTAGCCCATGGAATTTGTGAAGACATATGGATCAAAAGAATACTTGAAGAATTCAAGTTTCCTCATGTTAAGCCTATTCAAATTTATTGTGACAATAAGGCTGCCATATCTATAGCTCACAATCTAGTTCTACATGATAGAACAAAACATATTGAGGTTGACAAACATTTTATTAAAGAAAAGATTGATACTTGTGCAATATGTATCCCTTATCTTCCGATGACAGAGGAAATTGTTGATGTGCTGACCAAGAGACTTCCAAAGAAGCAATTCGATAAACTTGTTGATAAGCTGACTATGGAGGACATCTTTAAACCAGCTTGAGGGGGAGTGTTGGAATTTCTAATATTTACAATTGTATATATTATTTGTCAATATTTTGTCATTATTGTAATTATTCTTTCCTTATATTGTAGTGTGTTTTTCTCCTATATAAGAAGACCTAGGTTGCACATATTGGGATAAGAAACAAAAAAATTATTCTCCTAAATTCAAGATTATAGGATTCAATCTTCTCTGACTTTCGATGGAATTTTTGGCACCTTCCTCTAAATTGATTCTATGCATACAGAATGAAGGACTGATTCCCTGTATGTCTACAATTGTCCATGATATAGCCTTCTTGTGACTTGATAAGACCTGCAGCAAAGATAACTCATCTTCATCAGTAAGGTGGGCTGAAATGATAATTGGTAAAGTGTTATTATTTCCAAGGTAAATGTATTTTAAATGCTCTGGCAATGGCTTAACTTTTAATTCTGGAGGTTCGATCACAGATGGCTGTAATGGCTTGAATTCTTCTTGGCTCAATTCCAAGAAATTTCTCAGTGCTTCCACTAAAGCTACTGCAGAGCCAATCTCGGTCGGTTCCTCTTGAATTGTCTCTATCTCTTCAATCTTTTACTCACACACCTCCTCATGTTCCTCATCTTCAAGCAATTCTTCCAGCATTTCACCTATCAGTAGTTCCTGCAAAGTAGACAAAGAGAGTTCATCCATCTCATCGACTACAAAACACTCCTCAAAATCACCTTGATATTTAAGTGCATTCATAACGTTAAATATGACTTGCTGTTCGTTGACCCTCATGGTCAGTTCTCCTTTCTGCACATCAATCAAGGTCCTACCCGTCACTAGGAAAGGTCGACCTAGGATGATCGGTACTTGGTGCGTCGTCAGCTGAATGGATGGAATGTGAGATAAGATGAATAATAATAATAAAGATAAATTCAGCTAACACTTAGTGCAAGTATACACTGTCGCACGTAGTAATAAAAAAACCTTAGAAGTATTCCAAGGGTATCGATCCCACGAGGACTAAACTGGAAATTCAGATTCGAATAAGAAACTGCTCAAATGATTGCTTTTGAAAAGGTAACCAAAGAAAATAAGTTGATTGATTGGGTTTTTGAAAAGATAAATAAAACAAGCAAGTAAGTAAAAGAATAACAATAAGAAATAAACGAGGTATTCAATATGGATTCATCCCAAAGGCAATAACCATAATCATGTAATATTTAACCTAAGCCTATTCAATGCATTGGGTCAGATTTAACTCCTATTTGGCCTTGCTCCCAAGAATCGTTAGAAGGCTAAGCGAGTACCGTTATGCACATTTCTGTGACTCGACTCCGACATAGATAATTCACGAATGCAACCTATAACCCTATAGTCGATATAGGGTGCCTTAGGCAGCTTGCCCTATACCGCCGAACAATCTCTTTCGAGCTTTTTCTCCTATATCACCTTTATGAGAACCAATATCGTCTGTCCCTTTCGAGGTCAAACTCACATAGCATGCAAAGTCTAAGTGATCAAGTTAAACTCAGCAAGATCAGAATGATATTCAATAAAGAATGGCATGCATTGAAAAGAAACTTAAGAAAATAATACACTTTCAAGCTATTGAACCATAAGGGAATTCACCATATTGAACCCCTCAGCAGAATTTAGCTACTCATGGTGAGATAAAGAGCAAATGAACACATTTTCATTGAAATAAGAATGTAAATAATACAGAATAATGAAAAGTAATCAAAGCTGGAAATAAAGGAGATAGCTAAATATTATGGGCTTTCTATTTACTCAATCCTTCTAGAGTTCGCTAAGACACTCCACTCTCTCACTTTTAAAAGTGAGAGTGGGTAAAAATCCCTACAAACCCTAAGGTTTGATGTCTAACTCAGGTTAGAATTCAGTCATCTAAGAAGGACCTCGGGCATCCCTACTCATAGGCGTCAACTAGGGTTCTGTCACCACCCTCTTCTTCCAAATGAGTTCTGCTTCAATTTGACTTTGAATCTCGAGCTTATATAGTGTAGAAAGTGGTCGAGGAGCTGCGAAATAGGTGCTAGAAGGTTGCCCAGTCAGTTTCGGGATCAAAACAGCCGGTTAGGTGCGAAGAAGACTCGTCAACAACGACCTGCGGATGACTCGGAACGGTCTCGATTTTTCCAGACATGCGGTCGCATTTCATTTTGCCTTCCCAGAAATGCGGTCGCATTTTTGGGAAATTCCTACTTTTCCTTTGTTTTTCCTACACAGCAACAACTTAGTCAAATTCTCTTAAAATCAAGTCTTTTTAAGCACTAATGAGCATAATTTGACAAAAGTAAATCTCAACACCCTAACTTATCAACTTTAACATATTTTGAGCTCGGGAACTGTAAAATTGATCTAACATGCAACATTTGGCCAAGAAATGAACTAAATACAAGGGCAAAATAGGTATATTTTTTACCCTTATCAGTACTTCCTTGTCTGCTTCACAATCTAGTATAATAAAATCTGCTGGGAAGACAAACTTGTCCACTTTGACTAACACATCCTCTATCTTGCCAATAGGATGTGTCAAAGATCGATCTGTTAGTTGCAAAGTGACAGTAGTTGGTTTTGCTTCTCCAATTCTTAACTGTTTAAAAACTGAATACGACATCAGGTTGATACTGGCTCCGAGATCACATAGTGCCTTTCCGACATTCCTTCCTCCTATGGAGTAGGGAATGGTGAAACTTCCTGGATCTTTTAATTTAGGCGGAACTTTGCTCTTAACCAGTGCACTCGAGCACTCTGTCAATGCAACTGTCTCGTATTCACCCAATCGTCTTTTCTTGGATAAGGCGTCTTTCAGGAATTTCACATAGTTCGGCATTTGTTCAAGCGCCTCTACCAACGGGATGTTGATGTGATGTTGCTTTAAAATATCTAAGAACTTCTTCAACTGCGTATCTTGTGATGCATATTTGAATCTTTAAGGGTAAGGTGGTGGTGGTCTAAAATCTGGATCAATGATGATTTTTTTTGGTTTTTCGGTCGCATTCTCATGCTTTTTATCCTTACTCGAACTTTCAATTTTTCTTCCAAGGCTTCCAGCTCCTTGGTCTTTTCTGAAACTTCTTTATTCCGAATAACTTCTTTAATGACTTCTGGTTCTTTCTCTGTAGATTTTTCTAACACTTCTTCTGGGATTCTCCTAACTTCTTGATTAATCGGGTATTCTGGTTCGTCATACTCCAATCCGCTCCTCAAGGTAACTGCTTTACATTGATCCTTGCCTTCAGGTGAGGATTTTCGATCTTGCTTGGCAATGTTCCTTGGGGTTTGTTCCTGATTTCTTAAGCTATTTGTCCTATCTGGATCTCCAAGTTCCTTATCGTGGCTCTTTGGCTTTGAATAGTGGCGTCATTCCTTGTCATGTATTCTTTCATTAGAGCCTCTAGATTTGACTCTTGATCAGTGTTTTGAACTTGTACTGGTTGAAAGTTTTTCTACTGCTGGTGCTATGTAGGTTGGGGATTGAATCCCGTTGAAACTTTTTCGAATTGGTTTACACCGGTATTACTGGTACTAGGTTGTCCTCCCCAGGAGAAATTTGGATGTTGTCTCCAACCTAGGTTGTACGTAGCTGCATACGGATTCCAATGGTTTTAGTTTCTTTATTGTCCTACATAGAAAACAGAAGCGGGGTTTAGTGGACAATTATCTGTAATATGTTATTCATTACAAATATCACAACATGGATAAGAGATAGCATTCGCGGGAGCAATGTTTGCGTGATTTCCCATAGTCAAGCCCTTCATAATGTTATGAATAGCATTGATTTGAGCTTGCATGGTTGAGTTTGCTTCCGTATCCACAACTTTTATTGGGTTTTTCAAAATGATAGTCTTTGTCTCTCCCCAATGTCGGTTATTTGTAGCTATGGTATCTAGAATGACATGTGCTTCTTCGCAGACTTTTTGAGGGAGGATCCATTTGCAGACGCATTGACTAAGGCTTTCGAAGCTTGATCGAGCCTTGCTTCCGTATCCACAACTTTTACTGGGTTTTTCAAAATGATAGTCTTTGTCTCTCCCCAATGTCGGTTATTTGTATCTATGGTATCTAGAATGACATGTGCTTCTTCGCAGACTTTTTGAGGGAGGATCCATTTGCAGACGCATTGACTAAGGCTTTCGAAGCTTGATCGAGCCCACTATAGAAATGCTCGAGAATAATGCAGGCAGGCAACTCATGATAAGGACACTTTCGAACTAGCTTCTGGAATCTTTCCCATGCCGCATCTAAAGGCTCATTGTAAGATTGTCTGAAGGCAATGATCTTGAAGGGTTGAAATCCCTTTCACAACGGCAATAATCAAGACCAATTCGTTATTCAATTTCGCTTACGAAAAACCGGTACATTGGCAAATTAAAAACAGAAACATTTTCTATAAAACTAGATTAAGCATGCTGGATTTTTTACAGATCTAAACGATTTTAGATACACATAAAACTTACATGAACTTGGAGGCCCGAATACTGCACGATGCTCCAAATCACGATCCTAGATCTCCCAATCGGACACTACCACTCAAGAGCACATGCTTTGCTCTTGGATCTCTGAGATTGGCTTGTGGGAACCCAAAACGTGTCTTGGAAAGGGATTTTTCAGCAATGATCTTGCTGGTTTTTTGAGAGAGAGAGTGAGAGATCAGAGAGAGTTTTCTTCTCTGTGTTATGCGTGAAGGAGAGAATGAGATTCATCGGTTGGGTAACCCCCTTCCACTTTACGATAAGTGGGGAGGGAGTTATTACCCTACTCAATCTCGATCGTTGGATCTAATCCAAATGATCTTGGCCGTCTATTAATTAAATAATAATTATTTAATTAAATAATTAATTATCATTAATTTAATTAAATCAATTATAATATAAGGTTTTTAATTCAATTTAAATCATATTCAATTGAATTAAATTGGTCATTCAATTAATTCTCAATTAATTGAATTCACATTAATTATATATCAAATATTTAATTAAGTTTATAATTGAATCATATTCAATTTTATCTCTCTCATTTAACCTATAGTTTTAATGTGCATCAAAATGTACATTAACATGAACTATAATACTAATTTGATTAAACTACATTTAACCAAATTAAATTAATTAATTCCCCAATTAATTAATAGATGAACTTTAATCAAATATCACATATTTAATTAAATTCATAATTCTCTCATTAATTAATATTGAATCATATCCACAATTAATTTTATTATAAAGTTTAATTCAATAATTAAACTTATACTATAATGTATCTTCATACATTATATTAATTGTATCAAAATATAATTAACTTAAATTCGCTGTATTATCAAGACTAAATTATCTCAGAACCCGTTATGAGCTAGCAGGTGGACCTAATGGACCTACAGACCCAAAGCTCCAACGATACGAGATTAATTGGCTAAACTCATTAACCAAGTTAATCAACATTCGTTAACTGTGGGTCACTCCACTAAAGATCCATAGCTGCACTCTTCTCACTATAGAATATTTCTGTGTCCACGGATATCAACCAATGCAGTAAGTCAATCCTTCACGTGTGTTCGTAACACCAGCTGGGTCAAATTACCGTTTTATCCCTGGGTTACCTCTAGATCCTTAAGTACCACTGATCCCTCTAATGAACAAGTTGTTTAGGGTCCACCACTAAACAGGAGTTCCTCTCGGGCCAGGAAAGGACGACGCACCTTTGTTCAAGCCCCCGAATCAGCCCCTAAGGGAACACACATCTACTTGCCCCAATAGGGGAAGGAGTGAATTCCATCTGGTATTGTTATGTTCCCAACCCCCATTCGGTCTTGCCCTTGAAATGGTAGAATTATTACGTCGGCGAACTGGCCACTCTCACCCATACAAATCTAAGGACAATACCTCCTGAAAAGGAGTTCATAACAGACTCAGGATTGAGATTGAGTTACCTAGGTCATCCTATTGAAATAGAAACCTAAACTAGTTAACGGCATTACATCTAGTGGTTACTATTTCGCGGTCCGGTCTTATGCAAACTCATTGCATAGGATACCCCCACCCGCATGTCTCCTACATGGATTCTTTGGATCATTGCATCTGTATCAAATACAATGTGGGTCGTATCACATAGTGTCACCAGGATAAGGTACCCAGCCTTATCCCTATACTATAGACCATTTAGGTTGTTACTTGGAAATCGATCCCCGTATGTCCCTACATACCAGTCCAAGTTTCATTTAAACAACCTTGGATCTTAGTTTATTGGATTTAGGGTTTATTAATGCAAACTCGATTATTCAATAACCAAATTACTGAATCACTCAAATAACACTTTATTGAGATCGATTAATTTGTTTCATTTACTATCTACGAGTTTTAGGGCATAAAACCCAACAAATCTCTGCTCTATACTTAGCATTCTTGTCGGATGGAAAAAACTTCTCTCGAAACTTCTCTGTCAAATCATTCCAGGATGTGATGGAGTTTGGTGGAAATGAATCTAACCAAGCCTCTTCATCTCCCTGCAATGGAAAAGGAAAAAGTTTAAGTTTCAATGTGTCTTCTGGAACTCCTGCCACCTTAAATGTGAATGGATAAAAGCCCTACGCAGCGGAAAGAATTACCGAACCTACTCAGAGTCTTAGATTCTAATTGAAATACCAATACAATTTGCAAAAATATTACAACAATAAATCTATATTTAATGGGTTGTACAGGGGCTATAAACATGCTAAAAATTAACTAGATCTAATCTAGACGATCCTAGTGATCAAGGATTTCACAGAAAACTTACTTTTGTAGAAAGCCTTGATCTATTCGCCTTTTCTTGCTAATGAGATCGAAAACACAGCAACCTTCTTGTGTGAACACCACCAATTGTGAACACCACCAATTGGTTACACCTATATATCTCTAAGATTTCTTGAAGCAGGAGACTGGTGGGAGTCTTTTGAGAGATATCTCTGAGAGAAGGAGAGTCAATGGAATACCTTTCACCCCACCCCAGGGGTCTTATATATAGGTAAAGGCCAAGACCTTTTCCTAATAGGAAAGGGTCTATGAATAAGTTCAAATCTATTATCTGAACAATATTTAATTTTAATAAATAAATAATTAATTCCATAATTAATTAATTACCCAATTAAATATCATATATTTAATCTTAGGGATTTTATTAAAATTAAAATTAATATGAATCCAATTCATATTAAATTTATTTGAACTCTTTCAAATATTTTCTCTCAAGAATTAATTTTTGAAATTAATTCAAAAATTATATTATAAAGTTTCATAAACTTTATATTATAGTGTATCAACATACATCATAGGATTCCCTTAAATAAATTGAACACTTTCAATTTACAATTTATACTTAATTGCTTCGAGTCTCTTTACGAGCTACCAGTGGGACCTAATGGACCTACAGATCAGATGCTCCAACGATACGAGACTAATCGGCTAAACACATTAACCAAGTTAGTCAATGTTCGTTAACTGTGGGTCACTCCACTAAAGACCCACAGCTGCACTCTTCTCACTGCAGAATATTTCTGTGTCCATGGATATCGACCAATAACGGCAAGTTAGTCCTTCGCGTGTGTTCGTACCCCAATTGGGTCAAATTTCCATTTTACCCCTGGGTTACATGTTTGTCCTTAAGTCCCCAATACTCCTCTAATGAACAACCTGTTTGAGGTCCAACCAACAAACTGAAGTCCCTCTCGTGCCATAGAGAGGGTTGGGCCCATTGTTCAAGACCCGGAGACACAACTTAAGGGAACACACATCTACTTACCCTAGAGTCGGGAAGGAGTGAATTCCAACTTGTGTGATTATGTTCCCAGCTCCCCACTCGGTAGTATCCCCAAAATGGTAGGCTTATTGAGTCGGCGTGCTGGCCACTCTCACCCATACAAATCAAAGGACAACTCGTCGTGAACAGGAGTCCATAATCCACTCAGGATTGAGACCGAGTTGCCTAGGTCATCCTAGTGAGATAGAAACCTAACTAGCTAACGGTGTTAGAGCTAGTGGTTAACTATCTCGCGGTCCGATCTTGTGTAAACACATTGCACAGGATACCCCCACTCGCATGTCCACTACACGAACGCGTTGGATTATTGCGTTTGTATCATAATACAAAGCGGGTCGTATCCATAGTGTCACCAGGATAAGTTACCCAACCTTATTCCTATACTATAGACCCTTTAGGCTGTAACTTGAACATTGATCCCCGTATGTCCCTACATACTAGTTCAAGCCTCATACTAACAGCCTAGGATGTTTAATTTATTGGATTACGGTTAATAAGACAAGATTTACTTAATACAAACAATATAAATCATTTTATTAATGTTCGGTCAAATGTTACAATTACTATCTATGAGTTTTAGGGCATAAAACCCAACAAACTCCCACTTGAATTAAAACTCAAGATAATGGGAAAAACACATATACAAATAATCTAAAGTTGGAAATACAATAAACTAGGGCATCCCCATACCCTATTACACATCTCCCACTTGCCCTAGATTACACAATGTACATATCTCGTAGACCTAGACACTTTAGATGACCCTCAAACCCTTTAGCCATGAGAGCCTTTGTAAAAGGATCAGCAATATTGTGCTCCGAAGCAATCTTATTGACGATCACATCTCCTCGTTGCACAATCTCTCGTATCAGGTGATACTTCCTCTCTATGTGTTTTCCTCGTTTGTGGCTTTGAGGTTCTCTAGAATTGGCTACAGCCCCACTGTTGTCACAGTATAATGTAATGGGCAAGTCCATATTTGGAACTACTTCCAAATCTGTCAAGAACTTTCTTAGCCAAACGGCTTCCTTGGCTGCTTCACAAGGAGCTACATACTCAGCCTCCATGGTTGAGTTCGCTATGCATCCTTGTTTGATGCTTCTCCAAACTACAGCTCCCCCGTTAAGGGTGAACACTGACCCCGACATGGATTTCCTAGAATCCTTGTCAGACTGGAAGTTAGAGTCGGTGTATCCAGTGAGGACTAACTCTTTAGCCTCAAACACCAACATGTAGTCCCTCGTTCTCCTAAGATACTTGAGGATTCCTTTAATGGCGGCCCAGTGGTCTAACCCTGGATTTGACTCATATCTGCTGACTATCCCTACTGCATAACAAATGTCAGGCCTCGTGCAGAGCATCACATACATTAAGCTGCCCATTGTTGAGGCGTAGGGAATCCGTCTCATATCCTCAATTTCTTGAGTTGTCTTAGGACACTGTTCCTTAGACAAGTGAACTCCATGCCTGAAAGGCAATAAGCCCTTCTTGGAGTTCTGCATCAAATATCGGGACAACATTTTGTCGATATACGTTGCTTGAGACAGGGCTAGCGTTTTGTTCTTTCGATCCAAAATGATCTAGATTCCAAGAACATATTGGGCCTCTCCTAAATGTTTCATTTGGAATTGGGCCGCTAGCCATTCTTTTACGTCAGACAGATATCCTACATTATTTCCAATGAGTAGGATGTCATCAACATAAAGTACTATGAAAGCTACTTTGTTTTTGTTGATTTTCTTGTATACACAAGGCTCATCAACATTTTGGTCAAAACCAAAAGATTTGATCGCAGTATCAAATCTAATGTTCCAAGATCTGGAAGCTTGTTTCAACCCATAAATGGATCGATTCAATTTACAAACTTTTTGTTCCTAACCTTGGGTTATGAACCCTTCGGACTGAGACATAAAGATATTCTCTTCAAGATTACCATTCAGAAAGGCAGTCTTGACATCCATTTGCCATATTTCATAGTCACAAAACGTGGCTTATTGACTTCAACATAGCAACAGGAGAAAAGGTTTCCTCATAGTCCACCTCTTCTCTTTGGGTATAACCCTTTGCTACAAGTCTTGCTTTGAAAGTCTGTACTTTCCCAGCAGCATCTCTTTTCCTCTTATAGATCCATTTACACCCTATGGGTTTGACCCCTTCAGGTAGATCTACAAGTTCCCAAACTTGATTGAAGTACATAGACTCCATCTCAAGGTCCATGGATTTGGACCATTCGTCTTTATCTACATCATTCATTGCCTGTCGATAAGACAATGGATCCTCAACACCATCATCAGGTATGACCACTTGTGTTTCAGTTAAACCCAAGTAACGGTCAGGTTGTATCACAATCCTCCCACTGTGTCGAGGCCCTCCCACTATGGGAGGTGGATGGGATTGACATGAAGAACTGGCTCCTACATCAACTCTTGTTGAAGGATCAGCTTCATCAACAACCCTTGTTGACTCTTTTGTAGCTTCTTCTAATACTTGTTTACTACGTGGTTTGTGATCTCTAATGTGGTCTTCCTCCAAGAAAGTAGCGTTTGTCGATACGAACACTTTATTTTCTTGAGGGTCATAGAAAAGATCACCTCTCGTTTCTTTAGGGTAACCAACGAATTGGCATACTCTAGAACGGGGTTCCAGTTTCTTAGGATTTGTCACTAGCATGTGTGCAGGACAACCCCAGATACGGAAGTAACGCAAACTAGGTTTACGCCCCCTCCAAAGCTCAAAAGGTGTTTCAGAAACACTTTTTGAGGGAACGTTGTTTAGAATATGAACTGCATTCTCTACTGCATACCCCCAAAACGAGCTAGGCAATTGAGCATAGCTCATCATAGAACGAACCATGTCTAACAGGGTTCTATTTCTCCTTTCTGATACACCATTCTGCTAAGGTGTACCAGGTGTTGAGAGTTGGGATTGGATTCCATGTTCAATCATATAGTCCTGGAATCTTTGATCCATGTACTCTCCACCTCGATCTGATCGAAATGTTTTAATTTTTTTACCTATTAGGTTTTCTACTTCAGTCTTAAACTCTTTGAACTTTTCAAAAGCTTCAGACTTATTACCCATTAGGTATAAGTAACCATATCGAGAATAATCATCTATGAAAGAGATGAAATATTCATAACCACCTCGAGCTTTTACATTCATTGGACCACAAAGATCCGAATGTATTAACTCTAGAGGTTCTTTGGCACGATAACATTTTCCAGTAAAAGGCCTCTTGGTCATTTTACCCTCGAGACACGATTCACAAGGTGGTAAAGATTCGTCTTCTAAATCAGTTAGAAGTCCATTCTTTACCAAACGATCGATCCGATCGATGTTAATATGACCAAGACGTAAGTGCCAAAGATATGTGTTGTTACTTATTGGAGAAATCTTTTGCCTTTTATTTTGCGTTTCAGCTGATTTAAACATCTCATGATTTAAAAGCGTTGTTGTGTTGGTTGGTCTTAACACATATAAGTTGTTTTCTAGTTTAGCAGAACATATAAGTACTCCATTTCAGGAAATGAACTCTTCATTTAACTCACAAGAAATAGAATAATTGTGTTCTAACAATCCAGAGACAAAAATAAGGTTCCTTTTGATTTTAGGAACAACATACAAGTTTTCTAAAAAACAAAAATTTATTTCTGAAAAACAACTTCGGAGCTCCCACTGCACTCGCTGAAATGACATCTCCCGTTCCAACCTTGAGTGTCATCTCACCATCTTGAAGCTGTTGGAAATCACTTCCCTGAAAAGAAGAACAGACATGATTAGTTGCTCTGGAATCTAATATCCAGGCATACTCATCATTTTCAACAATGCACGTTTCTAAAACAAGTAAATCAAATTTACCTTCCTTGTTCTTCTTTTTCTCTGCAAGGTATTGAGGGCAGTTCCTTTTCTAGTGTCCATCCACATTGCAGTGGAAGCACTTGCCCTTATCAGCCACAACCTTGGCCTTTCCCTTGCCTCGAACAGAATTAGTAGGAGCCTTCCCCTTGTCACCCTTTTTTTGTAGCTTCTTTGAAGAAGAAGCTTAAGGTACAGGTTTAGTTCCTGAGGATGAATCCTTTAGGAACTTTTTGGAATGGGCCACATTGGTCTCTCCTTTAACCACATTTTTGCCCTTGCTTTTCAGCATGGACTCATAAACCTGTAGCTCATTCAGAACGGTGGTCAGGTTGAATTGAATCTTATTCAAGCTAGTATTTGTTCGAAATTGCATAAAACTTTGTGGAAGTGAATGCAATATAAACGCAACCTGACTCCTCTCGCAAACGACCCCGCCATTAGCTTCCGCAATGTTGAATTGGTTTATCATGTCGAGAACGTGTTCCCAAACAGATTGTCCCTCTTCCATGCGATAGTTATGGATGTTTTGTAGAGCCTCGTGGTGGAGCTGGTAGGATGGTAATCCAAACATCTCTTGTAGGGAATTCATAATTTCCCTTGCATTTACCACGTTCTCGTATTTCTTGGCCAAAACTTCAGTTAAGCTAGCCAAGATATAGGTGCGAGCCTTTTCATTGGCCTTAGTCCAGCGGTCGTGTGCATCCTTTATCGCTTAGGATGCATTGTAAGGGGGAATTGGAGGACAGTCCTCCATTAAGACGAACCGGAGATCTTCAACAACCAGAATCGTATTAAGGTTGGATTTCCACGTAGGAAAGTTCTCGCCAGTTAATTTTTCATTTTTCAATAAAGCGATGATAGAGGAAGACATTGTTGGAAAAATAAACATTTACCGTATAAGTTATCTTTGTCTTAACCCATCAAACATGCAATATAGAAAATTGCACAAATCCAATCAATTTTGCAAACAATCAATCAAAGAACCCTAACAAACTATTTATTGTGTTTAGCAACGATGCTTTAGAGGTTTAGAGAAACAGCCACCGAAGGGTGATCAGCTACTCATCCTCTAAAATGAGACACTTCTCAGTCAACTCTATTACCAGAATAACTCATATTCCTATAGACGTTGACCACCGTTGTTCAGTCAAGGATTCGTTAACGAATTAACTTATCCCCGTAAGTGTTACCCTCCCAGTTTCAGATCTCAGAGGCACACACCAACAGGCTACCGAAGGAAAAGACAACTGTTGGTAATTAGCCTAAGCGACCCTATCCTTTTCAAAAGTTCATGGTGTTACGAATCTTATGATCGGGCCCTCCGAAGGGATGGTTGCTCCAGGACAACATGCATGCGGATCATAAGACTCTCACGGTGTGACCTATGGGTGGAGACCGAGAGATACGTTGACACGTGTCCCGCGCCCACTTACTATGGGCACTTTCCCCATTCACCTTGTTATTGACCCATGCAAACACTTTTCGAAGGGATGCAGCGCTAAAACGACACGAAACTGAACATGGATCTCACGTTGTGAATATAGGGACGTAGGAGTAAATACTCGATTTAAACCAAGTTTTGATTTTACCTCCCACTAAAGTGACCTACCGTATATTTTAGGGTTTATTAACCTACATAAATCCGACTAATTCAATTTATCTAAGTCTAATCCTATTATAACTATTATAATAAGATCTATTTTCTAGGTGTATTAAACAAATTTAATTTACCTAGCGACCATCTTCTCACATTGGACTATGATTAATTCAACTCCGGTATTCCGGGTCAGTTCCCAAGTAAAAGGTGTTCCGTAAACCGTTAACTTAAGTACCCTCAACCTTAGACAGAACTTTACCGGTAGAGGTCCCTTATAATGTTTGTCCTACTTAGTTGATTAAAACTATTTTAAACTAAGTAAGGAATTCTAATCCTATTAGAATATGACCTTAGGTCTAATTAATTTTAACTCATTAAAATTAATTAATATGAACCTATGGTCCTATGTTTGCATGCATATCTTGATTATAGATTGACGATTTCTAATCTTAATTTTAAACTATTCAAATGTTAATGATTAGACCTATAATCATGCATACTATAGTTTTAAAATAATTAACAATCACATTCAAGTTAATATGATAAAACCATTGGATTGCATTGCATGAAATTAATATAACAATTATATTAAAACTATGGATGTTTCATGCTCAATGCAACTTTGATTTCCATTATTAATAAATTAACAATTAAATTATTGCCAAAAATGGTAAATCAAAGTAGCATGCTGCAAACAATTTTATTAAATATAACTATTTATATTTAACTAGGTAATTGCATGCATCATGCTTATCCATTTTCATGATATTAATATGACTCAACTATATATTAAAAACTCATGAAAATAAACCATGCATTTCAATCCATACATTATAACTAATTATTATATATAAAATGCATGAGCATGCTTTATAACCTAAGGTGGGATTTTAAATCTAAATGACATCCATAAAGCATTTAAATAGCGTATAAATCGATTAATTGGCCCCTAGGATAAAATAAAGCACATAAATTACAATAATTTAAGCTATTTTATCCTAAAAATATCCTTCTATAGCTTCAGAACCTGGCAAGACCACACGAACCAACCCAAACCGCTTCGAACCGGACTTCAAATCACCAAAACAAGCTTGAACCTGACCAAACCGACCCCAGACCAGCCCTATCAATCGAACCGAACCGCAAAAACACCTTCAGCCAACTCATGAAACGGGCTCGTTTTTTGACGTGATTTTCTTCGATCTTCATCATAGAATACCCTATTCTAGACCCGGACTTACAAAGGATAATAGATTTACAAAATTATGCCCAAAAACGCAGGGGCCTTTACATTGAACCATTCATGAAAACATAGATCAATGGCCAAATTAATCGAAACCATTTATACGCAAACCATAACATTCACAATGCATAAATCCCACCATACACAAATTGAAAATTTAAATTTAAAATCAAGAACAACTGAGTTGGCTCTGATACCAATTGGAGGGATAAAAGCCCTACGCAGTGGAAAGAATTACCGAACCTACTCAGAGTCTTAGATTCTAATTGAAATACCAATACAATTTGCAAAAATATTACAACAATAAATCTATATTTAATGGGTTGTACAACGGCTATAAACATGTTAAAAATTAACTAGATCTAATCTAGACGATCCTAGTGATCAAGGATTTCAGAGAAAACTTACTTTTGTAGAAAGCCTTGATCTATTCGCCTTTTCTTGCTAATGAGATCGAAAACGCAACAACTTTCTTGTGTGAACACCACCAATTGGTTACACCGGTATATCTCTAAGACTTCTTGAAGCAGGAGACTGGTGGGAGTCTTTCGGGAGAGATCTCTGAGAGAAGGAGAGTCAATGAGATACCTTTCACCCCACCCCAGGGGTCCTATATATAGGTAAAGGCCAAGACCTTTTCCTAATAGGAAAGGTTCTATGAATAAGTTCAAATCTATTATTTGAACAATATTTAATTTTAATAAATAATTAATTAATTAATTCCATAATTATTTAATTACCCAATTAAATATCATATATTTAATGTTAGGGATTTTATTAAAATTAAAATTAATATGAATCCAATTCATATTAAATTTATTTGAACTCTTTCAAATATTTTCTCTCAAGAATTAATTTTTGAAATTAATTCAAAAATTATATTATAAAGTTTCATAAACTTTATATTATAGTGTATCAACATATATCATAGGATTCCCTTAAATAAATTGAACACTTTCAATTTACAATTTATACTTAATTGCTTCAAGTCTCTTTACGAGCTACCAGTGGGACCTAATGGACCTACAGATCAGAAGCTCCAACGATACGAGACTAATCGGCTAAACTCATTAACAGAGTTAGTCAACTTTTTATAGTGTTTATTATGACGAGTGCTATAATAAAGTATGGAGATATAGCATATATGCATTGCTATCAAAACTTTTTATAGTGTTTGTTATTAAAGTTATCATATGTTTATATAACATTTTCTTAACGCTATCGTTAAACTACTATAGCCTTTTCGCAACGCTATCTTTAAGATATTATAGCTCTTTTAATTTTAAACGTTATCTTTAATATATTATACCATTTTTTTAATGTTATCTTTTAATACATTATAGCTGTTTTTTAACGCTATCTTTAATATATTGTAGCAATTTTTAATGCTATCTTTTAACATATTATAGCCTTTTCTCAATGCTATGTTTAACATGTAATATTTTCATAGCACTTGATTTTTGCTTTGTAAATTTTATTATATCTACTTATGGCTATATAATTTACTTTTTGTACTACCACTAAATTCAATTTATTATTTAAATATCATTTAAATTGGTGCAATGTTGATAAAATTTACTTGAAGTACTTGTTTTTAATTTAACTAAATCTACACAAAGGAAATATTTCATAGAATATCATGACTTTGCATCCAAATTGAAATTTTGTAATCTACTTACATTACAAAAGAAAGTATTCAATACCTAACATGGAGTTGTCAATAGTATTGAACAAAAAAGTTATCCAACAATACATAAAATTTGGCGAATGTAATTTCTAACAAGAGATAAAGTAGTTGACAAAATACAAAATTCACCAAGTGTTCAACATTATAGTATCATGGAGTTGAGTTGCCACCTATGATCCTTTTGCATGTGTAAAGGTATCATTACATTCACCTACATAGATGCATAAAATGTATATAAATATATATGTTTATGGCAATATCAATAGTGAAAGAAACAAGATTCTTTATTAAATCAAAATAAATAGACTTAGAAAAAATTCATACTAATAGCCACTTTGTCAGATGGCCATGCAACTTTCTTATGTGGGCCTCCATAAAAATGCATCAGGTTTCTTTGAGACATCAACCCAAACTCTAACTGCATGTGGTCCAATAGGAATGTGATGAACAAGAGCAGCTGGATCATTAGAAGACCAACGTCCTTCGGCAACTATCTCCCCTGAGCCATGTCAATCTAATAACTTGCACTTAATTTAAGTATTATTATTAATACTCTTTATAAGAAGAAAATATAAGATATATGAGAATTGAATGATAACAAAATTAATAATATTATTTCATCATACACTAAAAAATAAATTTACCGATGGAGATGGTGTAGGAAAAGTTGAATGAACATTTGTTGACTTAGGTACACTTGCAGTTGCATTTGAAAATTCCTCACTTGGTTCAACCTATAATAATTTAAGTTAAAACATTGCGCATGAAGTTCACTAAAAACACATTAATTTGAGTTCAAACATAATATTAGTTTACTTGCTTTTTAATAAAACATGTCATGAATGATTCCATTTCCATAATTTTCTCCTTCATCCTTAAATATTCTTTTTCAAGCATTGTGACCTTGTTATTGTAGGGATAAACAACCCTAGGCAGCGGAAGACGTCAGAGACTTTTTCGAATAAAAACGCCGATTGGGATACCAATACGACGGCAAAACAAATTTACAGCAGAAAATAAATTTAACATGCTGTAATACTGATATAAAACATGCTATAAACCGAAAACATAAACTAGATCTCATCTAAAATGGATCCTATCGATCCTAGATCAAGAAACACTTACCCTTGAAGAGTTCTTTGATCGTTTCGCCAAGATTTTCCCCGGAATGCTCTGAAAAACAGCAGCGAAAGGACTTTGATTTCGCTGTAAAAGCCTCACGAACACCACCACCAAGGATTCACCGGTATTCTCTTGAAGGTTACACGTAAGGGGCTTGTGGGAGCACAATCTCTAAGGATTTCTCTGGAAAAATTTTCTGTGTTCACAGAGAGAGAGCAAAAACGAGAGAGGGCGAGGGAGAGGGAGAGTTTGCGTGAGACTTGGATCATCAAAACTGAAAGAGTCCCCTTTCTATTTTACCTTTCGATGAGGAGAGGAAAACCAGGGCCACTTCACGCAAATTATCAGGTAACTGATCAAATCAGTTACCTGATATTTTAATTAATTATAAATTAAAATCCAAAATTCTAATTATAATTAATTATATTTAATTAATCAATATTAATTAAATCAACATTAATTTAAATCCTATTTAAATTAATATCCCTCTTTAACCTATAGTTTAATTAAATCAAATTTAACTAAACTAAATTAATTAATTAATTAAAAATTAATAAAATTGAATATCATATATTCAATTATTATTCTCTCTCATAAAACTATAGTATTAATGTACATCCAATGCACATTAATTATAACCTATAGTTTGAATATGAATCAAATTCATATTTTAGCTTAATATTCGAACACCTTCGAATATTCATTCCTTCCTTAGAAATTTACCTCAACGCCCTTATAGAGCTACCGATGGGACCTGATGGACCTACAGATCAGAAGCTCCAACGATATGAGATTAGTTGGCTAAACTCATTAACCAAGTTAATCAATTTTCGTTAACTGTGGTTCACTCCACTAAAGAACCACAGCTGCACTCTTCTCACTGCAGATATATTTTGTGTCCACGGATATCGACCGTCAACAGCAAGTTAGCCCTTCACGTGTGTTCGTATCCCAGCTAGGTCAAATTACCGTTTTACCCCTGGGCTACCTCTTGATCCTTAAGTACCAGTGCTCCTCTAATGAACAACCTGTTTGAGGTCCAACCAACAAACAGAAATCCCTCTCGTGCCATAAAGAGGGTAGGGCCCATTGTTCAAGACCCGGAGACACCACTTAAGGGAACACACCTCTACTTACCCTAATATCGGGAAGGAGTGAATTCCATCTCGTAAGACTACGTTCCCAGCTCCCCACTCGGTCTTGTCCCCAAAATGGTAGGCTTATTGAGTCGGCGAACAGGCCACTCTCACCCGTACAAATCAAAGGACAATCCCTCATGGACAGGAGTCCATAATCCACTCAGGATTAAGGCCAAGTTGCCTAGGTCATCCTAGTGAAATAGAAACCGAGCTAACTAACGGTGTTATAGTTAGTGGTTAACTATTTCGTGGTCCGGTCTTTGTGCAAACTCATTGCACAGGATACCCCCACTCGCATGTCAACTACACGAACGCGTTGGATCAATACGTTTGTATCAATATACAAAGCGGGTCGTATCCATAGTGTCACCAGGATAAGGTACCCAGCCTTATCCCTATACTACAGACCCTTTAGGCTAAAACTTGAACATTGATCCCCGTATGTCCCTACATACTAGTTCAAGCCTCATTCTATTAGCCTTGGATGTTTAGTTTATTAGATTAGGGTTAATAAGACAAGATATAATACAAACATTGAATAATACATCACTTTTATTAATGTTCGGTCAAATGTACATTTACTATCTACGAGTTTTAGGGCATAAAACCCAACAGTTATCTCGTTACGAAAGAAGAGATAATTTTGAACGAGTCACACCAAATCCAAGTCCTCTTACATGCCCACGATCAGGACCAAGAACTTTACTCAATGCATCCTCAACAACGTTATTTGGAGAAGTTATTGTCTCAACATCAGTTTGTTCAATACGTTCCTACCAACATAACAACAATATCCTTGAAGTCATTTTCAGTCAAATTTTATCTATTTAATAAGGAAAAGAGCACAACATAATTAATTGTAAGTGCAGACCACGTGTTGAATTCCACCTCACTGACGAATTAAGTCACACAAACACTGATCCTCAGGACATGCAAATCACAGCTATTGCCTTTCTAACCAAGAACTCGAAATTGCAGAAAAGGAAGAGAAGAATGGCGATCAAAACACACACAGAAGCAACGAATGAAAGTAGAGAAGAAGGAGAAGATGGAAACCGAGTACACAAGATGTAAGTGGTTCGGCAACAAGGCCTACGTCCACTGGAAGAGAGGTATTTCTATTTCTTCACAGTATTACAGAGATTACACAATTCTCTCAAATCTCTCACTGAATTTTCACACCCTCTGAATCACAAGGTACTGCTCGTATTTATAGGTATTGGAGGATGGGCTTTAAACAGTGGTTGAAGATCAGGTTGGTTTCAACTGTTTATCCAGGTAACTTCCTCACAATCTCCACCTTTGAAATCAATCGTGATCTGAGCGATGTACCTCCCTTCTTCTAAATTTCTTCTATCCTTTTTCTGATAGGTGGAACCCCACCATTTCCAGACAGTGCTGGAACTTCAATTGAGTCAAAGGCTTAGTAAGGATATCTGCGGCGTTGTCTGAGGTATGGACCTTCAGAACTTCAATTTCTTCTTTCTCTATGACTTCCCTGACAAAGTGATATTTAATGTCTATGTGCTTAGTACGATTGTTAAACTGAGGATTTTTAGTCAAGAATATAGTGCTTTGGTTATTGCAAAATATCCTGACTTTCTGCTGCTTTATTCCAAAATCGTGTAATAGACCTTTTAGCCATAGACCTTCTTTGATAGCCTCTGATAAGGCTATGAACTCAGCCTCGGTAGTAGACAATGCTACTACTGATTGTAGATTGGCTTTCCAGCTTAGGAGATTTTTCCCTAATAAGAAAAAATATCCCGAGAGTGATCTTCTGCAGTCCAAATCTCCTGCAAAATCAGAGTCAACGAACCCATACAGCTCATGCTCTGATTGTATATTCATATTGTAGTGTAGTGTGGCTTTAGCTGTACCCTTTAGGTACCTTAGAATCCATTTGACCGCCTCCCAATGTCGTTTTCCTGGATTAGACATGTAACGGCTAACTAAGCTAGTTGCATAAGCCAAGTCTGGACGAGTTGACACCATAAGATACATCAAGCTTCCAACAGCTTGGGAATAAGGGATTTTTGTCATGAAAGCTTGATGTTCTGGCTCATTTTCTTTAGGAGAGTTCTCTGATGAAAGTTTAAAATGGTGTGCCAGAGGTGTGGAAACGGTCTTTGCCTCTGCCACCTTAAATTTCTTAATTACTTTGTCACAGTAGCCTGCTTGGTGTATTAAGAGAGTGGAGTCTCTTCTTCTCCTGTGTATCTCAACTCCCAATATTTTCTTTGACTCTCCAAGGTCCTTCATGTCAAATTCCCTTTTTAGGAGAACTTTAACTCTTTGCATATCTTCCTTGTTTTTGCTTGCCAGCAACATGTCATCCACGTATAATAGAAGAAAGACTATGCTTTTGAAGGATTTTGCATTTATGTATACACAGTTGTCATATGAGCTTCTCTGAAATCCCATTTTCGACATAGTGTCATCAAATCGTTTGTACCAACAGCGTGGAGAATGCTTCAAGCCATAGATGGACCTATTTAGGAAACAAACTAAGTCTTCTGCTCCCTTTGTTTCATAACCTTGCGGTTGTTTCATATAGATAGTTTCATAAAGAAACCCATGTAGGAATGCTGTTTTCACATCAAGTTGGTCCAGCTCCAAGTCTTCTTGGACCACTAGTGAAAGGAGCATCCTGATGGAAGTCATCTTTACCACAGGGGAGAACACTTCATTATAATCCATTCCCTCCCTTTGTGTGTAGCCCTTAGCTACCAATCTGGCTTTAAACCTTGGTTTGATGACTCCTTCTATTCCATCCTTAATCTTGTAGATCCATTTGGTGGCAATAGGTTTGTATCCTTTTGGTAGAGGCTTTAAGGTCCAGGTATTGTTATCTTCTAGAGATTTCATCTCCTCATTCATAGCCTCCACCCACTGTTTTCCGTGAGGTCCACTTACAGCTTCCTCAAAACTGCTGGGCTCATCTATGTTTAGAGTATCTGCCACACTGAGGGCTAAAGAGATGCAATCTACCTCATTAAATCTTGCAGGAGGCACGATTTGTCTTCTTTGTCGATCTCTTGCAAGAGAATAATTTTGTAAGTCTAGAGTTTCCTGAGGAATGTTTGTATTATCTTCTTCTTCCTCAGTTGACTCTTCTCTCTCTTGGACTTCTTCGGATGTATTCTCAGAAGTTGAAGGAAGTAGGTTGTGCTCCACCTCAATTTGAGGATTTCAGTCAGTCGAGCTTCCTCCTTCTGGTGTATTCTGGAGCATAAACATCTCTTCTTCTCGAAAAGTCACATCTCGACTGTTTATACACTTCTTCTCAGTAGGGTGCCACAACCTGAAGCCTTTAACTCCCTCAGTGAACCCCAAAAACATGCACTTAACAGCTCTGGCCTTTAATTTTCCCTGATTCTGATGCACAAAACCAACACAACCAAATATTTTCAAATGCTCTAGTCTCGGGGGCTTACCTGACCATTTTTCTTCTGGAGTTAGGAAATTCAGTGAAGTGTGAGGGCATCTGTTCAAGGTATACACCGCATAGGAAGCAGCTTCAGCCCAGTACCTCTCTGCCACCATAGCATCTGTCAATAAGCACCTGACTCTCTCCATGATAGTTCTGTTGAGTCTCTCCGCGATGCCATTCTGCTGCGGGGTATACCTCACTGTTCGATGCCTTTGGATTCCATATTCCTTACAGTAGTTGTTAAACACTTTATTACAAAACTCCAGCCCGTTGTCTGTTCTTAGACACTTAATGAATCTGCCCGTTTGTTTTTCAACTAGAGTCCTCCATTCTTTAAACTTGTCAAATGCCTGATCTTTTGTTTTCAAAAAGAATATCCAGCTCTTCCTTGAGTAATCATCAGTAAAAGTTAAAAAATACCTGGAGTTGCTCAAAGAATTTGAAGAAGCTGGCCCCCATAGATCGGTATGCACATAATCAAGAATTCCTTGGGTGGTGTGTTGAGCTTTAATGAAACTCTGTCTCTTAGCCTTTCCAACCACGCATTGCTCACAGAAAGACAAATCATTACCAGTGCCTTGTGGGAGAATACCATGCTTAGCAAGTAGTTGAAGGCCCTTAGCACTTATGTGAGAAAGCCGCTTGTGCCAGAGGTCACTTTCAGTCAATCCTTTGTCTGTTATCACTAATGCTGATTGTACCATCTGCACGTCCTTGACTACGTATAGGCCATTTATTTTTTCCCCAATCAGAACAGTTTTGGAGTCCTTTTTGACTTCAATGGTACCTCCTTTTCCATCATAAGAGCAGCCTATTGAGTCAAGCATGCCAAGGGATATCAGATTTCTTTTCAGGTTTGGAACATGTCTGACGTTTCTTAGTAGTTTTATAGAACCATCTTTTAGTTTTAAAGAAACGGATCCAATGCCAACCACTTTGCATGTGTGATTGTTTCCCATATACACGATTCCACCATCCCATTCCTTGTATGAACTAAACCAACCCCTTGAAGGAGTCATGTGGAATGAGCATCCGGAATCTATAACCCAGTCATAACTCTCATCAGCTGTTCCTTGATCATCTGTTTTATCTGAAGCTGCCAATGCATCTGTGTAGGTAATGGAGTTTTCCCCAACAGCAGCTTCTGACTGTTTACCCTTGTTCTTGGAACGATGGTACTGATTTTTCCTCTTCAAGGAGTAGCACTCTCTCTTAATGTGCCCCTCCTTGTGGCAATAGTTACACTTCACCTTGGACTTAGGTTTGTCTTCGGTTTGGTGCTTGTTGTCTTTGCCTTTTGTCTTTCCTTTCACAAACAAGCCTTCAGATGATTCTTTCTTGATTGACATTAGTTCTAGTTCTTTTGTCCTTATGGCTGATATAATCCCATCAGTAGTTATAGAATCTCTTCCGTACTTCAAGGCATTTTTTACTTCTCTATATGCCTCTGGAAGGGAATTCAGAAGGACAAAAGCTTCGTTTTCATCACCTATTTTTTCTCCGATATTCTTGAATTCACTTGTCATCTTCTTGAATTCATCAAGGTTCTCAGACAATGTTTTTCCAGCATCCATCTTATAGGTAAAGAATCTTTCCCTCATGTATATCTTATTGTGTGTATCCTTTACCTCATACAACTTGTTCAATTTCTGCCAAATCTTGTAAGGAGTGTCTTCATCAATGACTTGCCTCAAGACACTATTACTTAGATTCAAAATAATAGTACCATAGGCTGTCATATTCATACTTTCTTTGTCTTCTGTTGTCACTGATGCAGGCAGCTTATCTGGATCGGATATTGCTTATAAGGCCTTCTGCTGTCCTAGTACGGCTTTAATCTTTGCCTTCCACAAGTCAAAATCTACTTTTCCATCAAACTTCTCTATGTCAAATCTTGCTAGAGCCATTCTAGATCTTCCAAGATTTCAATTCTTGATTAGGTTTCCTTGCTCTGATATCAATTGTAAGTGCAGACCACGTGTTGAATTCCACCTCACTGACGAATTAAGTCACACAAACACTGATCCTCAGGACATGCAAATCACAGCTATTGCCTTTCTAACCAAGAACTCGAAATTGCAGAGAAAAGGAAGAGAAGAATGGTGATCAAAACACACACAGAAGCAACGAATGAAAGTAGAGAAGAAGGAGAAGATGGAAACCGAGTACACAAGATGTAAGTGGTTCGGCAACAAGGCCTACGTCCACTGGAAGGGAGGTATTTCTATTTCTTCACAGTATTACAGAGATTACACAAGATTACACAATTCTCTCAAATCTCTCACTGAATTTTCACACCCTTTGAATCACAAGGTACTGCTCGTATTTATAGGTATTGGAGGATTTGCTTTAAACAGTGGTTGAAGATCAGGTTGGTTTCAACTGTTTATCCAGGTAACTTCCTCACATTAATAAATCACAACAACTCACAATGATAACTATCTTAAACATCTTGCTCCTCCCCCCCCCCCCTCCCCCTCCAACACACATTCTTCAGCAGGACAATAAGGTTGAAGTCATTTTCATTCAAAGTATCACAATGTAATCAATATAGCACAACAAGTCGCATAAATAATTCTCTTAAACTTCTTGCTCACCCCCCCCCCCCACAACACAACTACAAAGTCATTCATTTCTTAAGCAAAATCTCACAACAAAGTCAAAAGATCATAAAAAAAGTCACATAGATAACTTTCTTAAGCTTTTCGCCTCCCCCCTCCCTACAGAACAATAACTTTAAGTCGTTTTCAGTCAAATTTCATCCATTTCATAAGCAAAATATCAGAACAAAGTCATAATGATAACTCTATTACACTTCACGCCCCCCCCCCCACATAACAATATACCATTTGTAGGTTTTCCTCCAAAGCAATAGAATAAAAGTCTTACAAGTGTCTTGGCAACTTGTGAATTCACTGGTTCTCCATTCTTCTTTTTGTGTGCCTTTGTCCATAACGTAATCCTCGTGATTGAAGTTGGATCCAAGAAACTTTTTTTCTACCAAATGAAATAAATCAAATGAACTCAAATACAATAACAACAATAAAATGAAACTTTGGAAGTAATAATCCTTACCATCTCTTCAACCAAACGAGCATACCCTTTCCTACTACATGTATGTGAAAGTTGTTTCTTCTTCATGGCTTTATATCGTTCACTTTTTAACTAATCAAACAATTACATATTTAATATTTCTAGTAAGGTAATAATCAGAAAATGTAAGGTTACACTTTTTAAAGTAAAGATTTTCATACCATAAAATTTGCACTAGTCTTTTCATTGACAAAATCCATCCAATCATCTATAGATTGTAAATTATCTGGCATAAAATTTTGTTAGTACCTGGCTTCCTTTTCTTCAAATCTTGTAGAAAATTTCATGCTCCTTCCATGTACTCATCAGTAGCACTATTAGATAAAGTCAATCTTTGTTAAGTTAACATTAGACAATTAACTCAAATACTAATAGGTAATTATTAGTAATTTCGTACTGATTCAAATGCACCCAATCTTTGTTGAACATTCTTAAGGTATTGGTAACCTTACTGGTATGATCAATTGAACCGTCAATGACTTGGACGACAAGTACTATATGGGAAAAAGGGAATATCAATTTCACAAAGTGTTTGGTGACTTAGAATTCAAAAAGATGCAACATTATAGGACTACAAGGACTTGGTGGCTTGAGAGTGTGCTCTAATTCAGTTGTTCATATATAATACTTTGGAAAGCAAAGGTCTTATCCTCATCAAAGGAATTCTTTCATTCGGGTCCTTTTGTCTTTAGTCTTTTTGTCTTCTGCAAACTCTTAATGTTTAGGCTATATTTGGGCTTGGTTTTTGCAAGCCAAAACTACTTCTCCACATAACATTATTATGTTTTTGGAGGAAGTGTGTTTTTGACACATCTTATAGTCTTTTCAAGTGTTCATGGAGATCATTTCCAATGAAACAACTCAAATCAACAACACCCTAACAACTAAACATATCGATGAAAACAAGTAAGCTAGTTAAAAGAACTAAGTGCAACAAGATATTGACCCCCCTAAACACAATAATTTAAAAAGTCAAACAACGAAACTCAACTTTGAAGATGGAACAACTCAACAAAAATGAACTCCCTCAACACTTATCCCAAATACCATGGAGACCATTTCCAATGAAACAACTCAACTCAATAACACCTTGACAACTAAACATATCGATGAAAACATGTGAACTAGTTAAAAGAACTAAGTGTAACAAGGTATTGACCCCCCCTCCTAAACACAATAGCTTAACAACTCAAACAACGAAACTCAACTTTGAAGATAGAACAACTCAACAAAAATAAACTCCCTAAAAACTTATCCTAAATATCATGGAGATCATTTCCAATGAAACAAATCAAATCAACAACACCTTGACAACTAAACATATCAATGAAAACAAGTAAACTAGTTAAAAGAGAACTAAGTGCAATAAGGTATTGACCCCCCTAAACACAATAACTTAACAACTCAACAACACCATGACAACTCAACTCAACTTCAATACTTTATACCTTCAACCTAATTTTAAGCTATGACTATCATAACTGCAGGATAGCCATAGTACTTAAGATAACTAAACTCGTTAAAACAAATAAATGAACTTCAATGCTTTCTACCTTCAATCTAATATATTAAGCAATGACCACCATAACTGCAGGATAGTCATAGTACTCCAGTTAATTAAACTCGTTAAAACAAATAAATGAACTTCAATGCTTTCTACCTTCAATCTAATAATAAGCCATGACTACCATAACTACAGGATAGTCATAGCACTCAAGTTAACTAAACTCGTTACAACAAATAAATGAGCTTCAATGCTTTCTACCTTCAACCTGATTTTAAGCTATGACTACCATAACTGCAAGATAGTCATAGTACTCAAGTTAACTAAACTCGTTAAAACAAATAAATGAACTTCAATGCTTTCTACCTTCAATCTAATATATTAAGCTATGACCACCATAACTACAGAATAGTCATAGTACTCAAGTTAACTAAACTCGATAAAGCAAATAAATGAACAAATCAAAACTCAGGTTTGTCCAACAACACACCGTTTAAAACTAATCAAATCACTTGCCAAATATGTGGGAAAGGTAATCATACAACCTTGGAGTGTTGGAATCGCTTTGATCACTCGTGCCAAGCTGAGGATATACCTAAGGCCCTTGCTGTCATGAACATCAATGAAGGAGTAGATCCATTGTTGTATGCTGACTCAGGCGCTTCATCTCACATCATCAATGATCCTGGTAAAGTCTATCAGAGCTACAACCTTATCATGGACCTGACACAATATATGTTGGAAATGGAGAAAAGTTAAGTATATCTCACATTGGTCAAGGAAAAATAACTACTAAACATATGAATTTAAAACTCAAAAACGTGTTGATAGCCTCTAAAATAACCAAAAATGGAGTGGTGGAAAGAAAGCATCGCCATATTGTTGAAACAGGTTTGACTCTTATTTTTCAATCTAATGTTCCAATGAAATATTAGATAGATACATTTATGATTGTTGTATTTCTTATTAATCGAATGCCTAGTAAAGTCTTAGACAACCAAAGTCCCTTTAAAAAGCTCTTTAAAAGAACACCTAACTATAATGGGATTAAAGTTTTTGGTTGTCGATGTTTTCCTTACTTGCGAAATTACACTAAAAACAAATTTGAAAAACGAACATATCCATGTGTGTTTCTTGGTTATAGTCCATCTCACAAAGGTTATAGAGGCTTGGATGCAAGTACCAATCGAGTTTACATTTCAAGGCATGTTATTTTTTATGAGGATTGTTTTCCAAATTCACCCAATAACACAACACTTATTAGTACTATGCAGCCCCTTATAGCAACTGATTTTGCAGGTTTGGGAGAGTGGAGTATCACCACTAGAGAAGAAAATGCACCCACACAACGAAAAAAAAGTGACAAGACCAGGTCAAAGGATTGCTCCAGTACATTTAAAAGAACCTTTGTGGATTTATTTGATGAAGGAAAGATATCTACCAACTCAACTAAGGAATGCAAGGAGAAAGACAATGTCAATATATAACTTGAGCTTCTTCCAAACTGTCACACAACAACAACCAATCAACAATCACCATGTCAAGAAAATCAAAATCCAATGGACATACATCAACCACTTGATACAAATACTCAATTACCTACTTAAAGCATTATCACGGTGCCAAATGAACAAGTACAACAATGTTCTCCAACTGATGTCAATTTACCTCAAAGTGACACTACAACATCAGTAAATGGAAATGCTTCTCCTCACTTAGAAGGACAAAATGAGTCCACACCAATAGCTCAACGTGACTCAATAGAATAGAAGGATACTCCAACTCTTCCATCTTTAAATGCTATTGATTTACCCGACATTAGTGAAAAATTATTTGTTGACTTAAATGTTTCTAATGCAGGTACTCAATGGTTGGACCTATCAAAACAGCAAAATGGAACAACCACACATGAAAATACAGAGTCAAATCATCACATGGTGACTAGACAAAAGCTCTCCCGCAATCCCAATCTTGATCTTGTATTACACCAACAAGTGCAGAAAATAAAATCCTCTCAACACAAAAATTCCTCATTTCTCACTATATCCACAACCATGGAACCAAAAACCTACAAAAGTGCCCTTCAATCAAAATCAACACAAAAAAGAAAAAAATAACAACCTAATAAATAATTTGTGGCTGCATTCTGAACAAAGAAACTAGCATGTGACACCTAGAAATTTATTCGAACATGATATATGGATGCTGTGTTTTAATTTACCTATATCCAAAAGGGAACCAGAGTTGGTGGTAATGGGACTGGTGAGAGATCTAAAGAGAAGGAACGTCGAAATGGGAGAGAAAGAACTCACTAGAAATGGAGAACAACTGCGCTTTCGTGGCCGCTGTGCTCACCGGTGATGGTCAAAAGAAGGAGAGCGACAAGCGTTTGGTGAAGGGAGGAATCGACGACAAGAGACACGCACAGAGAGAGGAACGCGAGAGAGGCGATGGCGAGAAGGAGGAGAGCGGCGGCCGTTCAGTCAGTCGAGGGAACTGATTAATCATTTCCATATTTGATCAATCCCATAATTGATTAATCATTTCCATAAATGATTAATTACTTCCATAAGTGATTGATCATTTCCATAATTGATTAATTACTTCCATAAGTGATTAATCATTTCCATAATTGATTAATTACTCAATTAATTAATTCTATAATCAATTAATTACCCAATTAAATATCATATATTTAATTTCAGGCCTTCAATTAATTAGTTACCCATATATTTAATTGCAGACCTTCAATTAATTAATTCTATAATTAATTAATTACCCAATTAAATATCATATATTTAATTTCAGGCCTTCAACTAACTAATTCTATAATACGAATCAAATTCATATTAAAATTTGAACTCCTTCAAATTCTCTTATATCCTATAAATTTAATATGAATCAAATTAATATTAATATTTGAATTTCTTCAAATATTTATTTCTCTCATATACTATAGTTTAATTAAATCACATTTAATTACACTAAATTGAATAATTAATTAATTAATTTACTAATTAATTAGCATATACTTAATTAGTCATATATTTGAACTCCTTCAAATATATAATTCTCTCAATTAGTAAAGTTTAATCACAAATTAAACTTTATATTATAATGTATCACCATAGATTATATTAATTGTATCTCATAAAATTAATTTTATTCCCATAGTGAATTTGAAGAATTGAAATTCTTTTCAAGATAAATTGTTCCTAATTAGTCTTTACGAGCTAGCAGGGGGACCTAATGGACCTACAGATCAGAAGCTCTAATGATATGAGGTTAACTGACTAAACTCATTAATCAGGTTAACCAATATTCATTAACTGCGGGTCATTCCACTAAAGACCCACAACTGAACTCTTCTCACTATAGAATGTTTTTGTGTCCACGGATATAGACCTATATCGGTAAGTCAATCCTTCACGAGTGTCCGTAACCACAGCTGGATCAAATTACCGTTTTACCATTGTGTTACTGGTGGTGATTTTTTTTATTCACTTCTAATTATACTGAATTAACCAAAGAATATGTCGTTGCTGTGCATTAATCCAAGTATAAATTATCCACTACCAAGTAATACCTGGAGTATTCCAGGGTCATATCCACAGGGAAGGAGCGAGTAGTAAAAATATCTCAAATTAAATCCTATTCTAATGATATTGTGCTGGGGTAATAAGAATAAAATATGGATGCGACAGGTTGAACATGCGATAAAGAAAATCAATAATAATGCGATAAAAAGATACGATGGATGATGAGCTATCAAGACTTTCGCCGCAACAACCACATGCGACAGATAAGATATTAATGTAGCGCATAACAATGAATCGACAGAATATTGATGTCTAAGCGAGAAATAAACATGTGATTCCCTTCCGGTATTACACATGCGATGAACTAAGAATATTCCTATTGCTTAGTTCATGCGTTTAATCAGTTCTCTATATGCTTGCAAGCAGTTGAATTATCCCTAAAGCAACCCAAACACATTCATGAAATATCCTAAGCGGCTGAGCTATTCCTAACACAACCAAACTACATGTAATGCATTATCTTGCTCTACTTAGATATTTCCACATGCATTACCCTTCCGAGATTTATCATGCTACTACCTCTATCGGTTGATCAAACGGATATTAGTAATGAAAGAATTATCACATCTAAGTAGAAAGCATCAATATCATTGATTCATTGCATTGCATTGCATACAAAAATAATCTTAATGCCTCATGGGTGCCTAGGCTAAGCCTTGATAAAAAGAAATTAGTTCATGCTACAAAATAAAAGCATACAATAAAACATAAAAATCTAAGAATGCCTTGGATCCTTGGATGATCTTTGATTCTTCATCTCCCCTCTATTTATAAAAATTTCTTACTTGGAACCAAAGGGGGTGTTGCTTGGAGCCAAAGGGTATGTTGCTAGGAGCCAAAGGGTATTGCTTGGATAGAAACTTGCTCCCCACTCAACACTATTCACCAACTCATCAAGCTTCTCATGCTCTAGCATCCATGCATCCCATGCGCCAGATTGCTACAGCATCAAGCTTTCCATGCGTTAGACTGCTACAGCATCAAGCTTTCCATGCTTCAGACTGCTACTGTAACGACCCGACTTCTTAATAAGCCTTTAAGGGACCGTTACGACAATGCATGCTTTGGAGGCCTTTTTAAAAAAAATATTTTGAAACATAAACAATAATTTAAGCAAAAACTTTAAAACAAATTTTTTACTCGGGATCCCTAATTGTTAAAAGTTTCAAATAATTTCTAAAATATAAATGTACATGGCCTTTAGAAAATTTCTCAGACAAATTTATAAATCAATAGAGTAAAACAGAGTTCTTAAACGCAGAAGGAAAATAAAATATGAAACTCAAGTCCTCTCATGGCTGCCTAACGGATTCTCATCAATCGTCTTCCATCTGCCCTTGCCTATACCTGAAAAAATATTTTTGAAAAGAATGAGTATTTTAAATACTCAGTAAGTGACCCTACTATTGAGGTTGGGTCACGCTTTAAAAACATTTTAAAAGTCAACAACAAATATAAATTTGGTGGCTCTGAACTTTATTTTAAACTTATTAATGAAAGATGATATACATCAATTTCATGCATATCTTATACACATCAATTTCATGTGCCTTTCTAAAGAGAGAGAATATACATCAATTTCATGCATATCCTAGACACATCAATTTCATATGTCTCCTACGGAGGCCGTCAATTTCACGAAACCTTGAGGTCGTCAATTTCACAAACCTCGACTTAGGTACATCAATTTCATGTCCCTAAGCCTTGTGTAAGCATCTCCGAATGTACATCAATTTCATGTACACTAATTTAAATTCAATCCCTTTAATGAGATTTTGAGAGACCACCAACTCAACTATTTTAAATATCAACAAATACAAGCAAAAATAATAAATTTCATGCTTTCAACATTCTTCGTAAACGCATACGCAATTAAAGTAATAAATTTGCCATGCTCAATTTTCATGCTTTTAACAATCATAATAAAATTTAAGAACAGCCCATAAACACGAATATTTTAGAAAATCAATTATTCTAAACACGAGAATTTTAGGAACTCAAATATTCGCACCCAATTAAAAGATTCTGTTGGGGGAAATTACAAATAACAGAGGAAATGGAGAAAATAGACACGTAAACAATTAGGTTGAGGCGCGGGTATCTCGCTCTCTTTAAGGAGATTCAAGCCCTCTGCGGTGTATAATTATTTATCAATCACCGGTGCAGCAGGTATTCTCAAGCCTGTCCCCTCCAGGATACAACAACCCAACTGAAACGTTGTGTAGCTCAAACCACTCTACACTAAGAGGTTGAGCTCAAAGCTCCACAACAAAGAACACCCCTCTTTTGGCCAATTGCTCTTAAAAGAGCAAATGAGAGAAATATGAGAAAGTAGAAAGAAAAGAAGATAGGAATTGTTGTGTTTCTTGTTGTGTATTGAAAGTGTGGTAAGAGAGCTATTTATATAAGAATTTTAGATCTAGGAATTTAATACAAAAAAGAGTAACCAAAAAGTTCAAATAAAAACATCTCTCACCAAATACGTTTTTCTCTTTTAAATGAGAAAAAACTCTCCACAAATTTAATATCTCATATTTAAAATACAATTAAATATTAAAATGTTACAACATTCCCCCACTCATTTTAATATTTAAAATAATCAGAATCAATTGGCCATAAGAAAGATAATTATGCATCATAAAGGTGTGACTCTGCATTGAACCTTTACTAGTGAAATAATAATCTCTACTCCAGCGTTAGTAGTGGTCTTTGACTTGAACTCTAACACTTGAGGGGAAATAGAGGATTATTATCCACACATAATTATCCAGGTGTTGACATGAGCTTTATTGGTTAGCACGTTACGGCCTTGTGCTGATCCCAGTATTTCATGAGTGTATTTGAGAATAAGCCCCATATCCTCATAGAGAGCGGCCCCACTCTCACACTCATATAGGTAAAATCTGTCAAGGGTGCTCCTATAACTATGACACCCGACTCATAAGAGCTACAGATCTTATTAAGAGTTTATTGAAAAACTCAACCCTCCATAACGTTATAGGATAAATGCACTCACACCATAGGGATGGATTAAATATAAAGATAGTGCATTTTTACGGCCACCTTATAATTCGTTTTTCCCTTTGAACCTAGTTCTCAGGATCTCTGATCACTAGGTGGGTATCCTTATATATAGCTCATGATAATTATAAGGGCTTCAATCCCATCCCCCTCGATGTGTTCCAGACCTTTTCTCTAGTCAAGGCCTTTGTTAATGGATCTGTAAGATTATCACAAGATTTAATGTAATTCACATTAATAATCCCATTACTCAAATAAGATCTCACAGTACTGTGTTTTCTTCTAATAGGTCTGGACTTACCGTTATAAAAACGATTTTTTACTCTACCAATTGTGGCAGTGCTATCACAATTTATTAAAAATAGGAGGTATTGGTTTCTCCCACATTGGAATCTCATATAATAAATCTCTTAGCCAACTAGCTTCTTCACTAGCTGAAGCTAAAGCAATAAGCTCTGCTTCCATAGTAGAGTTGGCAATAATTGTTTGTTTCTGAGATTTCCAACAAATAGCACCACCTCCCAAGGTAAAAATATACCCTGTAGTAGATAAAGAATCATCTGACAATGTATTCCAGTCAGCATCAGAAAATCCTTCAACAACAGCAGGATATTTTTTGTAAAGTATGCCATAATCTTTCGTTCCCAATAAATATTTCATAACACGATCAATGGCATGCCAGTGTTCTTTACCTGGCTTACTTGTAAACCTGCTAAGAACTCCGACTGCATATGCAATGTCAAGTCTAGTATAATCAGTTGCATATCGTAGGCTACCAATCACGCTATCATACTCCTTTTGATTAATTATATCACATTCATTTTCAACAGGAAACAAGTGAACACTTGAATCAAATGGAGTAGATACACGTTTACAATCAAAATAATTGTATTTTCTGAGTATTTTCTCAATATAATGTGATTGGTCAAGAAAAAACTCATCTGAGGTTTTTGTTATTTTCATACCCAGAATATAATTAGCCTCACCAAGATCTTTCATGTCAAAATGGCTCCTCAATAAATTTTTTGTTTCATTTATAACAAAAATATTTGAGCCAAAGATCAATAAATCATCAATATATAGGCTAATAATAACATGCAAATCATCCCATGATTTATAATAGATGCATTTATCACATTCATTTGGTTTATAACCATTATTTAGCATGCAAGAATCAAATTTCTCATGCCACTGCTTTGGGGCTTGTTCTAAGCCATATAGGAATTTAGTAAGCTTACACACTTTGTTCTCTTGCCCAGGTTCTATAAAACCTTCAGGTTGGTCCATATATATTTCTTCTTCTAAATCACCATTTAGAAAAGTTGTTTTCACTTCCATTTGATGAATGCTCATATCAAAAATTGCAGCAATTGCAATTAACAATCTAATGGATGTGATTCGCGTTACCGGAGAAAAAGTATCAAAGAAGTCTAAATCTTCCTTTTGTTTAAAACCTTTTGCAACAAGTCTAGCTTTATACTTGTCTATACTACCATCCGGTTTCAGCTTTTTTCTCAGGACCCATTTACACCCTATAGTTTTACACCCTGGTGGTAGATCAACTAATTTCCAAGTTTTGTTAGAGATTAGTGATTCCATTTCATCATTTACAGCCTCTTTCCAAAAAATTGCATCTGGAGATGATAGAGCTTCTTGCAAAGAAATTGGTGTTTCCTGAATACTATAAACATAAAAATCAGGACCAAAATCTTTCACAATTCTAGCTCTTTTACTCCTCCTTAATTCTACTTGAGAATTATTTTCATTATTATCACTAAGAGTAGAAGAACCAAACTTAGTAGAAGTTTGTTCAGAATTTTGTCCCCCACTATTTCTTGACTTGAAAGGAAATTTTTCTTCATGAAAAATTGCATCACTTGATTCAAAAATCACGTTATGTTCAATATCAAGAAATCGATAGGCTGTACTATTAATTGCATATCCAAGAAAAACACAAGTGGTATCTTTAGACCCTAACTTAGGCCTTTTTGGGTTTGTTATCCTTACGAAAGCTAAACATCCCCAAACCCTTAAATATCCCAAATTTGGCTTATATCCTTTCCACAATTGAAAAGGTGTGATCTTTGTCTTTTTATGTGGCACTCTATTTAACACATGACAAGCAGTCAAAACTGCTTCACCCCAAAGATTAAAAGATGCACCTGATTCTAATAGCATAACATTAGTTAGACCAATTAAGGTTCTATTTTTCCTCTCAGCTACTCCATTAGAAGCAGGTGAATATGGTGGAGTAGTCTCATGAATTATTCCCAATGATTCAACATATGAATTGAATTCAAATGATTCATATTCTCGACCTCTATCACTTCTAATTCTCTTAATTTTTCTACCGAATTGATTTTCGACTTCAAGGAGGAATTTTTTAAAATTCTCAAAAGCATCACTTTTATTTTTCAATAAATAAACATGAGTATATTTAGAAAAATCATCGATAAAAGTGATGAAATATCTATTTCCTCCTCTGGTTAAAATTCCTTCAAATTCACACAAGTCTGTATGAATTAACTCTAATAATTCAGTATTTCTTTCCACACTTTTATGAGGTCCTTTTGTAATTTTTGCTTTACTGCAAATTTCACATTTCTCAAAATTATTTTTTAGACTAGGAATTAATCCAAGACTACTCATAACTCCCACATATTTACTATTTATATGACACAAACGAGCATGCCAAAAATTTAAAGAAGAAAGCATGTAAATTGAACTGGTAGATGCTTTATTAATATTTTCAATGTTCAATTTGAACATTCCATCACAAGCATAACCTTTTCCAACAAAAATTCCCTTTTTAGTTATCACATATTGATCAGATTCCATAGTTTGCTTAAAACCAGCTTTATTAAGAAGATAACTCGACATTAAATTCTTCCTCATGGAGGGTGTATGAAGCACATCTTTCAACATTAAAACCCTTCCAGAGGTGAATTTTAATTCAACCTCACCAGTTCCCATAATTTGGATAGTATGGGAATCACCAAGCATTATTGTTTTAGGCTCCTTAAAAGGAGTATAAACTTTTGAACCAATTTTTGTCATAACAGACATGTCTATTGGCTCCAGAATCAGCCCACCATCCTTCAACACTTTGAACCATATAAATATCAGTAATCATAGCCACAAATGGCTCTTCGGTAACATTGGCCTGAGGTACAGGTTCTTGTTTCCAGAATCTGCAAATTCGAGCAATATGCCCACTTTTGCCACAAACAAAACATACTGATCTTGAGTGTTGAGGATGTACTTGGTTCTTATTCACTTGGCTTGGATTTTTCTTATTAGAAAAGTGGGGTTTGTTATTCTTTTTCATACAATTCTTCTTTGGCTTTAAGTGACTATTTTTTGGAATTTGACCATTAGGTAAATTATCATTCGAAGAGATTAGATTTACCTTGGTGGGAATTTCATTGCCTTCTTGAATCAATGCATCTTGCCCTCTTGCCATTTTACCATCAAGTTTACTCTGTAAAACTTTCAATATTTTCTTGGCAGTTGTAAGAATAGTATGATAACAATCATAAAAATACTCAGCAAGAAAACTTAAAAGAGAGTATAGGTAAGTGTACTCATCTTTCTCATGTTTATCACTTTTCTCATGGTGTTCCATGAACTACTCTTCAACGTTCATGTGCTTTCAGTATCGATCTTCTTCGGGTTCTTTTCTGTGAGGACATACCACCTTGAGAAGATTAAGGTAGAACAACACTTTTCATTTCCATCTCTTAAAGTGTGCTCCCTTAAATCGAAAGGGCTTGTTCAGATCTCCAACATTCTCATTTGGTTTCTCAATAGTAGACTCCATGTTTGATATCTCCTTAAAATTGTTGGGGGAAATTACAAATAACAGAGGAAATGGAGAAAATATTGAGAAAATAGACACGTAAACAATTAGGTTGAGGCGCGGGTATCTCGCTCTCTTTAAGGAGATTCAAGCCCTCTGCGGTGTATAATTATTTATCAATCACCGGTGCAGCAGGTATTCTCAAGACTGTCCCCTCCAGGATACAACAACCCAACTGAAACGTTGTGTAGCTCAAACCACTCTGCACTAAGAGGTTGAGCTCAAAGCTCCACAACAAAGAACACCCCTCTTTTGGCCAATTGCTCTTAAAAGAGCAAATGAGAGAAATATGAGAAAGTAGAAAGAAAAGAAGATAGGAATTGTTGTGTTTCTTGTTGTGTATTGAAAGTGTGGTAAGAGAGCTATTTATATAAGAATTTTAGATCTAGGAATTTAATACAAAAAAGAGTAACCAAAAAGTTCAAATAAAAACATCTCTCACCAAATACGTTTTTCTCTTTTAAATGAGAAAAAACTCTCCACAAATTTAATATCTCATATTTAAAATACAATTAAATATTAAAATGTTACAACAGATTCAATAGTAAATTCACTTACCTTGGCTTATGAATCCTTTATTTAAAACTCCCAACAATTCCAGCAAAGGCCAACCTCGACCTTAATTAATTAATCGATTACTAAGGCTTGCTGGACAGAATTTCGAATGGACGAAAATCAAAAGCGAACTTAAACTTGCTGATGCGATCCTATTTTGCTTCAATTTTGACGATCCAACCTCCAAACGATATGGATACCTTAAATTGAGGACGATTTCTTAATGGGTGTTTGATTAAACATAATTCCCCACTCAAATTAAACTTAAAATCTCTTACCCACAACTGAAAACACACACCCACGCTGCAAAACGCTGTTGGCCGTTGTCGGAGCTGCTCGAAATCGTCGCCGCCGTTATGCTTGCTGGAAAAACGCTGCTACTGAACCGAGAACTCACCAAAACCGCCGCTGAAACACCACCCACGGCCACCACACACGTCGGAGAAGACGCCCCAGCCACAACCAACACGAAAACGCGTCGCTGCCCGTTGAGACACCGTCGCTGCGCCGCCGCTGGACCGCCACTGCACTGACGAGGAATCGCCGAAGAACGCGTGCCGCACGCAGGAAGGAAGCTGCTGCCGTTCGGATTCTCGAACTGCCGCCGCACTGCCGCCGTCTCGTCGCTGCACTGTCAGAAGAGGGGATGTAGCTGCCGCCGTTTCTGCTGGAGAGCGACGCCGGAGATAGTGGCTGGAGATGCTTCACCGTCGGGTGAAAAGGAAGAAAGAAAAGGGGCTGTCGTGGGTGGGAACTTGGAGAAGAAGGGAAAGATGAAGAAGAAGGCTCACCTAGGGCTCCGTGCATAGCTTTTAAAAAAACCCTATTGGGCTTGGGCTTGGCTCTAACACCTTAATAATTACCAACATGCCACTCTAGCTTGAATATTAAAAATCCACCAATTTTTCAAATCTTTTAAATTTCCCTCCAATTCCAAATTAACACAACTTAAACCAAATTAACTCCAAAACTAATGAAATTTGAATTTTCCTTAAATTACGGGCGTTAAGCTTTCCATGCGTTAGACTGCTACAGCATCAAGCTTTCCATGCTTCAGACTGCTACAGCATCAAGCTTTCCATGCTTGTCATGCTCTAGCGTGTCATGCTCCAAGCTTCTAACTCATCATGCTCTAGCGCATAAGCTTCCAAGCTTGACATGCTCTAGCGCATAATTGACCAAGCTTTTCCTGATGCAACAATAAATTAGAATTAGTGCAGTTTTGTATGAATTTCAAAGATAATAATCAATATGAGCACATTAATACAAATAAATCAACATTACTGCATCTAGCATATAAATTAGTTAAAACTTGGGTATTTTCACTCTCTTGAGGCTCACAATAAGCTTAAATTAGACACCTAATAACTTGATATTTTCAAGTTATCAGTTACATTTGTCTCCTTAAGTATCAGCGCTTTTCTAATGAACAGTCTGTTTATGGTCCAACCATTATACAGAAAGTCCCTCTCAGGCTAGTGAGAGGGCGGGATCCCTTTGATCAAGTCCTGGAGTCACTACTTAAGGGAACACTCATCTACTTCTCCTAGAAGTGGGAATGAGTGAATTCCTTCTTGTGTTGTCATGTCTCCAGCCTCCCACTCGGTCTTGTCCCCAAAAAGGAAGGCATATTGAGTCGACGTATAGGTCACTCTCACCCATGGTAATCAAAGGACAATCCCTCATGAGAAGGAGTTCATGACACACTCAGGATTAAGACTGAGTTACCTAGGTCATCCTATTGAAACAGTGACCTAACTAGTTAACGGTGTTACAACTAGTGGTTGACTATTTCGTGGTCCGGTCTTATGCAAACTCATTGCATAGGATCCCTGCTTGCATGTCTATTACATGGACACTTTGGATCAATACGTCTGTATCAAATACATAGCAGGTCTTATCACATAGTGTTACCAGGATAAGGTACCCAGCCTTATCCTTGTACTATAGACCTTTTAGGTTGTTACTTGAACATCGATCCTCGTATGTCCCCACATACAAGTTCAAGTTACATACAAACAACCTTGGATCTTAGTTTATTGGATTTGGGTCATATTGTTCAATACTTAACATTAACACTTTATTGTAGAAACTCAATAACACTTTATTGAAACAAGTATACAATTTGTTTACATTCACTATCTACTAGTTTTAGGGCATAAAACCCAACACGACTCTGGTTGGTCCATTGGAAGTTCTTGAATATAAGCAACTTCTTCAAAATGTTCCCGTGCGCTCAACTTCTGTTGTTCCTTTTTCTTTCGCCTTTACTCTCTACGACGACGACGAAAGGTTCTATCTATCTCAGGATCTATGTCGAAGAGATGATACTCTTTGCTCATGCACCAACCTCAACCTGCAAAAGAACTACAAACCGAAGTTAGGTTCTCTTAAGATAGAAATGCGGTCACAATCAAATCGCAATTTCAACAAACAAAACTGGTTTCACTTTTAGTCCCCCGCAATGGTGCCAAAAACTTGATGCGTGTTGTGACTGAATAGTCAATCCTCAATTTCAAATAATGAAATTAATTCTCTAAGAGTCTTTCCATTTGAATCTTCACTTTTATTTTATGCTTTTGTCTTAGATTTATCTTTTTCATTAAGTTTTGCTCTCTAAACAAAATTGGACAAGATTATTCACGGTAATTAACTTAACTAGAAAACCAATCCAGAGGATGACACTCGTTTAATCACGAAAACACTATATTAAAACTTGACCCGTACACTTGCGGTAAGGAAAAATTCACATAAAAAATAAATATAGAGGGTAGTTTGGTAAAGAAAAGTTTTCCAACTTTTTATTGGAAGTTGTAAATCTAAAAATATTCATAAATATAGACATTTATCACATATGAGCCATCAATTTGTGTTGTCATCCTATACAATATGAAGAAGTTATTTTTTACTTTTAAAAATCTATTTTTAAACCTTAGATTTGTAAACAATTCTAGCAAGACCTTAGTAGAAGATAATTTTGAAAAGAGGGTAGAAAATAATAGACAAAGATAATAGTTTAAAAAATCTTATTTTTCGAAAACAAAATCATTATTAAACAAGTGGGGTGAATAAACAAAGAAAAACAAAATTAGTAAAGTCTTATTGAAACCAAATTCCAAGTTGGTGTATTAATTTCCCAAAAATGTAAGAGTCACAAGAGAAATGTGAGAGAGGGAAACATATTAGGGAGATACGAAATTGCCGAAAGTTTCATAAAAATGCAAATAAAAACAAAGTTTCAAAAAACCCAAAGCATAAATGTTGCCGTTGGCATTACATTACAAAGCCATAGCCATAGCCATAGCCATAGCCATAGCCCTATCAATGGCCATCCGTTTTACAAAGCACAACAAGAAACCATACGTAACTAATATTCTTTATGACATAAACTTTGTTTTCAGAAACATCCATTGCCAACCACTCTTCCAAAAGTTTTTTTTTTAAATAAATAAATAAATATATTTATATATTATATATATTTTCAGCCCCTCAGAAAATACATACATGTCCATATCCCCAATATATTAATATAATTGAAAACCATGAATTTTTCTTTTCTTTTTCTTTTTTTTACATTTATAGAAAAATAAAACAAAGGACGATGGGCCAGTGCATGAGAATCTTCACGTGTATACTACATTCCAACAGCAAAGACAAAGCCCCTAATATTATTAAATTAACTCCATAATTATTTATTTGTCCAATTGCCAAAGACAGGGAAAGAAAAAATATATATAAAAAGATAAAAATATATATATAATTTATATATATTTTTTTTAGTGTTTAAAAATTTGGTGGGGTGGTGGCTGGACAACCTAATACCTAACCCTCATACTCGTACTGACTACAAAATATACTGAAATGCAGAGACAATTATTATTAATATTATTTAAAAGTGAAAAGAGAAAAAAGAAAAGGTTATTCTTTTACCAATTATTCTATATTCTTACTGTGTTTTTGTTTGGGCATAATTTATTGCTGCTTAAACATATGTGGACAGATTTGTGCGTTACTACGAATATATATTAATTATATTATATATAGGAGGAAAGGAATTAATTATTGGGAAATGCATTTTCTTTGGTTTTTCCTTTTAAAAAGATATTTAAAATATTCTTTTCAAAAAAAAAAAAAAAAGATATTTAAAATATTGTCATATCTCTGACTTCTTTTTTTCCCATGCATGGAATTAAGGGAAAGGGATAACTTAATCTATCTTTTTGCTTACCATACAATTCCAATTCTACTCTGCAATTGGTTCATCACAACTTCCTATTCTTTAATTTGTGAAGGAATTTGGTTGCCAGTTATATTCTTTTTCCAGTTTTTTTTTTTATAAAATTATATTTGTATGCACATGACTCTTTTTTTTATTTATTATTTATTAAAATTTAGGATGAAAATTTGAACATAGCTTAGTGATAAAACACCTTTTACATTTTTTTAAGGTTAGAACCGTCGATCTCGTTTTAAAAACCAATTTTAGTTTCTTCTTCAATTGACTAAATATCAATATAATTTTTTTAAAATATAAAATTGTTTCCAAATGAAGTATTAAAATTTAAAAACATTTGTTGAAGACATTATAGATACAATGAATGTATAAATTTCTAGTATATATATAAAATTATATGAATTTGATTTAGAATTGGATAATTAAACAAGTTGTTTTGGGAGTGTTATAGAAAATAATTTTCCACTTTTAAAGAGTAGAGTTTTTTTTTTTTTTTTTTTCGAGGAGCTTTTAAAGAGTATAGTGCAAACCGATTCGAATGACTTTTTTCTATATAGTTTTTTTTTAATGTATATATATATTTTTTTAGAATAATTGAAATTATTTTTATTTTAAAAACATAAAATTATAAATAGTAATTCCAACAAGTATATGAACATTTTTAATTTTACAAGTCACATGGAAATTATTTTTAATTTTTTTTTTCTATTCTTTTCTGAAAACAACGGCCAAAGAAATTCTGGATTTTTTTTCTTTTTTTTTTTTTTTTTTTTTTTTTTGGAATGATAAAGTAAATAAAAACCAGTTACACTGCATGCATGTGTGAGCGTTTCAAAGATAGTATAATCAAATGAGCACAAACTTGGGGCCCACTTGGTAGAAAATTTATTTGTTTTCCATTTAAAAATAAAACAGCATATTTGGCAGCCTCATAATTTATAGAATATTTTTCAGAAGTTAAATATAATATTATCATATTTGAAAAGGAAAACAAAACAAAACATAATGCAATTTCATTTTTGTTTCTAGAATAATACAACTCTCAAACATTTTTTAGATTCAAATCTACCCTTTTGAGGGAAGGTAATAATGTCAAACAATAATATTAACCAAACAATTTTCTACTCAAATTTTACTCTAAAAGTTGTAAAACAGTTGTGGAAACAACTTGTACATAGTATGCTTATTTAAGACAAATTTTCTTCCTATGTAATACCTAATAAATAAATAAATAAATCTTACCAGAATTCCAAAGACTGAAAAATAAGGAATATTGGGATATCTATTTATATTTCAAGATTTAGCTAAGAATTATTTATGAGATTATTTTAAGAAATAGGAAATAAATAAGAGTTATTGTGACTAAGACTGCGCGCGTTTGACAGGTCTTTCAAGTACTTGTGGTTGAATACATGTATTTTTTTTATAAGAAAAGATTGATAGTATTTTGACAAAAAAATTTAAGGAGTGCTCTCTAGTCAAAATCACTTTTTATAAGCCCTCTTTAAATCTTTATACTCAAAAAGTTTTGTGAAATTTTCTAAAAATAGATTTAGAGAAAAACATTTGAAGTCCTTTTAGAGGAAGCATTCAATTAATCTTTCTTCCAAAAGCATTTTTAAAAAGAATATTGCTTAACTTAAAAAAACAATATTTTTCTAAAAACATCTCAAATGTATACTAGAACTTATTTGAAATACCTTTTAGTTTGAGTGTTTTTCAAAAATGCATTTTTCATTAAACATCTTGTATAAAAATTGTTTAGAATTTAAACATTCATATGTTTGGTTATAGTTCCTCATTACACAAGTTGTTATATACTTAAAAGCTCTTTTTAAAAAATTTGTTTTCAAGTGCTTCTTTCAAAATAGTTTAACCTCATTTTTTAATAAGTCATTTTTAGTGGTTGTCAATATTAGATAACATTTCATCTCAAAACCAACTGGCAATGAATGGAATAACTCATCTATCTTATAAGTTGTGAACATGCCCTCTCAAGATGGTGCCTCTTTGGACTCGCCATTCTTGGATCGGATCCCATTTTTTTCTTTGGACCGAACACCCGTTTGGGTCTCATGATGGGCTCTAATACTATATTAGATAACATGAGGTTTCATCTCAAAATCAATTGGCAATGAGTGGAATAACTCATCTATCTTATAAATTGTGAGGTCTCCACTTATCATTTCGACGTGGATCCTCACCAGCCAAACATTAGAAAAATTTTCAAAATGATTATTTTTTCAAAATTAAACACTTGAAAAGCTAAATCAAACATACATTATAGAATGATCTTTTTTTGACATCTCAAGTTTAAAGTTTTTAAAGTAGAGCGCTTCCCTTATAAGTATCGTTAGAGGAAAAAAGACACAAATTATTAACTAGTTTTTAAATACTTTGAAGTCTTATCTATCTGTAATCTTTTAAGAAGGAAAACTCAAATGCAGCTTTAAAAGCTCATAGGGTAAAAACCTTGTTAGCTAGCCATCGAAATAAACTCATTTTCTTTCTTTGTTTAGATTATTGCCGATTGCTAACTCGTGAACCAGCTAGCTTCAAATAGTTGGAGACAAAAACAAAAAAAAGAAAAAATGATTGGTGTGAGTGAGATGACAATTTATCTAGAGACTAATGAGTTGTATGATTTTTTTTTTTTTTTTTTTTTTTTTTTTTGAATCATGAAAAGTACTTTTCAATATTTTCATGGGTGCTTCGTTAGAAAACTAAAATAATTTCAAAGGTTGGTAAATGTTTTTTTAAAAAGAAATTAGGTTTTTTTTTTTAATAAAAAAACAATAAAGAAAGGGGGAAAATCCGGTTTTCAGTACTTCAATAATTAAAAAAATAAATAAATAAAAAAAACTGTGTTAATAATAAAAACTTATTTTTTTTGGTTTCGATATTTCAAGAATGTTTTTGATCTCATTAGAACTACATTTTTCTGTAATTAATACTTACTCCTAAAACATTGATACGATTTAAAATTTGTTTAAATCAATTTAATTATAAATCGTGTTAAATTTTACAAAAATAATAGCACTTAAATTTTTGTAAAACAATGTATTGAGAAAGTGCGATCATCATAGAGAGTTGAGTTAAAGAAATTGTATGTATAAAGAGAGATTAGTTAAGCAAAAGTGTTTGAAAAGGAGAAGATTAGTGAGAGAAACTATACATTAGTGTGAATGTATTTATACAAGGAAATTTGGTATAAAGACTATAAATGTAATGAAAAGGCTAAGAGAGAAAAATCTTTGTGATCGAATAGTAGTGAGATAGTGAAATGAACGTTGTGAGAGAAAGCCTACGCAAAGAGTGATTTTTTTTAAAAAAAAAAAAGTATGTGGTAAGAAATGGTAGGCTTTTTAACTTTCTTTGATGTATATTTCTCACATACATGCCTCATAAAGTCGAATCATTTTTTAGAAAAAGAGAAGAAATTGTGGAGTATTTAGAACAAAAGCACTCAACATATCAATCGCTCTCTCAAGACACGGTTCTAAAGTTTAACCAAGCATAAAAATCTTAGGTTAGAAAACCATTTAGAGTACTTTTGTCATTGTTAAAAGCATTCTCAATTCTAGCCAAAGTATATTTAGTATGAATTTTGAGATTGGGAAAGAGTGATTTTAGCCAATTATAAATGCTTCTCAAAATTATAGTGTTTATTTAGATATAATCAAAATTGGCCTAAAATATTCCTAAAACACTTTAGAATATATCTTTAAAATATTTTTAGAGGAAGCACTCTTGACTCTTTAAAGTATTTTAAATAATATTAATTTTTTTAAAACATTTTTATTAGTAACCAAATTCTGCAAAAACTTGAGAAATATTTCTAAATAGTCAAAAGTTATACAAAAGCTCACACTAATTATTAAATTGGGAGGGGGGGGGGGGGGGATTAAAATAGAGAAAACATTTGACTTGTGCTAAAAAAAAAGGTAAAATATAATTGAATTTGGACTGGGTAGTCTTCAATATATTCCAAAATAATTGTTTTTTTAATTATCTAATTATCTATAATGAAATTGTGAAAAATATTATTCTCGAATTTGACATTAAAATTGACTTTTGTGTATCTCAAAAGTAAGAACTTTGTTGTTATTTCGTCCAATAAGCTGCCATAATCATGACCAGAACTGTTTGCTCATCTCGTTAATCCTACAAAAATGGTATTAAAATTAAAACTCCCAAACCCCAATTTCAAAATGATTTAAAATTTAAGCACATCATATTCACTACCCATTAATAATCTATAAACACAATTTTCATTTTAAAATTCAAATTTCCCTATCACTAACTACTTATATCTCTGTAATAAGAATAACACTGATTAACAAAAAGAAAAAGAAAAAAAAAAACAAACAAACAAACAAATATTATAGAGTATACTTCACATGATAGCATGTCTTTTGCTTCAAATTCAAACACACTAATATATTTTCTATGCAATTCAAACAAATACCAATTTGACTTTATTTGATTTATTTTTATACCTATTCATAATTCATCAATTATATAACTAATTATCCCATCAACAGAAATAAAATTTTATAATACATGCATGCTTGAAAAGTTGAGGACAACTCAAACTACTCCATCAAATTAGATTAACAACTAGCCTGCTTCCCTAAAGATATCACAAAAATAAAATTAGTAACATCAAAATTTCATTAAATAAAAAACAGCCTAACTAACAAAGATCAATTTAATGAAAAGAATTCATGAACACTCAAAATTTTGTACATTATTCAATTGCCTTCAGATTAAAAAAAAAAAAAAACATTGAAACTCCATAAAAACAGCCTAACTAATAAAAATTGGTTTGATATAACATTGAAGAGAAAAAGAAATGAAATTGAAATAATGTTGAGATATTTTCATATTCCTAAGTACCAAAATGGAGAGATGAGATAACAGTAATTAAGAAATGGATTGACCTTGCAAATGTCTATGAAGCTATAAGGAGAGGAGAATTTTAGCCTAGCCTAGCTAGATAGACTAAAAATTAATTATAAAAAAAAAGCTCATTGGTAGCCCAGAAAAGATATGGAATTAATACAGCTTAGTTGAAAGTTAAAAAAAAAAAAAAAAAAAAAAAAAAAGGAAAAAGAAAAAAAGACTAGCTATCTGGTTGTCCTTCCTCTCATGGTAAAATTACAGGGAAAAAGAAAAGGAAAAAAAAACTACCTGATATTTTTGGATCACTGATTGAAGTTGTTGGCTGGCATGGATATTTGTTGCATTTGAAAAATCTGAACAAAACAAGCATAAAGGTAACATCTGTATAAATAACATATAATTAAGAGGCAATTAAAGAAATAATATAATCTAAATTCAGTCTAACTTCAGATGTAATATACTTATGTGTATCTATCACATGCACAATAATAAAATCAAATTTATATATATATATATTTTAAAAAAAGTAATAACAGTTTTTTTAAAAAACACATCCCAAATTTCCTGTTTAATATCCATTGACCTAACAAATCCTGGTAGGGAGATTCCAACCTCTAATCTGAAGGTCGAAGTTACATGTCAATTACCGTTGAGTTGTGTACAATTTGACATTAACCTAACAAATCCTTAACCTATTCTACTTTACATTTAATGATATATGTTTTTTTTTTTTCAATTTTCAAGTTTGCTAATAGTTTTCATTTTTAAATTCTTAAACTGAATTTAGACATTATAAAAAAAGAAACAAGCAAAGAAATTTGACTAAATTAAAAATAAATAAATAAATAAAGGGCATGTAAAGAAAGTATAAAATTTTTCACATTGACATTCTTTCAATTATAACATATAAGAATCAATAAAATATAACAAATGATGTATAGACAATGCCAATAATATAAAATCTTAACTTGTTTAAAAGGATAAAATGTTTATATATTAATTTTTATAGAATTTTGAATTATTCATTGGCACATTTTAGCAAAATCTGCGTAAAGATTACCCTAAAACTAAAACTTTTTAAGATTTGGTTGGAGATTAAAAATTTGATGTGTAATTTGTAAATAAGTAATGATAAAGAATAAGAGGAATTGAAATAATGGAAAAAATGGAACTCGTGACTCTGCCAGCCAAGTCTTCTGTAGTATAAAGACGTAACGACATAAAGAGAACAAAAGCGACAACGCAAGAAACAAAAAACCCTAAATGTACTGCATGCCCTTCACTGTCCTCATGCAAGACAACGTGCCAGACGGAATAAAAACCCCTTCTTTCTTTCCTTTTTTTTTTTTTTTTTTTTTTTTTTAAATTTCCAAAATTAAATAAAATAAATCCAAATCCAAATCCCCACGACTGCAAGGCAGTAACAGTAAAAAGCATTTTTTAAGACACAATTACCAATGCCCTCCACGTTACTTTAGCAGTTCATTTTTTTTTTTTTTTTTGCCAAAAACAAAAAATAAAAAATAAAAAAATTAGTCCCTAATTAATAATTCTTTTTTTTTATTTTTAATTTTCACGTACGTACCTGTTTCTGTCTGTACTTTTTTTTCTTCTTCTCTTCTTTTCTTCTTCACTGGTAGTTTCCATTTCCACCACCGAATGCTTGGCTTGACGGCGCTGAATTGCTCTCATTTCCCTCCATAACTATCCCTTGCGGCGCTTGTTTGTGTTCTCTCTGTGAATAACCGCCGCCTCCTCCTCCTCCTCCTCCTCCTCCTCCTCCGCTCATACTTCTTACAATCTGTCCAACCCCTAAAAAGTCTCTCGTTAACCTATCTGTCCCTCCCATGCTGACTGTGCTAAGATTCTGTTGTAACTTCGGATCCTCCAATGTTTCCATGTTGGTTCGGTTGCCACCGTCAAATCCGCCGAACGAGCTCATCCCGCCACCGAAGAGCCCGCCCGCCGAGCTCCCGGTCGTGAATGAGTTCATCAGGTCTTGGAGATTGCTCTCGTTTTCGCCGAATACTCCACCGTAGCTCGGCGGGAAAAGCGTCCTGTCGGATGCCTTCCCGCCTGAGGTCGAGGAGCTTCCGAACGTTCTCAGCAATGTCGCTGTAGTGTTGCTACTCGACGTTGTTGAGCCCAATTGTGCTGCCTTCTGGAGAAGTGCCGTCGCCGACATGTGCGGAATGGCTCCACTGCCACCGCCAACTGCCGCCGTATTGCTATAGAGAGATGGGACTGCACCGGAATTGATATGATCGCCCATTATGTTAACGGCAAACATGTTAGATGCGCCACCTTCATTGTTGCCGTTGTTTGAGCCACTGAATTGATTTAGCAAAGAGGACTGAAGATTGTTGGTGTTGTTGGAATTGTTGCTATTGCTGTTGGTATTAGTAGTGTTGGTGTTGGTGTTGTTCATATTGGTAGTAGTATCACCAGTGGGATTTGAAATGAAGCCCAAATTGAAGAGATTTGTGGCAGGGTTGTTGCTGTTGTTGTTACTATTTGTATGGCTTTGGATATCAGGGAATTGCATTAGCCCATGGAAGGCTTTGTTTCCAAACAACCCTTGTTGGGATTGGCTTCCATGATCTTCATGAAAGCTATTCTGGTTAGTCTGGTCGGTCAGGAAGAATGCCGCAGCCGACGACGGCATTGCCTGCTGCGGCGGGGGACGGAAGGACGAGCCAATGGAGGGAGGGAGGAGATGAGAGAATTGCCCGGTGCGGCCTCCGCCGAGGCGGAGGACGTCGTGGGCCGATTGGGTGATGTTGGGATGGTCTTGAAGAGAAGAAATTTGAGGGACTTGTGATAATGTCAAGCCCACATTGCTATTCGCTCCATATAAATGGCCTCCAATGGCTGACCCTAAATTTGGAGGGTGTCTTGCACTTTCTTGAGCCAATGCATCACAGAAGGCTCTGTGGGTAATGAAACTGTCCCGTCTGCAAAGGAAAAAGATTCAAGTTAAAAACACAAGGGTAGAGAGCAATATTTAGTATGTAGCTCTTCTTGATTGTTTATAAATTGGAAAAGAATAAAAGACATGATGAGGATTTTGAAACGACAAAATTTTGAAACAGCTGCTACTACATAGCGTATATTCCGAATGGTAATAGATTTTCGCAAAGAAAAATAAGCACAAAATTTTACCAACTACCAAATATATTCATGTCGTTTTATTACATTCTACGAAAAATTCAAACTTTCGTGGGTCCATTTACAAGGGTTCACGGATTTAAAATCATGATATATAGGAACACATGAAATAATTGCGAAAAAAAAAATAATAATTAGAACATTGATAACTCAAAATTAGAGCACAAAAATGAAATCATTATGGTTCCCTTCACAATCAGTCACAAGAATAATTTCCTATTATCACATTCATAATTGCCAATCAAGCTAATGGAATGAGGGATATTATTGTACTTAATTAGTGAAACACAATGCCCCATTATAGAAAGCTAAGAAAGAAAGTACTAAATTTGTAGCAAAAGTGAAGAAGAAGAAGAAGAAGTCATGGAAAGCCTAGGGATATCATAAAGGAGAGATTTAATTAATTTAATTTTGGTGAGAGAATTTGATGGAAGAATTAAGAAAGGAATACACCAATAGGAAATGGCCAAAAAAAAAAAAAAAAAAAAAAGAGAGAGTACCCCATTTTGAAGAACTGAGTGTTCAATAAATGCGTAAAGAGAGAATGTATCCAACATCATGACAAGTGATGAATCGAGGAAGCCCATGTAAATAAGCTAGGGAGGGACTGGACTCATCTTTCTCAATAAATGGTTTTTTTTAAAACAGATGAGAGAGAAAAAGAATAATTTATTGATAAAAACATATCGAAACGACGAAGACCAGAGAAAGAAAAAAAAAAAAAAAAAAAAGAACATGAGATTCCTGAAATTAATGTCGTGAGAGTCTCTGTTGTTGATAAGAGAAAGAAGTGTGTGTTTTCTTTTTGATGTTGAAAAGAAAAACCTGGAAAAGCACAGTGTGCATATAGAAGCAGCCAACCGAGAAGAGAACAAAGTAAAGCTGGAGTAAGAAGAAGAGCCAATCCCACATCGGAATATAGCAACACGTGAATAGAATAGGGAAGGAAGCAGAAAACGGGGCGGTGTTCCCAAGAAGAAGGAAAAATGAAAGATGTTTGTGTTTGTGTTTGTGTTTGTGTTTGTTTAATTAAGAAGAAAAAGAAAAGAAATAACCTGGAAAAGAGAGTGCCGCAATCGCATCGGTACTCTCGGGTGCCGCAGGTTTTGGAGTGGGCTTTCCAGTCGGACTGGACGGCGTAGCGCTTGGAGCACTTATCGCACTTCCACTTCTTCTCGCCGTGCTTTCTGGAGTAGTGCTTTTTGATGCCCGTCAAGTCCCCGAGAGCCCTGGAAGGGTCGTGGTGGACGCATGTGGGCTCTGGGCATAAATAAACCTTCCTCTTTGGCTCTTTGGTGCTTTTTTGCTTTAACTTCCAAGGCAGATTGTGTCCTCTTCTGTGGAGCTGTAGATTCTGCTCTCTTTGAAACCCTTTGTTGCATACCTCGCATATGAATCTGTTCGTCGCCATTAGCGTCTTTGGACTCAAAGCAATCACCTCCGCATCTGGATCTGAACACACACACACACACACACAATTTCAAATTCATTATCCAATCCAATAATCAGTACTTACCCTTTTATTTTATTTTATTTAATTCAGGATACTTGCTTGGAGTTCCTGGTTGGTTCCTCTTTTTCTTCTGGGCTGGAGGAGGAGGAGGGGCAGTCGAAGAATTTGAGGGAGCTGAGGAATGTTGTTGTTGTTGCTGCTGTTGCTGCTGAGGTCTCATCTGGGCTTCTTCACGAACTCCAAAAAGTGGAACGGATGAAGAAGATGCGGCCATCTTCTAATATATATGTGTTTGCACAAATAATATGATGAATCTGAAAATTTTCCAATTCTCGAGCTGGAAAACGAAGCTGAATTATTCTTTCTTGGAACATGCAAATGGATAGAGAGGGGGTTTGATTTGCTTCATCCAAAGGGGAAAATGGATTTAAACTCACAAAAGCTAGAAAGAGTATACAGAAAATAGGGAGAGATTGGGGAAGGAAAGGAATATAATGAAAGAAAGAAAGCTAATAGGTTTTGGTATTGAGGGAATAAATTAGAATCAAAACTTGGGATGGAGATGGAGATGGAGATGGAGATGGAGATGGAGATGGAGATGGAAGATGGATTATTTTGTTGAAGAGAAAGATAGAGGAATCAACTCCATCTTTGAAGCCATTAGATGCCTTTTAGTTTTACTCTCTCTCTTTCTCTCTCTATCTCTCAACTTCTTCTATATTTCTTTTTTCTTTTTCTTTTTTTTTCTCCTTTGGAAGACTTTTTTTTTTTTTTTTTTAAAAAAAAAAAGAGAATTAAAATTGAAAAAAAAAAGGGAAAATATGGTTGCGAGGAAAGGAAGTGATGTTAGTCTCTGCGGTTCCTCGTTGATTTGGTGTCGTGCAGATACAGAAGCACATATACAAGAGTGAAGAAAAAAAAAAAAGAAAAAAGATTTATTTAGTTTGTGTGTAGTTCTTGAGATTTAACTAAAAAATTGAGCCTGCCATGAATAAAAGTACAAACTGGAAATTAATTGAAGAGAGAGAAAGAGAGAGAGAGAGAGAGAAAGAGGGTAAGGCCTACAGGTCGGTGGACCCAATCCAGAGCCGCAAAACGACACAGTATGGTGCGTGAGGGCAGCATGAACATTTCTCTCTCTTTCTCATATTTCGTATCTTGTTACTCACTTCCAGACAACCTTTCTTCGTCACCCTGCCTTTGTGGGCCTTATTGCTCTAGACGGAAATCCATATAATTTTAAAAATAAAAAATGGCTTAGGGTTACAATCACAAATTTACTCCAATAATTTCTATTTTAACAACTCTATAAACTTTTTCATTTTTCTTCATCCATTTCTTTTTCTTTTTATCAAAATTCATCAACTTTAAAATCCAGAGTTGTACTTAAATGTTGTTCAACTCAAAAAAGTAAAATTCAACTTAATGTCTAATTCATCCATTCAATTTAAAAGATATGAAATATGTTAAGGGTTTATTAGCTAGACAAAAAGTTGAAAACTTTAGGAACTTTTAAAGTTCAAGAATCTATTAAACACAAAATCGAACGTTCAAGAATTTATTACACTCACTTTTAAAGTTGAGAATCTATTGGACACAAAATTAAAAGTTAAGGTCCCGTTTGATAATTATTTGATTTTTAAAACTTATATGTTTGTTTTCTCCCAATTTTTTTACCATGGTTTTCATCTTTGTAAATGACACATTTGAATTTCTAGCTAAATTCCAAAAACAAAAACAAGTTTTTGAAAACTACGATCTCATTTGATAACTATTTGGCTTTTTGTTTTTGTTTTTCAAAATTAAACTTGTTTTCTTCCAAATTCCTTATAATGATTTTGATCTTTGTTAAGAACACACTTGAATCTTTAGCCAAATTTCAAAAACAAAAACAAGTTTTTGAAGACTACTTTTTTTTAATTTTCAAAATTTAACTTGTTTTTTAAAACATGGGAAGAAGATATGATAACTAAACCAAGAAACCTATAAGTGGAAGTAGTGTTTTTAAACTTAAATTTCAAAAACAAAAAACCAAATAGTTGTCAAACGGAGCCTACTTTTTTTAGTTTTCAAAAATTGACTTGATATTTGAAAACAATGAAAGAAAGTATTAGAAAAACAAAGAAGCTTGTATGTGTGAAAGTAGTGTTTTTAAGCTTAATTTTCAAAAACCAAAAACTAAAAATTAAGGCCCCGTTTGATAACCATTTGGTTTTTGGTTTTTGGTTTTTGAAAATTAAGCTTATAAATCCTACTTCCACCTACAAGTTTCTATGTTTTGCTAATACTTTTCTTTCCTTGTTTTTAAAAACCAAGCAAATTTTGAAAACTAAAAAAAGTACTTGCTTTTGTTTTTAGAATTTGGCTAGGAACTCAAATGTGTCGTTGACAAATATGAAAACCATGGTAGGAAAATTGGAAGAAAACAAGCCAAATTTTCAAAAACCAAAAACCAAAAACCAAATGGTTATCAAACGGGGCTTAAATAGTTATCAAATGAGGCCTAAAAAAATTTATTACACTGTTCATATACCTATTAAACACAAAGTTGAAAGTTTGGGCCTTCTTTGATATACATTTGGTTTTTTGTTTTTAGTTTTTAAAAATTAAACTTATAAACACTATTTCAACCAATAAATTCCTTTTGTTTTGTTATCTGTCTTTCGAAAAAAAAAAGTATTCAAAAACTTATTTTTGTTTTTGGAATTTGGCAAAGAATTCAAATGTGTCATTCACAAAAATGAAAACCATGGTAAGAAAATTGAGAGAAAACAAGCTTAATTTTCAAAAACCAAAATCAAAATTCAAATGGTTGACAAAAATTGAACAACTTTTTACCGTTCAAGAATCCGTTAGACATAAACTTGAAGACTAAATTTGTAATTAAATCGAAAACGAACCCTGAATTTAAAAAAAAAAAAATAATAATAATAATAAGAGACCATTTGAGAGGTAATTAAAAAGGGGGGAAATGAAAAGTCGAGAAGAGGGGAATGAAAAAGCACCTGAAGATGGGTTATTGGATAAGGCCCTGTGTTGGCTGAATTTCAGCTTAAACACAAACAAACACACATCTATTATTTCACTGTTTCATCATAAACCACTTTTTTCTAGGGCTTCCTTTGCTTACGGGATCTGTAAAACGAAACCAAAAGATGCTTTTTTTTTTTTTTTTTTTTTTTTTTTTTTTTTTTTTTTTTTAATTAATAATTTAATATTTTAACACCGCGTTTGGCTGGCTCGGTTTACATGCCACGGCTGCTGCCGGTCACATCATAGCCCTAAGGGTGTTTCCGTCATTTCCCTCTAGAGGTCGAATCAAATTTGTAAACCTAACCAGACCTACACATTTCAAAAAATAAATCATAAAAGATTTTAAATATTTCTCCATTATTATATCACGGGAGAGTATTTTTCTGAGATTTTATTTATTCTTATTCCTTCCATTTTTAATTGTTTCCACTAATTCCTTCTTTGTTTCAATTTCTACTTACAATTTCTCTCAACTGTTTCGCCTATTTTCTTTTTTATTATAACCTATTCAGCTAATTACGCATATGGATTCTTTTTAATAGTAGGCTTATAAAAATTGCCCTATAACAATTTATTCATTTTGCAGAATACGGCTAATATTAAATTAATTTTACTCAATATTAAATATTAGTTACATACTAATATAAGATAAGGTGACATGTTTGGATATTTTGCTTCAATAATTAGTTCAGATTGTGTATTTCTCGTGTTTATTTTCTATAATAAAAAAGAAATCTTGTAACAAAAAAAAAAATTGCCTAATGTTGAACTATTTGTTAAATGCAATTAACTTTGTAAATTAAATAAGTAATGATTTTATTTCAATTACTTAATCAAAAAACTAAACTTAATATAATTCAGAGAATTAAAGTACAAAATAATTATTAGGAAATAGAGAAAGGACGGAATTTGTTTTTTAATGAATAATTACAAAATGGAAAATAAAAAATGAACCTACAAAAGAAAGTTATTGATGCCTAACTACACAAGAAAGGAAAGTTAAATGTAAGTAACCCAACTTAATTATAAATAATCCATGTAAGACAGTTAGAGAAACTATTGACAAATTATGATTTTTAATTTTCTAGTACAATAAACATGTTATGATTAGGATCAGCTATTTTTTGTTTATTATGATTATACAAAAAGTTGTCTAGCATCATTTATGAAGTTTAAAATATTTTCATATCATGACAATAGCTAAAATCCATTTGATAACAATTTTACTTTTCATTTTATAGTTTTCTCTAAATAAACTTATATGTCAAATAATCAACTAACAATAATGTATTCGTTAATTATTATTATTATTATTTTGTTACTCACGTGTCACGTTCCAACAATAGGAAACAAAAATAAGTTTCTTGAAACTTTTGCTTGATAAAAATTTTACTTTTAAAAAGTTTTGAGTTAAAATTTGGTCCAAAACTTTCACTACCGATGTGTATTCAATATACCTCAAAAAGTTTCTAATAAATTCTATACTTTTGAATAGTTTTTATAGATTCTCAACTTTCCATTTGTATCTTTCAATTTCTTACTATGAACCCATTACTTTAACACACTTATATGACACAATAATTATATTATTAAAAAATTACACATAATAGGTTCAAATGTTTAATGGTGTAAGTGTTAAATTGACGGAGTTAACTGTTGGAAATTGAAGAGTGCGACCAAAGTCCCACATTGACTAGATGAAGGAAGAATCATAAGTTTATAAGAGAAGATAATTATCTTCGTTGGTATGAGACCTTTTGGAGCTGAACCAAAAGAAAAGTCATGAGAACTTATGCCTTGAGTATCATAGTTTTACTTCCAGTAAAGTATTGCTCATCATGCCAACAAATCATTTCCAACATAATCATTTTTTAAGGGTCTTGTAACCGGTTCACACCCTACCTCGATCACATGCGCTCATAGTCTTCTGAATAGTCCATCCGGGGACTCGGATAAATTCAGCAGCGAATTTACCTTAAACAAAAGGAGGATACGAGCCCCCTTACAACTGAAACGACTTGTAAGTTAGTATAATAAAATTCGTAATTTTTTCAGTAATCTGTTGGTGGCCGCGTTGGTACATGCGCTCATAGCCCCCCGAAATAGATTAGCCCATCCGGCCTTTTGGTCCGGAACCTTGACGTACGCTCCATTTCAATTTTTTTTAAAACTTTTCCTTTCTATTATGGCGTGATTATTTATTTATTTTTTAGAAAGATTAATTAATTTTAAAATATATTAAAAACTACTTTTAAAATATAAGAAGAATTACTTCTATGATTTATAAATTAAATTTAAATAGTAAGCTATATTGCCTTTAAAAAATTATATGTATATATTTATTTACAAATATGAGATTATAGCAGATTTCATACATAAAGACAAACTTGAATAGTGTTAAATCGGTCTCTAGAACCATTTGATAATTTTTTGTTTTTCATTTTTTAAAAATAGGATTGTTTGATAACCAATTTTTTTTTTTTTTTAATGTTTTTTAAAAACATTTTTGAAATTATAAACCAATTTCAAAAATAAAAATAAAAAAGTAGTTTTCAAAAACAGATTTCTGTTTTTCAAAAACTCATTTTTTCTTCTAATGCTTATTTTTTCTCCTCTTTTACCTATCTCTTTCCAACAATTTTTTTTTTCATTTTTTCCTCTCTATAAATTTATTTTTCTCTTTCTAAAATTTTCTCTCTCAAAACTTTTTTTTCCTCTATAACTTATTTATTTCTAAAAACTTATTCATAACTTTTCTCTCCTTAATAAATATATTCTAACTTTTCTTTTGAAAAAGAAAAAATTCGCCAAAATTTTCTCTTGCTACAACTTTTTTTTTTTTTTTTTTATCTTTCTAATTTATCGTTATTTCTTTAGCATATTTTTTACTCTTAACCTTACTATCTCTCTAAGATTTCTCTTTTATTTAATTTTTCTATCTAAAATTTATCTCTTCTACCTATTTAATTTTTCTATCTAAAATTTATCTCTTCTACTCTATTTTTTTTCTTTTTTCTCTAACTAATATTTTTTATGGAGTCTAGCTAATATTCTCTCTCTAAACATTTTCTTTCACGTCTCTAAATTTTCTATATTTAACTTTTATCTTGAAAACATTTATGTTTGAATCCCTAAATTTTTGTTTCAATGTCTCTACACATTTTTCTTTCTCTAAAACATCTTTTCATCTTTCTAATTTTTTAAAAACTGAAAACCAAAAACAGTTATCAAACAAGTTTGGTCCCGTTTGATAACCATTTGGTTTTTGGTTTTTGATTTTTCAAAATTAAGCTTATAAATCCTACTTCCACCTTCAAGCTTCTTTGTTTTTCTAATACCTTTCTTTCCTTGTTTTTAAAAACCAAGCAAATTTTGAAAACTAAAAAGATTAGGTCCCGTTTGATAACCATTTGATTTTTGGTTTTTGGTTTTTGAAAATTATGCTTGTTTTTCCCCAATTTTCTTATCATGGTTTGCATCTTTGTCAATGACACATTTAACTTCCTAGCCAAATTCCAAAAACAAAAACAAGTTTTTGGAAACTACTTTTTTTAGTTTTCAAAATTTGGCTTGGTTTTTGAAAACATAAGAAGAAGGTAGGTAACAAAATCAAGAAATTCATGTGTAGGAGTAGTGTTTTTAAGCTTAATTTTCAAAAACCAAAAACAAAAAACCAAATGGTTATCAAACGGGGCCTAAGTTTTCAAAAACTTGTTTTTGTTTTTAGAATTTGGCTAGGAATTCAAATGTGTCATTGACAAAGATGAAAACCATGGTAGGTAAATTGGAAGAAAACAAGCCTAATTTTGAAAAACCAAAAACAAAAAACGTAACAAAATGGTTATCAAACGGGGTCTTTGTTTTCTGTTTTTTAAAAACAAAAAACCAAAAACAGAAAAACCAAAAACCAAAAACTAAAATGGTTATCCAACGGGCCTTAACTTTCAATTTTTTGTTTAATAAATCTCTAAACTTAAAAAAATGTAAGTATCTAGAATTTTAATTTTATGTCTAATTAAGTTCATAAACTTCCAATTTTGTGTTTAATAAATTCTTGACATATTTGACATTTTCTAAAATTCATGAAAGTTTATTGTTTAATTAGACACAAAAGTCAATTTTATGTCTAATATGTTTGTTAATTTTAAAAAATGTTGAATACGTAAAGGATTTCTTAGACATGAAATTGGAAGTTTTGGAGCCTATTTGACATTTTTAAAGTTCGAGGACCTATTAGCACAAAATCAAAAGTTCAAGGGTCTATTAGATACAATATGAAAGCTCAAGGACTAAATTTGTAATTTAATATAACAAATATATAATATTATAACTTTTGTTTTAATTTGTTCTTTAAATTCAGTTTTTTATATCTGATATAAATGGAAATTGATAAAAATATTTTTTTTTAAAAAAATAATCTAACAAAATAAAATTTTATAGAGGACAATTGCGACAAATTAAATTAGTAATTTAGTTTCATTAATGAACCTTTTGAATTATTTACTTATAAATTACTTTTAGGAAAATTTTAAGTTAAGTTCCTTACATAAAAATTATGGATCTACCACTGTATTAACAATGTATGTGTAGATGAGTTTTGGATATAAGGTAATAAAGTAATAGCATAAACCAAAATATGGTTATTAAAATAATAGGATTAAATAAAGATCTCAAAAAAAAAAAAAAAAAAAGGATTAAATGGAAATTTTAAGGTAAAAGGTTATAGACTAAAATTATTTAGAGATTAAAATAAATATGTGTAAAATTAAAATAAATTTAAAATTTTAAAACGATAAGAAAATGATTTATTAATTTAAAATATTCACCAAAAACAATGTAAAACAAACTCTTAATTAAGTTGCTTTATTTTACACCCTCTTTTTCTTGTAACTCTTAAATCATCATCATGGGACCTTTGAAATAACCCAAATTTTATTGAAAATATATATCTCCATCACTGAAATAAGAAAAATACAAAAAACTAATTCTCACTCACTCAAGGAGAGAGAAAAACAAGGGATAGAATTGACAAATATAATTTCAAATTAAACAAATTCAATAGAATTAAAAATATACAATTTAATGGTCAAAAGTAGTATGAAAACAAACGTTTTCCATTCAGTTATTGAGTATATTACAGTCAAGTTTTTTTTTTTTTTTTTTTGAGAAAGTATATTACAGTCAAGTTGCACGCTTGCTAACATCACCACCACTGTCATAAAGATTAGAGAATTCAGTGAAGCAAACCCCTATTCCAAAAATTAAAAATACAAAAAAAAAAAAAAAAAACTTAAATTCTATTTTCTAAGTTTATACTAATATTATATTCTAACGATCAATATGAGCATAACATAATGTTTGTACTAACGATCAAGAGATTTATCACTATATATATATATATATATATTCGAACACTTAAATACCGAGTTTAATTTTTAATCAGTAAATTTATTCTATTTTAATCTATAAATTTTTAAAATGTCTATTTAATTTTTTATTTTTAACAAACTAATCATTATTTTAGTCTCAAAACTTTTTTTAAAAATAATTATTTCAATCATTCTTATACCACTTAATATTCACCTAAAAGCAGAGCAAAGAAGGGGCAAACCGCTCCCCCCTCTTACTTTCTCTTAGATTAAAAAAATTTCATAAAAAAATTAAGGTCCCGTTTGATAACTATTTGGTTTTTGGTTTTTGGTTTTTGAAAATTAGGCTTGTTTTCTTTAAATTCCCTCACCATAGTTTTCATTTTTGTTAAAGACATACTCGAATTCCTAACCAAATTCTAAAAACAAAAACAAGTTTTTGAAAACTACTTTTTTTAGTTTTCAAAAATTGGCTTGGTTTTTGAAAACATGAGAAGAAAGTAGGTGAAAAGCAAAAAAAAACTTAGAGTTGGAAGTGATGTTTATAAGCTTAAAAACAAAAAACCAAAAACAAAAAACCAAATGGTTATCAAACGGGGACTTAAATATTTAAAGTTCGTTTTAAATTTGCTGAATTTCTAAATTCTCAAATTTGATATATAATTTGAAAGTAAAATTCTAACCTTCACTGATTTGTCTCCACTCCCATAAACTTTGTCGATTATCAACTTCAATTAACCTAGATTGGTCACATCAACATGTTAATACACATATTTGAAGCTAGATTAACAAAAAAATTTAAATAATTAATCATAAAATTACGATAACTAAAGCTTTGTCTAATAACAATTTGGTTTTTGAAAATCAAACTTGTCTACTTTCTATTTTTATTATCATGATTTTCATATTTGTTAATAATAAATTTAAATTCTTAACCAAATTCCAAAAACAAAAACAAAATTTTGAAAACTACTCTTTTTTTTTTTTTTTTTTTTAAGATTTTAAAAGTTAACTTGGTTTTTGAAGACATGAAAATTGAGATAGATAACAAAACAAAGAAATTCAGGGATAGAAATAGTGTCTATAAATTTAATTTTTAAAAAATAAAAAACAAAAAATCAAACGGTTATATCAAACATAGCCTAAAATAGTTATTTCTTTGTTTAAGCATCGGAAGTCGAAACTCTAATAGACACATTTAAAAAGAAGTTAAATAACTCAAATGAAATAAATCTAAACATTTCAAAATTAAAATAGTTTAAAAACGAAAATGAAATATACTAAATAAAGAGCATATTTGTATTTGTGGAAATAAAAAAAGCTTCTAGTTTGTGTGCGACAGTAAATAAATTTAGTAATTTCCTTCTTTAGTTTAATATTTATTACTTTCCTTCCAATGACAGGTTTTTATTATTCGAATGCCAGCTAAATATATTATTATTATTATTTTCGAAAAAAAAAAATCAATTTTAGAAAGAAATTAAAGCCAGCTTTGTTTGCAGAGTTGTCATTCTTCTAAACAGTGACAGCTTAACAATAACCATGCATCATTGTCAATTTGTCATGCATATTTTCCATTTTTTTTTTTAAAAAATTAAAAAATTACACTTTAAACAAATTAATTTGAGTGGATGAGCTCTCTCTCTCCACTTAGCCTAAACAAATCCACTAAATGCCATTAGGTGGCTTTTATATGTATGAATGTCTCAAGTTTGTGATAAGATATACCAAAGAGAGGGCTTAATTATTTCATTCAACCACATATGCACTTAATACATTTAGCAATTTATATTCAACCAAATGCTTGCTTTGTCAAATTTGAAAATTTTTATTTTCAACTTTTTAAGGAAAATGATTTTCCTTTTAAGGGTTGTGATATTTATATATATATATATATATATATATATATATATATATATATATATAATTAGTTGTTATACCTTTTCTTTGAAAAGAAAATTTGGTCCTGCTATCTTTTCTGTGTCCAATTTGGTGTATGAAACCATTCAAATCTTTTGTTCTTATCTCTACCATGTAATTTAGTGTATGAATAATTGAATATATAAACTTTGGTTGCTGAATAGCTCCTTCCTTTTAACTTTTTCAAATATGTATTTTAATAAAATAATTTTATTGCAAATATAGCTAATCATTGATTCATCTCCTAATAATATTAAAAAATATTTTATTTGTTTTAATTGAGACAATCATAATAGTCATTAATCTTCTTCTAAAAAATAAATAAATAAATAAATAAAATAAAGTCATTAATCACTAATGAATTGTATGCTTATTTTTTTATTATTATAACTACTTTTCTTTTTGTTATTTTTCACTATTGAACTTTTTTTTTCCTGTTTTTGACAACATGTGGAATGAAGGTGTGAGATTCAAACGACATCTGCTTTGGTCATGAGTACAAACTTTATAACAGTTAAGACCCCGTAGATAACCATTTTGTTTTTTGTTTTTGGTTTTTGAAAATTAAGCTTAAAAACACTACTCCCACACATAAGTTTCTTGATTTTGTTATCTATATATTATTCCTATGTTTTCAAAAACCAAGCCAAATTTTGAAAACTAAAAAAAGTAGGGCCCGTTTGGTAACGTTCTCGTTTTTTGTTTCTTGTTTCCAATTTTATTAAGAAATCTAAGTATTTAATAACTATGTATGTTTCTTGTTTCTCATTTTTTAGAAACACTCCCAAAATTTGTGTAGAACTTTTGGGAACAACTAAAACTAGTTTCTCCTTTTTTGTTCTTGTTTCCAATTTTTTCCAAACATGAATAAGAATATAGGTTTATTATTATTGAATGTATAGGTGTTAGGGTCATGAAATTCTATTTTTCTTTATTAAAAATGAAGAAACGAAAACGAGAAACGAGAACGTTACCAAACGGGCCCGTAATTTCCAAAAACTTGTTTTTGTTTTTGGAATTTGGCTAAGAAGTTAAATGTGTCATTGACAAAGATGCAAACCATGATAAGAAAAATGGGGAAGAACAAGCATAATTTTCAAAAACCAAAAACCAAATGATTATCAAACGGGGCCTAAATTATGCCCATTTCAACTTTGAATATGCTATATTTATGACCAAACATGTAAATTTATATATATGTATATATATATTTTTTATAACTAATTATTTAACGAATTAAGAGCTGCCAAATTATCCTCCTCGGGAATCTTAAATTTTTTTGGATCCATCAGTTTGATGTAAAAAATTATATCATCTTCATGTTGTCCTAATTCAGAAATTGAATATATAGGATAAAGTAAGTTCAAAGTTTGTACTAAAAGAAAAAAAATAAGTTCAAAGTACATGCAGCCACTTAGAAATTTAGTTTCACTCATGTCCTTGTTAGAGTAATAGTCTTGGAATTAAGCTAAAACATAATTTCATAAATGCAGTCAAATATATAGCTAGACTATATTTCTTTTTGCCTTTTTTGCAAAAGCAAAAGTAGATGAACCTAGGATAGCTATGACCTTTCCTGATCAATAGTCTTATGAGACAAGTAGAGCCTAAAATTACTTTTTTTTTTTTTTTTTTGAAAATATGCAACAAGTAGAGCCTAAAATTATTTTTTATATACACAATCAGAAATATTTTAATTGATTGAGTAGACTGGTTGGAGTTGTAAGGTCAAAATTTTAGACTGCATGGTGGTGTGACATATGAATTCTTTGTGTACATTAGATAATGATCTCCAAATAAGAATAAAATAATAAACATATATCCAAAGTCAAGAAAATCAACTAACTCTAATATCAATGTTAGTTCAAAAAACCTCTATAATAAGGAAAAAGAAAAAACTAAAATAATTCCATTTTTACAAGTTGTATCAATTTCCACTATATATAAATTAACTTTCAACTATATCAAATTGAATCCTAAATTTAGATAAATGTTGCAATTTATACTCTCTAATTAATTTTTTCTAATTCACATTACCATTTTGAACAAAAAACAAGGTAAAAATTTATGCAAACTCACAAATTTTAATAATATCAAGTTTGCACAAATTTAAGTTTGATTTGTAACGACCCGACTTCTTAAATAGTTTTTTCGGGACCGTTACGACAATGTATGCTTTGGAGGAATTTTTAAATAAAAACATATATTTCAAAACATAAACACTAATTTAAGTAAAAACCTCAAATCAAAACCTTAATTCGGGATCCCTAATTTTAAAAGTTTTAAATATTTTTAAATAATTTCTTAAATATAAATGTAAATGGCCTCTAGAAAATTTCTCAAACAAATTTACAAATAAAGTAAAATAGAGTTCTTAAAGCGGAAGAAAAATAAAATATGAAGTTCCTGGTTCCCTCATGACTGCCTAACGGATTCTCATCAGTCACCTTGCAACTGCCCTAACCTTTACTTGAAAAAAATTATTTTTGAAAAGAATGAGTATTTAAAATACTCAGTGTAAGTGACCCTACTGTTGAGGTTGGGTCGCTTAAACACGTTTTAAAAATCAATAACAAATATCTTTTTGGTGGCTCTAAACTTTATTTTTATACTTTAATTAGAGAGGATATACATCAATTTCATGCATATTCTAGACACATCAATTTCATGTGTCTCCTACGGAGGTCGTCAATTTCACGAACCTCAGACTTAGGTACATCAATTTCATGTCCCTAAGTCCTGTGTAGGACATCAATTTCATGTACACTTATAAAATTTAAGAGAACTCATAAATCATTTAAACTCATACATTTAATGGAATTTTGAGAGACCACCAACTCAATTATTTCAAATATCAACAAATGCAAGCAATAATAATGAATTTCATGCTTTCAACAATTTTCATAAATGCATACGTAATCAAAATAATAAATTTTTCATGCACAATTTTCATGCTTTTAACGATAATAATAAATTTCATGAACAACGACTCATAAGCACGAGAATTTTAGAAAATCAGACACACGCACCCAATTAAAAAGTTCAACAATAAAGCCACTTACCTTGGCTTTTAACTCCTTAATTTAAATCGAGAATTTAATTCTAGCAAAACCGATCTCGCCCCTAATTGAACTAAGCGATTCCTACACCAAAACAATTCCAGAAATCACCGCAATAATCCTACTAATTTTCCTCATATATCTTACAATTCAAGAAGGCCAAAACGAGGTCAGGGCTTACCTAAAACTCCAATTAGCGGCTGATCAAAATCCCAAAATCGCTCCAATTCGATAATTAAACTTCCAAATGTCAAGAGAACCTTGAAATCAAAAGCCACAACTAATGGGTATACTTGATTAAACGATAAATAAGCCAAATTCACTCTAAATCTCACTTACCCAAAGTCAAAATCACATAAAAACACTAGAGATTGAAGCTTACAACCACTGGTTCACCGAAAAATCGCACGAAACGCCGCTGCCGCCGTCGAAAACAGCCCATGAAGAGACACCGGAGATTGCTCGCTTGAAGTTGCTCGGGCCGCGCACGAACACCTGCTGCCGCCGTGGATCGAAACGTGCTGCCGCGGACCCTCGTGAACGCCGGAGAAGACGCGTCGATGACCTACAGGTTGAAGACTCGACGACTGCTGCTCCCTTGAAGACTTGCTGAGTGGCTGAAAACGAGGAGAAGAAGGGGGATGGGCTGCTTGTCGTGGAGAAGAAGAAGGAAGAAAGATGGCTTGGCTTGATGGCTTATTCTAGGACTTCGTGCAGTCTTTTAAAGACAAATTTTAGGGTTGGCTTGGCTTCGAAGATGACTTATTTACAACTTTGCCATTCCAACCCTAACTTTTAAAATTTCACAAATTTTCAAATCTTTTAATTTTGAAAATTTCCCTCTAAATTCCAAATTAACTCCAACTTAGGAAATTTGAAATTTATCTTAAATTACGGGCGTTACATGATTAGTGTCAAATTAACCGTTGAAACTCATTGTCAAAACTCATCAATTTAAACAAAACTTAGTCCTAATGCCATTTTCCATTGAAATTTTATCAATTTTGTACCACATGCATATCCACTTTAGCGACTTGACCAATTACTCAAGAATTTCGATTATTTCATTTTCTAATGTTAACAATGAAGGGATCGAATCCCACGACAGAAGCATGGGAATGCGAACATTGTTTCAATCAATTTTAGAAACACACAAACAATATCGGATAAAAGCAAGAACAATTCATGCTTTTCTATGATTAAACCATATCTAAGGAAAGAGAATTTAACTTACATTTTGAAGACCATTTCTCCAAATGCAGCACAAATGAATTCTTCCCTCGATCGGTGGTCAAAAACAATGAACAACATGTACAATTGAACACCAAATTTGTACAGGCACCACCACAAAACCTTCCTGACTATCCTCTGGGTTCAAGAACAGATGGTGAGATCCTCCCTACTGAAAGCTTTTTGGGAAAACAAAAACTACAAAGGAGAGAATGATCTCGATGTTTTATTTGAAAGAGAGAGATTCTATTTTGCCAGGGAAAAAATATGTATGAAGCCAACAACCATCAATTGTAGACATTCTGCGAAATTAATGAATGAGAGAGAGAGGGAAATTGTAACTCTCTCCCTCTCCACTTCCCCACTTCAAGTTATCATGTCGGGAGTTATTTCCCTGATTTTTTCATTTAATTATAATTAATTCAATTAAAATTATTTAAATTAAATTAATTATATTATATAGTTTTTAACTAATTTAATTAAATCATATCTAATTAATTAAATTAATTAATTTCATAATTTCATAATTGATTAATTTAATTATTAATATGTAACGACCCTACTTTTCGTGCCTAGATCCTAAGGCCGTTACTACATGCATTTCGTTCTACTTCTAAGAACAGCGAGAAATTATCATTTAAAGAAATCATACTTAGGAATTTTGCGAAACTTTTCAACCTGGGATCCCAGTTAAAACAGAACAACCGAAACCTTTAGTTATTCAAACAAACTAACGCGGAAATAACCTTAAAACAAAGCGGTACAAGTTCAAAAGAAGAATTTCAAAACGTGAAAAGCGGAAGACTATCCTATGGAAATCCATGACTCAGCAGCGCTCCGTCACGCGGTCTGTGCACCTTTACCTCTACCTGCAGTTATATATAAGGGAAAAGAATGAGTATTTAAGAAAATACTCAGTAAGTAGCATTCAAGGTTTTTTAACATTTTATTCGAGTTAAGGGCCTAAGGGTTAGGTCATCTCATTCTCATCCATTTCATTTCATTTATCTGTAGTTCGGGTCTCGTGTTCAATTAGTACACCTATAAATATATAAGTTTGCCAACTCACTGATAGCGCACAGGTGGGAGTTTTGGGAGGTCTCTACTCCTACTGATGGTAGATGGCACCCAGTCAGTGAAGCTAAGTCTCATCCCTCAAGGCACTAATAGGCGCGTAGCGCTCTAATCTACCATTTCACTGGTGGGGCGTTCATGGGTTTAAGTCAGGAATTAACTTCCATAGTTAGTAAATGGCACCTAGACTGCGAAGCCAAGACCCGCCCATTAAGCCCCTCATTTCAGTCTATTACATCTCAGTCCTAGGTGTTTAAAAGACACGGCCCTCAGTCAAGGCAACTAGCCTATTCTTAATCCTTTACCCAGTAGGACTCCTTAACACTTACTACATTCAACTGCAACCCCGTTAACCAAATTCTTTTCCTTACAGAGAATACCGACAAACTAAACTGTTACGCACCATCACGACTCCAACAAACTCAAGAACAAGAAACGAAGGCGGCAACAATACTCCTAAACAGAGATAAAACGCAACTCCCCGTCATCCACTAACAATACCAGACAACACATAATGTACAACAGTCCAGCACTTTCACCCATTACTTAGCACAAGCACACAACATCCATATTCCTGAAGGCAACCGTATACATAACATCTTAATCTCAATCCAAATATTTAATATACATGCTAGGAGCAAACAGTCATCTCAATGCATAAACATTTCAGGCTAAGGCAACTCAGGGATTAAAACCAACTCATGCTATTATAAGTCATACCCAACTTAAATGAGTTTTAAAACACAGGATTTATTCCAAAGGGGCTACTTACATTGAGATACTACGCTTGATCGAAAATCACCCAACCACTCGATACAACACCAACCACGTGATGCGAAATATTCGCCTATTAACACATAAAATATATATAAATATATATTCACACAACAGCGACACACCAAACTCAACAATTTCCTAAAGCATAAGACTTGAGAGGGCCGAAAACTCACCCAAATGAAACTACTGCTCGCTATCCAATTTCCAACTTCGCTCCAATTCGACAATTGGGCCTTCAAACGTTGTGGGTACCTAGAAATCAATAGCTAATATTAATGGGTACTCTTCCAACATAAACAAAACACCCAAAACTTCAAATCTCATTTACCCACAACCTGAATATGCTTGGAGCTGCCGGAACGTGAAGAACCACTATTCGAATCGCTCGAATTGAAGAGGAAAGCTTGCTGCACGACGTAAATAACGAATGAGTGTTCGATTAAACGATAAAAGACTACGTAGATCTGAAACTTACACCGTTCTCACCAACTGTTTAATTAATCGAACCGACGAACGCTCACGATCTCAAACAACTCGAGGCGGCGTACCGCTGTTTGGCTGAAGACAGCAATGGCACAACTGAAGAAATCGACGACGAAAAGAGGTGATGGCGGCGCGGCAGACAGATTCGTGCGGCGGCGGCGGAGCGATGTCGGCTTGACGTGCCGCGGCGGCGAGGCGGCGCGGATCGACGGGTTGCAGACGGAGAGAGAGAGGCTGCGAGGGAGAGAGAGAGCCGAGAGAGTGAGAGAGAGACGGGTTAGAGAGAGGCTGAGATAGAGAGAGAAAACGCTTACCGGCGACGGCTTGCGGCAACGGCGACGACGGATGGGTGGCGGCGTGCGGCGGAGGTGTGTTGCAGAGAGGAGGAGCGTGAGTGAGAGAGAAAGAAGCGTGGGGGAGAGAGAGAGAGAGAGAGAGAGAGAGAGAGAGAGAGAGAGAGAGTATCGGGGAGAGGGAGCAGATTTTCTTTTTTTTTTTTTTTTTTTTTTTTTTTTATAAAAGTCCACTGACCGAATTTGGGGGGGGGAAGTTTCCCCCCCATTTTCTCTCTTTTTGACTGAGCCCCCACGTTCTCCCTTTTTTTTTTATATAGGCTGCTGCATCATACTAACCTTAAAAGAACTTTCGTCCTCGAAAGTTGCTAGTACTGGAACAACTCTGGATACTTGACCATCATTTCATCTTCCCTCTCCCACGTTGCCTCTTCAGACAAATGGTTTCGCCAAAGGACCTTTACGAGCGCTATCTCGCGATTTCGAAGGACCTTCACCTCTCTATCAAGAATTAGCACAGGTTCCTCCTCATAAGACAAGTTCTCGCTAAGTTGCAAGGGTTCAAAGTCCACTCTGTGGGTTGGATTTGTCAAATACTTCCGCAGCATGGAGACATGGAAAATGTTGTGTACCGCCGAAAGAGAAGGCGGCAACGCTAGACGATAAGCTACTGGACCAATTCGTTCTAGAATTTCAAACGGACCAATGAAACGTGGACTGAGCTTGCCTTTCCTTCCAAACCTCAATACTCCTTTCATTGGAGCTACCTTCAAGAAAACATGGTCACCCACGTCAAACTCCAAATCCCTTCTCCTTGTATCAGCATAACTCTTCTGTCAGCTTTGAGCCGTTAACATCCTCGATCTGATTGTACGAATAGCCTCGCTGGAGGCTTGAATCAATTCAGGTCCCAACAACTGACGTTCTCCGACCTCATCCCAATAAACAGGGGACCTGCATCTCTTCCCATAGAGGGCCTCAAACGGTGACATACCGATGGTTGCTTGATAACTATTGTTATACGCAAATTCCATTAAGTGCAGGTGTGCATCCCAACTACCTGAGAAATCCAAGACACATGCTCGCAACATATCCTCTAGAGTTTGGTTCAATCGCTCAGTTTGACCATCTGTCTGAGGGTGAAAAGCTGTACTGAAACGCAGCTGAGTACCCAAGGCTCTTTGCAGACTCCTCCAGAAGTTAGACGTGAACCGAGGGTCTCTATCTGACACGATTGCTACCGGTACACCATGAAGCTTGACTATCTCTGTCATATATAACTGTGCCCACTTTTCAACAGTGTAAGTAGGCTTCCCAGGGAGAAAATGAGCCGACTTAGTGAGTCTGTCGATAATGACCCAAATACGGTGTAACCCTTGACCGTTCTAGGCAATCCTGTAATGAAGTCCATAGATATATGCTCCCACTTCCACTCTGGGACACTCAGCGGCTGTAACAATCCCGCTGGTTTCTGTCTCGGGGCATTCACTTGTTGGCAAACAAGGCATTTACTGACAAAATCCGCTATCTCTCTTTTCATGCCCTGCCACCAGTAATACTGTTTTAAATCATGGTACATCTTCGTACTTCCCGGATGGATTGAAAAAGGTGAACTATGTGCCTCTGCTAATAATTCTTGTTTGATATCGACATTCCCAGGTACGCATAAGCGACCCTGGTAACACAAGCCGAGGTCTGAAGATAAGGAAAACTCGTTCACCTGCCCCGCCTCTACTTGACTGCGTTTAACAACAAGGTCAGGGTCATTTGGTTGAGCATCTATAATCCTTTGTCTCAAGCTCGACTTAACTGTCAACTGAGCTAGGCGTGCTGTAACCTCGCCCACTGCAACCATAATCTCTGCACGTTCCAAGTCATCCAATATATGGGCCTGAGTAGTAATCAAAGCGGACGCATGAGCAGTCTTCCTACTGAGGGCATCTGCAACCACATTTGCCTTGCCCGGGTGGTACTGGATGTCACAATCATAATCTTTCACTAACTCTAACCATCTTCGCTGCCTCATATTCAGTTCTTTCTGGGTGAAGAGGTATTTCAGACTTTTGTGGTCCGTGAAGATTTGGATTTTCTCTCCGTATAAATAATGCCTCCAAATCTTCAAGGCAAAGACCACTGCTGCCAATTCCAAGTCATGGGTCGGGTAGTTCTTCTCATAATCTTTCAACTGACGAGATGCATAAGCAATGACCTTACCATGCTGCATTAACACACAACCCAATCCCTTCTTTGAAGCATCGCTGTAAATAACAAATTCTCCTGAGCCATCAGGTACCGTAAGTACTGGTGCTGAAACTAGTCTCTGCTTAAGCTCTTGGAAGCTTGCCTCACAAGCTTCATTCCACACGAATGGAGTACCCTTTCGAGTCAACTGAGTTAGAGGTGCGGCTATACTGGAAAAACCTTGCACAAAACGACGGTAATAGCCTGCTAACCCCAAGAAACCCCGAATCTCGCTGACTGAAGTAGGTCGAGACCAATTGGTCACTGCCTCTATTTTGGTTGGATCTACTGTGACACCCTCCTTTGACACCACGTGCCCTAAGAAGGAAGCTCGTTGTAACCAAAACTCAAATTTAGAGAATTTGGCATACAACTTGTTCGTTCTTAAGGTAATTAGAACTCTCCTGAGATGATCCTCATGTTCCTCTTCTGTCTTGGAGTAGATAAGAATGTCGTCGATAAAAACAATCACGAATGAATCCAGGAATTCCTTAAATACACTGTTCATCAAATCCATGAAAAATGCGGGAGCATTAGTAAGCCCAAAGGACGTCACAGTAAATTCGTAATGGCCATACCTGGTTCGGAAAGCTGTCTTGGGTATATCGTCCTCTCTAATCCCAGCTGATGATAACCTGACCGTAGATCTATTTTAGAAAACACTGCTGCACCTTGAAGCTGATCAAAGAGGTCATCAATCCTGGGCAGAGGGTATCTGTTCTTTATTGTCACCTTGTTCAACTCCCGGTAGTCGATGCACAAACGCATTGTCCCATCCTTCTTTTTCACAAATAAAACTGGAGCACCCCACGGCGAGACGCTGGGGCGTATATAACCTTTGTCCAACAGCTCCTGAATCTGCACCTTAAGCTCTTTCAATTCCGCTGGAGCCATCCTATATGGAGCTTTAGAAATCGGGTTAGTCCCTGGCTCAAGCTCGACGCAGAAGTCAACCTCTCGAGCTGGCGGTAGTCCTGTCAGATCCTCAGGAAATACATCTGTGAATTCCCTCACTACCGGTATCGAGGTCATTGATGTCTCGGTTTTCCTTGTGTCAACCACGCTAGCCAACAAGCCTCAGGCTCCTTGGCTAATCAATTTTCTCGCCTTTATTGCAGAGACCACTTTAGGAGCACCTTTGATCATCGATCCTTTAAACTTGAAGCTTGCCTCTGACGGAGGGTTAAAGATCACCTCCTTACGATGACAGTCTATGTTGGCATAATTAGAAGCCAACCATTCCATTCCCAAGATAACGTCAAAATCACTCATATCCAGGGCGATCAATGTCACATCCATCGATCGATCAGACACTAACATTTGGCAGGCTTTCACCGCTTCACTAGCTAGTAGTGTTACCCCCGCAGGGGTTGAGACTGACAAAACATAGCCTAGCGGCTCTAGTTCTAGGTTGGCTTGACTTACAAATGATGCAGAAATAAAAGAATGCATTGAACCCGAATCAAACAACACAAAAGCATAGTGGCCGAGGATAGGGATGGTACCTGTCACTACTGCGTTAAGGTCCTCGGCCTCTTGTCGGGTGGTGGCAAATATCTTGCCCTGATGTTGTGCTGGTCTCGCCCCAGATGCCTGATTTGAACTGGACGGCTGGTCGGCATAATTAGCTTTCTTCTGATTACAATTCGGAGCAATATGCCCTTCCCGACCACACTTGAAACAAACACGGGTCCCTGCCAAGCAACGACCCCAGTGGTACTTCCTGCAGGTCTGACATAATGGCCTATCCTGATTAGGCCCTGACTGATTTTGTGCTCTCTGTCGACGGTCCTGGGGCGGACCTCGTCTAGGGTAACGGTGACCCCTCTGTGTGTTCGAGCTCATCTGATCGTACCTTCGCTTATGACCTGAGGAAGGTTCTGAAGAGACAGCTGACGGTCGTCGATCAATCAGCTGTGCCACCCTAACTGCCGTGGCATAGTCTTGGGGTTCATGGGCTGCCACACTGCCCTGAATCTCTTCCTTTAAGCCTGTGATGAAACGTTCCACCTTATCAGCCTCTACAGCTACCAGAGCAGGGGCAAACCGAGATAGTCTGGCAAACTCTGTCTCGTACTCTTCTACGGTTCGGTTTCCCTGCGTAAGAGCCACGAACTCTGATTGCTTCTTGAATCGGGAGGAGGCAGGGTAAAATTTCCTGAAGAACTCCCCCCTGAACTGGGCCCATGTGACAGGTCCGTTGCTGACGTCTAAAGTCCTTTCGATCGATTGCCACCAAATCAGGGCGTTATCTCGTAACAAGAACACGGCGCAGTACACTTTCTGGTCCTCCGGGTAGTTCATGTGGTGAAAAACAGTCTCGATGGAGGACAGCCACAACTCTGCTACCGTGGGGTCCCTTGAGGCTCCATCGAACGGACATGGGTCCCACTTCCTGAAATCTCTTAAGCACCTAGCCTCCCGTGATAAGGCGGCTTCGTTATTCTGAGGCACTTGGGCCTGTCGCCCTGCAAGCACGCCCGCAACTGCAGCCTGAACTGCGGTCTGAACAATTGCCTGAATATCCACCGTGACAGGTCCTACCGCAGGCCCCGGCTGTCCACCCGGTTGTTCCACTTGTGGGTTTTCTGGTAGATTTCCTTCTTGCTCCACAGGTGGCACGACTTGCTCAGGGGCTGTACGACCCCTACCACGACCTCTTCCTCGACCTCTTCCACGTCCTTGTGCTCGGGGAGGCATGATCTATTTCACAAGAATTTTATCATCTTACTAAACAAGCTCGAATCCTTTAAACAATTCACAGTTACAAAACCTTATTCATAATTTTCCACAACATGAATCTTTTCGAACATATATAACATTTACAGGCTACAAAGTAAACAACGTGTACCTGGCGTGACCGGATGCTTGCTGATAAGCCATGGACATAACTATGGTTTACGATGTAAACCAGTCTACAGAACCTATAACCTAGAGCTCTGATACCAACTGTAACGACCCTACTTTTCGTGCCTAGATCCTAAGGCCGTTACTACATGCATTTCGTTCTACTTCTAAGAACAGCGAGAAATTATCATTTAAAGAAATCATACTTAGGAATTTTGCGAAACTTTTCAACCTGGGATCCCAGTTAAAACAGAACAACCGAAACCTTTAGTTATTCAAACAAACTAACGCGGAAATAACCTTAAAACAAAGCGGTACAAGTTCAAAAGAAGAATTTCAAAACGTGAAAAGCGGAAGACTATCCTATGGAAATCCATGACTCAGCAGCGCTCCGTCACGGGTTAGAATCCGGATCCGGATTCCGAATCCTGGGCCTGGGGCGTTACAGGGACAGTCTTCACTCTTAGATGCAGTTTCAAATAAGTATGGTGACGTCACCAGGTCGCAGGGGAATGTCGGGGCCGTCAGGTGTCGAATCCAGATTCCGAATCCTGGGCCTGGGGCGTTACAGATGGTATCGGAGCGGAACCTCTCCCAGTAGGATGTGGTTCGGGGACGAACCAAGGCGGAAGCTGGTGGGCATGTGACGCCCGAGGTTAGGAGGGGTACATGAATGAACCGAGATCACATCCGAATGAGAGGGATCCTGAGGACATGAAAGTATGGTCAAGATAAGCTTAAAAGAATTGATAGATACTACCTATACCAACAAGGTGCACCTTCCTTTTCGGTGGCTCAATCATAGGAACTTTGAAGTTAAGCGTGCTTGGCTTGGAGAAGTTCTATGTTGGGTGACCTCCTGGGAATTTTCCTAAGAAGCATGTGAGTGAGGACAAAGCATGCTAAAAGGACCCCGTGTTGGTTTGTGGGGACAGTCTTCAATCTTAGAAGTAGTATCAGATAAGTATGGTAGCGTGGCCAGGTCGCAGGGGAATGCCGGGGCCGTTAAGGGCCGAATCCGGATTCCGAATCCTGGGCCTGGGGCGTTACAGGGACAGTCTTCAATCTTAGAAGTAGTATCAGACAAGTATGGTGGCGTGGCCAGGTCGCAGGGGAATGCCGGGGCCGTCAAGGGCCGAATCCGGATTCCGAATCCTGGGCCTGGGGCGTTACAAATATATCACATATATAATTAATCCATCGTTTGAATCATATTCAAATGCATCTCTCTCTTTTAACCTATGGTTTTAATGGACATCCAATACACATTAATTTTACTCTATAGTTTTAATATGAATCATCTTCATATTAATTTTATATTTGAACCCATTCAAATATATTATTCTCTCATATTATAAACTTTTAATTTTGAATCTAATTCAAAATAAACTTTATATTATAATGTATCAACATACATTATATTAATTGTATCTTATACAATTAACTCATATTCCCTTAATAATTAATTTGAACAATTCAAATTCTTTCAAAACTTAATGTTCTTGATTATCCTTTACGAGCTAGTAGAGGGACCTAATAGACCTATAGATCAGAAGCTCCAATGATACGAAATTAATTGATTAAACTCATTAACCAAATTAACCAACATTCATTAACTGTGGGTTACTCCACTAAAGACCCATAGTTGCACTCTTCTCACTGTAGAATATTTTGTGTCCACGGATATTGACCATTAAAAGTAAGGCAATCCTTCACGAGTGTTCTTAACTATAGTTGGGTCAAATTACCGTAACCCTAGTTACCTCTTTCTCCTTAAGTATCACTGATCCTCTAATGAACAACCTGATTATGGTCCTGCCATTAAACAGAAGTCCCTTAATGGACAACTTGTCGAGGGTCGTATCAAATAAATTTGTAATCCACAACACCTAAAGCTAACTTGTAGCAATATTGGTCAGGGTCGATCAAAGGGAGTCTATGCAAACAAATTCCAATTTCCTTATTTGTTTTAAGTAACCAAAAGGGGGATTTTTAGATTAGGAAAGAAAACTAATTATGGAAAGTAATAGAGAGTAAAAGTAAGAGCAAAGAAAATAGTGAGAATTAAGTCAATACCTTGGAAATCATGTAATCGGGGTTTTCATGCATAAGTTTATTTCAATTAAATCATGAGTTTCACAAAATATGCTAGTTACAATACCTAATTCTAGCGTACTCTAGAGTTACCATGAGTCGTGTTCTTCTATCACGGACAAGCCAACACACTTAGTCCGATTCTAGCCTAAATGAACTAATTGGTCAGTTAATTAATTTAGACCGCATTAAGAACTACCTAGATTAGTCATGCATGCAATCAGAGGGAATTAACGCTTTTATTACAATAACTAAATCATCTATCTCAAGACTACTTTAATTAGCAAATAGATTCAAATGAACCACGATAAAAGGGTGACATATTTCCCTAGCATACTTGAATTTGTAAAAAGCGGAGATAGAACCATCTAAGCATGTAACTAGAATCAAAGCACAAGAAACTTCATTAAAAGTAAATAAACTTACGCAATGACGTCCTGATTACATGAAGGAGGAGCCTAGCCGCTAATGGAACACGAACAAGCTTGATTCTTCCTTGGATACATCATGAAAAGCACTAAAATCTAGCATAAGTATGGAATAGCGGTGGAGAAAGTGAGGGAAAAGGCTATGAAAATACAAAGATGAGTTGATGTCTAAACCTAAACCAAAGCTCCCTATTTATAGAACTTCTTGGCCTCCAAGTCATGGTATTTTGGTGCTGAAATGAGCCTCCAAAGATGAGAAGAATTCGTGCAAGAAAAGGAAATTTTCATTTAAGGAAACTGCATAGCGTTGAGACGCTGGTCCAATTCCTTGTCGCAGAGTTGAGACGCTATCCTCTTGGGTTCTCGGGAATTTGGCTCTAAGACTTGTTTTGCTCCAGTTTTGCTCGTTTAGGTTCCGTTTTGGCTTCGAACCTCCGTCATGAACTACACACATATTATACTCATTTTAAAGGATTTTTCTCAAGGAATTCAATAAACATAAGCAAATTGAGAGATTCTAAATGTGTAACAACATAGACCTATCAATCGAGCCAGTGAGAGGATGGGGCCCCTTGTTGAAGTCATAGAGTAAGCACTTAAGGGACACACTTATCTACTTACCCTAAAGTTGGAAAGCAGTGAATTTCATCTTGTGTAGTTATGTTCCCAGCTCCCCACTTGATCTTGTCTCCAAAATGGCAGGCTTATTGAGTCGGCATCTCGAATCACTCTCACCCATATAAATCAAAGGACAATCCCTCGCAGACAGGTGTTCATAACTCACTCAGGATTAAGATTGAGTTACATGGTCATCCTATGAAATAATAATCTAATTAGTTAATGGTGTTACATCTAATGACTATTATTTTGCGGTCCGGTCTTATACAAACTCATTGCATAGGATACCCCCACTCGCATGTCTCCACATGAACGACTTGGATCAATTCATTTATATCAAATACAAAAGTGGGTTGTATCCATAGTGTCACCAGGATAAGGTACCTATCCTTATCCCTATACTATAAACCCTTTAGGTTATTACTTGAACATGATCCCCTGTATGTCACCACATACTGCCCAAGCCTCATTAAATAACCTAGGATGTTAGTTTATTGGATTTGAGTTAATGCAATTCTAAAATAAATCTCAATAACATCTTTATTGAATAAATTAACTTTGTTTACATTTACTGTGCACGAGTTTAGAGCATAAAACCCAACAAGCAATGTATTGTGATCAAGTGGGTTCATTTTCTAGTACTTGAGACCTCTTACTATTTTTTATCATGTGGGAGTTAGAATTAATTTCCCTTTATCCACTTCTATCGATGTGGGCAGGAAAGAAATGGTTTTTATTTTTTTATTTTTATTATTATTCATTGGAAGCATGTCATTAACATTTTATTTTATTTTAATAATTTTTCAAATGGGAAATTTTTTTAAAAGGATAAAAATTGCAATACTTTTCCGATTAAAATTATAACACATATCTAAGTTGAATTGTAGTTTGATGAAATTGAAAATTTAACGTAAATTTTGATTTAACTTGACATGTTTAGAAGTAAAAGTTGATTATTTTCTTAAAAAGAAAGAGAGAAAAAAAAAAAAGAGTAAAAAGAAAAACGGGGGAGGAACCTTAAAACAAATCTATCACTATGCTAATAATAAACAATAAATAACAAGTTTTCTCTCGTTACGCGACTCGGGGATGACCAAGAAAAAGTCTTAATCTGTTTAGATAAAATATTATTTTTTTAGAATAGAAAACTAATATAAAGTACACTTCACCTACCGTGTGGATTCTTGAAATATATATATATGTCTCACCAATGTAGACCAAGAAAAAATTCCTTTACCATGGTGGCTTTCTGTAGCTCACAAACATCTCTAAATTCTTTTCAACTTTTCGATGGCTTAGCATTCAAAAGGCAGTAGACTTTTTAAAGAGAGAAAAGAAAATCCATAAAACTAGAACAACATTCCAACATGTTTCACGAAGATGAAGAATATTGTGGAAGCTATTTTGGCAACTTTAGCGTCCTTCGAGTCGGTGAAATTTTGTCAATGTCAAAAGGAGTCAAACACAGTGTAACCCATTGTATTGCTCAACAAACTTGGTTTTCCCATTTTTTGTCGATCCAAGACCCTTCCCCTTCGCAGGAAATGGGTGATGTCTTTTGGTCTTTTATGAGGTACCAGATTGGATTTTCCCTCTCTTAAAGGAGGGTAGTTGTAACTTTCTGTGAGTTTTAATGAATTTCCCTTATTTTTTTTTTTAAAAAGTCCTCAAGTACCATTTAAGTCGGTTTTTGAGAGCATATGGGTCACATTTGGAAACTTAGGTTTAATGTTTTTTTGAATAATGTGTAGATAGGAGATTCGTAACTCAGATAGTACATATATGTTTTAAGAAAATAGTCTAAGTTTAAGAAAAATATATAAGGTTTAGATAGTTTGAGTTTAAAAAAAAAATCTTTTAAAAATTTAACTGTATTTAATTAATTTACTCAAGAGTATCAATTATTGGTATGTACAATTATTTTTAAATCTATCATCTTTTTACTTTTTGATTTGATGTAATTATTTAAAATAATCCACCTTCAAATTGTGTATTAAATCGATGCCTGGAATTAGATATGTTTAATTTTTTGTTTTTTTTTACTGTATACCTTATTATTAGTTAATTGCTTTAAAATATATTGACCATTTCAATATTTCTCAAATTTTAATCTCTGTTTCTAAATATTAGGAAAAATACCATTTTATACTACCAACTTTGTAGGTTGGGTAAATTAAAATCCTAAATTGATATTTTCCTCAGTTAACTACCCGAGATTATTCATTTATGAATTAAACCTTGAAATGACTTTGTTTATACCTTTTGTTGATGCCAAAATCTGGGTAGGGAGAATTCACCTAATCTTCACGAGACACCTATGATAAATTTGTTTGAAGAAGGGAAAGACGTGCGCCTGCAAGACAAGAAAACCTACACACTTGTGTGGTGCTTGTCACACTGGCCGCCTCCGATACTTAATCTACCACCGGTTTCGAATCCCTTTTTCAATTGAAGAAGGGTTTATATACCTTTTCCCCTTTTAGGGTTTCTAGGCATTTGAAGATGATTCAGGGTTAAATCAAGTTGGACCGGGCTGACCTAGGACACTAGGAACCGAGCAGAGGGAGAGGAACTCGACCCACACAAGTGGGCCAAGGGTCGGTCTTGTCTTCAACCTTGGCCCAACCCTCTGACCTATTTCTCCTTCGGGGTCCACCTTCCTGGTCGTGTCTTTGGGTTGGTGTTGTGCTATTGACGGGTGCATGTGCGTGCTGCAAGTGCAACACCTTGCTCGAGTGCAAGTATACACTATCAAGTAATAAAGTGGAGAGTACTCCGAATATCGTCGTACCCAAGGACATGGTGACTAGTTGAAAAACACTCAAGTCTGTAAAACAAGAACCTCCTCTAAGTTTGCAACCGAGGATGGTAACCAAAGAAATAATTTGATGGGGGGGTTTTTGTGAATTGAAGACAAAAAGATAAAATAAAGCATGTAAACGAAAGCGATTAAAGATATATGAGATAAGCAAGGAATTCAAATAGTATTGACCAAAAGCATTAGATTGCGCCCACCTTTGCACTAGCAACTCACTTAGCTGGCTTTGCACATGACTGGAGAATACTATCTATAGTGCCCACATAGACATGGTGCAGACAGATTGCTCCAGTTTTCACCCACAAATGCCCTAACAACTAGATTGTGAGTTAAGTCTTACTCCTATTCAGCTCCGCTGTAGGTGCCTTTAGAAGACTAAGCCAGCTAGACATCTATTTCTAGGACTAGCTGAAACTTAGATAATTATTGCATACGACTCCTAAAACTCTAGTGGTTCCAGTCCTATTTCTAGGATGCAAGAAAACAAAGTCCTATTTCTAGGATCTTTTCCACTATTGCTTTTGCGAACCTACGCATTCTATTGGGTTTTATGCCCTAAAACTCGTAGATAGTAAATGAAACAAATTAATCGATCTAAATAAAGCGTTATTTGAGTAATTCAGTAATTTGGTTATTGAATAATCGAGTTTGCATTAATAAACTCTAAATTCAATAAACTAAGATTCAAGGTTGTTTAAATGAAACTTGGACTAGTATGTGGAGACATACGGGGATCGGTGTCCAAGTAACAACCTAAAAGGTCTATAGTATAGGGATAAGGCTGGGTACCTTATCCTGGTGACACTATGTGATACGACCCACCTTGTATTCGATATAGATGCAATGATCAAAAGCATCCATGTAGGAGACATGCGAGTGGGGGTATCCTATGCAATGAGTTTGCATAAGACCGAACCATGAAATAGTAACCACTAGATATAACGTCGTTAACTAGTTTAGGTTTCTATTTCAATAGGATGACTTAGGTAACTCAATCTCAATCCTGAGTCTGTTATGAACCCCTTTCAGGAGGGATTTGTTGGGGTTGGTGCCTGGTTTGCAATTTCCGCAAGCGTACGGTTGCCCAAGTAATATTAAAACGGAAAGTATTCCGAGTATCGAATCCTCAAGGAATTTGAATTATATCCATTAAGTACCAAGAACCATCATGTTCAATTTTATTTAGAAGCCCAACTCGAATGATAAAGTGAAAAATTAAAGAAACTAATAAAAAGAAACATGCAACAAAAAATTTGGAAATATCCTATTAAGGGAACTTGACCTAGGGTGTTAACTAGCTTTTTGGATATGTAGCTCAAATACATGGATGCATGTAACTAATAATCTTCAATTTCATAAATCTAGAAGTAATTATAAGCGGATTTCTCTTTCAAGCTCCTCCACATCTCATACTAACATAACTAATTTATGTGTCCATCTCCTTAGTTAATCATAGTATGGCATTAAGCAACTTCATTATCAATTTCTAACAATTCTCTTTCACTCTCGTGCTCCAAGTAATCGTTAGCCATGCAATTAGGATCTAATCTAATTTCTCTCTGTCGAGTATCAATTTAGACCAACATAACAATCAATCCGTGTTCAAGGGATTAAAGGCATTAAGCATGAATTGCATAGATGAAATATGAAGAAATTCATTACATAACCCAAGTAATTGTGCTACAATATCCAATTAGCTAGAATAACGACCCTAGGCCTCAAGATCTACTCACAAACGGAAATAATTTTGCCAAAATGATCTTGATCCATGGTCCTAACTCAATCTAAAATAAGAAATTACAAAGACATAAGATAGAAATAACCGTGGTTTTGATCCCAAGCTCCCGTCACGATCATATCGATTCCCGAGCCTTGGAATCTCGATCAATTCCCACCTTTTTCCTCACAATTCTTCTCACTTTTTCTCTCTATTGAGCTAGGGGAGAGCTCCCCAAAATGGGATGATTTGAACCATGGGGAAGGGGCCTTTTTATAGGAGCAGAAACGGAGGTGACTTGCTGCCCAAGACGCACAGCGTCGCGACGCTGTCGCGATTTTTTTTTTTTTTTTGCATAGCGTCTCGACGCTCTAGCCCAAGCGTCTCGACGCATTTGCGGATTTTGGCCTCCTTTCTTCTTTCTTTTGGGCTTTTTGGGCCTCCACTTCAAATATCTTCTCTCCAACTCTTCTATTATGGTCCAAAGTCTTCTTTTTATACCCAAAATTGGTAAAATTCTTGGTTTTGCATCTCGAACTCGGTTTTCTACAAAATCAACATAAAAATACATTAAAGCTCACAATTCATGCACAAAACTAGCTAAAATTAATAGGAAAATGATAACATTTCTGCCTTTTATCACACCCCCAAACTTAAATTTTTGCTAGTCCCGAGCAAAATAAAGTAATGTATATGAATCATAACTTGCATGCTAACAACTCTTTCCTCAATGCTACTAGCCATGAATGCAAACTATTGAAACAAATAAGTAAGCATGGTCAACCATCAAGAAGTTTAAAATCTAGTCCTATCCTCCCTTGCAAAAATGAATCATCATTTGCCTTATCACAATTTTTACTAGTCTGGAATCATTTATATACTCCTCCATTCATCTTCCCCCTACACTGGCACTAAAACTCGCCCTTTTAGCCATCTTACTTATCTAGCAAGCACAACCTTACTGAGGTGCCCATAATTCTTGGGGCGTCCCCCAAAATTTTTTTTTCTTTTTTTTTGTTTTTTTTTATGAGAATCCTTTTAGATGTAGCACCTTCGTTCTGGCTTGCCAACATTGGTGATGAAAGCATCCAACTAAGAGCGTCTCATCTTTCAGGTTGCCGAGGCATACTCATTTCTTTCCAGCGCTTTTATGCAAAGGCAAACGATGGGTGTCATGAATGCCCCTGGTTACTAACGCTCTCAAGAAAGTGGAGCATTTTTTTTTTGAAGATGGGCAAATCAAAACATTTCTTTTTCCCAAAGCTCAGTATTACTTACTATTACGCAAGGAAGCTATCTAGACAAACTTTACACCTATCGGAGTGACAACGAACTTCTAAAGCATATAACTTTCATCTAGGCTTTCAAAATCATAATAAAACAAGTGAATCATCATACTTTGCAAGGGAATCAAAGAAATTTTTTTAAATTTTCTTGAATTTAGATATGCTTTCAAATTTGCAGCAATAAAAGAGAGAATCATGGCTAAAAGCAAATCATCAGACGTCATCATCATCAACATGAATTTAATTCATCATAAGCATTACTTACGCAAAACCTAAGCAGAGCAAATCTCCCCCCCAAACTTAAAATATACATTGTCCCCAATGTATGAACATATAATCAGATAAAGAGAGATTGATACTGCCCTGAAAAAACGAGAGAATCTGAAACGTCTTGAATTTTTGTCCGAAGAGAGAATGAGAGGATAGGTGTCTTTTCACGAGCTTCCTGCACAAGGATGGATCTTCAAGGGAGCATTAGGATCAACATACTAACAAATAAAACTATAAAAACTTTAAACACTTGGGTTGCCTCCCAAGAAGCGCAAATTTTTAACGTCGATTGCTCGACGGGATTCGACTTCTTCAACCGAAGTCCACTTCTTTGATCCTCAGAGGATCTTTCTTCTTTTTCTTTATCAGTTCCTGCACATAAAAATTCAACTTGCACACAGGGTGCACAACATAAGAAGTTTTAATCAAGTAATCCTCAGTCATCCCAACTGTTTTATTCAAATGCCAACTAAGCCTAATAGCAATGGGGTCAGGTACTGAAATTACTAAGCCTAAATCATGCATTTCAGAGTTATGATTCTTAGGAGAAAAAGAATTAGGCATGAAATGATATGAATTTATCTCAATATCCAACTCTCCTAACTTGCATGAGATATTACATGAACTAGGCTCATAATGATAGGGAAAATTAAGTTCAAGCTTACTGACCTCGATGGGATTTTCTTTTAACTTACCTTCCTGCTGCTGCTCTAAAACTTGGCATTCTAGCTCATCATGGGAAGTGGCATGGAACCGAGTGTTTTCTGTCAGGTTTGTAGTGATCTCCCACGCCTCATTGGGTGTCGTACCAAGCACATCACCACCACTAACTGAATCTAGCATCTTTAACCTTTCGTAGAAGCTTTCAATCAAAGTCTCCTCGGGTAGTGGGGTGTGAGGTACCATGCAATATCCACTGGAGCAGTCCACAAACTCATGGAACGTCTTTTCAAGTGGTACTGTTGGTGCTGTCTCTTCCTCGACCATGTTCTGATCATCATCTTCATCCGGTATCCTCCGAGTGCTGGTCTGTTTGACTTCTTCTTCCTCTAATTGCTTTCCATTTCTCAATGATATGGCATGGCACTGCTCTTGTGGGTCCATGGTGACGACATTAGATAACTTTTCTTGCTGAATTTGATTCATGAGTAGATCGAGTTTTGCCTCCATTTTACTAATGACAAGATCTCGTTTCTCTACTTTGGCTTGCATTGCTGACACTGTTCCTAGATTAGTCATCAAAATCTTGGTCTCCTCAATCAATTTCCGTAACATGCCTTCCAAAGGGTTCTTTCTTTCTTGCTGAACGACTTCCTCAGGTTGAGACTCCATTTTTAATTCAACTTTAGGCAAACTTGGAATCTCTGATCCTGAGAGCTTGTTTAGAGCCTTGGTTAAAGCTTCGACTTGCAGTTTTAAAGATTTCACCTCATCAGTCTTACATGGTCCCTCCTTTGGTTTGGACTCTGGTTGCTCAGACGACCATTGGTAACTTGTCAAAGCTAACTCCTCTACTAGGGCTCGAGCATCCTTGACAGTTTTGGCTAAGAAGTTTCCTCCAGCCGTAGTGTCAAGAATTGTTTTAAAGTCCCGACTCAACCCTTTATAAAAAAGTTGTATTTAAAGCCAGTCTGGGTACCCATGTTGTGGGCACTTCCTAAACATGCCGTTATATCTTTCCCAAGCCTCATATAATTGCTCTTCCTCTATTTGTTCAAACATTCCTATTTCAGTCCTAAGCTTTGTTATTCTGGCTAATGGGAAAAATTTTGTAAGGAAGGCTTTGACCAAATCATTCCAACTTAAAATATTAATTGGTGTCAAAGAATCTAACCAATCTCTAGCCCTATCTTGTAAAGAAAATGGAAATAATTTCAAGCGAATAGAATCAAGGCTCATTCCACCTATCTTTACTGTTCCACAGATATCCAAAAATGATCTAAGGTGATTATGTGGATCCTCTGATGGATGGCCTTTGAAGAACTTTCTCTTACCAATTGAATGAGACTAGGTTTGAGCTTAAAATTTTCAGCAACGATCGACTCATATGCTATCCCATAGTAGTTCATCGGTAATTCAGGCAAGAAATAATCTCTAATTGCTTTGTCTTCTTGATCTGTCATGATTTAATCTTCAAGAAACAAATTATCCACCTTATAGCTCCACAAAATTTTTCACAACTCCTTAAACTAAAAATTTAACATGCAAAAATAAAATTTCTAAATTAAAGTCAAACAATTAATTCTCAATATTAAGGGAAAAATTACAAATTCCCCGGAAACGGCGCCAAAAACTTGTTGTGCAATTTCCGCAAGCGTACGGTTGCCAAAGTAATATTAAAACGGAAAGTATTCCGAGTATCGAATCCTCAGGGAATTTGAATTATATCCATTAAGTACCAAGAACCATCATGTTCAATTTTATTTAGAAGCCCATCTCGAATGATAAAGTGAAAAATTAAAGAAACTAATAAAAAGAAACATGCAACAAAAAATTTGGAAATATCCTATTAAGGGAATTTGACCTAGGGTGTTAACTAGCTTTTTGGATATGTAGCTCAAATACATGGATGCATGTAACTAATAATCTTCAATTTTATAAATCTAGAAGTAATTATAAGCGGATTTCTCTTTCAAGCTCCTCCACATCTCATACTAACATAACTAATTTATGTGTCCATCTCCTTAGTTAATCATAGTATGACATTAAGCAACTTCATTATCAATTTCTAACAATTCTCTTTCACTCTCGTGCTCCAAGTAATCGTTAGCCATGCAATTAGGATCTAATCTAATTTCTCTCTGTCGAGTATCAATTTAGACCAACATATGAATCAATCCGTGTTCAAGGGATTAAAGGTATTAAGCATGAATTGCATAGATGAAATATGAAGAAATTCATTACATAACCCAAGTAATTGTGCTACAATATCCAATTAGCTAGAATAACGACCCTAGGCCTCAAGATCTACTCACAAATGGAAATAATTTTGCCAAAATGATCTTGATCCATGGTCCTAACTCAATCTAAAATAAGAAATTACAAAGACATAAGATAGAAATAACCGTGGTTTTGATCCCAAGCTCCCGTCACGATCATATCGATTCCCGAGCCTTGGAATCTCGATCAATTCCCACCTTTTTCCTCACAATTCTTCTCACTTTTTCTCTCTATTGAGCTAGGGGAGAGCTCCCCAAAATGGGATGATTTGAACCATGGGGAAAGGGGCCTTTTTATAGGAGTAGAAACGGAGGTGACTTGCTACCCAAGACGCATAGCGTCGCGACGCTACATCACAGCGTGGTGGAGAGTATATGGACTCAAGATTCCAAGACTACTTGATAGAGCATGGAATCACGTTCCAACTCTCAGCCCCTGGTACACCTCAACAGAACGGTGTATCAGAAAGGAGAAACAGAACCCTGTTAGACATGGTTCGCTCTATGATGAGTTATGCTCAATTACCTAACTCTTTTTGGGGTTATGCAGTAAATACTTCTGTTTATATTTTAAACGTAGTTCCCTCAAAGAGTGTTCCAGAAACACCGTTTGAGCTCTGGAAAGGGCGTAAAAAAAGTTTACGTCATTTCAAAATTTGGGGATGCTCGACATATGTGCTTGAGGCAAATCGAAAGAAATTAGAACCACGTTCAAAACTATGTCTATTTGTAGGCTACCCCAAAGAAACGAGAGGTGGTGACTTCTTCGATCCTGAAGAAAATAAAGTATTTGTATCGACAAATGCTACATTCTTGGAAGAAGATCACGTTAGGAATCACAAGCCACGAAGTAAAGTCGTTTTAAGTGAATTAGCAAACGAAGCTACGGAAACATCAACAAAAGTCATTGATGAAGCTGGCACCTCAAGTCAGTCATGTCCTTCTCGTGAGATACGAGAGCCTCGACGTAGTGGGAGGGTTATTAGACAACCTGATCGCTATTTAGGTTTAACAAAAACACCAGTCATACCTGATGATGTAACCCAGGGGTAAAACGGTAATTTGACCCAGCTGGTGTTACGAACACACGTGAAGGATTGACTTACTGCATTGGTCGATATCCGTGGACACAGAAATATTCTACATTGAGAAGAGTGCAGCTGTGGGTCTTTAGTGGAGTGACCCACAGTTAACGAATGTTGACTAACTTGGTTAATGAGTTTAGCCAATTAATCTCGTATCGTTGGAGCTTCTGATCTGTAGGTCCATTAGGTCCCACTGGTAGCTCGTAAAGAGACTTGAGGCAATTAAGTATAAATTGTAAATTGAAAGTGTTCAATTTATTTAGGGGAATCATATAATGTATATTGATACATTATAATATAAAGTTTATGAAACTTTATAATATCATTTTTGAATTAATTTCAAAAATTAATTCTTGAGAGAAAATATTTGAAAGAGTTCAAATAAATTTTAATATGAATTTGATTCATATTAATTTTAATTTTAATAAAATCCTTAAGATTAAATATATGATATTTAATTGGGTAATTAATTAATTATGAAATTAATTAATTATTTATTAAAATTAGAGACCTTTTCCTATTAGGAAAAGGTCTAGGGTTTAGGGCCCCTGGGGTGGGGTGAAAGGTATCCCATTCATTCTCCTACTCTTAGAGAATTCCCCTAAAGGCTCCCTCTAGACTCCCACCAGTCTCCTGCCTCTAGAAGTCTCAGAGTCATACCGGTGTAGCCATAGTGGTGGTGTTCGCAGTAGTTCGTGATTATTTCACAAGCAGTTAGTGAATTTATTATGAGTCGTCAATGAGAGTAAGTAATTTGTTATTATATATATTAGATTTAGATCTAATATTTTTGTATGCTTAGCCTTAATATAAATTTAGAATAGTTCTAAGATTTTTGCCAATGTATTGGTATTTTAGATTAAACAAAATTAATTACGAATCGGTCCCAATCACGCTTCCGCTTTACGGAATTACGGAATTCCAATCGTTCAATTCGTATTAGAGCCGATCGTAGCTCTAATTGTGTTTCTCTAAAATTTGCATTGGCTATTGGTGGGATTGATTAATGCATAATGTATGTATGGTTTCCATTGGACTGTTTAGGTTAATTTTATGGCCATAGATTTTACTGTTTTTATGTGATTTGATCATGTAAGGGCTCGGTGTTTCGGGTATTTTATGTAAAATCGAGTCCTTTGTAAGTCAGGGTCTAGATTAAGTATTTTATGAGATGAAAAACGTTGAATTCACGACTGAAATCGAAGAAAAAGACGAAGAACAGACGCTGTCACGATGTGTGGCGGTTCGTGTGGACTTGTTTCAGGTGGTTCAAGGTAGCTGGCAGTCTGGTTCGCATGGTCCATCTGGACTGGGACCAATTTGGTCCGGTTCAGCTGGAATTTGGCTCGGTTCGTGTTTTTCGTTGCTGGTTCGAAGTGGTTCGGGCGGTCTAGACCAGTATTTGGAGTTGCAGAAGGATTTTTAGGATAGAATTTAGCTATAATTATTGTAATTTATGCTTTATTTTATCCTAGGGGCCAAAATTAACCGGTTCAATTGCTATTTAATTGCTTTGTGGATGTCCTTTAGATTAAATCTCACCTTAGGTTAAGCATGATCATGCATTTTAATATATTATAAATGTTATAATGTATGATATTAATGCATGATGGATGGATTTCATGAGTAATTTAATATAATGGTTATGTTAAATATATGAAATACAATAAGCATGTGGCATGACATTACATAGCTTGAATATAAAGAGTTATATTTAATTTAATGTCTTATGGATGCTTGGGTGATCTTCATGATTTGCATGATATAAGGAGTTATATTAAGAAAATATGAAAATCAATTTGCATTAAACATGACACATCCATTGTTTATATAATTGTTATAATAAGTCATGAAATGCAAATGTTATGGTTTATTGATTAATTTGAATTTGATTGTTAATTAATTAAACCATATAAAGTTTATTATAGGGATAATCATTAAAACTTATAAGAGTTATAAAATTAATGATTAGAAACCGTCAACCTATAATAAAGATTGCATGTAAAACATAGGATCATAGGTAAATGAATTAATTTTAAAATGTTTAAATTTAATTAGACCTAAGATCTCGTTAATTCTAATAGGATTAGAATTAAGTCTTGCTTAGTATTAAAAATAGTTTTAATTGACTAAGTAGGAAAAACATTACTCCACCAGTTAAGTTCTGTCTAAGGTTGGGGGTACTTAAGATGACGGTTTACGGAACACCTCCTACCTGGGAACTAACTCGGAATACCGGAGTTGAATTAATCACAGTTAAATGTTAGCATGCAATGTCACTAGGTTTATTAAAAAAGTTTAATTCACCTAGATCTTTAGAGTAAAGAGTTTACATTACTATGGTTATAAGGGAACTCTCCCAATGAAGTTCTGTCTAAGGCTGGAGGTACTTAAGATGACGGTTTACAGAACACCTCCTACCTGGGAACTAACCCAGAATACCGGAGTTGAATTAATCATAGTTAAATGTTAGCATGCAATGTCACTAGGTTTATTAAAAGAGTTTAATTCACCTAGATCTTTAGAGTAAAGAGTTTACATTACTATGGTTATAAGGGAACTCTCCCGATGAAGTTCTGTCTAAGGCTGGAGGTACTTAAGATGACGGTTTACGGAACACCTCCTACCTGGGAACTAACCCGGAATACCGGAGTTGAATTAATCATAGTTAAATGTTAGCATGCAATGTCACTAGGTTTATTAAAAGAGTTTAATTCACCTAGATCTTTTGAGTAAAGAGTTTACATTACTGTGGTTATAAGGGAACTCTCCCAATGAAGTTCTGTCTAAGGCTGGAGGTACTTAAGATGACAGTTTACGGAATACCTCCTACTTGGGAACTAACCCGGAATACCAGAGTTGAATTAATCATAGTTAAATGTTAGCATGCAATGTCACTAGGTTTATTAAAAGAGTTTAATTCACCTAGATCTTTAGAGTAAAGAGTTTACATTACTATGGTTATAAGGGAACTCTCCCGATGAAGTTCTATCTAAGGCTGGAGGTACTTAAGATGACGGTTTATGGAACACCTGCTACCTGGGAACTGACTTGGAACTTGAGTTGAATTAACCATAGTTATGTTAGCGTGCAATGTTGCCAGGTTAATTAAAAGAGTTTAATTCACCTAAGACATTAGATTAAAGACCTCCATATAAGAGTTATATACAGGCATAAACTTAGATAGATTCACTTAGTCGGAATTTACCTAAGTAATAGACCCTATAATTATAAAAATACTTAGTGGGAGGGAATATATCAAAACAAGATTTTCATAAATCAAGTTTTGCTATCACGTCCTCAAAAGTTCACAACGTGAGGTTCATGCTTGGCCTCGAGTCACCCTGGGAGTGACCCCCTACTGATGGTGTTTGCATGGATCAATATCAAGGTGAATGAGGGAGTATTTTAGAGTAAGTGGGAGCAGGACACGTGTCAACGTATCCTACGGTCTCTTCCATTAGGTTGCACCGTGAGAACCCCATGATCTGCCTGCGAGTCGCCCTGGGAGCGATCACCCTACGGAGGGCTTGATCATGGGAGTCGGAACAACGCAAACTCCAGAAATGGATAGGGTTTCTTAGGTCAATTTCCAACTTTGACTTTCCCTACGATAGCATTGTTGGGGCCAACCTCTGAGATCTGAAAAATGGAGGGTCACACTTACGGGAAATTATTAATGTGTTAATAATTTCCTGACTGAAAAAACGGTAGCTAAGAACTATTGGAATATGAGTTATTCTGGGAATAGGGATTGGTTGAGATTGTCTCAATTCAGAGGAGGAGTAGTTGACTGCCCTATGGTAGCTGTTGTTCTAAACCTCTGAAGTATCGTTGCAAAATGAATGTTTACTCTATGGGTCGATCATTACTTTTGCTAAATTGATTGGATTAAAATAATACGAATATTTTGTGTAATGGGTTAATGCAACATCACTTATTAAGTTAATTTGTTTGTTCTCAGCATGAAACGTTCTTTGTATGCCTCGAATAACGCCAATTACAAAACTAGTATTTCTAATACAACTAAGAAAATGAACTTAAACATTAATTTCGTGGAATTGGTCTTAACTGAGGACGGTCCTCAAGCCCACATGTCTAATTCATCTGAAATTGTTCATGATGAATATAACATAGACTACTTAACACAACTCAATGAAAATAAATTTGATTTATTGGTCATTGAAACGTGTATAGTGGAAAATGATGATACAGCCTGGATCCTTGATTCAGGTGCCACTCATCACGTATGCTCTTCATTTGAGGGAATGAGCTCCTGGCAACATTTGGATGCTTGGGAAATGACTCTCAGAGTTGGGACTGGGGAGCTCATTTCAGCTAAAGCAGTGGGAGATATTAAAATGTTCTTCTCTAGGGAACACTATATGTTATTAGATAATGTGTATATAGTTCCCAAAATAAAAAGAAATTTGATTTATGTTTCTTGTTTGCTAGAACAAGGATATTCAGTGTCCTTTTCTATGAATGAAGCTTTCATTACTAAAAGGGGTACTGATATCTGTTCTGCAAAAATGGAGAACAAATTGTATGTTTTAAGACCAATAAAGTCTAGGGCTATTTTTAACAATGAAATGTTTAAAACAGCCGAGACTCAACCAAAAAGGCAGAAAGTTCTCAAAGTACCTATCTTTGGCACTTGAGACTTGGCCACATAAATCTCAATAGGATTGGGAGATTGGTTAAGAACGGACTTCTAAGCCAGTTAGAAGATGGTACTTTACCTCCATGTGAGTCATGTCTCGAAGGTAAGATGACCAAACGACCTTTTACTGGAAAAGGTTATCGTGCCAAGGAGCCCTTAGAACTCGTACATACGGATCTCTGTGGTCCAATGAATGTAAGAGCTCGAGGAGGGTATGAATATTTCATCTCTTTCATAGATGATTATTCAAGGTATGGTTATTTATACCTAATGAGTCATAAGTCTGAAGCCCTTGAAAAGTTCAAGGAGTACAGGACTGAAGTTGAGAACTTGTTAGGTAAGACCATTAAAACACTTCGATCTGATCGAGGTGGAGAGTATTTGGACTTAAAATTCCAAAACTATTTGATAGAACATGGAATATCGTCCCAACTCTCAGCAACAGGTACACCTCAACAGAATGGTGTATCTGAAAGGAGAAACAGAACCTTGTTAGACATGGTTCGATCTATTATGAGCTATGCTCAGTTGCCTAGTTCTTTTTGGGGTTATGCAGTAGAGACTGCAGTTTATATTTTCAATGTTGTTCCCTTAAAGAGTGTTTCTGAAACATCATTTAAGCTTTGGAAAGGGCGTAAAGCTAGTTTACGTCATTTCAGAATTTGGGGCTGCCCTGCACATGTGTTAGTAGCAAACCCAAAGAAATTGGATTCACGTTCAAAATTATGCAACAATATTTTCATTACTAACTCCCGCCTGGCTAGCCGGATGCGGTAGCAGCATGATAAATCCTTGACAGGTAACGCATGTGGAAATATCTGAGTAGAGCAAGCTAGCGCATTGCATGTAGTCTAGGCTGTATTAGGTTTAAATACTACCACAAGAGATATTTCATGAATGTGTTTAGGTTGTTTTAGGAATAACACAATCACTTGCAAGTCATTAGAGAACAACACCAACGCATGAACTAATTGAACACAACGTTGTTAGTTCTACGCCAAACGCATGTGTAGTACCGGAAGAGAATCACATGTTTATTTATCACTTAAGCATTAATTGGATTTCATGCATAATGTGCGCTACTAAATAATTTATCAATGCATGTGGTCGCCACAGCAAAAGCCTTGATAGCCTTTCCCATCTGATTACTTTTCCTTACTTCTGTCGCATAGCTTATTTCACTATATCTTTTACTACTGCATCCTTCTATTCACTTGGTTTTATCCCCAGCACCATGCGTCTGAATGTTCATTAGCTAGTTTATTAAATTTCTTATTTTCCCTTCCCTGTGGATTCGACTCTGGAATACTCTAGGTAATACTTGGTTATGCTTAACTTATACTTGGATTAATGCATATCAACGATGTTTTTAGTATCAAATTAATTAGCTTTCTGAAAACGAACCAGCACATAAATGAGCGTTATCACACCTCCAAACTTAAGCCATTGCTTGTCCTCAAGCCATTCTAACAACAACATTAGGATCAAGAAAGAAAAGATGTGCATTTCATAGGTAAGTTTAGTTCATGAGGGTGGCCTTTAGGAAAGATCTCAGCTCTTAACACTTTAAGTTAACAACAAGACTTTTCTAACACTAGTCCTTCTGATAAGGGTTAAAAATATACCTATTCGACCCTTATATTTAGCTCATTCTTTTGTCAAAATTGTATGTTTTAGATAAAAAACACTATTCTCGAGCTTAAAAAGTGCTAAAGTTGATAAGTTAGGATGTTGAGAGTCATGTATGTCAAATTATGCATATTTGTGCTTAAAAGAACTCATTTTGGTGTGAATTTGACTTGGTTTTGGTGTTTTGTAGAAAGCAGAGAAATCTGGAAAATTCCTAGAAATGTGGCCACATTTCTGGCAAGGCAAAAATGAAATGCGACCACATATCTAGGCAGAGGCAGACAGTTCTGTGTTCGTCGCGAGTCGTTTTGAACAAGTGTTTTGCGCACCTAACCGGCTGTTTTGACTCTGAAACTGACTGGGCCACTTGCTAGAACCATTTTCGTGACTCCTCAACCACTCCCCATGCTATAAAAGGCCACAATTTGAAGACAAATTCAAGCAGAACTCACTGGGAAGAAAATAGTGGTGACAGAACTCTAGTAGACTCCCATGAGTAGGGATGCCCGAGGTCCTTGCTAGAAGACTAAATTCTGACCTTAGTTAGACATCAAACACGAGTGTTTGTAGAGATTTAACCCTATTCCCACCTTGTAAAAGGAGAGTAGAATGTCGTGAGAACTCTAGAAGGAATGGATAAAGTGAAAAAACCCTAGTTTTAGGTACTGCACAATATTTTCCAACACTTGTTTCTTTTCATTATTTTGTATTCTTTATTCATTATTTCAATGAAAAGTTGTTCATTTGCATTATATTCCATCATGCATAGCTAAATTCCATTGAGAGGTTCGATATAGTGAATTCCCTTATGGTTTAAATAGATTGAAAGTGCTTATTTGCCTAAGTTCTATTTATTGCATGTCACTCTTTATTGATTCTCATTCTGAATCTTGCTGATTTAACTTGATCACTTAAACTTTGCATGCTATGTGAGTTTGATCCTGAAAGGGACAAGCAATATCGGTTTTCATAAAGGTGATATAAGAGAAAGGGCTCGAGAGAGTGTATTCGGTGTTATAGGAGAAGATCGCCTTATAACAACTATAGGGTTATAGGTTGCATGCATGAACAATCTATGTCGGAGTCAAGTCACAGAAATGTGCATAATGATACTCGCTTAGCCTTCTAACGGTTCTTGGGAGCAAGGCCAAATAGGAGTTAAACCTGACCCAATGCATAAGTAGACTTAGGTTGAATAAGCCATTACTAGAGTTAGTTGCCTTAAGGTTGAAACACCTCGCTTTATTATTATTGTTATTTCTTTACTTGTTTGTTTATTTGTTTTACAAAACCCAACATCAACTATTTCTTTTGGTTACGTTTCAAAAGCAATCTTAGAGCAGTTTCTTCTTCAAATTTGTGTTTCCAACTTAGTCTCTGTGGGATTGATACCCTTGGAATACTTCCAGAGATTTTATTACTACATGCGATAGTGTATTCTTGCACTTGGTTGACTGAATCCATTCTTATTTATTATTTACCATCTCTTCCAACATCCATCTTCAGTCCACCGCTCGCATCAAGTTTTTGGCGCCGTTGCCGGAGACTAAAAGTGAAACCAATTTTTGTTTGTTTGAAATTGCGATTTGATTGCGACCACATTTCTATCTTAAGAGAATCTAACTTCGATTTGCCTTTTTGCAGGTTGAGGTTGGTGCATGAGCAAAGAGCATCATCTTTTCGAGCTAGACCTTGAGATAGAAAGAAAGAGCAATAGGAGTTGAGCGCATAGGAACATCTTGAAGAAGCTACTTGCATTCAAGAACTTCTAATAGATCTACCCGGAGTCGATCCTCCTATTTTCCAAAAAAAAAAGAAAAAAAAGAAAAGAAAAAATAATCCACATGTGGAAGAAGACATCATCACAACCTTGAGTGGACAAATCACATCAATGGCTTGTCACTCTAATTTCTTTTGTGTTTATTGTGCTAAGATTCATTCTTTGTTTGAAACTTGTCCATCTAATCCTTACTATACAAGGAAACCAGACAACCAGAGTCCTATTTTCAATCCTTACTGAAAATGGTTGCAACATCGTTACTTCTCATGGGAAGACCAGCAAGATGTTAGCAACAATAATCCAACACCTCATTTGGAGCAAGAATGTCTGTTTACTTTTGAAGACCAATATCAAGATCAGTATGTCCAACAAGAAATGCAACAAGAGATGGATCCACAAGTGTCAACCAGCTTGGAAGAACTCATAAGAGAATATATGGTGAGGAATGACGGCACTATAAAGAACTTTGGAGATCCAAGTAGGGCAATTGATAGAGGAATTGAAAAATAGTCAACAAGAAATCTTGCCTGACAACAATGAGAATGTGGAACAAGAAGCACAAGAGTAATATAATGGGATGACATTTTAAAGTGGATTGGAGCATGAAGACCCTGAACTCCCAGTAGAAGCAAGAAGCATTCCAGCACTTGAGAATACTGTGGAGACAAAAGAGGAAGAAGTGATTAAAGAAGAATCGCCTCAAAAAGAGAATAAAGAGAAGACACCAAAAAAAGAAATTGAAGCGAGCCATGCATATATCACTTCACAACAAGTGAACTTCGATGTGCTCCAGGCATTAGAACACCCAGATGAAATGAATGGATGTTTTGATTTTGATCCTATTAATCCTTTTACTTGTTGTAGCTTGTAGAAAATGCTATTCGAGGAAGAAAAGGAAGAGGAGATCATGGAGGATGAAAATATGCAGTATACGACAGAGGATGAAACCACAAAGTTTACATTCAAGAGTAGATTGAGTGAGCCGATAATCGGGACTAAGCACTCCATGATTAAAACGCCTCAATTAAGACTCAAATCTCGTCCGTTATCAAGACCTAGGGTCAAGATGAAAGTTTGCAGTGCAAGAAGTAGGAATAAAGCTTTAATCTCCTTGTTGGAGATCAGCTAAGTCATTCTTTTTCTTTTCCTAAATAAGTATAAAAAAATAAAGAAAGAAGAAAAAAACATATGAGCTTGTGAACTTTTTGATGTGTTTGTTTATGTTTCATGAAGCTAATAAAGTTAGGAGACAAGAAGAAGAGAACATGAGACAGGAAGATCCAAAAAAGGAGCAGAACAAGAACCATTAGACCTATGCTTAAGTGAGAGATGAGGCTATCAAGCGGATGTTCCTGGCCAGCTCATCTGATGAACCTTCAATTGCCCTCCATTTTTATCATCCTTCCTGGATGAGCCTGAGACCTCTGATATAGAGGACATATCTTCCAAGAACTAGGGAAATTCTCGCTTTTCTTTTCTTCTTACTGCTTCCATTCCTTTGTTGTTCATTTTCTTAGCAATTTGTTTCATGCAACAAATCATTGTTCTTTTTATCTCTTAGTTAAGTTTAGCTTTGTTAATCTGTTAGGTTAGTTTGTTGATGCTCAGGTTTGTTATCTTTTAAGAGCTTTGATAAATACATGGAGATTTTCTTGAGAGTTGAAGTAGCTAAGGTATTTAACTCGGACTGCTTCAGAAAAATTTTCACTCAAAAGGAAAAAGTGTGTGAAAACTCTTATAAGTTTGTTGATGTTTCAGTTTTTAAAAGAAAAATAAAAGAAGAAAAGAATACTAAGGAAATTCTTAGAAGTTAAAAAAACAACAAAACAAAAAATAAAAACAAAATATATAGGCAAGAGTAAACTCTGTCTAGGAAAAGGTACTTAAGATGACCGTAGGGAACACCTTTTCCTGGGGATATACCTGGGAGTTGAATTGCCCGAGTGATTTTGAATTTCTACTTGAAAATTTTCCACACAAAAATAATCATGTTTAAGTGTGTGAGCATTTGAATAAAGTTTGTTATTTGTTTCAGTTGTTTAAGGAAGAAAGAAGCCAAGAGAATCAAAAGAAGAAAAAAAAGAAGGCAGTTTGAAAATGCGACCGTATTTCTCCCCAGTTCATTTGGAAATGCGACCGCATTTTCCAAATGCCCAAGGGTAGTGACGTTGACGGAAGAGATTGACACGATCTCTTGTCAAATAAATTACAATTATTTAAATCATTTAGTTCTAGGGACGCATGCGTATAATCATAACGTTAACCTATTTGCTACTTAGATTTAGCAAGTAAATTTAGAGAGGGTGCGGTCAAGGTTGTCAATCTTTCCTACCACAATCTAAACTTATAGAAAAAGAACTAAAATCACATAAACATGCTTTGATAATTCAAACAAGAAATTTCATTAAAAGAATATGAACTTACTCTTGACACCCCAGTTACATGAACGAAGAATCTAGCCTCTTTTGGAGCTAGAGCAAGCTTGAATCTTCATTGAATACATAAAAGAAAGCAAGAAAGACTAAAACTAAGAAGAATGGTGGAAAAGGGGGGGAGAGATGGACTACAAAGTTGTAGTGAATTATGTGTTGAGGGATGATTCTAAACCTACACCACGACCCTCTATTTATAGTGTTTCTTAGCCTTCAATTCGTGTTAGAATGGTGCTAAATTGGGTTTTCAAACAAGGAAAAATTCCAGCCAAAATTGGAAAAAATCGATTTTGGAAAATTGCCTAGCGTCGAGACGCTAGGCCTTCAGATTTGGAAATTATTCTGCGAATCAACATAGCGTCGAGACGCTATAGGTGGAGCGTCGCGACGCTAGGCCTTCATCTTCACGCCCAAGTCTTTTCCTTGTTTGAGCAGCGTCCCGACGCTTGGATGGCAGTGTCTCGACGCTTCGATGGCTCCAAGGGCAGAAATGTCATTTTATGCTCCGATTTCGCTCGTTTAAGCCCCGAATCGCTTCCATATTATACTCATTTTAAAGCATTTTTCGCAAGGAATTCAACTAAGATAAGCAAATTGGGAGATTCTAAGTGTATAATAAATTGGACTTATCAGACGTCATTTAAATGATAGTCACGTGACCTAATTTTTGGAAACCTATAAATAGTGGACTTATGTTTTCTTCTTCACAAATCACTTGGTCTTCTCTTGCATTCAAGTCAAACCTACCGACTCTCCATATTCTCTCTTGAAACCACAAGACCCACGACCAAGAAAGCATGAAGAACACTCCTCAATCCTCAATCCCTCGCAAGATTACTTGTTCTGTGAGTAATCGGAGTGCCCAACGTGCTGAACAAGCTGATCAATGCCAAGAAGAAGGGCACGAACCACGCATGCACGAGACAAAAACCGAAAGACCCACAGGTTCTTCGCAAATCATTGTAGACCGAAGACCCACGGCTCCAACTCCCTCATCTGTGCAAATGCCGACTTCTAAGAGGGAGAATCTGAGTGGTTCACGTCAAAGGAGACCCACACCCACCGAATCTCTCCACCAAACTCAGAAAATCGTGGAGAAGCCTCTCAAGAAGCGTTCCAAGGAGTGGTACGCCATGATTCGAGAGATGGGAGCCAAGAGACGTGCGACCATTGAAGAGGAGGTGAGGTTGTGTGAAGTTGAAAATCCATTCCTTAAGGCAGGCGAAAGCTCACGACAAGGAGAAGTTTCAATGGGTAAAGCTTCTAGTCCTTTAACTGACTCTACCTTTTGTAGGGAAAAACCATTCGTGACCTACAGTACAAGGAAGAAAAATCATAGGACATCCGAGACTGAAAAGCCCTTGAATATTCAGCCTCTCATGAGAGCAAGTATGCCAACCGATGTCTTTGAAAATATGGTTCAGTTAGTCGTTGCACAAGCCCTTGTGATTGCCGAAGGGTGCCGGGCTGAATAAGTTGCAATTAGTGAGATAAGGGCTAAGAAGGAAAAGCAGTAAAGAGAGCTTCAGTGCATGAGTGGTGAAGAAGAGGTGACTAGAAAAAGAGATTAAGAGGATGAAAAGGAAAAGAAAGAAGCGGAGAAGAAAAACAAGAGGCGGAGAAGGCCATCAGAGAAGAAAAAGAGAAAATTGAGGCTGAAAAAGCAAGAAAAGAAGATGATGAACTAAGGAGGTTGGCTGCTGAACTCCAACTCCTTGAAGAAGAGAAAGCAATAAGAGAAGCCCTTCGGGAAGAAGAAAACCGAAGGAAGGAAGTCGAGGAATTTCTTGCAGCCTTTGAGCCTCTACACAATGCTCAAAAGGAAGTTGAAGAGCTGCAAGAAGAAGAAGAAAAGGCCCTTGAAGGGCCAAGTGAGGAAGAACCAGAAAAAGAAGAAAAAGAAGGCAGTGGAAGACAGAATGCGACCGCATTTGGGCAGCATTCTAAAGAACACGAAGTTGAGGCTGTGGATGAGCAGCAAGGTGATGAGCCCCTCGATCCATTGTTTGAGTATGACATTAGGGGAACCTCACCAGCTGCTGAGAGTTCTTCTTCGGAAGAGAAAAAAGATGAAGAGAAAAATGAAGAAAAAGCGGTTGAGACCTCTAGTGACAGTGAGACCGAAACAGATTCTGAGGTGAAGGAACTGGATGATGACCAAGTTCCAATTTCTTCAGCACTGTGAAAGAAAAGGAGAAGAGAAATTAGAGCTGAGAGGAGGACAAAGAACAAGAATGATCCTATATTCATGAAGAGGCTGAGGACTAGGTCCATGGACGCCTCTTCTGTACCTCCCACCACCACACCTACCAAGAAAAAGGTTGCATCGCCAAAGAATACATTCCCCGAGGTCTTCAAAGATGTGAATTTCCAAGAAAGAATGGAGATCATGAGGAAGCGAGACTTCGTGAATGAGAAGGGATTCTCAAACCGAGCAGGGACCTTGCCTGACTTCGTGACCAAGATCATCACTCAATACAAGTGGCAAGAATTTTGTGCTCACCCTCAAGAGGCTGTGGTGTCTCTAGGCCGAGAGTTTTATGCTGGACTGAGGGAAGAAAGTTTGAGTTTGGCGATTGTACGTGGGAAGATGGTGATCTTCTCCTCAGTTGATATAAACAGGGTTTACCGGATCAAAGCTCCTTTGCATTCGAGAGGCAATGATGCAATAAAGAACTTGACGGGACCGCCAGGAGGGTGTCAAATTCTCCCTAAGTCGTCAAATAAAATTTATAATCCACGACACTACTACTAATTTTGTAGCAATAGCGGCCGGGGTCGAACATAGGGAAGGGGGATCTAATAAGTTTAGGATTTCATGCTTATGAAAATAGGGGGGACTTTTGATGATGAAGGACGAGCAAAAATAAAATAAAACAAAATAATTGAATGCTGAATTTTAAAAGACAGAAAGCTAAGCATGCAAAATGAAAATAAGATGGGATCAATAACATAAAAAGGGGATCGTTGGATTGAGATTTATTATGCTTGATTCTAATTCATTGGCTTCCTAGTTTTCTCTAATGGTTGTTCTAAACTGATTTCATTAGTCCGGTCGGCTTCTGGGTTACTCGGAGGACCCCCCTACACTAACCTATGCTAATTAACTCGTTAATCGTGAATTCAACAATTAACAAGATTAATTAATATAGACTCTATCGCTCGCCACCCCTTTTGCAAAATGTAGCAACCATCCGAGACCTCTGCAACGGTTACTACTTATATCTAACTAGTTTATTAACAAGCAATTTTGCAACCACCTATTAAAACTAGCCGCTTTGGGATCGTGGGTCCGGAATCGTAAGAACTAAATTCAAATGCAATTTAAATCTAATTCCTACAACCTTTAACATGCATCCAAGGCCTAGAGAGTGACTTGCCTCAACCTAGTGACTATCTAAAAATAACTGATAGAATACACAAGCGGTAATCGCATAGGGCGTCAATCCTAATTGACTAGCCTCATGTATTGGTTTAAACGGGATAACATGCAAAACTCAATGAAAACTCAGCAAGAACAGCAAGTATAAACCAGAAAACTCAGCCAATATTACTTAGAATCAAGACATAAATCCAATCCAACGATCTAAACGAGTTTAGCTACGCATAGATGAAGTAAAAGCGATAAATAACATAAAGAAATACATAGAATATGGCCAACAATGGGCCTATAAGAGTGCTGGAATGTAAAAGAGGCAAAGAGATCGTAAAAGGGACCAAAATTCTAACCTAACGAAGGACTAAACTGAGACTACATATATATAGAAAATACGCCGGCGTCGAGACGCCAAGGCGCAGCGTCTCGACGCTGCGAACATTCTTCTTCGGCCTGAACTCGCGTCTGCGTCGAGACGCCAAGACCGGCGTCTCAATGCTAGCCTCATGACTCGACTTCCTGCTTTACTTCTCGACTTGGTCTCGCTTCTTCTCAGTTCGGGGCTTCGATCTTTGGCTTTTGGTGTCATAATTGAGGTCCGCTTCAGCACAATTGGGTCTTTTCACCTCCTCGCCGTCCAAGACATCAAGATGGCTCGAAAAACTCCGTAATTGGCCCGAATTAACACCAATTAGCATGATCGGCTCCCGACACGGTCTAAGCTCAATTAACCTGAAAATAGGACAAGTAGAGCATAAAATTACTCTAACAAGCTTAGATTAGAGGCGATAAAATAGGACTATTTAGGTCCTATCAAATACCCCCAACCAAAATCTTGCTAGTCCTCGAGCAAGACACAAAACAAAGAGAAAGGCGTTGTGCATATAATTGAAAAGTGATTTAATCCTCAAGACTCAAACATCCCAAAAACTAAAGCAATCAAGAGACATTCGCAAGAGAGACAAATGAGGAGACAAATAAAAAATTTTCAAAGATTATCTTGCACAAGAGAGCTCCATCCCACCTAAAGAAGACTTTACTAGCCCAGGATTGGCTTACGCAACTCTCATCCTATCTTCCCCCTACACTGGCACTAAGGTCTTGCTAAAAGGCCCAAATGGAACAAACCAGGTTGCTTCCTCTTGCTTAGGTGTCTGATCAAGGAATTCCTTTTCTTCTCTCTATTTTTTTTCTTTCTTTTTTCTTTCTTCTTTCTTTTTGCTTTTGCTCTCTTTTTTTTTTCTTTTTTTTTTCACATTTCTTTTGGATAAGGCACTAGCTTTCACACTACAATGCAGGGACCCATAACCCGAGTTTTACTCATGGTTGGCCTAACTGATCACACTGTAGGTAGCTCTTTTTACCCCTAAGCGTTTAAGCTCAATGCAAGCATGCTCTTTTTTTTTTCTTTCTCTCTCAAAGATGGCGAGCATATGATTTTTTTTCTTTTCTTTTGTCTCGCCACCACTGACTTATTTTTCCATTCTTTTTTTTTACAGGCATATTTTCTTTTTCTCTCCTAGGCAAGACTCCACACACTATTTTGCAAAAAATTTAGACTTTCTCGCTTAACCTTACACCTATCGGGGTGACAACAAGAATATGAGCTAAGTAACTCACTCCTAAGCATTCAAGTCCTACTTTAAAACAAGAAAGATACCCAACAAGTGCAAGACATATCCAAGAAAAGTTTTAAAAAGGCTCCTTTTTTGAACACTCTCGGTCACAACTCATCGAAAGCAATAAATTTTCGAAAAATTTGAGTTATGCCTAGGAAATTATCATCACTTAAACAAGCATATACACAACAAGCATGCAAGACATTTCATTAAGCACAAACGCTGGCCTAACACTCAGATGCTCAAAGCCCAACAGGAATGTAAAGTAAATTCCCCACCCCCAACCTAAAATTTACATTGCCCACAATGTAGTAAATCATGAAGAATTAAGACAATGCATAGGGAAAGAGTAGAACTTCCCTGAATATTGCACTCATGGGTGGTGAATTGCGCTTTCTTATAAATGTAGAAACTTCGCTTTGGTACCGCCAATCCTAAAAGACAAAAACAAGAAAACAAGCATAAAAGCAACTAATAAAAATAAACCTAGCTAAGAGTTGAAAAGACAAAAAAAAAAAAAAAAAAGTAAAATTATAGGGTGCAAATGTTTAAGGTCGTCTGGTCGACCACACTCTCCTCGCTTCTCATTCGAAATCAACCTCTTTGATTTTCATTACATCCTTTTTTATTTTTCTTCTTTTTGATTTGCTCCTGCATAGATAAATTGAACTTGCACACAAAGTGCAAGGCATAATAAAATTTAAACTGATTATCAATCATCATCCCCAACATATCAATCAAAACACCTTTATATTTAGCAACAGACTCGTCAGCCATAGAAATAACTAAATTTAACTCATGCAATTCGAAATCAATAAGCTCAGGGGAAATAGATTTTTGCTCAAAATGAACTGAAACTAACTCATCAGCTATTTCCATTGTTCCTACCATGCATGGGGAATCACACGAATCAGACTCAAAATATAAAGAAGGCTCAAGTTCAGGCTCACAAACCTCATTATACTTACCTTCTTGCTGTTGCTTAGGAGTTTGGCTATCCGAAGAATTTGAAGAATTTACCTTTCGTGCTTGCCATATGATGAGTCCAACATACGTCGCCAAGCTCGAAATTATCTCTCTAGCCTCACTCGGTGTCTTGTCCAGTGCATCACCACCACTCGCTATATCTAACATCCTTCTGTCATCGGGTGCTAATCCTTCGATGAAGTGCAACAACAAGGACTCCTCCGACAATGGGCGATGAGGAAGTGCACATAACCTTTTGAAACGATCCCAATACTTGTGAAATTCTTCCTCAGGCGCTTGGGTGATGAATATGATTTCTCTGGTGACTCAAGGTCTCCAAGAGATGGTAAATGATTCAAATCAGGAGCTACTAGGTCTTGCATCATGCACTCAGCCATGACACTCTAACTTACCACGTCGAGGTTATGCTAATTTCATCGTTAAGCTCTATAGAAAGAAAAATAAAAAGCACAAAAAGAACACAAAATCCTATAAACACTAGAAAATCTCTTCCCCGGCGACGACGCCAACTTGACGGGACTGCTAGGAGGGTGTCGAATTCTCCCTAAGTCATCAAATAAAATTTATAATCCATGGCACTACGACTAATTTTGTAGCAATAGCGACCGGGGCCGGACACAGGGAAGGGGGATCTAATAAGTGTAGGATTTCGTGCTTATGAATACAGGGGGGATTTTTGATGATGAAGGACAAGCAAAAATAAAACTGATGGTGATTTTTATTCACTTCTAATTATGCTGAATTAACCAAAGAATATGTCGTTGCTGTGCATTAATCCAAGTATAAATTATGCACTACCAAGTAATACCTGGAGTATTCCAGGGTCGAATCCACAGGGAAGGGGCGAGTAGTAAAAATGTCTTTCCTTAAATCCTATTCTAATGCATGGGCGTTAGGAATTACAAAAGAGATAGAGATATGGTGAAATAAACATGCGATAATAAAAATAGAAACTATGCGATAAAGGAAAAACAGTGAGAGATGAGATATCAAGGCTTTCACCGCAGCAACCACATATGACAAATAAGATATTAGTGCAGCGCATAACAATGAATCGACAGAATACTGATGCCTAAGCGAGAAATAAACATGCGATTCCCTTCCGGTACTACACATGCGTTTGGTGTAGAATTAAGAACGTTTCTGTTCACTTAATTCATGCGTTGGCGCAGTTCTCTATTTACTTGCAAGTGACTGCGTTAGTCCTAAAACAGTCTAAGCTCATTCATGCACTATCTTATTGTGACAGTATTAGTTCTAACACGACCAAGACTACATGTAATGCGCTAACTTGCTCTACTTAGATATTTTGAATAAACATGCTTTCATTTGAGTTTCTTTTAGGTCCTTGATGATGATAACTAGAGCTTATTTCTATCTCATAAAGTGCCACCGTCACAACCTATTTGTTTTCTAGTCATAGGCTTTCCACTAGTCTTTTTCTTTACAAAATTTTCTTAAGTCTAAACTTCCTCATGTTTAACCTTTCTAGCACACTAGGAGAGTTTAGCCTTGATGTTTTGAAAAACAAAAAGCCTCATGTTAAGCCCATGCCTCAAAAACAAAAGTCAATGAGGACATTGCCTATCTTAAGTTTGGGGGGGGGGGTGCTTTACTTTGTAAATATGCATTTTGTGTAAGTTTGTACTGCTGGAAAAGATATATGCTTAGTATATATTATGAAAAAAAGGAGGAAAAAAAACCGAGAGTTACTCCTCCTTCCTAGAGTTTACTGAGTAACCAGGGGCATTCATGACACCCATGGTTTGCCACTGCATGAAAGGTTGACTGAGGGAAATGAGTATTAGTCCAAGTTATTGATCCTTGCTCGTAGCTAGATATCTTCACCACAAAGTGTCGATAAGCTAGAACGAAGGTAGAGGTAACAATGAGGATTCTCTTGGAAAAAAAAAGAAAGAGTTGAATAAATGATAGCATGCAGAAATGCTATCTTTTTCCTAGTTATTTGGGCTAGTTTTGTGCGTTAATTGTGAGCTTCAATGCCTTCTTATGTCAAGTTTGTAGAAAACCGAGCCAAGGAAGCAAAAACCGAAGTTTTAAGAGAATTTAGATGAATTTGGAGACTTTTTGGAGCAATTTGAAGAAAATCATTGAAGATCCAAGCCCAAAGTTCCAAGAAAAGATGTCATTTGAAGTGGAGGCCCAAAAGCCCAAAGGAAAGGAGAAAGGAAGGCTTAAATCCGCATGTTTGGAGTCTAGAAGGCCTAGCGTCGAGCCTAGCGTCGCTAGGTAGTGTAAGCGGCAAGAAACATATGACGTCACAGCGTTGCGACGCTGTGCGTCTTGGGCAGCAAGTCATCTCCGTTTCTGCTCCTATAAAAAGGCCCCTTCCCAATGGCTCAAATCATCCCATTTTTGGGGAGTTCTCCCCTAGCTCAAAAGAGAGAAAAAGAGAGTAGAGTTGTGAAGAAAAAGGTGGAATTGAGCGAGATTCCAAGGCTCGGGATTCGAGATGATCGTGACGAGAGCTTTGGATCAACTTATCGGTTATTTCTTTCTTACTTCTTTGTAATTCTTTATTATAGTTTGAGTTTGGCCTATGGATCAAGATCACTTTGGCAAAATTATTTCCATTTGTGAGTAGATCTTGGGACCTAGGGTTGTTATTCTAGCTAATTGGATATTGTAGCTTAATTCATTGGATATTGTAACGAAGTTCTTCATATTTCATCTATGCAATTCATTCTTAATGCTTTTAATCTCTTGATCATGGATTAATTGATGTGTTGGTCTAAATTGATACTCGACAGAGAGAATTTAGATTAGATCGAAATTGCATGGCTAATGATTGCTTGGAGCACGAGAGTGAAAGAGAATTGTTAGAAATTGATAATGAAGTTGCTTAATGTCTTACTATGATTAACTAAGGAAATGGACACATGAATTAGTTATGTTAGTATGAGATGTGGAGGAGCTTGAAAGAGAATTCCGCTTAAAATTACTTATAGATTTATGGAATTGAAGATTAGTAAGTGCATTTATCCAATTAATTAAGCTACAAATCCAAAAAGCTAGATAACACCCTAGGTCAAGTCCCCTTAATAGGATATTTCCATTTAATTGCATGATTTCTTTAGTTTCTTGTTAGTTCTTTATTTCTTAGAGTTGAGCTTCTAAATAAAATTAAGCATGATGGTTCTTGGTAATTAATGGACTAAATTCAATTTCCCTGAGGATTCGATACTCGGAATACTCTCCGTTTTAATATAACTTGGGCAACCGTACGCTTGCGGAAAAGTGCAACAATAAAAAGAGCACCAGCAGTCAAATAAGTTTGGGGGAGATAGAAAAGGTCTAGAAAGCTCATGTATGATCAAGAAACCTCAAGATTAGTTTTTTTTTAACCTAAAGGACTTCAATAGACTCCATGAGTCAATTTCATGTTAGGTAGTTTAAACATATTGGTTAGGATGTACTAGGGTGAGTTTTGCTTTGAAAAAGAAAAGTAGAAATCTTCATGCCTAGGAAACTGAGAAGTTGTGACTGGCACTAGAGTAGAAACCTCTCCTGAAAGGCAACCTTTTAGAAAACGATCTTGAGAAACATGTTTACTTGATTCCATATGGTTTATTCATGACATTTTGATTTACAATTAAGTTAGGCTGTAGCACTCTGATTTGCAATTATGTCTAATCTATAACATTCTGATTGGACATTACATTGGATATGTAACATTCTGATTTGCAATTATAATTGAGCCCTAACATTCTGATTGGCAATGTGAGTTTTTCTTTAACATTCTGATTCGTTATTGCTTGAGGACAAACAATGAGTTAAGTTTGGGAGTATGATTAGGGTAAAAAATATACCTATTTTACCCTTATATTTAGCTCATTCTCTTGACAAAATTGTATGTTTTAGATCAAAAACACTATTCCTGAGCTTAAAAAGTGCTAAAGTTGATAAGTTAGGATGTTGAGAGTCATGTATGTCAAATTATGCATATTTGTGCTTAAAAGAACTCATTTTGGTGTGAATTTGACTTGGTTTTGGTGTTTTGCAGAAACAGAGGAATCTGGAAAATTCCCAAAAATGCGACCGCATTTCTGGCAACGCAAAAATTGAAGGTGTTCATATAACACATGCGGAAGCAATTTTAGGATTGGAGGCACTTAACTACATCAATTTTAGAAAATGAAAGCAAGCTGTCCAAATACTGTAAACAGAGAGCAGAATTTGTACCAACCTTTTTGGAGACCGATTAAACAACTCCCTTTGATTCTTTTGATCACGAACGATGTGTGGACCACCTCTAGTGTCTTCCCTACTATTCTCCAGGCCAAGAACGACTTGTGGGAGTCTATAGAGATAGGGAATGGGAAGGGAATGCTTGAAGGATCAAGCTCTAGAGAGATCTTTGAAGGTGAGTGTGTTTGAGACACAATCCAGCAACATAACAATATGGAAATGGCTCTCTTGACTCTTAATCTGATTTTGCATCTACTTATAGAGCAAATCCATGCACCTTGGAGTCTCAAGATGAAGGACACATGGTGAAGAGTCAAGCAGTAGTGGATTCTAGGTGTTCATGTAATATTACATGCAAGAGTGCATGGATGAGTTGTTTTCCACTTTGAATCACCATGCAAGAGTGGGATTCCAACAAAATCCACTATCTCATCTTGATGCAAGATTACAAATTTGTCTTGTAATTTAATTTAAATTCAATTCAAAATTGAGTTTAACTTAGTAATTGATTTGAAACCAATTTACAATCAATTTCATGTGATTAATCAAATTAATCAATCTTACCTAAAGTAATCCACTAATCATGAATCCTTATTCATGTATATAGTATTTAACACATATTTAAATACTTCTATCTCTCAATTAATAATTTAATTCATAATTAAATTATTATGTCAATAATATCAAATATGTAATTGACATTATAATTCCCTTTCCCGATTTTGAACGATTCAAACTTTCCTATCTTATTGTTCTAAGCTTTATTCCGATATGAGCTAGCAGGGGACCTAATGGACATACAGATCATGGGATCCAACGATTCAAGGTTAACTGATTAATCTCATTAACCAAGCTAACCAACATTCGTTAACTACTGATTAATCTCAGTAGTTGCACTCCCCTTACCGTAGATATATTTCCGTCCACTTGATATAACCATATTCAGTAAGTTGATCCTTCACAGGTTGTTCGTAGCTATAGCCGGGTTAAATGTCCGTTTTTGTAGCAACCACCAAAAAAAAAAAAAGAAGAGGGAAAAAGGGGTTTTGTACCCGATCAAAGAGGGAGGAAAAAGGGGGGGAAATTTTCAAGTTTTCCCCCCCAAACTTTCGATCAAGTAGCTTTTAATAAAAAAAAAATTCTTTTTCTCTCCATCTCTCTCCCCAATATCTCTCCCTCACGCGCCCCTCACCTCTCACGTTTACCCTATCTCTCGGTCTGCAGCGTTACAGTCGCCGCCGCCTTTCGCCTCTTGCCGCCGTTGCCTCTTGCCGCACGCCACCGTCGACAACCACCCACGCCGCCGCAAGCCTTTGGTATGCCTTCTTCTTTCTCTTTCTCTCTCATCTCCTAGCCCTCACTCTTTCTCTCTCGCCTTCAGCGTCGTCGCTGCCTCTTCGCTCCGATCGTTAGTATCGCCGCCGCCCCAGATCTGCCACTGCCGTCGCGTAGCATCTCCGATCTACTACCGTGCCGTCACACACACACAAGCTCGCGACGAGAATCCCGAAAACCCACGCATTCAGCTCATTCCAACATGTTTTCTGTCGCCGCCGTTGTCGAGTGTTGGTTGCAGTAGCCTTAGTTTCGTGTTAGGTGTCGTCGGGGTAAGTTTCATTGAGTTTCCATGCTTTATTTAAGTCTCTTTAGAAAATTTCTTAAGGATAGATCAATCAATGTATTTTCCTGATTCATTTTAAGATTAGACAGCACGTTCTTGACTTACAATTTGCTGTCCAGCAGAGGGTTCGTCACTTTTGGGTGAGTCCTTGTCAATTAACCACTTCGTTGGTGTTGGTTTTAGTATCTATTATTGACCCATGAATTTTCCATTCCGTTTCGGAGTTGCCCATTCGATATCGACCTCGAACTCACAAAATTTTGCTAATTTAAAACACTATTCAGCTGTTGTTTTAGATTTTTGGGTGAGTTCCAAGAGTGAAGAATCTCTCTTAAGCTCGTTCTTTATTAATTAAGTTATTGGATGAAATTTCCTAACCTTGGAAGCAATTCATGTGTAGATGTGGGTGATTTTGGCTAGTTTAAGATCGGTTCTGGAATAGGAGGTTTTGAGTTGTGCAAAAGACTTGTGACCCTTTGATTTCGTTGGGTTACAGCAAGGTAAGTGGCTTCCCTATCAGCACGTTGGAACTTTATTTGCTTAGTTGTGAAATTGTTAGATGCCATGATAATTGTGAAATTGTTGGGTGCTGATCTGTTTTGGTTGTGGCACTTGTGTTGAAATTGATTATATTAAATTGTATGTGTGTTTTTGAATGGTGATTGTTGAATATGTAAGTTGGAAACTGTAGAATTGTGTAAAGAGAGTTATTTGATTGAAATGTGAATTGTCATATGTTACATTATCATAAAGTTAGTTAGGGGACCTCACATGCACATGTATGATTCACGGTGACATGAGCTCTTAAAAAGTTTGTCATTGGAAAACTTGGCGATATGGTCAAGATGTGATTTTTCATAAATTTTCTTAAAACTTGGCGATAATGTCAAGGAGATGATTTTAATATTTTGTTAAAACTTGGCGGTATGGCCATGATGACAGGTGACGATATGGTCACAATATAGTTTTATATAGTGGCGTTAAGGTCACATTTCAGTTTCGTGGCGATAGGGTCACATTTGGCGTTATGGCCAAGAAATAGAGCGTTAATAAAGCAAAGTTTAGGGTCCCTCATAAATGTTTGTGTTGCATAACCAACCCTGGTAGGGGGGTTACTTACTGGGTATATTTAGTACTAATTCTTTGTTTATTCCATTCTTTTTAGGCAAGAGTAAGGATGTGATGTAAACCCGAGACTTCCCTTGGAGTATTTTCTCTTGTCATCTATCGTGGTTTCATTGTTGGATTAAGGTGTTGGAATTTATTAATCTAAAGGGGGAAAGAAAAGAAAGTAAATGAAAGGAAATGAAAAAGAAAATAAAATAAAAGGAAAAGGAAAAGGAAAAAAGGGAAAAAAAATGAATGGGAAAAACCCATTCGGTGGGTAGTGGATTTGGGAAAGACTCCACCACCGACAATCAACTATTTCAACCCACTACCAGCCATTTTCTCCATCTTCTTCCCAACCAACCTTCAGAGCATTTGAGGGAGAGAGTGAAGGAAGAAGAAGAAGAAGATTTTCTTGGTTTTGAGGTTGAAGAAGATAGGAAATAGCTCAAGCAAAGGCAGCCATAGCAGAAGCTGAGTTCAACCTGTCTACCTCTGGTTTTTCTTTCGGTTTGAGCTACACAGAAAGAACTAAGAGGTGAGGTTTGATTTTATTGAAATTTAATCCATTTTCTAACAAATTTCGTGAAGGAAGCTTGAGCTAAATCTGATAAGAAGTTAATGGTTTTTGAAATGGAAAACAGAGCACAGGATTTTCGAGCAAACCAGGAGGATCTCTGGTTTTCTCGTGTTTTTCGAGCATTCTGGGGTGTACAAGTTGAGTCAGAAGCTCTATTTGGTATGGTTGGAAAGAGTATTCAATTTCCTACAACTTTCATGAAGAATTCGTGTGCCAAAAATGACGTGAAGTAGGTTTAATTTCAGAAGATAGATAAAGGGTAGCAGAGAACCTTGAATCTGTGTTGTCTGTGTTCGGTACATTTCTGGACAAATCGGTTGGGAATCTCGTTTTCATTTCTTCAGGTAAGTTGTAGAGTGTTTGAAAATGAAGAGTTTGATGTATAGCACATTAATTGTGGTTAAGTATTAAGGAAGTTATGGGTGTTGGAAGTTAGGGTATAGAATCTGGAAAATCTGGAAAAGTAGAATGTGAATGTGATTTTTAATTCAAGTGTTTAGAATTCATGAGCATGGAAGAATAAGTCTACCTTTGGTTTTAATGCTCGGTTTTGGTTGTTTGACAGGCCAAGAGGAAATAGGTCGAGTCTACAAACCAGGAAACTAGCTAAGACAGTGAGTGACAAAATGAATTTCGAAAATTGTTTCCAAACGGTTGCACTTGTTTAGATGTTTTACATGCTTTCTATAAATGATATATGATTTCTATGAAAGGTTTCAAGCATAAGTTTTGAGCTTGGATTTTCTAATGAGGTTTATATACGAGCACGTGGTTAATGACTTTATGAAAAGTAGTTGAAACGATATCTTTTAAGTAAAGTATGTATTAGCAAGTACTTTTTACAGATTTTCAGTTTTTCACGAGCATGCTGAGTAAGCTTAAGTTTTATGAAAGGTAACGATAAGCAGGCATGTTTTAATGTTTTCATGTGATTTTCTGAGATTTCCATTGACTACATGACTGAGATATTGAGCCCGAGGCTATATGGTACCGTGTGCACACAGGTTATATTCCGTTGTTAATGTTGAGTGTACTCCGTGACAACGATGCTGTCGTGAGTGCTAGGCAGGCCCCTCTACGACAAAGACGATGGGAGTGCTGGGCGGGCCCCACTACATCGTAGGACTAGTAAACGTTGGTTGTACTAGGCGTGCCCTACACAACGTAGATCGGTCATGTTAGTTAATACGTTTGATGTACTTGATATGCCTCGCTAGATTTTTAATGACGTACTTGCCATGTTTTTGAGAAAGCTTTTATCATTGCACGTTTATGTTTAACGCCTTGGTTGAGCAGCTTTATACGTTTAAAGTTTTATCACGTGTTCTGTTTTCCGAATGTACAGTTTAAAATTTAGTCACTCACTGGGCTTCGTAGCTCATTCTTTCAAAATGTTTTCCCACTTTTCAGGTAGAGATCGAGCTCCCGGTGCCTGATACACTGCCAACGTCTGCTGAAAGTTCCAGATCAAGCTCCAGTACGTGGGTGGAGTTGTATATTGAGTCTGTCCATATTGTAAATGTTTTGTAAGGATTGGATAATCTTGTCCTAGAGGTCGTGGTTGTATAAACCCAAGTTGTATATGTTTTGGTCGTGATACCTATTCAGGTTATTTTCCAAACCGAGTTATGTCAGGGTTGCACCTCATGTATGTTAAAGGTTTCCATGGATTCCGCTGTGTTGTGTTTCATGTAGAATATCTTATATCTATGATTAGTATGTTTATCAGGTTCAACGTTTCAGAAGGGTCAATGGATATCGTTAGAGGAGGAGGATGTTCGTTGGCTTCACGCCATCTTTAGGACTGAGCTAGCAGGTGGTCCGGGAGGGGGTGTGACAACTTGGTATCAGAGCAGTTAGCTCCATGGGAAAAGAGACATGGTAGTTAGTGCTAAGAAAAATCTAGGAAGTAAATAGTTAGACGTTGGGTCAGTTCAGATAGAATTAGTGGAGTATGGTCCAAGTATTATTGAGAGTGAGTCCAGTCAGGACGAGAATGTGGGTAGAAGTTTAGTATCATGCATATGAGTTAAGTATCTATAGCATGTCTGATGTGTTGATATGTTATAGGAGTCATGCCACCACGTACCAGTAGACGACGCAGACAGAATCAGGACGGGACGCAGGATCCTACCCAAAGTCAATCTGAAAGGGAATCCAGTACCCCGAGAGGTCAGAATGAGGCATGGAGTGAGCGGTTTGCTAGATCTGCACAAGAGGGCAGTAGGCAAGAGAGAGCAGGGCCTAGTGATCTGGAAAAGATGTATGGGATAGAACGGTTGAAGAAGTTAGGAGCCACAGTGTTTGAGGGTTCCACAGATCCAGCTGATGCCGAGGTTTGGTTAAATATGCTGGAGAAATGCTTCGACGTGATGAGTTGTCCTGAGGAGCGAAAAGTCAGATTAGCTACATTCCTTTTGCAAAAGGAGGCGGAGGGATGGTGGAAATCCATTATAGCCAGGCGCAGTGATGCACGTACGTTAGACTGGCAGACATTCAGAGGCGTATTCGAGGAAAAGTACTATCCCTCCACATATTGTGAGGCTAGGAGAGATGAGTTCTTGGGGCTGAGCAAGGGTCACTTTCAGTGGCCGAGTACGAGAGAAAGTATACCGAGCTTTCACGGTATGCCGATGTGATTGTGGCATCTGAGAGTGATAGGTGTCGAAGGTTTGAGAGAGGGTTGCGTTTTGAGATCCGTCTCAAATTAAATAACGATATAAATACTAATACGAAGGAAAAAATACAACAACTATTTCTAATTAAAAACATGCTGTAAACAGGCTATAAATCATGCTTTTTACATAATAAAACCTAGATCTAATCTAGATTAATTATCCTAATGATCAAGGGAAAAAAGAAAGCTTGCTGCCGTTGTAGTCCTGATTGAATTTCACCAAATTCTCTTAATTTTACAGCAGCCCTTTGATCTCTGATTAGCAATAAAATTCCCACGAACACCACCAAGTTGGAAACACCGGTATCCTCACAAGGATTTTACGTTGGTTGCTTGTGGGAGCAAAAGGCACTAAGGGAATGGAGAAATTTTTGTCTCTGTGATTCTTGGAAGGAGAAAAAACGCAGAGAGACTGAGAGAGTGAGAGAAATTTCGTAAGTGAGGCCACAAAAACTGATCATTCGAATGAATAGGGAAGCTTAATGGATGATAAAAAATAACCTCCCTAAAATCCCTCTCCAATCATGGACCATAACCGTAGGTTAGTGGGTTTTGAAAAAATCTTATCAGTTAAACTGATAAGATTAATAATTATTAATTAAAATTAATACAAAATTAATAATTATTAAACTAATTAAATTAACAATTAATTTAATTAATATTTATATAAAACACGTTTATACAAATATTCCACATAACCTATAGTTTTAATGTAATTCAATTAAATCAAATTTAATTAAATTAAATTAAAACAAATAATTAATTAATTCACCAATTAATTAATGCTATAATTAAATATCAAATATTTAATTAAATTTCTCTCACATAGACTATAGAATTAATGTACATCTAATGTGCATTAATTATAACCTATAGTTTTAATATGAATCAAATTCATATTTTAACTTAATATTCGAACCCTTTCGAATATTCAATTCTCCCTTAAAAATTTACCTCAATGCCCTAAATGAGCTACCGGGACCTAATGGACCTGCAGATCAGAAGCTCCAACGATATGAGATTAATTGGCTAAACTCATTAACCAAATTAATCAATGTTCGTTAACTATGGTTCACTTCGCTATAGAACCATAGCTGCACTCTTCTCACTGCAGACATATTTCTATGTCCACGGATATCGGCCATCAACAGCAAGTCAGCCCTTCACGTGTGTTCGTACCCCAGCTAGGTCAAATTACCGTTTTACCCCTAGGCTACCTCTTTATCCTTAAGTACCAGTGCTCCTCTAATGAACAACCTGTTTGAGGTCCAACCAACAAACATAAGTCCCTCTCGTGCCATAGAGAGGGCATGACCCATTGTTCAAGGCCCGGAGACACCACTTAAGGGAACACACCTCTACTTACCCTAGAGTCAAGAAGGAGTGAATTCCATCTTGTTTGATTATATTCCCAGCTCCTCACTCGGTCTTGTCCCCAAAAGGGTAGACTTATTGAGTCGGCGTGAAGGCCACTCTCACCCGTACAAATCAAAGGACAATCCCTCACGGACAGGAGTCCATAATGCACTCAAGATTGAGACCAAGTTGCCTAGGTCATCCTAGTGAAATAGAAACAGGCTAACTAACGGTGTTATAGTTAGTGGTTAACTATTTCGCGGTCTGGTCTTATGCAAACTCATTGCATAGGATACCCCCACTCACATGTCAACTACATGAACGCGTTGGATCATTACGTTTGTATCATAATACAAAGTGGGTCGTATCCATAGTGTCACCAGGATAAGGTACCCAACCTTATCCCTATACTATAGACCCTTTAGGCTAAATCTTGATCATTGATCCCCGTATGTCCCAACATACTAGTTCAAGCCTCATTCTATTAGCCTAGGATGTTTAGTTTATTGGATTAGGGTTAATAAGACAAGATTGCATAATACCAACATAGATAAATGAATAATACATCATTTTATTAATGTTCGGTCAAAAGAACATTTACTATCTACGAGTTTTGGGCATAAAACCCAACAACCCAACCCTATCCTTATACTATAGACAATTTTAGCTATATACTTGAACTTGATCCTATGATATGTCTCTACATATAGTTCGAGTATTCATGTTATAGCCAAGGATCTTAGTTTATTTGATTTAGGTTAAATATTTGCAACTTACATATTCAATAACATCTTTTACTGAATAACCTCAATAACGTCTTTATTGGAAATAGAATATGTTTAATAATTTACAAAACTACAAGTTTATAGGACATTAAACCTAACAAAAATGAAACGTGACCGCAGTTCTGGGCAGAGGCAAACAATTCTGAGTCCGTCGCGGGTCGTTTTGATCGAGTGTTTTGCGCACCTAACTGGTTGTTTTGACTTCGAAACTGACTGGGCCACCTGCTAGCACCATTGTCGTGACTCCTCAACCACTCCCTATGCTATAAAAGGCCACGATTTGAAGGCAAATTCAAGCAGAACTCACTGGGAAGAAAAGGGTGGTGACAGAACCCTAGTAGACGCCCATGAGTAGGGATGCCCGAGGTCTTTACTAGAAGACTAAATTCTAACCTTAGTTAGACATCAAACCTGAGTGTTTGTAGAGATTTAACCCTATTCCCACCTTGTAAAAGGAGAGTAGAGTGTCGTGAGAACTTTAGAAGGATTGGATAAAGTGAAAAAACCCTAGTTTTAGCTACTGCACAATATTTTCCAACACTTGTTTCTTTTCATTATTTTGTATTCTTTATTCATTATTTCAATAAAAAGTTGTTCATTTGCATTATATTCCATCATGCGTGGCTAAATTCCATTAAGGGGATCGGTATAGTGAATTCCCTTATGCTTTAAATAGCTTGAAAGTGCTTATTTGCCTAAGTTCTATTTATTGCATGTCACTCTTTATTGATTATCATTCTGAATCTTGTTGAGTTTAACTTGATCACTTAGACTTTGCATGCTATGTGAGTTTGATCCTGAAAGGGACAAGCAATATCGGTTTTCATAAAGGTGATATAAGAGAAAGGGCTCGAGAGAGTGTATTCGGTGTTATAGGGGAAGGTCGCCTTATAACAACTATAGGGTTATAGGTTGCATGCATGAACAATCTATGTCGGAGTCAAGTCACAGAAATGTGCATAACGGTACTCGCTTAGCCTTCTAACGGTTCTTGGCAGCAAGGCCAAATAGGAGTTAAACCTGTACCAATGCATAAGTAGACGTAGGTTTAATAAGCCATTACTAGAGTTATTTGCCTTAGGATTGAAGCTATATTGAACACATCGCTTTATTATTATTGTTATTTCTTTACTTGTTTGTTTATTTGTTTTACAAAACCCAACATCAACTATTTCTTTTAGTTACCTTTCAAAAGCAATCTTAGAGCAGTTTCTTCTTCAAATTTGTGTTTCCAACTTAGTCTCTATGGGATCGATCCCTTTGGAATACTTCCAGAGATTTTATTACTACATGAGATAGTGTATACTTGCACTTGGTTGACTGAATCCATTCTTATTTATTATTTACTATCTCTTGCAACATCCATCTTCAGTACACCGCTCGCAACACCTTCACTCACTTCTCTTAAGATAAAACATTCTCATGCATTCCCACCTTTACTACTTGTTCCACCTAGCCCTTATCAAGAGTAGCCTATCTCTTTCACAAGTTATCCTAACTCTCAAGATGGAAAAGAAAATTTAACTTCACTCCCCTAAACTTATTATAAGTTGCTGTTAGGCTTCACTTTTTTTTTTTTTAATTTTTTTAATTTTTTTAATTTTTTATTTTTATTGAAGAGCCTCATAGTCATCTATACCTTCGTTCCAACATACTAACACTTTGTGGTGAAAGTAGCTGACTACGAGCATAACTCACTATTGAGACTGTAGCGCATACTCACTTCCCAAACCAACCTTTCATGTAGTGGAAATCATGGGTGTCATGACCGCCCCTGGTTACTTGGTTTGCTCGAAAAAGAGGAGTATCTCATTGCTTTTTCTTTTTTTTTTAGAACTAGCAAAAGGCAACATGATACAAAATACACAGAGAGAGTATACAAAGACAACACTGTCCCCCCCAAACTTAAACGAGTCAATGTCCCCATTGACTAAACATGAAGAACAAAATATGAGAGACTAAAAAAGGATCGACAAGCTAAGATCAAGTCTAAACTTTCTAAAGGTTTTGGCAGTCAAAGCTTAAGGTGAGTTTGGACTTGAATGTGTTATGGAGAGAAAAGTTTATTCAGGCTTCATGCTTTGAAAAACTCTCGAGGTTACTAAAGTATTTAAAGAGTCGAGAGAGCTTTAGTTATCATCATTAAGGGCGATAAAAAAATAAACAAACCACTAAAGCACACTCAACTTTCACAAATCTTTTAAATACTTTTTCAAAGAGATATACTTTTTTCAGAATTATTCAAACAAAAGTTTTTTTTAAAAAAGAAACAAACAAAGACAAACAACCTATCTAAGAATATGAAATGCAAGAAAGCAATTAAAGACTCACTAACATATCAAAACAAGACAAACAAACAAAAGAAAAAAAAAACAAGACAATCAAACGCAAGTAAAGATAACTAGACCCAAAATTTCCATTCACTTATCAACAATAAAAGAATAAGGCATGAAAGAATAGAAAAGTGAAAGGAAAACTCCCCTAGGCGTTGGAAGGGTCGATTCCATCGCCTTTGGGTGGGTCCATGATGATGTCGGGGAATGGAGGAAGATAATCATCAATATCATCCACCAATCTGCTGAAGACACTCCTAATCATTCTATCTCGAATTTTGGCGTAAATCAGGTAGTTTTTGCATTGCAACCACATATGCTCCAAATCTCTCATCACTGCATGCTACCAAATCCTCTTCAGGTTCGGGCTGAGGTGCTTGTGTTGGAGGATTTTCTATTGGAATTTGTGATGGGTTTGTGGCCGCATCTGCTGCGGTGGACTTTTCTGGAGAAGTTGAGGCTTGATCTGCAAGAGGAGTAGTTTGAGCCTTCTTTTTAGGGGAGTAATAGTAGGCATAAATGTTGCTATTTTGTCCTTGAATTTACTAGGTTTTGATGTGCTTTATTGTGTTTTTATTATATAAATTCATTTAATTGATTAGTTTTGGTCCCTAGGAGTTTTGGTAGAAAATTGGAGAAAAAGAGGATAAAAGAAGCCCAAATTCATGAAGACTAGTCTTAGAAGATCATGGTGGGTCAAGTGGGAGAAGTCCAAGACCCAACATGGAAGACAATTGGGCCAAAAAATGGAGAGGAAGACCAAAATTCAAGCAAAGGTGCGATCTGGAAAGTTCCAGCCGAAGGACAGCGTCTCGATGCTGGGATATCTTGGCGCCTGATAAGACCTAAATAGTCCTATTTTATCACCTCTAATCTAAGCTTGTTAGAGTTATTTTATGCTTTACTTGTCTTATTTACAGGATCTTTGAGCTTAGGCAATGTTGAGAGTCGATCATGCTAATATGGTGTTAATTCGGCCAATTATGGAGTTTTGAATCCATCTCGGTGTCTAGGACGGCGAGGAGGTGAAAAGATCCAATTGTGCTAAAGCGGGCCTGAAGAACGGCGCCAAAAGCAAAAGATTGAAGCCCCGTATCGAGAAGAAACGAGACAAGACCGAGAAATAAAACAGCAAGTCAAGGATCAGGGATGGCGTCGAGATGCTGACGCGAAAATTAACCGAAGGATAAAGTTTGTAGCGTCTCGACGCTGCGATGTTTTCTATAAATATGTAGTTTCGGTTTAGTTCGTCATTAGGTTAGAAATTTGGTCCTTTTACGATTTCTTTTGCCTTTTCTACTTTAGTACTGTTGTAGACCTTTTTAGGTCATATTTCATGGACTCTTTCATGTCTATTTGTGTTTTTACTTCGTTTATGAATAGCTAATCGCATCTAGATAGTTGGGTTGGGAATATGTTTTGATTTCTATTTAGATTGGCTGAGTTTTCTGGAGTTTATTGCACTGTTCTTGCTGTCTTTTCATTAAGTTTTGCATGTTATCCCGTTTAAACCAATACATGAGGCTAGTCTATTAGGATTGATGACCCTATGTGATTACCTCTTGTGTATTCAATCAGTTATTTTTAGATAGCTGTTAGGTTGAGGCAAGCCACTCTCTACCCGAGACGACCCTTGATAGGCCTAGGATACATGTTAAAGGTTGTAGGAATTAGATTCAAATTGCATTTGAATTTAGTTAATACAATTTCGGACCCACGATTCCAAAGTGGCTAGTTTAAATAGGTGATTATGAAATTGCTTAATCTAAACTAGTTAGATATAATTTAGTGACAGTTGCGAGGTCTTAGATGGTTGCTATTTTATGTATGAGGGGTGGCGGTTGTTAATTGAAGAATTCACGGTTATCAAGTTAATTAGCACTGGTTAGTGTAGGGGGTCCTCCGAGTAACCAAGATGCCGACCGGACTAATGAAATCAACATAGAATAATTATTAGAGAAAACTAGAAAGCCAAACGAAATAGAGTCAAGCATAAGAAATCCCAATCCAGCGATCCCTTTCATGTTATTGATTTCCTCTTATTTCTCTTCTGCATGTTTTATTTTGTCTCTTTGAAATTCAGCATTTATTTATTTTCGCTTGTCCTTCTTCACAAAACCCCCCCTGTTTTGTAAGCACAAAATTCTACACCTACTAGGTCCCCTTCCTGTGTTCGACCCCGACCACTATTTCTACAAAATAGTTGTAGTGCCATGGATTGTAAATGTTATTTGGCTCGGACCTTCGACAAGTCCCGTCAAATTGGCGCCGTTTGCCGGGGAAGGGTGTTTTCTAGTATTTCTAGGATTTTGTGTTTTTAATTATTGTTTTCATGGTTTATGATTACACGTTCTTCGCAGTGAAACGATCTTAGATTTGAAGCTAAAATTTCTAGAGCGGAGACGAGATTTAGAAGACAAGAAGAAGAAGAAGAGTTAATAATCTCGGCGAGGTTGAAGCCCCAACAATGGCTTTGATAACATTGAGGCAGCTGGCAGCGCCAGATCTGAACCAGCAGCCACTCTGTATTACCTACTTCGAGACGACAGGTAACTTTGAATTAAAATCAGGATTAATACACTTACTCCCTATTTTTCGTGGTAGAGCAGGAGAGGACCCGCACAAGCATTTGTAGGAATTTCACATTGTATGTTCTGGTATGAGACCTCATGGAGTGACAGAGGAAGCGCTGAACCTAAGGGCATTCCCCTTTTCGCTAAAGGATTCAGAAAGATTAGCTCTATTACCTTCCCTCCGGCTCTATCAGTACATGGAACGAGATGAAGAAGCAATTCCTGGAGAAGTTCTTCCCTGCCAGTCGAGCTACCAACATTAGGAAGGAGATATATGGGGTTTCACAGATTACTTGGGAAACCCTCCACGAATACTGGGAGAGATTCAAACGTTTGTGCGCCAGTTTTACACATCATCAGATCTCGGATCAATTATTGATCCAATATTTTTACGAAGGATTACTACCCATGGATTAAAGTATGGTGGATGCCGCCAGTGGAGGAGCACTAGTCAACAAGACACTTGCTGAGACTAGAAAACTGATTTCAAGTATGGTTGAGAACTCTCAGCAATTCGGGACGAGAGGACCCACTGCAATTGTGCAAGCCGCCACAACAAGCGAGGTAAGCGAAATGCGCTCTGAAATGAGTGAATTAACTAAACTTGTTCGCTTTTTGTGTTCAGGATAGGTGCAGGCAAAAGCCTGTGGACTTTGCTCGATGACTACCCATACTACCGATGCCTGCCCTGAGATACATGACAATGGAGAGGTGTATGCCATTGGTGGATTCAATGGGAATCAAAGGCAATACAACCCATACAGCAACACCTACAATCTAGAATGGAGAGACCATCCAAATTTTAGCTATGGGAAACCGACAGAAGCCACTGATGTTCAAGCAGAATCAAACTTCTAGCTCCTCAACTTCAGGTACATCTTTTGATGAGGCACTTAAGAAACTTATTGACAACTCTTTACAGTTCCAGCAAGAGACTAGGAATACCATTCAAAATTTGGGAAACTACATCACTTAGCTGGCAACCCAAGTCATTAAGATGAACAATAAAAGCTCTGGTAAGTTGCCTGCCCAACCTGAGGTAAATCCTAAAGCAAATGTGAACGCAGTGTGGAGTGGAGTGGCCACACCTGACTGTCCCCCAGGATTCCCTGCTGTCTCTGATAAGTTTTCTGTTTCTTCTGGAAAATTTTCTTCTTTAAATTTAAATGACAAAGATTCTTTTCTTACTTCACTTGTGAACTTCACTGACCCTGCTACTCCAAGTGTGCAGGATGATTTAGATGTTTTTAGGCGATTCAAGGTGAACATTCCATTGCTTGAGGCAATCCTAAAAATCCCAGCCTATGTTGAATTCTTAAAAACTTGGTATGAAGGTAAGGAAAAGTCCTCAAGTAAAGAAGAGGTTAGTGAAAATGTAAGTGCATTACTATCTGAAGAATTACCTGTAAAATGTTATGATCCTGGAATGTTTACTTTACCGTGTATGATCGGAGATTGCAAAATAAAATATGCCATGTTAGATCTAAGAGCATCGATAAATGTTATGCCTGTGTCTGTTTATAAAAGATTGAACTTGACTAATATTAAAACATCAGCAGATAAGCCATGCATTAAACCTCTAGGAATAGTTGAGAATGTTTTAATTAGGATGGAGGATTTGGTTTTTCCTGCTGACTTCTATGTTTTCGATACACCTAATCCTGATTACAATCCGTCTTCTGCTACAATACTTCTTGGCCGTCCCTTTATGAAGACTACCAAGACAGTTATTGATGTGGATGAGGGCGTTGTATCAGTAGGATGTCAGGATAAGACCCTATACTCTAAAACTTTTGATGATATTGAAATTCCTCATGCATCTTCTGTTGAGTACTACATGCTTGAACCTGACCCAGTGAATGATCGCACTTTAAATTCCAAATCATGCATGGTCACCGATAATGAGATATATTCTTCTACTATTAGATGCCCTGACTTAGATAGAGAATTGATTGATGTAGTTGATGAGCACCAGATAACCCTTACTGATAAATTTGGTGGAGTCACCAAGTGCTTATCTTCTAGGATTAGGGCCGAGCAAATTTTCTGTCAACCCACCTCTGCTTCCAATATTTTTTCTACTTCTACTGATCTTTCCTTACAGGCCCCGAAATTACTAAAGCAAGAATTTTCCAAAAACAATGTATTCTGGACCTGTGGAGAGAAGCCTCCATAAGAAGAAATAGAGGAGAGTGTGGTCGCGCAAACGACCTTAAACATTTGCACGCTATAATTTTTCTGTTTTTTTGTCTTTTCAATTCCTAGATAGGTTTATTTTTGTTAGTTGCTTTTATGCTTGTTTGCTTGTTTTTGTCTTTTAGGATTGACGGTACCGAAGCGATGCCTCTATGTTTGTAAGAAAACATGATTCACCACCCATGAGCGCGAAATTCAGGGAAGTTATATTCTTTCCTTATGCATTGTCTTATTCTTTATGATTTATTACATTGAGGGCAATGTAAAATTTAGGTTGGGAGTGGAGGATTATACTTTATATTCCTGTTGGGCCTTGAGCATCTGAGCGTCAGGCCAACGTTTGTGCTTAATGAATGTCTTGCATGCTTGTTGTGTATTTGCTTGTTTAAGTGATGATGATTTCCTAGGATTGACTCAAGTTTTTTTCGAGAATTTATTGCTTTCGATGAGTTGTGACCGAGACTGCTAAAAAAGGAGCCTTTTTAAAACTTTTCTTGGATATGTCTTGCACTTGTTGGGTGTCTTTCTTGCTTTGAAGTAGGACTTGAATGCTTTGGAGCGAGTTACTTAGCTCATATTCCTGTTGTCACCCAGATAGGTGTAAGGTTAAGTGAGAAAGTCTAATTTTTTTGCAAAATAGTGTGTGGAGTCTTGCCTAGGAGAGAAAAAAAATATGCCTGTAAAAAAAAAAAAGTGGAATAATAAGTCACTGAGCGCGAGCCAAAAGAAAAATCATATGCTCGTCTTTCTTATTTTTATTTTGAGAAAAAAAGGAGCATGCTTGTATTGTGCTGAACGCTTAGGGGTAAAAAGAGCTACCTACAGTTTGATCAGTTAGGCCAACCAAGGGTTAAACTCGGGTTATGGGTCCCTGCATTGTAGTGTGAAAGCTAGTGCCCCATCCTAAAAGAAATTCAAAAAGCAAAAAAAAAAAAAAAAAAAAAAAAAACAAAAACAAAAAACAAAAAAAAGAGAGAAAAAGAAAAAGGAATTCCTTGATCAGGCACCAAAGCAAGAGGATGCAACCAAGTTTGTTCTTTTTGGGCCTTTTAGCAAGACCTTAGTGCCAGTGTAGGGGGAAGATAGGATGAGAGTCAAGTAAACCAATCCCGGGCTAGTAAAGTCTTCTTTAGGTGGGATGGAGCTCTCTTGTGCAAGATAATCTTTGGAAAATTTTTATTTGTATCCTCATTTGTCTCTCTTGCGAATGTCTCTTGATTGCTTTAGTTTTTGGAATATTTGAGTCTTGAGGATTAAGTCACTTTTCGATTATATGCACAACGACTTCTTCTATGGTCTGTGTGTGCCTTGCTCGAGGACTAGCAAGATTTAGGTTGGGGGAATTTGATAGGACCTAAATAGTCCTATTTTATCACCTCTAATCTAAGCTCGTTAGAGTTATTTTATGCTTTACTTGTCTTATTTACAGTATCTTTGAGCTTAGGCAATGTCGGAAGCCGATCATGCTAATTTGGTGTTAATTCGGGCCAATTACGGAGTTTTGAAGCCATCTCGGTGTCTTGGACGGCGAGGAGGTGAAAAGACCCAATTGTGCTAAAGCGGGCCTGAAGAACGATGCCAAAAGCCAAAGATTGAAGCCCTGTACCGAGAAGAAACGAGCAAGACCGAGAAATAAAGCAGCAAGTCAAGGATCAGGGATGGTGTCGAGACGCTGCCCCTGGCGTCTCGACGCCGAAGCAAAAATTAACTGGAGCATAAAGTCCGTAGCGTCTCGATGCTGCGATGTTTTCTATAAATATGTAGTCTCGGTTTAGTCCGCCGTTAGGTTAGAAATTTCGTCCTTTTACGATTTCTTTTGTCTCTTCTACTTTCCAGTACTGTTGTAGACCTTTTCATGGATTCTTTCATGGCTATTTGTGTTTTTACTTCGTTTATGAATAGCTAATCGCATCTAGATCGTTGGATTGGGATTATGCTTTGATTTCTATTTAGATTGGCTGAGTTTTTTGGAGTTTATTGCACTGTTCTTGCTGTCTTTTAATTATGTTTTGCATGTTATCCCGTTTTAACCAATACATGAGGCTAGTCTATTAGGATTGACGACCCTATGTGATTACTGCTTGTGTATTCAATCAGTTATTTGTAGATAGCCACTAGGTTGAGGCAAAGCACTCTCTACGCGAGATAACCCTTGATAGGCCTAGGATACATGTTAAAGGTTGTAGGAATTAGATTCGAATTGCATTTGAATTTAGTTAATACAATTCTGGACCCACAATCCCAAAGCAGCTAGTTTAAATAGGTGGTTATGAAATTGCTTAATCTAAACTAGTTAGATATAATTTAGTTATTGTTGCAGGTTTCAGATGGTTGCTATTTTATGTATGAGGGGTGGCGAGAAATAAAGAATTAAATTAATTAATCTTGTTAATTGCAGAATTCACGGTTAGCAAGTTAATTAGCACAGGTTAGTGTAGGGGGGTCCTCCGAGTAACCAAGAAGCCGACCGGACTAATGAAATCAACATAGAATAATTATTAGAGAAAAGTAGGAAGCCAAACGAAGTAGAGTCAAACATAAGAAATCCCAATCCAACGATCCCTTTCATGTAATTGATTTCCGTCTTATTTCTCTTCTGCATGTTTTATTTTGTCTCTTTTAAATTCAACATTTATTTATTTTCGCTTGTCCTTCTTCCCAAAAATCCCCCCTGTTTTGTAAGCGCAAAATTCTACACCTACTAGGTCCTCTTTCCTGTGTTCGACCCCGACCACTATTTCTACAAAATAGTTGTAGTGTCGTGGATAATAAATTTTATTTGGCTCGGACCTTCGACAAGTCCCGTCAGTGCCCAAGCAAATTACGTCACAGCATCGCAACACTGTGCCCCCTAGAGGCCTATATAAGGTGCGGCTCACTCCCCATTTTTATCATCAAGCAATCATCCAATTCATTTCCTTAGTCCTTCCAAGACTCTTTGAGCCATCTTTGAGGGTCGAGTTGTGAGGAGAGTGAAAATTCTTGTATTGGGCATTTTTTGGAGTGCTCGGGAGCTTGTAACGAGGAGGATCCAAGGCACAAGCAAGGGGTTCCTCTACGATTCATCTCTGAACCTCCTTTATTTGTTCATTTATGTTTTCCATTATGTATAAACGAGAAATTTTGGTATGCATGTATAGCTAAATCCCGGTTTGCGGGTTTTGAATGAAAGAATATAGTTAATTGTTATTTTGATTGCCTATTTTTGAGTCCATTATGCTAATTATTTGTGTGGGTCCTCGTAATGCGCTATAGAATTTGACCAATTTTATAGTGATTAGATTCTTAGTGGAAACTCGATGGAGAGAAACTAAGTTAGGTCATAACCCACTCAACTAGGCTTAACTGCTCGTAGTGACAACGAGAGTAGTTGGTTAGGCTTAGAGATCGATAATGAATCAGGGCTCATTAATTAACCCATTTAATAGCGCTAAGGACACTTAGGTTATTAAAATGAGTTAGTTATAATTAGGGGAAACCGAAAGGAGATCATATGTACTTAACAAAGATTCTAGGTCTATAATTAGTCGGACACAAGATTAGGTGATTAGAATAACTAAAAAACTATATTCCGGATTTCAAGACCTCGCCTCTCATTCGTCTCTACCATCCTCTTTGCCACTCTGCTTGATCAATTTAATTCATTGTTTTGCTTTAATTCTGATTGCATCCTTCATTATGTCTAGGTCCCTAAATAATAATCCATCCTAATATTTTTAGTGCTTAGTTTATTATCTTGTCTGAATCACTCCTCCCTGTGGAATCGATACTCTGTACTCTACCGTTTTATATTACTTGTGGTAACCATACGCTTGCGGGATCACGCAACAAGGAGTCACATTCAATCTCAAATTTGGAATGAGCTTCTTGATCAACCTCAAATCGATGGTAGTCCTTGCAACCTTCCTTTCTTCTTGAGCCTCGGGTTTAACTCCTGCAAGCCTGCATATTTTAGTGATCAAACTTGGGAAGAAAAGCTTCCCCACGTTCTTATGCCCACAGGCCATGTAACGCCCCAGGTTTTCTAACCTCTAACCTAGAGACGCTACTACAACTTTAAACCCTTAACCACGGATCTGAACCACTTTAAACCCAATGTACCGAAAATTTCGACAACATAACGGCGTAAAATGGCCTGAACCAAATTTGTTTTTACAACACCTGATAAGCAATAAAACACTTCTAAACATTCAACCCAACTCCACCAAACTACAATTCAGATCCACAACCTACTTCACTATACGAGTCAGGCCTCGTAACAACATGCATTAAAACAGTTCATGCAACAGAACACGTTATTTACCCAACTTTTATTGAACACCAGCAACTCATCCCAAAAGAATACTAGCTATACATCTTTTATTCCTTAAAATAGAGACAATGAACTAAACCTTAAGCTCATAAACATAAACAACTCAACCAAAACTCACCATAACAGATCAACAATTAACAAACTAAGCTAGCTTACTCAAGCATAGCAAAATCAAACTAAATCAACTACAACCTAATCCACCAAAACAAGGGAAAGAAAACCCAAACGCCCTAGGGTTCCTCCTCGAAGTTCTCCTCTTCCTCACCAAGGTCCAGCTCGTCATCCAAACCTGCAACATCTAAAATGTTGGGTGGAAAGAGGGGGAACGGGGTATCAGTACAACCGTTGTACTGGTAAGCAGCTCAAACTTACCAAGCCACAAACAACAAACAACACAACCAACATGCTTAACACACGCATCCAACATGCTTTCACAACCACGAACAAGCAACATGCTTATACAACCACAAACATCCAACATGCTTTTAAGCCATAAACTAACAATATGCCTAAAAACAACAAACTTGTGCAAATGCATCACACGCACTAGAATCCACATGATTTCCGCGTCATGATCCGCAACTACATGATTTCCGCGTCATGCTCCGCTAATACATGATTTCCGCATTATGCTCCGCTAATTAAATGACTTTCGCTTCATGCTCTGCTACACATGAATTCCACGCCATGTGCTGTGCTAGTTACATGATTTCCGCGTAATGCTCCGCTACACATGAATTCCACGCCATGTGCTGCTCTAGTTACATGATTTCCGCGTCATGCTCCTACACATGAATTACGCGCCATGTGCTGCGCGAATTACATGATTTCATCATGCTCCGCTACACATGAATTCCGCGCCATGTGCTGTGCTAATTACATGATTTCCGTGTCATGTTCTGCACCTACCCCACATGAATTCCGCGCCATGTGTTGCGCCACTCTTACGTGATTTCCGCGTCACGCTTCACTACACATGAATTACGCAGCATGTGCTGTGCCTCACACCAGACTCATGCTACACCCCATGCAACATGCAAGTCAGATTCAAACGTGCTCAACACGACATCTCATCATGCTTAACACCCAAACAATCATCATGCTTAAGACAAACACTCATCATGCTTAAACACCTTAACCGTACACAACTCAAGCTACACAGAAGGTACAATTCATGCTTTATACAAAGCACTTTAATGATCACAACACAACAGTTCACAAATTGACATTTCATACATAGCACAAATATGAGTAAGCAGGTAACAAAAAATCATACCTCATGCAATCAAACAAGCTTAGTAAGTAGATACTACTTACCTACAACGCTTCCAAGGCAACCTTAATAATCCAAGGTAGTCCAATAAAGCCCTAAACAACAAGGATAAATCCTACTAAATTAGAACCAATTCAAAGCTACCCTAAACATGCTTAAAAGGCCTAATTCAACTGAGGAGAGACCTATTTCCTTGTTGGACAACCACTCAAAATTCCCCAAATTAAAAACCCGAAACCTTTAGACCATGGGCAACCATGTCTAAGGCTCAACGGACAAGGGGTATTCGCTGAATGACCATACTCAGGGCTTTTCAGCTGCTGGGCAGCAAGTAAAAGTCACACGAATGACATTCTAAGAACTCCTAAAGCTTGGGTAACGCTACTAGAGTCTAGACAATTGATAGGTGATAATTTAACATGCTTTTTAAACCACGATCAGCAAGCAAAACCTCTTTATTTTCATTCTAAGGACTCCAAAGAGGTTGGGCAAAGCTAACAAGGCCTAAACAATTAATGGGCATTGATTTAAACATGCTTTTCTGAGGCTAGATCATCTAATAGGCAATAAACTTCAACGCTATAGATAAAGGACAACAAAGAACTTACCCAAACGGACCCCCTTTCATGCTAGACGGGTTATTCTAACCTCAAACAACGTGTTAGAACGCTCCTTGGGTAGTGGATATTCGAGTTGAAGTGTTTCGAACTCAATCGAACACTTAGACGGCGCTGCAGAACAGAAAATCCAACACCACATTAAAATTCCAGCACCTAAACGACATGGGTATTTTACTCTAAACACCAACCAAGCATGGGTAAATGCCCAGACTTACTGGAATTGCTTAAACACGTCGAGACACCCACGATTTGAGCAAAAACCGACACTGCAGAACAAAAATTCAAGGCTACTTAGAGTTTCTAGCACATAAACATTATGGGTAATTAATTCTAGGCATCAACCGAACATGGGTAAGCGTTTAAACTTACCGGGGTTGTTATGTGATGCCGAAAACACCTAGTAACGCTGCTAGATAGAGGCAAAAACGCGAGGAACTGAGGTTTCGAGCTGCTAGGACGCGGGATCTAACGAATTGAACAAAAGAACACTTAGGTCGGGCTTAAAACGACCAAGAACAACTGAAAAGAGCTTACCCACGATCTTTACCTTGCTGAAAATGCAAGGAAGGAGAGAGACGGATTCACAATCATGAAACCCACAAACTGAACAAGAGAGAGTGAGAGATTTGCGAGTTGAACGGCCTCCACACGCGGCTGGACGACGACGACACAATAGATTGACGGCGGGTTTGAGCTCCATGCGAAATGCACGAAGGGAGAGAGAGAGAGGGAACTCGCGCGGAGAGATAAATCGCAAAGAAGAAGGGCGGCGCTGCGACGAGGCTCAGGCTGCGACCTCTGGTGGCGGCGACGGTGCAGCTGAGAGGTTCTGGCGGTGGCTGAATCACGGTAAAAGGGAAGGAGATGGTCTGACGACAACACTAAGATGAGGGAGAAAGATGAAGAAGGTTTGAGAGGCTAGGGTTTTTCTTTTTTCCTTTTATTAGAATCCTTAATTCCTTTTCTTATTTCTTAATTCTTTAATTAAGAAAACCCAAAATAGAAGCCCAATAATAGGTAACTCCCTTAAGTCAGCGTGAATACTTCAACGCTTAAACAAATCTTATAACAACGACTAACCAATTAAAATCGAGCTTTAGGGAGGGAATTAAATCATCATAACGATTAAATCCCAATAATAATTTCCCAAACACCTTAGTATATAAATTAATAATTCCTTAGTACTAGTCCAAATAAAATTTACATTTGATTTGACTAGATGTACGAAATATAAATATACCAAAATGCACGGGGCGTCACAGGCCAGGATCTCGTTCTAGGTGACTTGACCTAAATTGAGATCCAGGCCCTTGTACATGTTGTACAACAATATGCCATGTTTCTGTGAGATGATTGTCTCATGCATTGTAGGCATGATTTTGTTCTTGATCACGTAGAGCCAGACTGATGCCTCTGGCTTTAAGTGTCCAGACAGGTCCACTTTACTCTCCCATGGGCCACCAATTTAAGGGTCTTTGCCAGCTGTTCCTCTGTTGGCTACTCTATGGCCATGTTCTCGGCTAGATACCTAAGGGATGATAATCAAAAAATCCGATTGATTGATCTGTTTTGCCGAGAACTCCACCACCCGACCTCTCAAGAAGATCACCATTTGCTGCTCTTCCCCTATCTGTGCATAAAACTCTCTAACCAGGGTGATTGAAGCTGCCTTTGGTTCCTTGTGAAATCAGTCCCAACCTTACCTGCGAAAAATTTCTTCAATAAAAGCAAGGAGTGGACCTGTCTTTGTGGAGAAGGCCTTCTCACACATCAGGGTCCTTTGCTTGAAATACTGTTACAAGACCAATAGAAACATTATTTTAAACTGTCGCAGTGAAAATAAAAACCTCTTCAATATGCCGTTTTATAACAACGATATTGGATTCCTATTGCAACAATTTTTAGAAGTGTTGCACATTATTGCAACAGTTTTCCTTTATCTATTGCAACAATTTTATAATGTTACAAGACCAATAACGACAATTATTTAATATGTAACAATTGTAACAAAAACCGCTCTAATATTGTTTTTAGTAGCATCAATAATATGCTTCTGATAGGACCTAAATAGTCCTATTTTATCACCTCTAATCTAAGCTTGTTAGAGTAATTCTATGCTTTACTTGTCTTATTAATAAGATCTTTGAGCTTAGGCGATGTCGGGAGCCAATCACGCTAAATTGGTGTTAATTTGGGCCAATTATGGAGTTTTGGAGCCATCTCGGTATCTTGGACGACGAGGAGGTGAAAAGAACCAAATGTATTGAAGCGGGCCTGAAGAACGACACCAAGAGCCGACGATTGGAGCCTTTTACTGAGATGAAGCGATACAAAGCCAGGAAGAAAAACAGTATGCACGGAGCAGGGATGGCGTCGAGACGCTGCCCCTAGCGTCTCGACGCCGACGTGAATACGAAGCGGTGTATAAAGTTCGTGGCGTCGAGATGCTGCCCTTGGTGTCTTGACGCTGCGATGTTTTCTATAAATAATAGGTCTCGGTTTAGCCCGCCGTTAGGTTAGAAATTTGGTCACTTTACGATTTCTTTCGCCTCTTTTACTTTCCAGCATCTTTGTAGACCTTGTTTGGTCATTATTTATGCATTCTTTTGTAATAGTTTGTATTTATACTTTGTTTATGAGTAGCTAAACGCATCTACATCGTTGGATTGGGATTATGCCTTGATTGCTATTGATTTTGGCTGAGTTTTCTTGTGTTTAAGGTACTGTTCTTTCTGTGTTTCTATTAAGCTTTGCATGTTATCCCGTTTAAACCAATACATGAGGCTAGTCTATTAGGATTGACGACCCTATGTGATTACCACTTGTGTATTCTATTAGTTATTTTCAGATAGCCACTAGGCTGAGGCAAGCCACTCTCTACATGAGACGACCCTTGATAAACCTAGGATGCATGTTAAAGGTTGTATGAATTAGATTTAAACTGCATTTAAATTTAGTTGACACAATTCCGAACCCACGATCCCAAAGCGGCTAGTTTAAGTAGTTGATTGTGAAATTGCTTATTCTAAATTAGTTATATATAATTTAGTGACCGTTACGAGGTCTCGGATGATTGCTACTTTATGTATGAGGGGTGGCGGTTGATAAAGATAAAATTAATTAATCTTGTTAATTGTAGAATTCACGGTTAACGAGTTAATTAACATAGGTTAGTGTAGGGGGGTCCTCTGAGTAACCAAGAAGCCAACCAGACTAATAGAATTCGGTTTAGAATGATTTTTAGAGAAAACTAGGAAGCGAAGTAAAATAGCAGTCAGGCATAAGAAATCCCAATCCAACGATCCCTTTTATGATATTGATTCTTTTTGTCTTATTTCTCATTTGCATGCCTTATTTTGTCTCCTTTACATTCAGCATTTATTTTTGCTTTGTCCTGCTTTCCAAAATCCTCCTGTTTTATAAGCACAAATTTCTGCATCTGCTAGGTCCTCTTCCCTGTGTTTGACCCCGACCAGTATTTCTACAAAATAGTTATAGTGCCGTGGATTATAAATTTATTTAACCAACACGACCATCGACAAGTCGGACTTGTCAAATTGGCGACGTTGCCGGGGAAGGACATTTTCTAGTATTTTTAGGATTTTGTGCTTGTTTTTAATTCATTTTTGCATGGTTTATGATCACACGTTCTTTGCAGGGCAACGATCTTAGATTTGAACCAGAGATCTCTAGATCGGAGATGAGATTAAGAAGGAAAGCAAAAAGAAGAAGAGTTAATAATCTCGACGAGGTTAAAGCCCCAACCATAGCTGAGAGAACGTTGAGGCAGCTGGCAGCGCCAGATCTGAACCAGCAGCTACTTTGCATTACCTACCTCGAGACGACAGGTAACTTTGAATTAAAGTCAGGTTTAATCCACTTACTCCCTATTTTTCGTGGTAGTGCAGGAGAGGACCCGCACAAGCATTTACAAGAATTTCACATTGTATGTTATGGTATGAGACCTCACGGAGTGACAGAGGAAGCCCTGAACTTGAGGGGCATTCCCCTTTTCGCTAAAGGATTCTGTGAAAGATTGGCTTTATTACCTTCCCTCTGGCTCTATCAGTACATGGAACGAGATGAAGGGGCAATTCCTGGAGAAGTTCTTCCCAGCCATTAGAGTTGCCAACATCAGGAAGGAGATTTATGGGTATTCGCAGATCACTGGGGAGACACTCCACGAATACTGGGAGAGATTCAAGCATTTTTGCGTCAGTTTCCCACATCACCAAATCTCGGATCAACTATTGATCCAATATTTTTACGAGGGACTACTACCCATGGATCGAAGTATAGTGGACGCGACCAGTGGAGAAGCACAAGTCAACAAGACACCGGCTGAGGCTAGACAATTCATTTCGAGTATGAGTGAGAACTCTTAGCAATTCGTGACGAGAGGGCCCACCGCAGTTGTGCAAGCCGCCACAGAAAGCGAGGTAAGCGAAATGCGTTCTGACATGAGTGAATTAACTAAACTTGTTCGCTCTTTGTGTTTAGGACAAGTGCAGGCGAAAGCCTGTGGACTTTGCTCGATGACTACCCATACTACTGATGCCTGCCTTGAGATACTGGACAATGGAGAGGTGAATGCCATTGGTGGATTCAATGGGAATCAAAGGAAATACAACCCATACAGCAACACCTACAATCTAGAATGGAGAGACCATCCAAATTTTAGCTATGGGAACCAACAGAAGCCACTGATGTTCAAGAAGAATCAAGCTTCCAACTCCTCAACTTCAGGTACATCTTTTGATGAGGCACTAAAGAAACTTACTGGCAGCTCTTTACAGTTCCAAATAGAGACCATGAATGCCATTCAAAATTTGGGAAACCAAATCACTCAGCTGGCAACCCAAGTCAGTAAGATGAACAATAAAAGCTCTGGTAAGTTGCTTGCCCAACTTGAGGTAAATCCTAAAGCAAATGTGAACGCAAATGTGAACTTGACTAATATTAAAACATTAGCAGATAAGTCATGCATTAAACCTCTAGGAATAGTTGATAATGTTTTAATTAGGATGGAGGATTTGGTTTTTCCTACTGACTTCTATGTTTTAGATACACCTAATCCTAATTACAATCCGTCTTCTGCTACAATACTTCTTGGTCATCCCTTTATGAAGACTGCCAAGACAGTTATTGATGTGGATGAGGGTGTTGTATCAGTAGGATTTCAGGATAAGACCCTATACTTTAAAATTTTTGATGATATTGAAAATTTTCATGCATCTTCTGTTGAGTACTATATGCTTGAACCTGACCCAGTGAATGATCGCACTTTAAATTCCAAATCATGCATGGTCACCGATAATGAGATGCATTCTTCTGCTGTTAGATGCCCTGACTTAGATGGAGAACTTATAGATGTAGTTGATGAGCACCAGATAACCCTTACTGATAAATCTGGTGGAGTCACCAAGTGCTAATCTTCTAGGTTTAGGGCAGAGCGAATTTTCTTTCAGCCCACTTCTGCTTCCAATATTTTTTCTGCTTCTACTGATTCTTCTTTATAGGCCCAAAAATTACTAAAACAAGAATTTTCCAAAAATAATGTATTATGGACCTGTGGAGAGAAACCACCATAAGAAGAAATAGAGGAGAGTGTGGTCGTCCAAACGACCTTAAACATTTGCAATTTATAATTTTACTGCCGACTGTCTTTTCAATTCTTAGATAGGTTTATTTTTATTAGTTGCTTTTATGCTTGTTTTGTTGTTTTTGTCTTTTAGGATTGACGGTACCAAAGCGATGCTTCTATGTTTGTAAGAAAACGTGATTCACCACCCATGAGCTCAAAATCAGGGAAGTTCTATTCTTTCCTTACACATTGTCTTATTCTTCATGATTTATTACATTGAGAGCAATGTAACCTTTAGGTTGGGGGTGGGGAATTGTACTTTATATTCCTGTTGGGCCTTGAGCATTTGAGCGTCAGGCCAGCATTTGTGCTTAATGAATGTCTTGCATGCTTGTTGTGTATATACTTGTTTAAGTGATAATGATTTCCTAGGATTGACTCAAATTTTTTCGAAATGTTATTGCTCTCGATGAGTTGTGACCATGAGTGCTCAAAAAAAGGAGCCTTTTTAAAACTTTTCTTGGATATGTCTTGCACATGTTGGGTGTCTTTCTTGCTTTAAAGTAGGACTTGAATGCTTAGGAGCGAGTTACTTAGCTCATATTCCTGTTGTCACCCCGATAGGTGTAAGGTTAAGCGAGAAAGTCTAATTTTTTTGCAAAATAGAGTGTGGAGTCTTGCCTAGGAGAGAAAAAGAAAATATGCCTGTAAAAAAAAAGAGTGAAAAAATAAGTCAGTGAGCGCGAGCCAAAAGAAAAACCATATGCTCGTCTTGCATTGTGCTGAAAGCTTAGGGGTAAAAAGAGCTACCTACAGTGTAATTAGTTAGGCCAACCAAGGGTTAAACTCGGGTTATGGGTCCCTACATTGTAGTGTGAAAGCTAGTGCGCCATCCTAAAAGAAATGCAAAAAGGAAAAGAAAGAAAAATAAAAGCAAAAGAAAAAAAAAGAGAGAAAAAGAAAAAGGAATTCCTTGTTCAGGCACCTATGCAAGAGGAAGCAACCTAGTTTGTTCCATTTGGGCCTTTTAGCAAGACCTTACTTCCATTGTAGGGGGAAGATAGGATGAGAGTCAAGTAAACCAATCCCGGGCTAGTAAAGTTTTCTTTAGGTGGGATGGAGCTCTCCTGTGCAAGATTATCTTCAAAAAATTTTGATTCGTCTCCTCATTTGTCTCTCTTGCGTATGTCTCTTCATTGGTTTAGTTTTTGGAATATTTGAGTCTTGAGGATTAAGTCACTTTTCAATTATATGCACAACGCCTTCTTCCTTTGTCTGTGTGTGCCTTGCTCGAGGACTAGCAAGATTTAGGTTGGGGGTATTTGATAGGACCTAAATAATCCTATTTTATCACCTCTAATCTAAGTTTGTTAGCGTAATTTTATGTTGTACTTGTCTTATTTAAAGGATCTTTGAGCTTAGATGATGTCGGGAGCCAATCACGCGAAATTGGTGTTAATTCAGGCGAATTATGGAGTTCTGGAGCCATCTCGGTTTCATGGACGGCGAGGAGGTGAAAAGACCCAAATGTATTGAAGCAGGCCTGAAGAACGACACCGAGAGCCGAAGAATGGAGCCCCATACCTAGATGAAGCGAGACAAAGCCGGAAATAAAAACAGTATGCATGGATCAGGGATGGCATCAAGACGCTGCCCCTGGCGTCTTGATGCCGACGCGAATACGAAGCGGTGTATAAAGTTTGTGGCGTCTCGACACTGCCCTTGGCGTCTCGACGCTGCAATGTTTTCTATAAATAATAGGTCTCGGTTTAGTCCGTCGTTAAGTTAGAAATTTGGTCCCTTTTCGATTTCTTTCGTCTCTTTTACTTTCCAGCATATTTGTAGACGTTGTTTGGTCATTATTTATGCATTCTTTTGTATTAGTTAGTGTTTCTACTTTGTTTATGACTAGTTTAACGCATCTATATCGTTGGATTGAGATTATGCCTTGATTGCTATTTATTTTGGCTGAGTTTTCTGGTGTTTAAGGTAATGTTCTTGCAGGGTTTCTTTTTTGGTTTGCATATTATCCCGTTTAAACCAATACATGAGGCTAGTTTATTAGGATTGACAACCCTATATGATTTCTGCTTGTGTCTTCTATTAGTTATTTTTAGATAGCCACTAGGCTGAGGCAAACCACTCTATACGTGAGACGACCCTTGATAGGCATGGGATGCATGTTAAAGGTTGTATGAATTAGATTTAAACTACATTTAAATTTAGTTGATACAATTCCGGACCCACGATCCCAAAGCGGCTAGTTTAAGTAGGTGATTCTGAAATTGCTTATTCTAAATTAGTTAGATATAATTTAGTGACTGTTGCAAGGTCTCGGATGGTTGCTACTTTATGTATGAGACGTGGTGGTCGATAAAGATAAAATTAATTAATCTTTTTAATTGCATAATTCACGGTTAACGAGTTAATTAACACATGTTAGTGTAGGAGGGTCCTCCGAGTAACCAAGAAGCCAACCAGACTAATAGAATTCGGTTTAGAATGATTTTTAGAGAAAACTAGTAAGCCAAGTAAAATAACAGTCAGGCCCTGTTATGATATTGATTATTTTTGTCTTATTTCTCATTTGCATGCTTTATTTTGTCTCCTTTACATTCAACATTTATTTTTGCTTTGTCATGCTTTCCAAAATCCCCCCTGTTTTCTAAGCACAAAATTCTGCATGTGCTAGGTCCCCTTCCCTGTGTTCGACCCCGACCACTATTTCTACAAAATAGTTATAGTGTCGTGGATTATAAATTTATTTGACCAACACGACCTTCGAAAAGTCGAACCCGTCAGCTTCCTAATGCAACAATTTCAAAACCGTTACAAGTTTATACAACATTTTTTCTCAATCTATTGATGCATTTATCATATCTTTTGCAACAGTTATATCAAACATTCATTATGTTGGGTTTTATGCCCTAAAACTCGTATATAGTGAATGTAAACAAATTGAATACTTGTTTCGATAAAATTTTATTGAGGTATACAATAAAGTGTTATTGTTAAGTATTGCACAATATGACCCAAATCCAATAAATTAAGATCCAAGGTTGTATGTATGTAACTTGAACAAGTATGTGGGGACAGATGGGGGTCGATGTTTAAGTAACAACCTAAAAGGTCTATAGTATAGGGATAAGTCTTAATCCTGAGTGGATTATGGACTCCTGTTTACGGGGGATTGTCCTTTGATTAGTATGGATGAGAGTGGCCAAAACGCCGACTCAATAAGCCTATCATTTTGAGGGCAAGATCGAGTGAGGAGTTGGGAACATAATCACACAAGATGAAATTCATTCCTTCCCGACTTTGAGGAAGTAGATGATTGTTCCCTTAAGTGGTGTCTCCATGTCTTGAAAAAAGGGTCCTACCCTCTCACTAGCTCGAGAAGGGTTTCTGTTTGGTGGTTGGACCACAAACAGGTTGTTCATTAGAGAAGCACTGGTACTTAAGGAGGTAGAGGTAACTCAGGGGTAAAACGGTAATTTGACCCAATTGGAGTTACGAACACTCGTGAAGGACTAACTTGCTGTTATTGGTCTATATCCGTGGACACAGAATTATGTCTGGAGTAAGAAGAGTGCAACTGTGGGACTTTAGTGGAGTGAACCCACAATTAACGAAAATTGATTATTTGGTTAATGAGTTTAGCCAATTAATCTCATATCGTTGGAGCTTCTGATCTGCAGGTCCATTAAGTCCCACTGGTAGCTCGTAAAGTGACTTGAGGCAATTAAGTATTAATTGTAAATTAAAGTGTTCAATTTAATTAGGGGAATCATATAATGTATGTTGATACATTATAATATAAAGTTTATGAAACTTTAAAATATAATTTTGAATTAATTTCAAAATTAATTTATGAGAGAAAATATTTGAAAGAGTTCAAATAATTAATATGAATTGGATTCATATTAATAAAATAAATAATTTAATAAAATCCCTAAAATTAAATATATGATATTTAATTGGGTAATTAATTATGGAATTAATTAATTGTTTATCAAAATTAGATATGAATAAGATAATAGATTTGATTAGATCTTATTCATGACCTTTTACTATAAGGATTAGATCTTATGGCATTTTCCTATAAATAGGACCCCTAGGGTGGGGTGAAAGACATCTCATTCATTCTCCTACTCTCAGAGAATTCCTTGAAAGCTCCCACCAGTCTCCTGCCTCTAGAAGTCTCAGAGTCATATTGGTGTAGCCATAATGGTAGTGTTCGCAGTAGTTTGTGATTATTTCACAAGCATTTGATGAATTTAATTTGAGTGGTCAACGAGAGCAACTTGTTACTGTATAAATTAGAATTAGATTCTATAGATTTTCAGCATGCTTAATCTAGATATTCATTAGATTATGAATGTATGTATGTTGCTAGTGTATTAGTATTTCATAATTCTAAATTAATTACGAACTGTTCCTGAAACCGCTTCCGCTGCATCGGAACCCCGTTCCCTTCACATTATTGCTTTTAGATTATTTTTGTTTATTTAAAAATTCTTTATATTATTTTGCAACAATTTTAACAAAAAAAAAAATAGTTCTTTCATATTAGTTTTTCATATATTGTAAGGGTTCATTTTGTAACGCTATTTGGTTATATATGCACAATATATGCGTATAAGAAATCATATCTTGCAAAATATAGAAATATTTCTAAATTAAACCCAATAAACATTATGTTTGAAATAACAATTTATAAAAGTTGAGCGAAAAAATATTCAAAACAAGAGAATACTTCAATAAGATATACCAACATCATCCCCCAAAAAAAAAAGAAAACAAAAACAAAAAGTAAAGAGCACAAACTAAATAACACTGGTTGACCACTATTTCTAAAAAAAAAACACTAGTTTACCACTAGAGATTGAGATGGTATAGTATTATGATAGTGATTGAGTTAGCTTCACACACTAGATCCATCATTTCCATGTGTGCTATCTTCATGATCTTAAATAATAATAATAATAAAAAAAATAGTATATGAAATTGCACTACTCACTCCTAATTCAAATGCTAATAATTAAATTTGATTAAGAAATAACAAAGCTTTTATGCATAAATAAAATTGTACCGGTCTTGGGATACTATCTGTATGAGTCATGCCTGCACTAGTAGCTTGAGTAGAATCAATTTGCCTCAAAATTGAAAATATTTTAGTTATATGCAATTCAACAATCGAAAGTCTAGAGCTTTCATCTGAATTTTCCATATTAGACTCATTATGAATCTGAACCCCAACAAATTGATGTGATGGATATTTGAACATTTTAGTGGGAGTGAGTCTCAAACCCATGCCACAGATATGTCCTTAATGTTCTTGACCCATAACTTGTGCAAAAATTTCATTTTCAGAAGGACCAACTCCAAAGCTATTTTGATTTTGGTTAACATGATCTTGCAATTTTTCCTATAATATATAAAAGGTATTATAAAAATATATAAGAACTAGAAAAGTACAAGTTTATTTATAACTTACAATTATTGCAATAGACTCTTCATTTGTGAAATGGTCATCTTTTTGTGTATGAGATGATATAAACAATTCTACTTTGATAGTATCTCGTCCAAGTGTTTCTTTCTATCATGATATAAGAAATTTGTTAATAATATTAAACATAAATAATTTTGTAAAAACAAAATACTTACCATCTCATTTGCTTTGTGAGCTAAATTTTTTCTACCACACGAATGAGTGAACTTTCGCTTCTTTCTTATCTCCATATTTCTAGCACTTCGTTTCTGTAATATTCACATCATACGCAAAATGTTAGTTTTATTTAAAATTACTAATGCTAACTTGAAGGTCAAACAATTACTATTCCTTCAACCGATCTTTTGGTATATTATCTGGCTTATGTCGTAGACACTGATCTTCCGTGTCATATTTGCTCACATATTGTCCTCTTAAATTGCATTTGTAACCACCCCACTTTCTTGATAATGATGATAAACACCATTTCTTATGTTTCTCGCCAAGTGTAAACTTCAACTTATAAAAATAAATCAAATAAAAAATAGTAATACATAATACACAATATCATATCAAAACGATATATGATACATACCTCCAACACACCAAAAATTTCATCTTTGTACATTTTTGGTGTTTTTCTTCGGTCATCATAGTTCAAAGGGCAAAATTAACAATTTTTTGCAATTGTTCCTAAAAAGTTGCCCAATATGCTTGATCCACCTTTAATAGGTTGGTCTAAGTTGTTAAATTCAACAACTACCTTAGGACCCTTAGGTAAGTTCCACACATCAGACATACGTGTCTTCCCCCGTGTTCTACGCACTCCAGATGAATCTATTTTTTAATAAAAAGATAAAGTATATTAAGTAATGCATACAAATTACATTTTTATTGTAAACATATTTATACGTACCTACCACATCAACTTCTTCATTAATAGTTAAATTAACTTCTGTATCATTATTGATCTCCTCTTAATTAGGACTAGATTCTAAAGAGGGTTGGCTCTCTATACCAGGTTTAGGACAAGATTCTATGACCACTGCATGACAGAGACGTTTGGAAGAAAACATTTTACACCTGAATAAAATTACGACACAACATTAGTTGCTTAAAATTTTAAATAACAATACAATAAAAAATAATTAAAGATATTAAAGTAAAACAATAACTTACATAATTTATATGTTGGGTTTTATGTTCTAAAACTCGAGGATAGTAAATGTAACAAAATCAATTATAATCGATAAAGCGTTATCGAGGTTATTCAATCTCTAGTTGTCGAATAGTTGTTTTAATTATGTATTAATTAACCCAAATCCAATAAACTAGAATCCTTGGTTATGATATGAAAACTTGAACTTTATGTAGAGACATAAGTTCAAGTAATGGCCTAAACGGTCTATAGTATACGGATAAGACTGGATACCTTATCCTAGGAAAAACTATGTGACGCGGCCCACTTTGTTTTAGTATAAACAATGTGATTCTAAATCGTTCATGTAGAGACATGCGAGTGGGGGTGTCCTATGCAAAGGAGTTTGTATAAGACCGGACCGCGAAATAAGTCAATTTCACTTTATAACGCCGTTTACTGTGAAACTGACTATTTCAAGCGATGACCTGGGTAACTCGATCTTAATCCTGAGCTAACTATGAACTCATATTTATTCAGGATTATCCTTTGATTTGCATGGGTGAGAGTGGCTCAACATCGCCGACTCAATAAGTTCCTAACATTTTGGGGATAAGACCGGGTAGATAGCAGGGGACATAGTCCTGCAAGATGGAATTCACTCCTACCCGACTTTAGGGATAGTAGAGAGGTTGTTTCCTTAAGTGCTGACTTCGGGACGTGAACAAAGGCGCGACGCCCTCTCATTGGCTCGAGAGGTTTTAGGTTTAGTGGTGGGACCACAAACCAATTGTTCATTAGAGACTCGGTGGAGGCTTAAGGAACAAGAAGTGCTATAGGGGTAAAATGAACTTTAGACTTAGCTATAGTCACGAACAACCTGTGAAGGGTCGACTTACTGATCACGGTTATATCGGGTGGACAAAAATATATCTACAGTGAAGGGAGTTCAGCTACGGACTATAGTGGAGTGTCCCGTTAGTTAACGAATGTTGATTAACTAGGATTGAAAGAGTTCAACCGGTTATTCTTGAATCGTTGGAGCCCATGATCTGTAGGTCCATTAGGTCCCCTTGCTAGCTCAAACGTACTAGAGCTTAAAACAATATGATGAAGAGAATTTGAAAGCTTCAAATTTAATTGAGGGAAATATCGTTAATTATATTCGATGTAATTTAACATATCGGTTTAATAATGTATTAAACTATATATTGAGAGAGTTATAATTATTTAAATATGATTTAAATATTACACACGTGAATAGGGATTCACATTTGAGATTATCGGGTTTTGAGATTGGTGCAAATATTTAATTTAATATTTGATGTTAAATTAAACAATTATTAATTAAAATGTTTAATTAATAAATTAGATTAATTTTATTTAAATTTGATTAATTGAAATTAGTGGGATTAGTTGAAATATTGATATAATTGTTTTTTCAAATTTCAAAATTCCAAGAGGTAAAATACCTCAATTTGACACCTCCCAAATGACTATGCTTCTTGCTTAATTTGCTGTCTTCATGTGGTGTTTTTGAAAATTGGTTTTTCCTTTCTTTAAAAGGAAATGAAGACACTAAGTGGTTAAGGTTGCTGAAGCAAAATACATGGAAAAAGTTGGACATTTTTTCTCCAAGTCGTGAGTTACATAGCTCTCAAACCCATTTCTTTCTCTCCTTCAATTCATCATACTCGGGTTTCCACAAGCCCGTTCTAAGGTCGGAGAATAGCGGGGAAGATCTCGGTGGTCGTTCACGACTTGATCGTGCTGAGAATCATCCAAAGAATCGGTTGAATCAAGCTCCAAAAGATAAGTGTTCGAATACTCTGTTTTTAGAACCTTTTTACAACATGTTTTATGTGCGAAATTAACGAAATTGAAGTGCGATCAATCCAAATCGCTTCCACTAGAGTGTTCTTCACTCCTTCAATTGGTATCAGAGTAGATTTGAGCACTCAATTCTCGTTAATTTTATCATGGTGGGTAGTTTTATTCATGTGATGTATGTTTAGGGCTAAAGTGGATTTAATTTCGGCTTGGCATCAAATTTCCTTCAATTCGTTGAAAACTTTTGATAATTGCCTACTTGTTTATGGGTATTAATGAGTTCATATGGAGTTTGTAAATTTTGAGAGTCAATAGAGTTCATTAAGGCCGTCAATTTGGTGAAATTATGAGACTGTTCAAACCTGCCGAAAACAGAGCATGAAGAACTCTTCAATTCTGGAATGTTTCTGGGCATGACAAAAGATGATGGGCAATGGTTGAACGCGAATCGGGATTTGGGCCGAGAAGCTAAAAAACGCGCGGTTCAGGGGTTAATTGGGTCGGTTCGCGGGTTTATTCACCGGTTCAACATAATTTCTCACAGCAGCGGTCCTGTTCGTGCGTGGATGGTCCAGATTTCGTCTGGGTTTTTTCTCCAGCAGTTAGTTTTAGCTTGGTCTGGCCGGTTCTACTTGTTTTCCTTCAATTTTGGTCCGGTTTGGTCTCATTTGGGTTGGTTCAAGCAATTTAAAGAGGGTTTGGGCTTATTTGAAGCGTTCGGGAACGGTCCAAGGCATTTTATAAATTATTAATGTATTCATTTAGTTTCTTTGCTTGCTTAGGATGCCAAACCGGTGCACTTTAGTGTGTTTAATTTAATTATGCATTAGGGATGTATGTTATAATTAAATTAGAATCACATATGCAAAAAGTATGCCATATAGATTTAAAATCCCACCATAGGAAAACATGTTTTTGTTGGGGTATGTGCCCTAAAACTCGTAGATAGTGAATGAAACAAAATGAAACAAATAGTTACATACTTGTTCGATAAAGTCGTTATTGACTTTTCGTTCACTCAAACTATTAAAATGAGTGAATTGCACGTTAAATAACTCTAATCCAATGAACTAGAATCCTTGGCTATGATATGAATACTTGAACTTTGTGTAGTGACATAAAAGTGGATCAGGTTCAAGTACATAGCCTAAACGGTATATAGTATAGGGATAATGCTGGGTACCTTAATCCTAGGAAACTACTATGAGACGCGACCCACTTTGTACCAATGGTACAAACGATATGATCATGAATCGTTCATGTAGAGACATGCGAGTGGGGGCGTCCTATGCAAATGAGGTTGCATAAGACCAGGATCGAGAAAAGTCACTCTTGCTTTATAACGCCGTTTACTGACAAGACTGACTATTTCAATGCGATGACCTAGGTAACTCGATCTTAATCCTGAGCTAACTATGAACTCCTATTTATTCGGTCTTATCCTTAGATCTGCATGGGTGAGAGTGGCTCAACATCGCCGACTCAATAAACCCCCCATTTCAGGGATAGGAACAGGTAGATAGTTGTGGACATAGTCTTGCAAAACAGAATTCACTCCTACTAAATTTAGGGATAGTAGAGAGGTTGTTCCCTTAAGTGCTGACTCCGAAATGTGAACAAAGGGATCCCACCCTCTCATTGGCCCGAGAGGTTTTAGGTTTAGTGGTGGGACCACAAACCGATTGTTCATTAGGGACTCAGTTAGAGACTTAAGGAACAAGATGTAACTTCAGGGGTAAAACGAACATTTGATCCAACTCTAGTTACGAACAACCTATGAAGGGTCGACTTACTAATCATGGTTATATCGGGTGGACAAAAATATATCTATAATGAGGGGAGTTCAATTATCGGACTATAATGGAATGTCTCGGTAATTAACGAATGTTGGTTAACTGAGTTAAAAAAGTTTAACCAGTTAATCTCGGATCGTTGGAGCCCATGATCTGTAGGTCCATTAGGTCCCCCTGCTAGCTCATACGGAATAAACCAAACATATGTGATGAGAAAGTTTGAAACGTTCAAACTCATACTATGAAAGTTGTCGTTAAATTATGTTCAATATATTTAATGCTAAAGTTTAATTTGTGAATTAAACTAATATTAGAGAGAGTCGAGAATATTTTAATAAGATTTAAATATTAGAATTATGTATTCGATGCATTCATCGGTTTGAATATGAATAGGGATTCATATTAGAAACCAGAATTGAGAGAGATCGGGATTGATGTATTTATTTAATTTAGTATTTTCATATTAAATTAAGTAAAACTAATTAATTAAAACATTTAAATTAATTATAAATTAATTTTATTTGTAAAATTAATTTCAAATTGAAAATTGAAAATCAATTTTCAATTTTAGTGATTTCATGAATCACTTTGTGCATGAATCCAATTAAGGCCACCTAATTTGGTGACTAACTCACAATTATGTGAGGTGTTGATCTATCCTCACTTCTTCTCCTTCATTTAAAATGAGAATGGAAAAAGCTGAAGGGATGGATGAAATACAATGGCTGAAATTCTCTCTCAAAATTTCAAGTTTTCTCTAAAAAACTTTCTATGAAAGTTCAAGCTTCCTTCCTCAAAATTCATCACATTCTTGAGTCCCACAACTCGTTCTAAGGCCGAAGATTAGCGGGAAAGATCACGGTGGTTGTCCACAACAAGATTGAGCAAAGGATTCATCCACGGATTGTTTCAATTCGTCCAAAAAGGTTGGTATCCGAATTGTTCTTTTTTCGGTTCATTTGAATGCATGTTTTTTAAACTAAAATTAAAGGAAATTAGAGTGTTTCGATCCGAATTGCTTCCTCATGTTTCTCGTACACTCCTTCAATTGGTATCAGAACATGAATTGAGCACTCAATTTTGTTTAATTTTAGCTTGGTGGGTTGAATTTTGCATGAGATGTTTGAATGGTTGCTAAAATGGGCTTATTATGATTTTGGCATCAAATTAGCTTTAATTTAGTGGATGAAAGTTGTAATTGCCTTCATGTTTATGGGCATATATGTGTTGGCTTGAGTCTGTAAAAATTTGGGAGTCAATAGAGTGGAAATTAGGCTGTAATCGAAGAAAGAAGACGAAGTGTCTGTGTTGTGCAATTTTCCGCAAGCGTACGGTTGCCCAAGTAATATTAAAACGGAAAGTATTCCAAGTATCGAATCCTCAGGGAATTTGAATTATATCCATTAAGTACCAAGAACCATCATGTTCAATTTTATTTAGAATTCCAACTCGAATGATAAAGCGAAAATTAAAGAAACTAATAAGAAGAAACATGCAACAAAAAATTTGGAAATATCCTATTAAGGGAACTTGACCTACGATGTTAACTAGCTTTTTGGATATGTAGCTCAATTACATGGATGCATGTAACTAATAATCTTCAATTTCATAAATCTAGAAGTAATTATAAGCGGATTTCTCTTTCAAGCTCCTCCAAATCTCATACTAACATAACTAATTTATGTGTCCATCTCCTTAGTTAATCATAGTATGGCATTACACAACTTCATTATCAATTTCTAACAATTCTCTTTCACTCTCGTGCTCCAAGCAATCGTTAGCCATGCAATTTGGATCTAATCTAATTTCCCTCTGTCGAGTATCAATTTAGACCAACATAACAATCAATCCGTGTTCAAGGGATTAAAGGCATTAAGCATGAATTGCATATATGAAATATGAAGAAATTCATTACATAACCCAAGTAATTGTGCTACAATATCCAATTAACTAGAATAACGACCCTAGGTCTCAAGATCTACTCACAAATGGAAATAATTTTGCCAAAATGATCTTGATCCATGGGCCTAACTCAAATTACAATAAGGAATTATAAAGAAGTAAGGAAGAAATAACCGATAAGTTGATCCCAAGCTCCCGCTACGATCATCTCGAATCTTGAGCCTTGGAATCTCGCTCAATTCCAAACTTTTTCTCCTCAATTCTTCTCACTTTTTCTCTCTGTTGAGCTAGGGGAGAGCACCCCAAATTTTGGGATGATTTGAACCTTGGGAGAGGGGGCTATTTATAGGTGCTGGACGGAGGCTTTCTTGCTGAACAAGTCGGCGACGCTGTGACGTCACTCTTTTCTTGGCGCAGAAGTTGTCGCAGCGTCGCGACGCTACGAGGACAACGTCGCGACGCTGTCGCGATTCCAGATCTTTCTTCGCTGCCTGCCTAGCGTCTCGATGCTAGGCCTTCTAGAAGCCCTATATGCGGATTTTGGCCTCCTTTCTTCTTCCTTTTGGGCTTTTTGAGCCTCCCTTTCAAATATCTTCTTTTCTTTTCTCCATTTATTGCCCAAAGTCTTCATTTTGGTCTTGAAATTCATAAAATTCATGGTTTTGCCTTACGAACTCGGTTTTCTACAAAATCAACATAAAAATACATTAAAGCTCACAATTCATGCATAAAACTAGCTAAAATTAATAGGAAAATGATGACATTTTTGCATGTCATTAGTCTGCTGACCGAAAAAACAGAGCACGAAGAACGCTGTTCCTCAGAGTCCCAACACTGTTGAATTTTCAAAAGGCACGGGTTATTTCAAACGGTGGTCCGATTTGGTCTGGTTCTCGGGCGGTTCACTTGTTTCTCGGCCGGTTCAAGCTTTATTATGGCTCAATTAGACCGGTTCAACTATTTCAAGCCAATTTATGTTCGGTTCAAGCAATTCCATGGCGGTTCGGGCTGGTTCGAATAATTCGAGAGCGGCTCAAGGCCTATTTTCAATTATTATTGTAATAATTTAGATGTTTGCTTGATTAGGATGCCAAAATTGGTTCGTTTTAATGTGTTTAATTTATTATGCATAGTGGATGTATAGTTAAATTAAATTAGAATTAAATATGCATATTGTATGTCATATAGATTTAAAATCCCACCATAGGAAAGCATGTTCATGCATTAGTAATTTATTATAAGTGTTGTAATAAAATGATATGCATGATTTAGGGTTTAATGATAGATGCATGTTGTATGTTCTAAATTTCGTTTGACTCGGTTAGTATAAATGTTATATGAATAAACGAAAACGAACAAGCATGCAACATGAAACCACCTTAGCATAGATGGATGTTATAGATTTATCGTTCTTTATAAAGTGTTATAAACCGAGATAGACGTTAAAATCTATAACAAGATTAAAGCATGCTCACTTAGGGCTAACGAACCTCCAACTCTAACAATTCACATAGAATAGGTCGATATCTTGTAAAGCTAAGGTTACAAGAGAACTCACCCGATGAGATGCTGTCTAAGGCTGGAGGTATTTAAGTTGACGGTTTACGAAACACCTCCTACTTGGGCATCGAGTCGGTACTTGAGTTAGGCTAACCCGAGTTTTATGAGCATGCGTGAGCAATGTAAGGTTTAAAAGAGTTTATCACCTAGACATCATAAGTATAAAGTAGTTATACACACCTAGACGTAGGTTGCTTTTAAATGGTGCTTTATATAACTTGAATACTTGATTGTTATACGCTTTAATCATCATTAGAAGTATGTTATAGGTCTAATTCATTAAAAGTTATAAAAGTTAATGAATAGAAACCGTCAACCTATAACAAAGAGTTGCATGCTAACATAGGATCTTAGGAAATGAATTAAAATTTAAACGGTTTAAAATTTTACTAGACCTAAGATCACAATTCTAATAGGATTAGAATGTCCTACGTAGTGTTTTAAATAGATTTGAAATATGATTAAGTAGGATATAAAACTTTAGTTTTAAGGGAACTCTCCCGGCGCTTGGTCTGGAACCTAAGTTGAATTAACCACGGTCTTATTAGCATGTACATGTTATTAGGTAATTAAAAGGGTTTAATTCATTTAGATAATAGAGTAAAGACCTTATTTAATAAGGCATAGACTTAGATAGATTCATTTAGACGGAATTTACCTAAGTAAAATAGACCCTAATCATTAAAATACTCAGCGGAGGAAACGTATAAAAACAAGATGTATCATATCGAGTTTTTATTCCCACGTATCTCCAGATAGTTCACACCGTGAGAATCATGCTCGGCCTCGTGTCACCCTGGAAGTGACCTCCCTTCAGAAGGTGTTTGTGTGATTCAATACCAAGGTGAACGGAGAGAGTGTTTATAGTAAGTGGGAGCAGGAATTGTGTCAACACATCCTACGGTCTCCTCCATTGGTACGTTCTGAGATCTCATACTCCGCCTGTTTGTTGCCAATAGTGTAACCATCCCTTCGGAGGGCTTGAGTATGGGGTAACAGGGCGAACTCCGTAATGGATAGGGTTTCTTAGGTTTTGCTCCAACATTGTCTTTCTTAATCGTAGCTTGTTGGGGTGGACCTCTGAAATCTAAAAGTTCGTGGGTTACACTTACACGAAATTATTAAGATAGTTAATAATTTCTTGACTATACAATGGTAACTAAATGCTAATAGAATAAAGGGTTATTCTTTAGAGTTTGGTCGAGAATGTCTCGGTTCAAACGAGGAGTAACTGATTGATAAGGGTAAAAAAAATATTTAGCTCATTATCTTGTCAAAACTATATGTTTTAGGTCAATTTTACTGTTCCCGAGCCCAAAATATGTTAAAGTTGATAGGTTAGGGTGTTGAGAGTCACTTTTATCAAATTGTGCTCATTTGTGCTTAAAAAGACTCAATTTTAAGGGAATTTGACTAAGTTTGTTGCTGTGCAGGAAAACAGAGGAAGTGCTGGAAATTACCCAGAAATGCGACCGCATTTCTGGAAAGGCTATTATGAAATGCGACCGCATTTCTCGAAAAACAGAGGCAGTTCCGAGTCGTTGGCGGGTTGTTTTGAACGAGACTTCTTCGCACCTAACCGGTTGTTTTGACCCCGAAACCGACTGGGCTACCTACCAGCACCTATTTCGCAGCTCCTCAACCACTTCCAAAACTATATAAGCTCGTGATTCGAAGTCAAATTCAAGCAAAACTCATTTGGAAGAAGAGAGTGGTGACAGAACCCTAGTTGACACCTATGAGTAGGGATGCCTGAGGTTCTTCTTAGATGACTAAATTCTAACCTTAGTTAGACATCAAACCTTAGATTTTGTAGGGATTTTAACCCATTCCCACTTGTAAAAGCGAGAGAGTGGAGTGTATAAGCAAACTCTAGAAGGATTGGATAAATAGAAAAACCCATAGTATTTGGCTATTGTCATTATTTCCAGCTTTTGATACTTTTCATTTATCTGTATTCTTTACATCTTATTTTCAATGAAAATATATTCATTTGCACTTTACCTCACCATGAGTAGCTAAATTCCATTGAGGGGTTCAATATGGTGAATTCCCTTATGGTTCAATAGCTTGAAAGTGTTTTATTTGCTTAAGTATTGTTCAATGCATGTCATTCTTTATTGAATATCATTATGATCTTGCTGAGTTTAACTTGATCACTTAGACTTTGCATGCTATGTGAGTTTGATCTCGAAAAGGACAGACGATATCGCTTCTCATAAAGGTGATATAGGAGAAAAAGCTCGAAAGAGATTGTTCGGTGGTATAGGGCAAGCTGCCTAAGGCACCCTATATCAACTATAGGGTTATAGGTTGCATTCGTGAATTATCTATGTCGGAGTCGAGTCACAGAAATGTACATGACGGTACTCGCTTAGTCTTCTAACGGTTCTTGGGAGTAAGGCCAAATAGAAGTTAAATCTGACCCATTGGATTGAATATGCTAAAGTTAAATAATCCATGACTAAGGTTATTGCCATTGGGATGAATCCATGTTGAATACCTCGTTTTATTCATTGTTGTTATTCTTTTATTTATTTTCTTATTTTATCTATTTTTCTAAAAACCAATCATCAATCATATTTCTTTGGTTACCTATTTTTAAGCAATCAAGTTGAGCAGTTTCTTCTTCAAATATGAATTTCCAGTTAGTCCTCGTGGGATCGATACCCTTGGAATACTTCTAAGGTTTTTTATTACTACGTGCGATAGTGTATACTTGCACTAAGGTTGGCTAAATTTATCTTTATCATTATTTATCATCTTATCTCACATCCATCATTCAGCCTCTGCCGCACCAAGTGTTTGGCGTCGTTGCCGGGGACCAAAAGTGAAACCAGTTTTGTTTTTTGAAATTGCGATCAGATTGCGACCGCATTTCTTTCTCAAAGGGAATTTAACTTTGATTTGCATTTGTTTTGCTTTTTCAGGTTGAAGTTAGTGCATGAACAAGGGGAGTCCACTCCTTGACATTGATCCTGAGATAGAAATAACCTTTCTTCGTCGGAGGAAGGAGCAAAGACGAAAGAGAAGGGAACAACAAGAGTTGAGCGCACAGGAACCTATAGAAGAAGCTTCTTACATTCAAGAGTTTCCAATGGAACCTCATGGAGTCGATCCTCAATCGTGGAAGGGAGCAAAATGGTGGGAGAATTCCACCAGTACCTCCAGTTCCACCGGTGCCACAACAAAAAAATCCAATTTATATTGCTGAAGACCACAATAGAACAATAAGGGACTACGCTTTACCAGTTTTTCAGACTTTAAATCAAGGAATTTTGGAGCCACCAATAGATGCTGCACAGTTTGAACTTAAACTAGTGATGTTCCAAATGTTGAATACCATGGGCCAATTCTCTGGACTTCCAAATGAAGATCCACATAAGCACATCAAGCTATTTTTGAGAATTTGCAATTCTTTTAAAGTTACAGGAGTGCCTGAAGATACTTTGAAGCTTAAGCTTTTTCCATTATCTTTGCAGGGAGATGCTGAAGCTTGGTTGGATTCATTCCCTCCAAACTCCATCACTTCTTGGAATGATTTGGCTGAGAAATTTTTAGAGAAGTTTTTCCTTCTAATAAAAATGCCAAATATAAAGCTGAAGTTATTGCTTTCAGACAATCTTACAATGAACCTCTAGTTGCAGCTTGGGAAAGATTTCAAAGGCTGGTTCGGCAGTGTCCACACCACGGATTGCCTGCTTGGATCATCTTGGAGCATTTTTATAGTGGATTAGATCAAGCTTCGAAGGCACTAGTTAATGCATCTGCAAAGGGATCTTTCTTAAAGAAGTCTGCAAATGAGGCACATGCTATCTTGGACACCATAGCCACAAACAATAGACATTGGGGAGAGACCGAGCCAACCACAATCTTGAAGAATCCAGCTAAAGCGGTGGAAACAGAGGCTAGTTCTACTATGCAAGCCCAGATCAAGGCTATCCATAGCATGATGATGGACATGACTATAAACAATCAAGCCAACATAGCCCCTGCCAATGCTATTTCTTCTCCCTGCTGTGAAATTTGTGGTGAGGAACACATTGCTGATAACTGTCCACTAAATCCCGTGTCTGTCTTTTATGTAGGTCAACAAGGAAACCAGAACCAGAATAGATGGAACCCATACTCGGCCACATACAACCCGGGTTGGAGACAACATCCAAACTTCTCTTGGGGAGGCCAAGCCGAGTCAAGTAATTCCAACACAAATCAATTTGGGAAACCTCCTACACAACAACAGCCGCAGAAGAACTTCCAACCAGTCCAAGTTCAGAGTCAAGAGTCAAATCTAGAGACTCTTATGAAGGAGTACATGGCGAGAAACGATGCTGCAGTTAGGAATCTGGAAGTACAAATAGGACAGATTACTCAGGAGATTAAAAACAGACCACAAGGGATGTTGCTTAACAAGACCGAGATCCCTCACAGAGAAGGAAAAGAGCAATGCAAGGCAGTAACCTTAAGAAGTGGACTAGAATATGATGGCCCAAAGTACCCAGTGAATCAAGAAGCAGGAATCCTAGAAGAAGCTCGAGAAAAGATTTTAGAAAACGGATCAGAAATTACCTCAGAAGTTATACAGAATAAAAGCAATGAAGAAAAGACCAAGGAGCATGAAGCCTTGGTAGGAAAAGAAGAAAAATCGAATTCGGAGAAAAAACATGGGAATGTGACCGCAAAACCGAAAAAGTCTAGAATACAGGCCACCTCCTCCATACCCTAAAAAGATTTAAACATGCTTCGTTGGATGCACAGTTTAAAATGTTCTTAGATGTCTTAAAGCAGCTACACATCAATATTCCATTGGTAGAAGCGCTTGAACAAATCCCTACCAATGTGAAGTTCCTGAAAGATATTCTTTCAAAGAAAAGAAGATTGGGAGAATACGAAACGGTTGCACTCACTGAATGTTCCACTGCACTGGTCAAGAATGAGATCCCTCCCAAGCTCAAAGACCCAGGAAGCTTCACCATTCCATGCTCCATGGGAGGAAGGAATGTAGGCAGAGCTTTATGCGATCAAGGAGCGAGTATAAACCTGATGCCATACTCAGTATTTAAGCAGTTGGGGATAGGAGAAGCAAGACCGACAACTGTAACCTTACAGTTAGCTGACAGATCACTTACACAACCTATTGGAAAAATTGAAGACGTGTTAGTCAAGGTTGACAAATTTGTACTCCCAGCAGATTTCATCATTTTAGATTGTGAAGTTGATAAGGACGTGCCAATCATCTTAGGACGACCATTCTTAGCCACTGGCAGAACCATAATTGATGTGCAGAAAGAAGAACTGACTACGAGGGTCAATGATCAGCAAGTCACTTTCAATGTGATGGAAGCAATGAAATATCCAGGATATCTTGAAAAATGCTCTATGATTGAAGAGGTTGATGAACTCTTTGTATCTATTTTGCAGGAGACATTAAAGGGAGAGCCACTTGAAGGGAACAAGATTGAAAAGGAAAAACAACCAGACAAATCTGAAGCAGCAAGGATAGAGGCACTGAGGGATTCATCAGAATTAAACCAAGAAGAAGTTAGGCCGCTACAACCATCTCTGATCAATCCTCCGGAACTGGAACTCAAGCCTCTGCCAGAGCATCTCAAATATAGTTTCCTTGGAGAAAACAGGACATTACCGGTTATTATATCAGCCTACCTTACTGAACAAGATGAAATTTCTTTGTTGCAGGTCCTCTCTAAACATAAAAAAAAAAAAAAAACAATAGGATGGACAATTGCAGACATTCAAGGAATCAGCCCCTCATTTTGCATGCACAGAATAAACCTTGAGGAAGGAGCTAAGAATTCCATTGAGAGTCAGAGGAGATTAAATCCCATCATGAAAGAAGTTGTCAGGAAAGAAATCTTGAAATGGCTGGACGCAGGGGTTATCTACCCAATTTCAGACAGCAGCTGGGTCAGCCTAGTACAATGCGTTCCAAAAAAAGGTGGGATGACCGTAGCGGAGAACGAGAAAAATGAATTGATCCCGAGAAGGATGCTTACAGGATGGCGAGTCTGCATAGACTATCGCTTTCTTAATAAAGTAACCAGGAAAGACCACTTCCCATTGCCATTCATAGATCAGATGCTGGACAGGCTTACAGGGAAGGATTATTATTGCTTCTTGGACGGTTACTCCGGTTACAACCAGATAACAATAGCCCCAGAAGACCAAGAGAAGACTACGTCCACATGTCTATACGGGGCGTTTGCCTTCCAGAGAATGTCGTTCGGTTTATGCAATGCACCAGCCACCTTCCAAAGGTGTAGATGGCTATATTCTCCGACATGGTAGAACGAACCGTGGAAGTATTCATGGATGACTTCTCTGTCTTCGGTGAATCATTTGCAGCATGCTTACGAAACTTAGACTAGGTGCTAGAAAGATGTGAAGAAACCAACTTGGTACTGAACTGGGAAAAGTGCCATTTTATGGTACGAGAAGGCATAGTCCTTGGACACCGCATCTCCAGGAAGGGAATTGAGGTGGACAAGGCAAAGATCGAGATCATATCCAAGTTGTCCTTCCCAAAAACAGTGCAAGATATGAGAATCTAAGGCCATGCAGGTTTTTATAGAAGATTCATTAAAGATTTCTCTAAAATTTCGAAACCTTTGTGCAGGTTACTAGAAGTAGATAGACCGTTCGACTTCAATGAAGATTGCAAACAAGCATTCGAGACTTTAAATAAGGCACTCAGCACATCACCGATCATCATCGAACCAGACTGGACCCAACCTTTCGAGTTGATGTGCGACGCTAGCGACTTTACAGTTGGAGCAGTCCTATTTCAGAAAAGAGGAAAAATAGTGCAACCTATTTACTTCGCAAGCAAAACACTCAACGAGCCTCAGTTGAACTATACAATCACAGAGAAGGAACTACTTGCAGTAGTATTTGGCTTTGACAAATTTAGATCCTATCTTGTGGGAACTAAAGTAATAGTTCACACAGATCATTCAGCCCTCAAACATTTGCTTTCTAAAAAAGATGCCAAACCCCGATTAATTCGATGGATTTTGCTTTTGTAGGAGTTTGACATTGAGATCCAAGACCGAAAAGGAACAGAGAATCAGGTAGCAGACCACCTATCAAGACTTGGAGAGGAAGCACAAATAGAAAAAGGGCTGGATATTCAAGAGTTGTTTGCGGATGAGCAAATTCTGGCAATCAGGACTGTTGAACTTCCATGGTTTGCAGATTATGTGAATTATCTAGTCATTGGACTAAAACCACCGGAAGCAACCGCTCAACAACTCAAGAAGTTTTTGAAAGACGTCAAGGACTACTACTGGGATGAACCATACTTGTATAAGCTAGGGCCTGATCAAATACTAAGACAGTGCGTATCAGAAGAAGAAATACCTCTCATATTGGGAGCCTGTCATGCAGCTCCATACGGAGGACACTTCGCAGGATTAAAGACAGTAGCCAAAGTCCTCCAATCCAAATATTTTTGGTCAAGTCTCTTCAAAGATGCACACCTCTTCACAAAAAACTGTGATTAATGCCAAAGGACAGGGAACCTGACAGCTAAAAGCGAAATGCCTTTACACTTTATACTTGAAGTGGAAATCTTCGACGTATGGGGGATAGACTTTATGGGACCATTCCCTCCATCCTTTGGAAACATCTACATCCTGCTCGCAGTTGATTACGTATCAAAATGGATTGAGGTCATAGCTACCACAACAAATGACGCAAAGGTGGTGAGGAAATTTTTTCTGAGGAATATCTTCACAAGATACAGAACCCCTCGCTTCATCATAAGTGACGAAGGATCTCATTTCCTAAACAAAATGATAGGCAACTTATTTTCCAAGTACAACATCAAGCATAAAGTAGCCACTGCTTACCATCCCCAAACTAATGGACAAACAGAGCTCTCTAACCGGGAAATCAAGGCTATTTTGGAAAAGACAGTGGACCCTTCCCGCAAGGATTCGTCATTACGACTTGATGAAGCACTGTGGGCCCACAAAACTGCATATAAAGCGCCTTTAGGGATGTCTCCGTATCGCCTCATATTTGGAAAAGCCTGCCACTTGCCACTCGAATTAGAACACAAGGCTTATTGGGCATTGAAAAAGTTTAACATCAACATGGACAAAGCAAGGAACAAAAGGAAGTTGCAACTTAATGAGCTGGAAGAACTCCGACATTTCTCCTATGAAAATGCAAAACTCTAGAAGGAGAAGGTCCAGCGATGGCACGACAGAAGAATCCACCCAAAGGAGTTCTATAGGGGCCAGAAAGTTCTACTCTTTAATTCCAGACTCAAGTTATTTCCAGGAAAACTAAAGTCAAGATGGTCAGGACCATTCAAGATCGTGAAAATCTTCGACTATGGAACTGTGGTACTGACGAATAATCAGGGAATGCACTTCAAAGTGAATGGACAGAGAATCCAACCATATTGGGGGAAGGGCTTCGAGGATGAGGAAGCCCATGTTTCCGTGATTGACCTGGTATGACTTCTATACTTTGAGAATTTATCTTTGTATATTATGGATCTATACAAATAAAATAAACAGATAGGAGTAAAAAATGTATGTACAAGAGTAAAAACTCTGTCTAGGAAAAGGTACTTAAGTTGATGTTGCACTTTTCCGCGAGCGTACGGTTGCCCAAGTAATATTAAAACGGAAAGTATTTCGAGTATCGAATCCTCAGGAAAATTGAATTTAGTCCATTAATTACCAAGAACCATCATGCTTAATTTTATTTAGAAGCTCAACTCTAAGAAATAAAGAACTAACAAGAAACTAAAGAAATCATGCAATTAAATGAAAATATCCTATTAAGGGGACTTGACCTAGGGTGTTATCTAGCTTTTTGGATTTGTAGATCAATTAATTGGATAAATGCACTTACTAATCTTCAATTCCATAAATCTAGAAGTTATTTTAAGCGGAATTCTCTTTCAAGCTCGTCCACATCTCATACTAACATAACTAATTCATGTGTCCATTTCCTTAGTTAATCATAGTAAGGCATTAAGCAACTTCATTATCAATTTCTAACAATTCTCTTTCACTCTCGTGCTCCAAGAAATCATTACCCATGCAATTTGGATATAATCTAAATTCTCTCTGTCGAGTATCAATTTAGACCAACACATCAATTAATCCGTGATCAAGAGATTAAAAGCATTAAGAATGAACTGCATAGATGAAATATGAAGAACTTCGTTACAATATCCAATGAATTAAGCTGCAATATCCAATTAGCTAGAATAACGACCCAGGTCCCAAGATCTACTCACAAATGGAAATAATTTTGCCAAAGTGATCTTGATCCATAGGCCTAACTCAAACTATAATAAAGAATTACAAAGAAGTAAGGAAGAAATAACCGATAAGTTGATCCAAAGCTCCCGTCACGATCATCTCGAGTCTCGAGCCTTGGAATCTCGCTCAATTCCACCTTTTTCTTTACAACTCTACTCTCTTTTTCTCTCTTTTGAGCTAGGGGAGAACTCCCCAAAATGGGATCATTTGAGCCATTGGGAAGGGGCCTTTTTATAGGAGCAGAAACGGAGATGACTTGCTGCCCAAGACGCACAGCGTCGCGATGCTACGTCACAATGTCGCGACGTTGTGACGTCATATGTTTCTTGCCGCTTATACTACCTAGCGTCGCGATGCTCTAGGCCTAGCATCGCGACTCTAGGCCTTCTAGAAGCCAAACATGCAAATTTAAGCCTTCCTTTCTCTTTTCCTTTGGGCTTTTGGGCCTCCACTTCAATTGACATCTTTTCTTGGAACTTTGGGCTTGGATCTTCAATGATATTCTTCAAATTGCTCCAAAAAGTCTCCAAATTCATCTAAATTCTCTTAAAACTTCGATTTTTGCTTCCTTGGCTCGTTTTTCTACAAATTTGACATAAAAAGGGATTAAAGCTCACAATTAGCGCACAAAACTAGCCCAAATAACTAGGAAAAAGAGAGCATTTCTGCATGCTATCAGTTGACCATAGGGAACACCTTTTCCTGTGGATTTACCTGGGAGTTTGAAAAGTCCATATTATTTTGTATCCTATCTATTGTAAAGAAAAAAAAAAAAGAGAAGAGAAAATTGTAAGTTTGAAATCAAGAATAAAGGATTTTTTTGATCAAGAGGGAACTTTGTCTAAGGAAAGTCCTACATAGGCTGAGGTATTTAAGCTGACCGTAGGGAACACCTCTACCTGGGGACTTACCTGGAAGTTGAATTGATCAAAACTTTTTGACTTAATTTCTCTTAAAAGAAAAAAAAATATAATAATAAATCATGCTTGAGCATATGAACTTTCTAACATGTTTATGAGTGTCTCAGCAAAGAAAGAAAAGCAAGGGAAAATACGATCGCATTTCTCCCCAGTGTATTTGGAAATGCAATCGCATTTTCAGAAATCAGAGGGCAATCAGGAAAATTTTTTATCAACACGTGACGTAATTAGAAAACTATAAATAGGTGACTTTAGTTCTTTCCCTCTTCACCAACTACTCAAACCTTTTGCATTCAAGTCAAAGAACCATGAAGAACTCGCCCAAATCTTCATCATCATGCAAGATCACTCGATCTCAGAGTGCCCAAACCACCCACGAAGCTGAAGCACACGATTCTGGGGATCAAATGGATCTTCTGGAACCTGCAGGAGACGCGGCACGTCAGCCATTGGATTTTGATTTCTACGCTGCTCTTTCCTTCTTCTCCTGAATGTCCTTTCGATTTCTGGATCAAGCTCGAACCTTACCCCAAGCGGATCGCTCATGCACCAAACTCACACCTGCAAAAACAAAAGAAACAATAAAAAAGTTCTAGCACCAAACCACTAAAACACATACGAAAAACAGATCAGATTAAAACTTATTCAAGTCCCCGGCAACGGTGCCAAAAACTTGTTGGGTTTCCAGAGTGGGTAAAAATATAGTAAAACATAAACTGTAGAACATTGTGCAAGCACACACAATCCGCAGCAAGTAATAAGTATTTATCGAATCCACGGGGCAGAATAGCTCTCACTTTATCTATTTTGTATAACTTCTTAATGGTTTCAAAAAGTGGTTAACATGATTGATTTTGATATAATGTTGAAGCAAAAGAAATGACAGAACATAAAGTAAACAAATAAAGCAGAAAGATTGAAAATAGGTGTTGGTCAGGTTTAGTAATTGTTTTGAAAGATGCTCTAGCAATATTATTGATTAGGCAAAACTCTTGTAGTCTTATTAGCAGGATCCTCTCGAAACTATGGATTTTTTGGAATGTGTTTCAACTCCAATGATGCTCTACCAATCAAGCACTAGGCAACTGGCTATCCCTAACTCAGTCACTGGCGTTCACCAATACACAATGATCTAGTGTGATTAAATGCCACACACTTCTCAAATCATCCCTGAAACTAAGAAGTGGTATTCATACCGGCTGGCCAGGCGGGCACAAAATATAAACATGCTCAACAAATAATCAAGATGCTTAAATCAACATATATTGCATAGAGAATAAGCACGACAATTACATGACTCCTAACCAACACGTAAGCGAATTTAGTTCATAAAGCTCATGATAACACACACCACAATCTGAGTATGTGCATCCATAATTACAAGAAATTACAAGAAATTACAAGAAAATACTAATTCCCTTGGTCAAATCCGTAACTGATGGTCTTCTTGAAGTCTCCAATCTTTCCTCCTCTATTCGGCTCCCAATGATGGAAATGAGAAATGATCTTTCCCCAAAAGTGGAATGTTTTTTACTTGGACGACTCTTCCCTTTTATAGAATGAAGGCAAACCCAAATTAGGTCAATCTGTACACTTGGATGGCTCTCCTTGCTTCTGAAATCCAAAAATAGCTCAACTAACTTCAGTTCATTAAAATGGATAACGAGTTGTGACGTGGCAGTTTTGCTCCCTACTTTGCTAGATCACAAATTTTGCTCCCTTAAGTAGCTCAGCAATATATTCTGCACAAAATAACTTCCAAAGCATCGATTCTTCCAGACGGACTAAAACATATAATATTCATCTAAAAGCAACCCTTTTAGCACAAATGACACACACATTGTCACACCCCCTCCCGGACCACCTGCTAGCTTAGCCCAAAAGATGGCGTGAAGCCAACGGACATCGTCCTCCTCTAACGATACCCGCTGACCCTCCTGAACGTTGAACCTGATAAACATACTAATCATAGATATAAAACATTCTACATGAAACAGAACACAGCGGAATCCCTGAAAAAAAAACTTCCAACAAACACGAGGTGCCGCCCTGACATAACTTGGTTCGGATAATAACCTGATATAGATGTCACAACCAAAAACATATACAACTAGGGTTTATACAACCACGACCTCTAGGACTATATTATCCAATCCTTACAAAACATTTACAATCTGAACAGACTCAATATACAACTCCACCCACGTACTGGAGCTTGTTCTGGAACTTTCAGCAGACGTTGGCAGTGTATCCGGCACCGGAAGCTCGATCTCTACCTGAAAGTGGAAAAACATTTTGAAAGAATGAGCTATGAAGCCCAGTGAGTGACTAATTTTAAAACTCTAAATCTGGAAGTCAAAACACGTGATAAACCTTTAAACGTATAAATATGCTCAGTCAAACCGTTTAACATAAACGTGCAAGGATAAAGGCTTTCTAAAACATTTCACAAGTCCGTCATTAAGAATCTAGCAAGGCATATCAAGTATATCAAACGTTTTAACTAACATGACCGATCTACGTTGTGTAGGGCACGCCCAGTACAACCAACGTTTACTAGTCCTACGATGTAGTGGGGCCCGCCCAGCACTCCCATCGTCTTTGTCGTAGTGGGGCCCGCCCAGCACTCACGACAGCATCGTTGTCACGAAGTACACTCAACGTCGACAACGGAATATAACCTGTGTGCACACGGTACCATATAGCCTCGGGCTCAATATCTCAGTCATGTAGTCAATAGAAATCTCAGAAAATCGCATGAAAACATTAAAACATGCCTGCTTATCGTTATCTTTCGTAAAATTAAGCTTACTCAGCTTGCTCGTGGAAAACCGAAAAATCATTTAGAAGTACTTGCTAATCCATACTTTGCTTTAAAAGATATCGTTTCAGCTACTTTTCATAAAGTCATTAGACACGTGCTCGTATATAAACCTCATTAGAAAATCTGAGCTCAAAACTCATGCTTAAAACCGTTCATAAAAACCATGTATCATTCATAGGAAAGCATGTAAAACATATAATCATGAACAACCGTTTAAGAACATTTTCGAAATTCATTTTGTCACTCACTGTCTTATCTAGTTCCCCGGTTTGTAGACTCGACCTATTTCCTCTTGGCCTGTCAAATAACCGAAACCGAGCATTAGAACCATAGATAGCTTTGTCTTTCCATGCTCATGAATTTTTAAACAATTGGATTAAGAACCACATTCACATTCTACTTTCCAGATTTTCCAGATTTTATACCCTAACTTCCAACACCCATAACTTCCTCAATACTGAACCAAACTTAATGAAATACACATCAAACTCTTCATTTTCGAACACTCTACAACTTACCTGAAGAAATGAAAACGAGAGTCCCAACCGATTTGCCCAGAATTGCCCCGAGCACAGACAACACAGATTCGAGGTTCTCTGCTACCCTTTATCTAACTCCTGAAATGAACCCTACTTAAAGTCATTTTTGGCTCACCAAATATTCATGAAGGTTGTAGGAAATTGAATAAGCTTTCCAACCATACCAAATAGAGCTTCTGATTCGACTTGTACACCCCAGAATGCTCAAAACATCAGAGAAAACCAGAGATCCTCCTGCTTTGCTCGAAAATCCTGTGCTCTGTTTTCCATTCCAAAAACCATCAACTTCTCATACGATTTAGGTCAAGCTTCCTGCATGAAATTTGTTAGAAAATTAACTAACTTTCAAGAAAATCAAACCTCACCTCTTGATTCCTTCTGTGTAGCTCAAACCGAATAAAAAACCAGAGGTTGACAGGTTGATCTCAGATCCTGCAATGGCTGGCTTTGCATGAGCTTTTCCCTATCTTCTTCAACCTCAAACCACAAAATTCTTCTTCTTCCTCCTCCTTCACTCTCTCCTTAAAGTGCTCTGAAAGTTTTAGTGGAAAAGGATGAGAAATGAGGCTGATAATGGGCTGATAAGAATGCTAGTCGGTGGTGCCCTTCTTGCTGTCCATTCCCACTTCATTTCTTTTCTTTCTTTTTTTTTCCTTTTCCATTTATTTTCTTTTCTTCTTTCCCATCTCCTTTCTTTTTAAGTGTATAATTTCCAACAACTTAGATTCAACCATGAAGCCACAATAGATGATAAGAGAAAATGTTCCAAGGAAAGTCTCGGGTTTACACACATCACTATAAAACTAAGGCCTAAATAACTCCCTTTTGGAGAGTTATCAGTAGGCTACCCCAATGAAACGAGAGATGGATACTTCTTCGATCCACAAGAGAATAAGGTATTTGTATCAACAAATGCCACATTCTTAGAAGAAGACCACATAAGAAATCCCAAGCCACGAAGCAAGATAGTGTTGAGTGAGTTATCGAACGAAGCTACGGAAACATCAACGAAAGTCGTTGATGAAGCTGGCACCTCAAGTCAGTCACATCCTTCTCATGAGATACGAGAGCCTCGACGTAGTGGGAGGGTTAGGCCTATAGGTTGTAAATGGATCTACAAGAGAAAATGAGACGCTGCTGGAAAGGTACAGACCTTTAAAGAACGACTTGTGGCAAAGGGTTTTACCCAGAGGGAAGGGATTGCTATGAAGAAACCTTCTCCCCAGTTGTCATGTTAAAATCGATCAAGATACTTCTATCCATTGCTGCATTCTATGATTATGAAATATGACAAATGGATGTCAAGACTGCTTTCTTAAACGACAATCTTGTAGAAAGTATCTTTATGTCTCAGCTAGAAGGGTTCATTGCCCAGGGTCAAGAGCAAAAGGTTTGCAAGCTCAAACGATCCATTTATGGATTGAAACAAGCGTCAAGATCCTGGAATATAAGATTTGATACTACAATCAAGTCTTGTGGCTTTGAACAGAATGTTGACGAGCCTTGTGTGTATAAAAGGATAGTCAAAAGTTCAGTAACTTTCTTAGTTTTGTATGTAGACGATATCCTACTCATCGGGAATGATGTAGGTTATCTGACTGACACTAAACAATGGCTAGCAACTCAATTCCAAATGAAAGATTTGGGTGAGGCGCAATATGTTCTAGGGATCCAAATTATTCGAGACCGAAAGAACAAGACGCTAGCTATGTCTCAAGCATCTTATATAGACAAGTCGTTGATTAGATATAAGATGCAGAATTCCAAGAAAGGTTTGTTACCTTTCCGACATGGAATTACTCTGTCTAAGGAACAATGTCCTAAGACACCTCAAGAAATTGAGGATATGAGACGAATTCCCTATGCCTCTGCAGTAGGCAGCCTAATGTATGCCATGTTGTGTACAAGGCCTGATATCTGTTATGCAGTCGGGATTTTCAGTAGGTATCAATCTAATCCAGGATTCGATCACTGGAATGTCGTGAAGAATATCCTTAAGTATATTAGGAGAACGAGGGACTATATGCTCGTGTATGGTGATAAGCATTTGATCCTTCCAGGATACACTGATTCTGATTTCCAAACCGAGAAGGATTCGAGGAAATCCACATCTGGTTCAATATTTACTTTAAACAGAGGAGCAATAGTCTTGCGTAGCATCAAACTGTTGGGTTTTATACCCTAAAACTCGTAGATAGTAAATGTAACATTTGACTTGCTTCAATGAAGTATTATTTCTATATATTTGTTTTGCCTAAATATAACCACAAATCGAATAAACTAAGAACCAATGGCTATATTATGTATACTTGAAGTTTATGTGTGACATAAGTATGGATCAAGTTCAAGTAAATAGTCTAAACGATCTATAGTATATGGATAAGGTTGGGTACCTTAATCCTGGGGACACTATGAGACAGACGATGTGATCCTAATCGTTCATGTATAAGACATGTGAGTGAGGGCGTCCTATGCAAAGAGTTTGCATAGAGATTGGACAAGGAGATAAGTCACTTTCACTTTACAACACCGTTTATTGTTGAAACTGAACATCTCATACATATAACTTAGGTAACTCGATCTTAATCCTGAGCTAACTATGAACTCCTGTTTATTTAGGATTATCCTTTGATTTGCATGGGTGAGAGTGGCCAAACATCGTCGACTCAATAAGCCTACCATTTTGGGGATAAGACTAAATGGATAGCTGGGGACATAGCTTTGCAAGATGGAATTCACTGCTACCCGTTTTAGGGTTAGTAAAGGTTGTTCTCTTAAGTGTTGACTCCGAGTCTTGAACAAAGGGGCCCCGCCCTATCATAACCTTGAGAGGGACTTGGTTCAGTGATTGTATCGCGAACTAGTTGTTCATTAGAGGATCAGTGGAACTTAAGGAACAAGATGTAACTATAGGGGTAAAACGGACTTTTGACCTAGCTCTAGTTACGAACAACCGGTGAAGGGTCGACTTACTAATCATGGTTATGTAAAGTGGACAAGAAATATATCTACAGTGAGGGGAGTGCAGCTACGGGCTATAGTGGAGTGTCCCGGAAGCTAACGAACGATGAATGACTAGGTTAATGAGATTAATCGGTTATCATCATTTCGTTGGAGCCCATGATCTGTAGGTTCATTAGGTCCCTCTACTAGCTCAATAAGAATAAAACTTGGAACAATATGATAGGTTAATATTTGAAACGTTCAAATTCGGAAAAGGATACAAAAGTCGCTTATATACGATATTGAACGACATATTAGTTTAATTACGAATTAAACTTTAAAATGAGAATTGGATGTATTTAAATATGATTTAAATATTAAACACGTGAATAAAGATTCATGTTCGAGAAATTTCGTTGGGAGAAAAAACCAAGATTGCACAAGTGGTATTAATTTAATATAAGATATTAAATTAAATGATTTTATTTTTAATTAAAAAAAGTTTTATTTAAATTAAAATAAAATCATAATTGAGTGGGATTGTTCAGATTTTATATTTAAAATTACAAAATTTTGAATTTAAAAGAAATTAAAAAATTGGTAATTTTTGGAGGTGGTACTTAATGACTAATCACCTTAGATTAGCCTTCTTGCACCACCTAATCCATGACTCAAATCACTCCCAAATTGCTATCAATTTTTGGTGGAATTCTTGTGCATGATTTTCCTCTATTTATAGAGGATGAGCTGATGAAAATTAGTGGATTTCTTCAACCTAAAATGCTGCCAAAATTCTCCCAAGAACTACCATGTTCATACTCTCAAGCTTGTTTATACCCATAAGCTTTCCTTTCCAATTCCTATCAATTAAGGATCCCACAATCCGTTCCAAGGCCTGAGGATAGTAGAGAAGATCCAAGTTCTTGTCCAAAAGGCGTATGTGTGAATTATAAAGCATCAGATTATACGAATTGGGAGCTTCAAGAGGTAGGTACCTTATTACTCTGTATTTTTTTTTTTTTTTTGTTCTTATGAACAACATGTCTTCTAGGATTAAATTGATCAAATTGTGTGCCTAAGATCCAAAATTGCTACCGCATGTGTGATATTAACACCTACACAAACAAGGATGCACAACAAATTCAACCATGGAGGCCGAATATGAAGCTGCATGCGAAGCAGCGAAAGAAGCGGTATGGCTTAGGAAGTTCTTGACTGATTTAGAAGTCGTTCCAAATATGCATCTGCCCATCACTCTTTACTGTGATAATAGCGGTGCAGTTGCAAATTCAAAAGAACCTAGAAGCCATAAGAGAGGCAAGCACATTGAAAGGAAATATCATCTCATCAGGGAGATAGTGCACCGAGGAGACGTGATCGTAATAAAGATAATGTCGGAACAAAACATTGCAGATCAATTCACGAAGGCTCTCACGGATAAAGTGTTCGAGAGTCATCTAGAGGGTCTGGGTCTATGAGATATGTATGGAAAATAATCTAGGGCAAATGGGAGGAATGTAAACCGGTATTCAAAACCGTGATGTACTGGGTATTGTGTGATGCCCTAGTTAATTGTATTTGTAAATTGTTATTAATACAAGTATTTATTCACTCACTGCTGTTATAGATTATTGTACATCCCACTAAACTAGAGTTTTGGTGCAAGTGGGTGATTATTGGGGTTGGTGCCCTAAAACTCGTAGATAGTGAATGAAACAAATAGTTATATACTTGTTCGATAAAGTCGCTATTGACTTTTCATTCACTCAAGTTATTAAAATGAGTGAATTGCACATAAAATAACCCTAATCCAATAGACTAGAATCCTTGGCTATGATATGAATACTTGAACTCTGTGTAGTAACATAAAAGTGGATGAGGTTCAAGTACATAGCCTAAACGGTCTATAGTATAGGGATAAGGCTGGGTACCTTGGCTGGGTACCTTAATCCTAGGAAAACACTATGAGACGCGGCCCACTTTGTGCAAATGGTACAAACGATGTGATCCTGAATCGTTCATGTAGAGACATGCGAGTGGGGGTGTCCTATGTAAATGAGTTTGCAAAAGACCAGGATCGAGAAAAGTCACTCTTGCTTTATAACACCGTTTACTGACAAGATTGACTATTTCAATGCGATGACCTAGGTAACTCGATCTTAATCCTGAGCTAACTATGAACTCCTATTTATTCGGTCTTATCCTTAGATCTGCATGGGTGAGAGTGGCTCAACATCGCCGACTCAATAAACCCCCCATTTCAGGGATAGGAACGGGTAGATAGCTGTGGACATAGTCTTGCAAAATAGAATTCACTCCTACCCAATTTAGAGATAGTAGAGAGGTTGTTCCCTTAAGTGTTGACTTCGAAACATGAACAAAGGGATCCCACCCTCTCATTGGCCCGAGAGGTTTTAGGTTTAGTGGTGGGACCACAAACCGATTGTTCATTAAGGACTCAGCTAGAGACTTAAGGAACAAGATGTAACTTCAGGGGTAAAACGAACATTTGACCCAACTCTAGTTACAAACAACCTGTGAAGGGTCGACTTACTAATCATGGTTATATCGGGTGGATAGAAATATATCTACAGTGAGGGGAGTTCAATTATCTGACTATATTGGAGTGTCTCGATAATTAACGAATGTTGGTTAACTGAGTTAAAAGGGTTTAACCAATTAATCTCGTTTCGTTGGAGCCCATGATCTGTAGGTCCATTAGGTCCCCCTGCTAGCTCATACGGAATAAACCTAAGAACATATGTGATGAGAAAGTTTGAAACGTTCAAGCTCATACTATGACAGTTGTCATTAAATTATGTTCAATATATTTAGTGCTAAAGTTTAATTTGTGAATTAAACTAATATTAGAGAGAGTCGAGAATATTTAAATAAGATATAAATATTAGAATTATGTATTCGATGCATTTATCGGTTTGAATATGAATAGGGATTCATATTAGAAACCAGAATTGAGAGAGATCAGGATTGATGCATTTATCTAATTTAGTATTTTGATATTCAATTAAGTAAAAATAATTAATTAAAATAGTTTAATTAATTATAAATTAATTTTATTCGTAAAATTAATTTTAAATTGAAAATTGAAAATCAATTTTCAATTTTAGTGATTTCATGAATCACTTTGTGCATGACTCCAATTAAGGCCACCTAATTTGGTGACTAATTCACAATTATGTGAGGTGTTGATCTATCCTCACTTCTTCTCCTTCATTTAAAATGAGAATGGAAAAAGCTGAAGGGATGGATGAAATATAGTGGCTGAAATTCTCTCTCAAAATTTCAAGTTTTCTCTCAAAAACTTTCTTTGAAAGTTCAAGCTTCCTTCCTCAAAATTCATCACATTCTTGAGTCTTACAACTCGTTCTAAGGTCGTAGATTAGCGGGGAAGATCATGTTGGTTGTCCACAACAAGATTGAGCAGAGAATTCATCCACGGATTGCTTCAATTCGTCCAAAAAGGTTGGTATCCGAATTGCTCTGTTTTCGGTTCATTTGAATGCATGTTTTCTAAACTAAAATTAAAGGAAATTAGAGTGTTTCGATCCAAATCGCTTCTGTGTGTGTCTCGTACACTTCTTCAGTTTCATGCATTAGTAATTAATTATAAGGGTTATAATAAAAGGAATAAAATGTTAGGTTTCATGATAGATGCATGTTGGATTGTTTTATTTTTCGTTTATGGATGTTTTAATATAAGCGTCATATTGATAAACGAAAACGAACAAGCATGCAGCATGAAACCACCTTAGCTAGCGTAGATGAATATTATAGGTTGTCTATATTATAAAGTGTTATAAAAACGAGATAGATGTTAAAACCTATAACAAAGATAAATGCATGCTCACTTAGGGTTAACAGAATCCAATATCGAATGATTCACATAGAATAGGTCGATATCTTGTAAAGCTGAGGTTACAAGAGAACTCACCCTGCAAGATGCTATCTAAGGCTGGAGGTATTTAAGATGGCGGTTTACGGAACACCTCCTACCTGGGCATCGAGCCGGTACTTGAGTTAGGTTAACCCGATTTTATGAGTATGCGTGAGAGATGTGAGGTTTTATCACCTAGACATCATAGCATAATAGTTATGCCGTTCGAAATAACCTAGATGTAGGTTATTTCAAAAGATTTATGCTTTGTGAATGGTCTTTTATATAACTTGAATTTTGATTGTTATATGCTTTCATCACCATTAGAAGCATGTTATATGATTAATTCATTAAAAGTTATAATAATTATAAGGTTAATGAATAGAAACCGTCAACCTATAACAAAGACTTGCATGCTAACATAGGATCATAGGTAGCATGAATTAATTTTAAAACGTTTAAAATCACTTAGTCCTAAGATCACTTTTCTAATAGGATTAGAAAAATGTCCTGCTTAGTGTTTTAATAGAGTTAAAATATACTAAGTAGGATATAAGGCTTTGGTTATAAGGGAACTCTCTCGGTCATTCGATACCTGAGTTGAATTAACCACGATCTTACTAGCATACAATGTCGCTAGGAAATTAAAAGGGTTTAATGTGCCTAGACATTAGAATAAAGACCTTATTTTAAAGAGTTATATAAGGCATAAAACTTAGATAGATTCGTTTGGCCGAAATTTACCTAAGTAAATTCACCCTAATAAACATAGGCATGTGAGAGTGGGAGGGTTACACTTACGAGATTGAGATCCTTGGCCAAACAAACGGTAGCTAATGTAATATAGGCATGTGAGATGTTCTGATAGAATTGGTTGAGATAAGTCTCAATTCAGAGGAGGAGTAGCTGATCACCCGTTTGGTGACTGTTGCTCTAAACCTTTGAAGTATCGTTGCAAAAGAATTATGATTCATAGGGTGCTTAATTACTTTTCCTAAATTTGATTGGATTAAGTAATGGGTTAAGTTTTAGATAACCGATTTGGATTAATTTGTTTTTTTTCAGCAATTTGTAGATTCTATAAATGCCTCTTTTATACGCCAAATTAGTTAATTGTATAAAACATACGACTAAGAAAACAAACTTAAACACTGAGATCGTGGTGACTGATTTGAAAACGGTCTTAACTCAATAATTTATTTCAAAATTCCATAGTATGTAACCTCTTCTACGATTGAATTTCTATCTTGAGAACTAGCATAACTTGTGGTTTGGGCAGTCTCTGAAACTCCATTATTTTATGTCTTCTTTAGTGCATCTCTATCTTTTGTACGAAAAACAAAGCCAAATATATTATAACCATCATATTTTTCCCCACTTTGTTTGGATCTCGTGCAAGCCATCTAAGTTCTTCTGAAACATTGTCTCTAACGGGAATTGTCGAAGGTCATAGCCAAATAAATTTATAATCCACGACACTATAACTATTTTGTAGAAATAGTGATCGGGGTCGAACACAGGGAAGGGGATCTAGCAGATGCAGAAATTTTGTGTTTGTGCAACAGGGGGGTTTGAAAAAGCCAGATACAATAAAATAAAATGTTGAATGTAAAAGAAGCAGAATAAAGCATGCAATAGAGAGAAATAAGATAAAAATCAATATCAGAAAGGGATCGCTGGATTGGGATTTCTTATGCTCGAATGGTATTTCACTTGGCTTCCTAGTTTTCTCTAAAAATCATTCTATGTCGCTTTTATTAGTCCGATTGGCTTCTTGGTTACTCGGAGGACCCCCTTACACTAACCTGTGTTTAATTAACTCATTAACCCAGAACGCTGCAAATAACATGATTAATTAAATTATCGTGATCGACCACCACCCTCATGCATAAAGTAACAATCATCCGAAACCTCGCAATGACTACTAAATTATGTCTAACTAATCTAAAATAGGCAATCTGAAACCTCGCAATTACCTACTTAAACTAGCCGCTTTAGGCTCGTGTGTCGAAAATTGTATTAACTAAACATAAATTGAATTTAAATCTAATTAATACAACCTTTAGCATGCATCTTAGGCTTATCAAGGGTCGTCACTCCGTAGAGATTGTCTTGCTTCGGCCTAGTGACTATCTAAAAATAACTAATAGAATGAACAAATAAAAATGAGATTACATGCATTGGTTTCAACGAGATTACATGCAAAACTCAACAAAATACAGCAAGAACAGAATGTATAAACCCAGAAAACTCAGCCAAGATCAATATCATTCAATGCATAATCTCAATCCAACGATACAAACTAGTTTAGCTACTCATAAACAAAGAAAAAATACAAATAAATATGGAAGAATGCATAAAATATGACCCAAAAGGGTCTACACAACAGCTGGAAACAAAAAGAAACGAAACTAATCGAAAAAGGGCCAAAGTTCTAACCTAACGGCGGACTAAACCGAAGCCCTATATTTGTAGAAAATGTTGCAGCGTCTCGACGCCACGAACTTTGCATTCCGTGTCGAAATCGCCTCGATGTCGAGACGCTAGGGGCAGCGTCTCGACGCCATCCCCAGTCCAAGCCTTGGTGTCTTTTTTCTCGGTTTTGTCTCGTTAATTATTGGTACGAGGCTTCAACCTTCGATTCTTGGTGTCGTTCTTTAGGCTCGCTTCGATATACTTGGGTCTTTTCACCTCCTCGCCGTCCAAGAACACCGAGATGACTCCAAAACTTCATAATTGGCCCGAATTAACACCAATTTAGCTTGGTTGGCTCCCAACATCGCCTAAGCACAAAGTACCTGTAATTAAAACAAATAAAACATAAAATTCCTCTAACAAGTTTAGATTAGAGGTAATAAAATAGGACTATTATTGTCCTATTAGTCTCCTAATTTCATAATATGACATAAGAGTCTACAATTAAACAAGCACTATGACTAAATATGTAAAGTTAGCATCTAATATTTAAAACTCACATGAGAGATTGAAACCATTCGTAAAATGTTTCATTGATAATTTTATCAATTTCATTTCAAGATGGTCGACTATTACGATTTTGCCTCTTCACCACCGACTCATATTCTCTACATGGATGTTTATACCAAAATAAGTATTTGATAATAATAGCAAAAATTAAAATTTGAAGACTTTGAAATATTACCTTCGAAATTTGTCAACTAGTTCAAAGTTGAATAATACATATCGATGAACTTAGATCCATGATATATAATCCAGAGTAAAATCTCTTGCATTCTTGATTGGTCTTCCTAATTTTTGAAATAACGACGAATCTTGTGTTGAGATTTGTAAGACAAAATCATCATTCCTTTTCGAGCGATTGAATTTTGTTTCCACTCCATCCAAATAATTTGAACAAAACGTTGCACTCTCATCCATCACATAACCTTCAGCTATTGAACCTTCAGGGTGTGATTTATTTCGTACATATGACTTCAATTTTCCTAAATATCTACGTAAAGAAAATAATTTAGATAAGAATATAAAAAAAATAATTAAAAGATAGAAAAAGTAAAATTTTCATAAATACCTTATCCACCTATATTGAACTGGCCTAGCATGTTTGGCTTCTTGAGGTAAATGGATGACCAAGTGAACCATTATGGTAAAAAAAGGATGGAGGAAATATTCTTTCTAATTGACAAAGCGTAATAATGATACGTGTTAGTTTAAATATTATCCCTAGATTTAAATATTTTTTCTTGGTTTTATTGTGGATTAAATGTTTAATTATGTTAATTTCAGCAATTATGTCCCGAATGAGCTTTGTCATGAATTTTGGAGAAGAAGATGGAGTTTTGGCCCAAATAATGAAGAAGTGGGTCAAAGGAAGAATTGAAGGACTTAAAAGAGAAGATTATAGGCAAAAAATGTGGTGAGGAAGGCCCAAGTCCTGCCTAAAAGCCGAAAAGAGGAAAGTTCCAGCCGAAGGCCAGCGTTGAGACGCTAGGCCAACAGAGTTCACATTCTTTGACAAACTTCGTAATGCTATAGTCAAGAGTTGTTCCATAATGATGTGGCAATCATGACTTTTAAAGTCTTGTATTTTATTTATTTATTTATTTTTTTTCTTTAAATCAATACATCGAGCAATGTTTGAGGCATATCCATCTAGAACTTTAATACTTTTAAGCATGTGACAGAAGATATTCTTCTCTTCAGAGTTCATTGTGAAGCAAGCTGGTAATAGATATGTCTTATTCAAACCCTGAGATTGAGGGTGAAACTCATGTGTTATACCCATTTCTTGAAGGTCTAAATGTGCGTTTAAATGATCTTTAGTCTTACTTGGATCATTTAAAAGTGTTCTAAGAATGTTATCACAAACATTTTTTTCAATGTGCATCGTATCTATATTATGATGGAAAAGATTATACTCCCAATAAGGAAGTGAGAAAAAAAATATTTTTTTTCTCCAATATTGAATATTATCCACCCCTCGTCTTCTTTTCATTTCTGCTGATGTAGTTCTCCCAAAAGTTACATTAACATTTTGTAATTGTTGAACAATTTTGATCCAAAAAGTGGTATTGGAATTGTTTTATCTTCAATGGTACCGTCAAACCTTCTATCGTATCGAAATCTATGATCAAGATGTAAGAATCGCCTATGGCCCATGAAACAATATTTTTTGGAATGTTTCAATCTTAATTAATTATTTGAATTAATTTTATTTTAAAATTAATTAAGAAAATTAAGAAAATCACTTAATTTTAAGAGGTGGTGGGTTTTGGTGACTAAACCCATGATTAAACACCAAAATGATGTTGGGTTTTATGCTCTAAAACTCGTACATAGTGAGTGTAAAAAATTATATACTTGTTCAATAAAGTTGTTATTGAGGTTTATTCAGTAAAATTGTTATTGAATAAGTAAATTGCACATTAGATGACCCAAATCCAATAAACTAAGAACCCTGGCTATAATATGAATACTTGAACTATATGTGCAGACATAAGACTGAATCAAGTTCAAGTAAATAGCCAAAACATGATAGTAGGAGAGCGTGGAAATTTCTCAAAGGAGAGTGTGGAAATTTCTCAAACTTCAAATGAAAGCTCGAAATTTTCCGATGCCCTTTGATTACAATGACGAAGCCTTTTATAGACTCCGGATTTGAAATTACAATTGAAAATAGAAAATTAAAAGATAAGAACCAATCCGACAGGACAGGACCCCTGACTGGATTGATGTGATTGATGTGACAAAAGATAAAATAATTATAGGCAATAATTACAAAACGACAAGATAAGATAAGATAACAAACAAGATAAGATTAAAAAAGATAAGATTCTGATATGATATGCCCCTCCTCCATCTTTTGTCATATCGCTTTATTAAAGTAGCTTTAATAAAGTCTACCATTATTGTCCTTGTCGCACAGGCTTGGAATATTATGTCATCTCACTTTATCAGGCGTGAAGGCAAGGTATGCTGACCAACGGATTTAATACTCATCTCGAGATTTACTACCGGGACCACACACCGCAACAGTCCTTTACTGCTAGTTGTCATAATGTTCTTTGTCTAGGAGAGTCAGACATTGTCTTTTAGTACTGATGTGGAGTTGCTTAATTTACAATTTATAATTTACACTATGCTTAATTTACAGCGATAAATTTACACACTTTTTTTTTTCACATTAGACTCACATGGGTTGTGAATCTAAGAAAGGATCATTGAGGTCATATTCACCCTCTTCTTCTTCGTTCTCTACGTCGGAGTTGTGGTGAGAGGATGATGACGCTATTGATGTCGCTTGATTGAGGATCTTTTGGAAGTCTGCCTCAGTCGTCGTTTGAGCTAAAGCAGCTAGTAGTTTTGATTTTGAATTAAGGAATTCAGCATTCTTCCTTTTTGATATGTCTTGAAGGTAGCCATTATCGGCAAACCATTTTTTGACTTCATTGATGCCAGCGTGAGAAAAATTATATTTATCCCACCATTTGATTTGAAGAATTTTGACAAGTTGTTTGAAATATGGATATGTAATTGTCTGGAAATTCCAGCAGAAAATCCAGGGGATTTGGAAATATAAACAAAAACGCATATTAAAAGGAAATGCATTTTTGTATATTGTTTGGGAGAAATAATGGAAAGATTCTTGGATGGGAACGGGAAAAATTTCTTCGGAGGATCCGAAGGTTTTCCACCATTTTATGAACCAAAAAGGAAATTGACATTTGTAAGCATTTTGACAAAATTGGATGAACCAAGAATGGTCATAATTTTTGTACCACATAACCATATACCAAGCTTCAATATAATCTCGGTATGAGTAGGTTTGAGGATTGAAAGGTTTTGAAAGAGTTCTTTCGGTGAGGATACTTTGATTCCAATGAGTAGGGTTGATGACCTTTTTGATTTCAGCTTTGAATAGGCTATGATTGATGGATCATTTCTATCGGGAATATGGGTTATCTCGACAGATTTTGAGTCTATCAGAATGAATTCATAATATTTTCTGGTTTTGAGTAAGGATTCTGGAATGAAATAGAATCCTTGAGGATAAAATTTTGAATAATTTCAATAATCGAACTCCCATCGAATTCGGGTTCAACTATTGGTTCTGATAATTGAAGAGATTTTTCGAAATAATTTTTTATCTCGGGTTTTGGAATAAATCTTTTGGGAGGCTGAACGGCCTCAGCAAAAGTCGTAGGGATAGAAGATCCCTGTTGAGAAGAAGATGGGGTAATAGGAGAGACAGTAGGTCTCAATTGAGTTACAGAGGTTGGAGAGACAGTAGGTCTCATTGGAGTAACGGCAGAAGGCCATGCAAGAGAGGCGGATGGCCTCGGTGGTGGAGTTAAAGACTCCATTGAATCTCTAATTTGAAGGGATGCACTTCTAGTTCTTGGACGATTCACTGGAGTGAAGCCAAGATCCATGGCATATTGATCTGCGCTCATAGGAGCTGGAGATTTTGAAGATGAAGCTGGGCTTTTGCCCTTTGAAGACGAAGAGGCTTTGCCTCGCTGATTACTCATTTTTAGAAAGAGAGAGAGAAGAAGTTTTTCTTGTAAGGAACTCCCTTGAGAGGTAATCAGCCAAGGGGTTTTGAACACCTTTTATAGGCAAAATTTGGAAATCAAAGCATGACAAGATTGCTTGCCACCTTGCAAATATCTGTTTTGAAACAAGATTTTTTTACATCTTTTTCTAAAACAAATTTAGAGGCTCTTTAATCAGTTTTAATTCTAAAGCTTTTATTGATTAAATCTCCTTGAAACTTTTGAACACACAAAACGATGGCTAAAATCTCTTTTTTGACTGTTGAATAGTTTTTCTGAGTACTATTCCAAACTCCAGAATGAAATCTGATAATTGATTCTTTGTTATCAACACACTGTTTTAAGATTCCTCCATATCCGATATCGGATGCGTCGGATTCCACTATGAGGTTTGCTTTTGGATTGATAAGACTCAAACAGGGAATTGATTTGACTAAAGTTTTGATAGACTTGACAGCCTCTGTGTGCTTATCGAACCAGGGCTCTGGATTCTTTTTTAATCTCTCATAAAGAGGTTTGCAAATGGTTCTCAGATTTTGAATAAAATCAGATACATAATTGAGGCAACCTAAAAATCATTGTAATTGAGTTTTATCCAAAATTTGATCAGGAAAATTTGAAGCAAACTCTATTGATCTTTGAATAGGTTTTATTAAACCTAAATGAATATCAAATCCTAAAAATCTGATTTGAGTTTGAAATAGTTTGATCTTTGGAAGTGATACCACTAAGCCATTTCGTTTAACAACATCTAAAAATATATTGAGATGTTTAAAATGTTGATCTATATTTTGAGAAAATATCAATACATCATCAATATAAACAATTGAAAAGGATTGAAAATATCATTCATGATTTTTTGAAATTCTGATGGAGCATTTTTTAATCCAAATGGCATAACGTTCCATTCATATTGACCAAAAGGAACATTGAAAGCGGTTTTGTAACGATCCTTTTCAGAAATTTGAATCTGCCAAAATCCTGACTTCATGTCAAATTTTGAGAAAATCTTTGAATTTGAAATTCTTTTTAATAAATCTTGTTTGTTCGGAATTGGATATCTTATCCATTCCAAAACTTTATTAAGAGGTTTGTAATTAATGACTAACCTTGGAACACCTCGCTCCTTTTCTGCTTGATTATTGACATAGAACGCTGCACAGGACCAAGGGCTTTTTGAAGATCTGATGAGTCCTTTCTGCAAAAGATCATTTATTTCTTTTTGCAATGAGTTAACAAATCAGAATTCATTTGTATTGGTCTAGCCTTTGTTGGAATCTTATCTTCGTCAAAGTTTTTGATATAAGGAAGATTGACAATATGTTGTTTCCGTTTCCAAAAAGCATTTGGAAGATTTGAACAAACTTCTTTTTCTAATTTTGATTTAAAGAAAGTTATTTTATCTTGTATTGATTTTCTTTTTAATTCTTCTTCTATCCTTTTGTAAGAGATTTCATCTTTTAAGAATTGTATTTGTTTCTCTTTACTTTCTATGACATTTATTGAATTTTGAACTGTTTCTTTTTGTAGATTATGGATTTTATGACGGGTTATTGGGCTTGTAAATTTAAATATTATTTCTTGTCCTAGAACGTCAGAGATTATTCCTTCTTCTGAAATTGTTATTGGATATAATTGAGTGAGGAATGCAGTACCTAGGATCAATTATTGTCCTAAATCTTTGACTAAAAGAAAAGAGTTTACAAAGCAAACTCCTTCATTACAAACATGGACTTTTGATAATTTATAATTGATCATTAGTTGATTATTATTAGCACCACGAAGGGTTTCAGAAGTTTTTGTGAAGTATATCGAAGGTATTAATCCTTCTCGAATACAATTTTGATCGGCACCTGAATCAATTAGTGCATGGAGCATAATTGTAAAATCATGGATCTTTAGAGTTACTAAAGAATACCATTTTTGGAATCGTATACTCAAAATAGCTCCAACGAAAGACTCTTCCTCTTCGTTGGGAACTGTCTCTACATCTGTTTTGATTTGAGATATTTCTTAACGGAGATGAAAAATTTCTTGATCAGTGTTTCTTTTGAGTTCTGAGACTTCTCTTTTTAAGATATTAATTTCGGCTTGAAGATCTTGGATGGTGACTGGTTTCGGTTCTTCGAATTTTTTGACAACGTTCTTCCATTCATAAGGCTGGAAGCTACTTTGTTCTTCTGGTTCTCTTTTTTCAAGAATTGAATTTTTAAGGCTATGTAAGATTGATTTTTGGAGTTCTACGTTGTCTATTTTGTCAACAACATTGAGTAGAGTTTCTTGATCTTTTGTTAGGACACGTATGCATCCTGAACAAACTCTTTTGCCTTCATTTTCTTCCTCTTCATAATCACTACTGGAATATGAATCGGTTTCTTCTTGTAATTCAAGAATTTGACCTTCATCTGAACTGTAGATGATTGATTCTTCAGAATAAGATTGAATAATGTTTAGAAGCTGTTGTTTTGTATTGTTATCTATTTCCAACTCATTAATCTTCTTTTTCATAGGACACTTGTTTGCATAATGTCCATGAGATCTACATTTGTAGCATTGAATGTTTCTTTTTGAACTTTCTCCTTTGTAAAAGGGGAGTTTTTTGTATGAATTATAAGATTTTTTATAATTCTTCCTTTGAAATGGCCTATATGGCCTGTAGTTTTGTCTGTCTTGGTATTTTCGAAACCTTTTGATGGATGATTTTCTTACTGTTGATGGTGGTCGTACTTTTCCACATCCATATTGATCGCAGAAAATTCCTAATTCTGCTCGCCTGGATCCAAAGGATTTGTTAAGCTTAGATTGAATTTTTGATTCGTTGCAGAGACGGAGACCTTCACCTATTATAAAGGAAGTTAAGTTCCCATAGGTTAGAGTGTCCCATGGAATTTTTCCATTGTATTTTGCATTTAAATTGATTTTGACTCTTTCAGCAAAATAGCTAGGAAGACCCTTAATAAATTGTTCTTTCCAGATTGAAGAAGAGCAATCAGCTCTAATAAGGACTTTGCTTAAAAACATGTCTTTGTACCATCTGAAATCTCCTAGTGTTGGGCATTTGAGATTCAAAAGGATATCAGCCGATCTGGCCTGATATTGGGCTGGATCACCTACAAAGGCGTTTGTAAGGGTATAAACAAGGGTATTTACAGCGTCTTCTATGCTTTCTTCTCTTTCAATAGTTTGGGGTAACTGACCTTCGAGTTTGATTGTTTGTTTTTTCTTTTCAATAGTTTTGTGGGTTAGTATATACTGATGATCACCATCTGTCAGATATTGATCCCACCATTGTTTCAATTGCCAGGTAAATCCTGCAACAAGAAGTTGGGCTATTTCATGATCTTTTTTGCCTCTTTGTCGATAAGCGTTTGAGGCAATGAACATTTCGTTTAGCACATTGAGGATAAGATAATCGGATATGCCATCTATATTCCATTCATGGATGGCTAATCCGTCATAAACAGCTTGAGTCATTTGTGTTTTTTCTTCAAATTGGACATCCGAGAAAGAAGGTTGTGGATACCAATTTCGCATCATTGTTTGTTTTGATGCTTTTGATCTTGTTCCAATTTTTAGGACTTCGTTTGGTTGCTCAATTGCTTCTTCCTCCAGGGAAAGATTTCTTGTTTTTTGAATAATTTGATCAATGACGGAATCATTAATGACGTTGATTGTAGAAGTTGCCTTTGAAGTTGATGCTTTTGAAATATGAAGACTGTTTAACTTTTCTTCAATTAAAGCTAAGGCTTCTTCTTCTTTGGTCATTATTTTAATTTTACTATCAATTATTGTAGGTTTGAATAATGGAATTGACTCATCTATGGGTGGTATAAAAATTCCTCCATTTGAAAATGAAGTAATGAAAGGTTTTGATACTTTCCTTCAATCTTCTCTACTTGGTTAGCTATGGTATAAAGGATTTTATTAGAAAAATTGTTTTGAAGCTGGATATTCTTTATATCCTTAAGAGTAGGAGTGTTTTTCTCGTCTTTTCATTGATAACTTTAAATGGACTAGCTTTGATTTTTTCTCCATAGATTGTTTCAAATTCTATTTCCTCTAAAGGAGGATGAATAGAATGAATATTTCCTCTTTGAGTGGTTTTCCAGGATTCTTGAAGCATGTTAATTTCGTTTTTGGATTCCTTCATCCAAGTAAAAAACGGAATATTTGGTTCGGCTTCTTCCATGAATGAATACCATTTTGATCTTATCTCAGATCTTTGGGTTTTATCATAATTTTTGAAAAAGGCTTTTCTTTTCGCATTATTTTTTAAAGAAAGAAAGTCCTTCTTTAGGGCTTCTTTATCGATTGAAAATCCTTCGATAAGGACATTTATTTGGATGGCAAACACAAATCGATTATCCATGTCTGTCTGTGTGGGTGATTGTGGCTGATCTTCATATCGAACATTTGCCACATTTTGCTCTATATTGACTGATTTTACTCTAAATGAGTTGGATCGGTCAAAATAGAATTTGGAATCGATTTCTGAAGAGGTTCCAGAGGTGTTTGGCCTTGAGGACATAAACTCTTTAACTTTTGAAGTCTCTGGTTCTTCAGAAAATTTAACTTCTACCGTTCCATCGGTATGTTCAACAATTTGAGCTAAATTTGAGTTCTTTTTTGGTGGGGTGAAAGCTTCCATAAGCTTCCATGTCGGATTTCTTGTGATTTGTTCCCAAGATGAACATTTGGGAACAGTGACTGCAGATCTATCTAGATTTGCTTCTAAAAGGACTGTGGATCCCTTTGGTGAGGATCTCAAAGCTCTTGGAGAGATATTTGTATTCATAAGCTTGTAATAGATTCTAAAAATCATTACAGAAGAATGAGTCTCTTCTTGAATATTAAGATTTTACGAATAGACGTCAGCTATTAGGGAAGATAGGATATTAGGATCCTTTAATGAAAGTGTAAAATTTGGATAACAATTGAAGAAAATAGGTCCTCCTTCAAGATTGGATTGGACAATTCCTCGAAGAGAATTTGAGAAATTTAAATGTCTCTTATCTCTTAAAGAGACAAGAATTGGAATATCTAAACCGAGTTTGAATAGGGGTTTGATTGCTATTTGGATTAGTCCTATGTGAAGATAATTGAATTCTTCACGATGTTGAAGGATAAGCTTTTTTGAAAAAAGGTTTATTGTTTCACGATCATTGTTGATTGGAATATTTTCTCAGAGATTTTAATACAGTTTCTTTGAGAAAAATTGAAGGTACTATGATAATAAATTGTTTTTGGATCTACCTTTGGAATACTCCATTGATGGAGTTTGTCTTCTATTTTTGCTATTGACAATTCTTAATTGATAGAACTTGAGAGTTTTGATTCAGAGTTACCTTTATGATCTTCATGATCACTGGAAATTGAAATCGCTTTCCCTTTGACTCTAGAGCTTAACATTCTTTTCAAGAGTTTAGACATAATTATCTTCTTTTGTGCATACTTCCAAATAGAATAAAATAATTTTCTTTCTTTCTTCAAAGCTTTAAAAATACAGCAATTATATCAAGTACTAGTTACTGTGGAACAGGAGCTTACCAACGGACTTACACTTACTGCCGGGAACACAACCTTTACCAACCAGCGGACGCAAGATATAATTGATGAGTTCTCAAAGTTTGGAAGATAGAATGAAATTTATTTTGCTCAGGTAAGAGATATGTAGAAAAGAAGGTAATTTTATTGAATAAAGGCTCTGATACCAATTGTTCCTCGGTAAACCGCAAAGAGAATTAGGATCGATTACAAGGGGAAATGATAGTAGGAGGGCGTGGAAATTTCTCAAAGGAGAGCGTGGAAATTTCTCAAAGTTCAAATGAAAGCTCGAAATTTTCCAATGCCCTTTGATTACAATGACGAAGCCTTCTATAGACTCCGGATTTGAAATTACAATTGAAAATAGAAAATTAAAAGATAAGAACCAATCCGACAGGACAGGACCCCTGACTGGATTGATGTGATTGATGTGACAAAAGATAAAATAATTATAGGCAATAATTACAAAATGACAAGATAAGATAAGATAACAAACAAGATAAGATTAAAAAAGATAAGATTCAGATATGATATGTGACTCGGAATCCACGGATGAAGAGAAGGTGAAAAGACCCGAGCGGACCATGGCGAGCCTGAAGAATAGTACCAATGAGTCAAAGGTTCGAGTCCAAAGCGAAGAAAACCGAAGAAATTAAAAGAATTGAAGACAACATACTGGAAAATAGGGCAGCGTCGAGATGCTGACCCTAGCGTCTTGATGCTGCCGCAAAATTGTGCGGAGGACAGAACACTTAGCGTCTCGACGCTGGTTCGATTATTATAAATGTAGTTTTTCGGCTTTCAACGTCGTTAGGTCAGATTTTATGATTGATTTTTTATTCTTAGTTCGTTTTCTCTCGTTCTTTTGTTGTTCTTTTGATTCTTAGACTATTTAGGATGTATTTCTTGGATAGATTTGCATTGTTTTTTTTTCCATTATGGTGCATACAAAAGGGGAAAACAGAGTTTTAGTTACCAACCTCTTGTAGTTCAAATTCACAACAACTTGATGGATGAATTGGATCACGAACACGTCGTGGACCACCGCTAGAGTCTTCCTCGCTATTGTCTGGCCTTAGAACGGTTTGTGGGAACCGAATTTGTGATCAATTTTAGGGAGGAATGCTTGAAGGCTCAATTAAAACTAAGGGAGAAACTTCTTGGTTTTGCGTAAGAACCTTGGAAGCACTTCATGGAAATTAACTCCTTAATTTCTCACCATTTCATCCCTCATATATAGAGGAAATCATGCACCAAGTTTCAAGCTCAATATGACAACAAATTGAGATTGAATTAAGGTGTCATTTGAAGGAGTGTACAACACTCATGCGTAAGCAATTAGGATCTTAGGCACTTTAACTACATCAATTTTAGGAAACTAAGCATGCTCTTTTCTAGCCAAAAAACAGAGTTAATTTGTACCAACCTTTTTGGAGACCAAATTCATTAAATTTGTTGGTTGTTTTGTTGGGTTTTATGCCCTAAAACTCGTAGATAGTGAATGTAAACAAATTGTATACTTGTTTCAATAAAGTGTTATTGGTTTCTATAATAAAGTTTAAAATCTATAAGAAAGATAAATGCATGTTCATGTAGGGTTAACGAATTCCAATCCGATTAGGAATTCCAACCCAATCAGTTTTTAAGTAGTTAAAAACGAATGAGACTTGTAAAGCTAAAGTTACAAGAGAACTCACTCGGTGAGATCCTGTCTAAGGCTGGGGGTACTTACGTTGACAATTTATGGAACACCTCCTACCTGGGGATAAATCCGGTACTTGAGGTTTTAAAGAATTTATCACCTAGACATCGTAGGTAAAATCCAAATATAACACGTTATACTTGGATGAATCACCTAGACTTAGATTGTATTTAATTAGCCGAAATATGTCTAAGTAAAAGTATACCCAACCTTTTAAAATACTTAGTGGGAGGAAAAAGGTATATGCAAATAAATCATTTTCTTCTCACGCTCTCCGCGAAGTTTACACCGCGAGATTCATGCTCGGCCTCGTGTTGCCCTGGGAGTGACCTCCATTCGGAAGGTATTTGCATGGGTTAAGAATAAGGTGAATGGAGAAAGTATTTATAGTCAATGGGAGAAGGAAGTGTGTCAACACATCCTATAGTCTCCTCCATTAGGTTGCACCATGAGATTTTCATGTTCCGCCTGCAGGTTGCCTTGGGAGCACCATCCATTCGGAGGGTCGTAACATGGGAGTTGCAACAACGCAAACTCCAGAAATGGATAGGGTCTCTTAGGTTTTGTCCCAACATTGTCTTTTCCATTCGGTAGCTTATTGAGACAGACTTCTGGGTTTGAAAATGGCGGGTTACACTTACAACGATCACTAAGTGTTAGTAATATCTTGACCAAAGTAGCGATAACTAAACGCTCTAGGATTAAGAGTTATTTTGACATTAGTATTTAGTCAAGAATGTATTGGTTTAGTGAATGAGTAATTGACTGTCCCTCGGTAGCTGTTGCTCTGACTCATTGAAGTATCGTTGCAAATTAATAATGAGTATATTGGATACATTATTACTTTTGCTAAAATTGATTGGATTATGTGCATGAAAAGGGTTAAAAGCAATTCACTAATAGAACTTGTTTTTATATTTCAGCATGTCTAGCTCACTCATTCAATTACTCGCCTCTGAAAAATTAAATGGTGACAACTATGCAACATGGAAATCAAATCTAAACACAATACTAGTAATCGATGATTCAAGATTCGTCTTAACGGAAGAATGTCCTCCAAATCCCGACCCGTCTGCAAATCGAACCATTCGGGATGCCTATGACAGATGGACAAGGGCCAACGATAAGGCGAAAGTCTATGTCTTAGCAAACATATCTAATGTTTTGACTAAGAAGCACGAGGGCGTGATCACCGCTAAGGAGATCATGGATTCATTGTAGGCAATGTTTAGACAACCGTCCTCATCTGTCTAGCATGAAACTCTCAAGTTCGTTTATAATTCACGTATGAAGGAGGGAACATCTGTCCGAGAACATGTTCTTAGTATGATGGTCAACTTCAACGTGACGGAGGTAAACGAAGTTGTCATAGATGAAAAAAGTCAGGTTAGTTTCTTAATGAAATCTCTTTCGAAGAGTTTCCTATAGTTCCGCACTAATGCGATGATGAACAAGATAGAATACAACCTAACTACTCTTATAAACGAGCTTCAGACTTATCAGTCTCTTATGAAGACTAAGAGACAAAAAGGAGAGGCCAATTTTGCTACTTCAAAGAAGTTCCAGAGAGGATCATCCTTGGGAAATAACTTTGGACCTTCAATTTCCAAGAATAAAGGTATTCAAAAGAAAAAGAAGGATAAAGGGAAGGGTAAGGCTTCTACTACATGTAAGGGCAAGGGAAAAGCTACAGATAAAGAAGAGTGTTTCCACTGCAACGAAGACGGGCACTGAAAGCATAACTGCCCTAAATACCTTACTGAAAAGAAAGTTGATAAAGCAAAACAAGGTAAATATGATTTACTCGTCATCGAAACATATTTAGTGGAGAATGATTATTCTGCCTGGATACTTGATTCGAGGGCACTAACAATGTATGTTCTTCTTTTCAAGAAACTATTTCCTGGCAACAACTTGCAGAAAGTGAGATAACTCTGATCTAGGTTGGAACAAGAGAGGTCGTCTTGGCTAAAGTAGTGGGAGCGATAAAGTTGCTTTTTAGAGATAGGTTCATTTTATTAGAGAATGTACTTTTGGTTCCTAATATAAAAAGAAACTTTATTTCTATCTCTTGTTTGTTGGAACAAATGTATTAAGCATCTTTTGAAGTTAATGAAGTGTTCGTTAGCAAAAGAGGTGTTCAAATATGTTCTGCAAAGCTTGAAAACAATTTGTATGTGTTACGACCGACCAAAACGAAAGCTATTTTAAATACCGAGATGTTTAAAACAGCTGAAACTCAAAATAAAAGCCGAAAACTTTCTCCTAGTACCTATCTTTGGCACTTGAGTCTAGGCCACATTAATCTCAATAGGATTGGGAGATTGGTCAAGAGTGAACTCCTAAGTCAGTTAGAAGATGACTCTTTACCTCCATGTGAGTCCTGTCTTGAGGGAAAAATGACTAAACGACCTTTTACTAGAAAAGGTTATAGGGCCAAAGAACCCTTAGAGCTCGTGCATTCGGATCTTCGTGGTCCAATGAATGTCAAAGCCCAAGAAGGGTATGAATATTTCATCAGTTTCATTGATGATTATTCAAGGTACGACTATCTCTACCTAATTCATCATAAGTCTGAAGCCCTTGAAAAGTTCAAGAAGTATAAGACAGAGGTTAAGAACTTATTAGGTAAGACAATTAAGACACTTTGATCTGGTCGAGGTGGAGAGTACGTGGACTTGAGATTCTAGGACGATATTATAGAACATGGAATCACGTCTCAACTCTCGTCACCTGGTACATCTCAGCAAAACAGTGTATCAGAAAGGAGAAATAGAACCTTGTCAGACATGGTTCGTTCTATGATGAGCTATGTTCACCTACCTGATTCGTTTTGGAGACACACAGTAGAGACTGCTGTGTATATTTTGAACACGGTTCCCTCTAAAAGTGTTTCTGAAACACCTTATGAGTTAAGCAGAGGGCGTAAAGATCGTTTATATCACTTAAGGATTTGGGGATGCCCTGCACATGTATTGGTGCCAAACTCAAAGACACTGGAATGTCGTTCAGAATTATGCCTATTCATAAGATACCTTGAGGAAACAAAAAAGGTGGTATGTTCTATGATCCTCAAGAAAATAAAGTGTTTGTGTTGACAAATGCTACATTCTTAGAGGAAGACCACATGAGAGAACATCGACCTCGCAGTAAACTAGTATTGAGTAAAATTTCCAAAGAAGCTACAAATGAATCAACAAGAGTTGTTGATCAGGTTGGTCCTTCAACAAGGGTTGTTGATAGAATAGGGACTTCGGGTCAGTCACATCCTTCTTAAGAATTGAGAGTGCCTCGATGTAGTGGGAGGGTTGCCCATCATCCCGACTGTTACATGGGTTTGACAGAAGTTGTTGTATCTGATAATGGCGTTGAGGATACATTAACTTATAAACAAGATGTGAATGATGTAAACAGAGACTGACGGGGTGCAAGCTGTCGAGACTCATTGTCAAATAAAATTTATAACTCCGACTCTATGTTACTTTGCAGTAGGTAATGGTCGGGTCGTCCACAAGGAAAGGGAGATCTTTAATAATTTTTGGAATTTCGCTAAACAGGGGGGTTTTTGGTCTGTCACTGACCGAAATAATTTAAAATACAAGACAAGAAAGGAAAATTGTCGAAATGAATTAAATAGCATCCAAATAATAGAAGCGAAGAAAAAAATGATAGAAATCAGATAAAAAACAGGATCGTCGGATTGATTACTCTTTAGATCACTTTGATTAATTTAGTTTCATAGTTTGCTCTAATAATAATTTATGGATCAAATTAAATTGCCTAGAGTGCTTTTTGACTTTTTGGATAAACCACACCTACTCAGTATGTGTTTAATTAATTAAATTACAAGATAACCCCACGAAATAACTTCATTAATTAATTATATCGAATTGTGCCTGCCGCCTCTCATACTTAGACCGATAAATTCTCAGCCTAAATCAAATTAACTAAATTAACAACCCAGTAAATCCTCTAAATTGCTAATCGATTAATTGCATGATCGTACAAGGCCCATAATTAGTTAATTAAAGTAGGATTTAGATTTCTCTAATCAAATTAACCTAACTTCTCTTAGATTCTTAGGCCTATCGAAAGTCTACGCTAGGCTACCTTTAAACTAGCGATGGATCCGCGTCAACCTAGTGGCTATCTAAAAATAACTAATAGACCATGCTCATATTCGACTTAAGGGACGTCAAGACTCAAATCGATATAGAAATGTGATGGTGTAAACGAGAAACTAAGATGCAATTCATTCAAATCCACAAAACAGAAAGTAAGGTTCAACAAACTCAACTAATTAAATCAAAGCATCTAAAGATTACACCAATCCAACAATCCTAAGGGGTTTAGCCCCTCATGCTACAAGCAAATCCAATGAAGAAACAATAAAACATACCAAAATAATGAAAAACCTGGATAGAAAAAGGTTCTGAACTCAAAAGAACGGAAAAGTACAGAGAAGAATCGTCCAAAATGGATGAAAATATGACCTAGGGGCTAAAAAGGACGAAGAGATCGTATTTATAAATAACGCCAAGGTCGAGACTCCAAGGCCAGCGTCTTGACGCCGGCCCTTCCGTCAGTGGGCTGAGATTTGGGGCGGCGTCTCGATGCCGCCATCATGGCGTCGAGATGCTTGCTCTCGGGTTGCTCCAAAATAAGCAATTTCTTACTTGATCCTTTTGGCTCCGAAAATGATGTCCTATCGTTTCGGCCGATGCCTTTAGCCTCACGTCATCTTGGGGACTCCAGAATAGCTCGAAAACACCGTAAAAACTCCGAGTTAGCGCCAAAACGAAATATAGGCCTATTTTCCCTATTGTGCTCGAATCCCTATAAAATAGACACTTAAACCATCAAATGCACACTAACAAGATCGAATTAGAAGTGATATGGTAGCACATTTTGGGTGCTATCAAATACCCCCAACTTGAATCTTGCTAGTCCTCGAGCAAGGCTAAAAAGACATGAATATGGATGCAAACAGATGAATTTTTCATGACTTAATCCTCAAAGCTAAAGAATCAATAAGAATGCAATCAAGCGACATGCATGCGATGTTGGGTTTTATGTCCTAAAACTCGTAGATAGTGAGTTATCTCATACGCTGTTATTGAGGTTATTCGACCTAAATATTTCTATTTTATCACCTCTAATCTAAGCTTTTTAGAGTAATTTTATGCTTTACTTGTCTTATTTACAGGATCTTAACTTAGGCGATGTCGGAAGCCAATCACGCTAAATTGGTGTTAATTCGGGCCAATTATGGAGTTTTGGAGCCATCTCGGTGTCTTGGACGGCGAGGAGGTGAAAAGACCCAAATGTACTGAAGCGGGCCTGAAGAACGACACCGAGAGTCGAAGATTGGATCCCCGTACCGAGATAAAGCAAGACAAAGCCGAGAAGAAAACTAGTAGGCACGGATCAGGGATGGCGTCGAGACGTTGCCCCTGGCGTCTCGATGCCGACGCAAATACGTAGTGGTGTATAAAGTTTTTGGCGTCAAGATGCTGCGATGTTTTCTATAAATAATAGGGCTCGGTTTAGTTCGCTGTTAGGTTAGAAATTCGGTCCCTTTACGATTTCTTTCGCCTCTTTTACTTTCCAGCATCTTTGTAGACCTTGTTTGGTCATTACTTATGCATTCTTTTGTATTAGTTTGTGTTTCTACTTTGTTTATCAGTAGCTAAACGCATCTATATCGTTGGATTGGGATTATGTCTTGATTGCTATTGATTTTGGCTTAGTTTTCTGGTGTTTAAGGTACTGTTCTTGTTGTGTTTCTATTAAGTTTTTCATGTTATCCCGTTTAAACCAATACATGAGGCTAGTCTATTAGGATTGACGACGCTATGTGATTTCCGCTTGTGTATTCTATCAGTTATTTTTAGATAGCCACTAGGTTGAGGCAAGCCACTCTCTACGTGAGAAAACCGTTGATAGGCCTAGGATGCTTGTTAAAGGTTGTATGAATTATATTTAAATTGCATTTAAATTTACTTAATACAATTCCAGACCCACGATCCCAAAGCGGCTAGTTTAAGTAGGTGATTGTGAAATTGTTTATTCTAGATTAGTTAGATATAATTTAGTGACCGTTGCCAAGTCTCGGATGGTTGCTACTTTATGTATGAGGGGTGGTGGTCGATAAAGATAAAATTAATTAATCTTGTTAATTGTAGAATTCACGGTTAACGAGTTAATTAACATAGGTTAGTGTAGGGGGGTCCTCCGAGTAACCAATAAGCCAACCAGACTAATAGAAATAGCATAGAATAATTATTAGAGAAAATTTTCACCTCTAATCTAAGCTGATTAGAGTAATTTTATGCTTTACTTGTCTTATTTACAAGATATTTGAGCTTGGGCGATGTTGGGAGCCAATCACGCTAAATTGGTGTTAATTCGGACCAATTATGGAGTTTTGGAGCCATCTCGGTGTCTTGGACGACGAGGAGGTGAAAAGACCCAAATGTATTGAAGCGAGCCTGAAGAACCACATCAAGAGCCGAAGATTGGAGCCCCATACCAAGATAAAGCGAGACAAGGCCGAGAAGAAAAGCAGTAGGCACGGATCAGGGATGGCATCTCGACGCTGCGATGTTTTCTATAAATAATAGGACTCGGTTTAGTCCGCCGTTAGGTTAGAAATTTAGTCCGTTTATGATTTCCTTCGCCTCTTTTACTTTTCAGCATTTTTGTTGACCTTATTTGGTCATTACTTATGCATTCTTTTGTATTAGTTCGTGTTTCTACTTTGTTTATCAGTAGCTAAACGCATCTATATAGTTGGATTGGGATTATGCCTTGATTGCTATTGATTTTGGCTGAGTTTTCTGGTGTTTAAGGTACTGTTCTTGCTGTGTTTCTATTAAGTTTTGCATGTTATCCCATGTAAACCAATACATGAGGCTAGTCTATTAGGATTGACGACCCTATGTGATTACCGCTTGTGTATTCTATCAATTATTTTTAGATAGCCACTAGGTTGAGGCAAGTCACTCTCTACGTGAGATGACCCTTGATAGGCCTAGGATGCATGTTAAAGGTTGTATGAATTAGATTTAAATTGCATTTAAATTTAGTTAATACAATTCCGGACACACGATCCCAAAGCGGCTAGTTTAAGTAGGTGATTGTGAAATTGCTTATTCTAGATTAGTTAGATGTAATTTAGTGACTGTTGCGAGGTCTAGGATGGTTACTACTTTATGTATGAGGGGTGGCGGTCGATAAAGATAAAATTAATTAATCTTGTTAATTGCAGAATTCATAGTTAACAAGTTAATTAACACAGGTTAGTGTAGGGGGTCCTCCGAGTAACCTAGAAGCCAACCGGCCTCGGGTCTGCACAGCGTCGAGACGTTGTTGCTTCAGCGTGAATTCCAGAATTCTTTCCTTATTTGAACGGCATCCCGACGCTTCTTGGTAGGGTCTCGACGCTGATGATGCTCCAAGGGCAGAAAGGTCATTTTACACTCCGGTTTCGCTCGTTTAGGCCCCAAATTGCTTCCAAAGATCCAGTGAGGACCTATAGACATATATTATACTCATTTTAAAGTATTTTTTTGCAACAAATTCAACTAAGATAAGCAAATTAGGAGATTCTAAGTGTATAATAAATTATACCTATCAAGGGGATGCTCGCTTATAACAACTGTAGGGTTATAGGTTGCATGCACGAATAATCTATGTCGGAGTCGAGTCACAGAAATGTGCATAACTGTACTCGTTTAGTCTTCTAACGGTTCTTGGGTTAAACCTGACCTAATGCATATCTAGACTTACGTTAAATAAGTCATTACTAGAGCTATTTGCCTTAGGGTTGAAGCTTTACTGAACACCTCGCTTTTATTATTGTTGTTATTTCTTTTTATTGTTTGCTTTATTATTTTCCAAAACCCCAACATCAATTATTTTCCTTGGTTACTTTTTTTAAGCAATTTAAGAGCAATTTCTTCTTCAAATTTGTGTTCAACTTTGGTCTCTGTGGGATCGATACTTTTGGAATACTTCAAGAGTTTTTATTACTACATGTGATAGTGTATACTTGCACTTAGTTGACTGAATTCATCTTTAATTCTGATTTTCCATCTTATTTTCTACCACCACCTTCAGTCGAACACGCATCAAGTTTTTGGCGCCTTTGCCACAGACTAAAATGAAACCAGTTTTTGTTTCTTGAAATTGCGATTTGATCGCGACCGCATTTCTATCTTAAGAGAATCTAACATCAGTTTGCAGTTCCTTTGATGGTTGAGGTTGGTGCATGAGCAAAGAGTATCAACTCTTCGAGCTAGATCCTGAGATAGAAAGAACCTTTCGTCGACGTCGTAGAGAGCAAAGGCGAAAGAAATGGGAACAACAAGAGTTGAGCACACGGGAACATCTTGAAGAAGCTGCTTATATTCAAGAACTTCCAATGGACCAGCCCGGAATCAATCCATGTTGACCAACAGAATCGTGGAATGGACAAAAATTGCAGACGAATACCTCCAGCACCACCAGTTCCACCGGTGTCACAAAATGAAAATCTGATCTATATTACAAAAGATCGTAATAGAGCAATAAAAGATTATGCCTTACCATTTTTTCAGACTCTAAATCTAGGAGTACTTGAACCACCATACAAGCGCCACAGTTTGAGTTGAAACCTGTGATGTTTCAAATGCTCAACACAATGGGCCAGTTTTCAAGACTTCAAAGTGAAGATCCGCATAAACATATCAAGCAATTTTTAAGAATTCGTAGTTCGTTTAAGGTAATAGGAGTTCCAGAAGACACATTGAAACTTAAACTTTTTCCTTTCTCATTGCAGGGAGATGTCGGGGCTTGGCTAGATTCATTTCCACCAAACTCCATCACATCCTGGAATGATTTGGCAAAGAAGTTCCTAGAGAAGTTTTTTCCGTCCAACCAGAATGCTAAGTATAGAGGAGAGATCATTTCCTTCAAACAATCTTACAATGAGCCTTTAGACGCAGCATGGGAGAGATTCTAGAGGCTGGTCCGAAAGTGTCCTCATCATGGGTTCGATCAAGCTTCAAAAGCCCTAGTAAATGCGTCTGCAAATGGATCTTTCCTGAAAAAGTCGGCGAACGAAGCACATGCCATTCTAGATACAATAGCCACAAATAACCGACATTGGGGAGAAACCGAACCTACAATTTTGAAAAATCCAATGAAAACTGTGGATACGGAAGCAAACTCAACCATGCAAGCTCAGATTAATGTTATCCATAACATGATGAAGGGCTTGACTATGGGAAATCAAGCAAACATTGCTCCCGTAAATGCTATCTCTTCTCTATGTTGTGATATTTGTAATGAAGAGCATATCACAGATAATTGTCCACTAAACCTTACTTCGGTTTTTCATGTAGGACAATAGGGAAACCAAAACTGTTGGAATCTGTATGCAGCCACATACAACCCAGGTTGGAGAACACATCCAAATTTCTCTTGGGGAGGACAAGCTAGTACTACTAATGCCGGTGTAAACCAAATCGGAAAAGCTTCAAAAGGATTTAATTCCCAACCTACACAACAACAACAACAGAAAAAAATTTGAACTAGTACAAGTTTAGAACATTAACCAACAGTCAAATCTAGAGGCTCTAATGAAGGAATACATGGCAAGGAACGGCGTCACTCTAAGGAACTTGGATATCCAGATAGGACAAATAGCTCAAGAAATCAAGAACAAACCCCAAGGAACATTGCCTAACAAGACTGGAAATCCTCACCGTGAAGGCAAGGATCAATGTAAAGCAGTTATCTTGAGGAGCAAATTGGAGTATGATGCACCAGAATACCCTATTAATCAAGAAGCTAGGAAAATCCTAGAAGAAGTGTTAGAAAAATCTACAGAAAAATAGTCTAAAGTCAATACAGAAGTTATTACGAATAAAGAAGTTTCAGAAAAGACCAAGGAGCCGGAAGCCTTGGAAGAAAAATTGAAAGTTCAAGTAAGGATAAAGAGCATGAGAATGCAGCCGCAAAGGCGATCGTAAAACCAAAAAAAAAAATCATCATTGATCCAGATTATAGGCCACCACCACCTTACCCTCAAAGATTCAAATACACATCACAAGATACATAATTTAAGAAGTTCTTAGACAATTTAAAGCAACTTCACATCAACATCCCGTTGGTGGAGGCACTTGAACAAATGCCAAACTATGTGAAATTCCTTAAAGATATCTTATCCAAGAAGAGACAATTGGGAGAATACGAGACAGTTGCATTAACAGAGTTCTCTAGTGCACTAGTTAAGCGCAAGGTTCCCCCTAAATTAAAAGATCTAGGAAGTTTCATTATTCCATGTTCCATAGGAGGAAGGAATGTCGGTAGAGCACTGTGTGATGTTGGAGCCGGTATCACCCAGATGTCGTATTCTGTTTTTAAACAGTTAGGAATTGGAGAAGCTAGACCAACTACTGTCACTTTGCAGCTAGCAGACCGTTCATTGACACATCCTATGGCAAGATAGAGGATGTGCTAGTCAAAGTGGATAAGTTTGTCTTTCCAGCAGACTTTATTATACTAGATTGTGAAGCAGACAAGGAAGTACCAGTCATCCTAGGTCGACTTTTCCTAGCGACGGGTAGGACCTAGATTGATGTACAAAAGGGAGAATTGACCATGAGGGTCAACGATCAGCAAGTCACATTCAACGTTATGAATACGCCCAAATATCTAAGTGATTTTGAGGAGAGTTCGGTAGTTGACGAGATTGACGAACTTTCCTTATCTACTTTGCAGGAATTACTAAAAGGTGAAACGCTAGAAGAATTGCTTGAAGATGAAGAATAAGGGGAGGTAGGTGAGGAAAAGATTGAAGACATAGAGACAACTAAGGAGGAACCGACCAATTGGCTCTACAATAGCACTATTAGAAGTATTGAGAAATCCCTTAGAGTTGAGCCAAGAAGAATTCAAGCCACTGTAGCCATCCGTGAAAACCTCCAGAATTAGAACTTAAACCATTACCAGAACATTTAAAATACAGTTACCTTGAAGAGAATAAAACCCTACCAGTTATTATTTTAGCCCACCTTACTGACGAGGATGAGTTATCTTTGTTGCAGGTTTTATCCAGCCACAAGAAGGCGATAGGATGGACGATTGCAAACATATAGGGAATCAGTCCTTCATTCCGTATGCACAGAATTAATTTAGAAGAAGGTGCCAAAAATTCTATCGAAAGTCAAAGAAGGCTGAATCCGATAATGAAGGAAGTCGTCAGGAAGGAAATTCTAAAATGGTTGAACGCAAGAGTCATATATCCTATATCAGGCAGCAGCTGGGTCAGCCCGGTGCAATGCGTCCCTAGGAAGGGTGGAATGACTGTAGTCAAAAATGAAAAGAATGAGCTAATTCCAACAAGAACAGTTACATGGTGGCGAGCTATATCGACTATTGCCGACTCAACAAAGTTACCAGGAAAGATCATTTCCCACTGTCGTTCATTGACCAGATGCTTGACAGATTGGCGGGAAACGACTATCACTGCTTTCTTGATGGATACTCAGGATACACCCAAATTACTATAGATCCAGAAGACCAAGAGAAGACAACATTTACATGTCCATATGGAACGTTTGCTTTTCGAAGGATGCCATTCGGACTCTGTAACGCTCTAGCCACCTTCCAAAGGTGCATGATGGCGATCTTTTCAGACATGGCGGAACAAACATTGGAAGTTTTTATGGATGACTTCTTCGTCTTTGGAGAAACTTTTGCAAATTGCTTAAAGAATCTTGACCAAGTACTAGAGAGATACGAAAAGACGAACCTAGTATTGAATTGGGAAAAGTGTCATTTTATGGTATGAGAGGGAATAGTCCTAATGTGTGACGCCAGTGATTTCACAGTAGGAGCTGTGTTGGGACAAAAGAAGGGCAAGATTGTGCAACCAATCTACTACGCAAGCAAGACACTTAATGAAGCACAGTTGAACTACACCGTAACTGAAAAGGAAGTACTTGCAGTAGTTTATGCGTTTGACAAGTTTAGATCCTACTTAGTAGGAACTAAAGTTGTGGTTCACACTGACCACTCAGCCCTTAAACACTTATTATCGAAGAAAGATGCCAAATCCCGTCTCATTTGCTGGATTTTAGTTTTGCAGGAATTTGACATTGAGATCCAAGATAGGAAAGGGACAGAAAACCAAGTTGCAGATCACTTGTCAAGGCTTGGGGAAGAGGCACAGGTGAAAAAAAAGGTTGGAAATTCAAGAGTCGTTTGCAGATGAACAGATATTGGCGGTAAGAGCAATCAAGATTCCATGGTTTGCGGACTATGTGAATTACCTAGTCAGTGGACTTAAAGCTCCTAAAGCCACAGCTAAACAACTGAAGAAGTTTTTGAAAGATGTGAAAGAATACTATTGGGATGGACCTTATTTATACAAGCTTGGACTATATCAGATACTCAGAAGGTGTGTAACAGAGGAAGAAGTACCATTCTTTTTGGAAGCATGTCATTCAGCTCCATATGGAGGACACTTCGCAGGATTAAAATCTACAGCCAAAGTCTTCCAAAGTGGGTAGTTTTGGCCTAGTCTTTTCAGAGATGCACACCTGTTTGCAAAGAACTATGACCAATGCCAAAGAATAGGGAACTTGACAGCCAGGAGCATGTTTACTTGATTTCATATGGTTTATCTCTAACATTTTGATTTGCAATTACGGTTAAGCTCTAACATTCTGATTGGCAATTACAACCGATCTCTAACATTTTGATTTTCAATTACAATTGGACTCTAACATTATGATTTGCAATGATATTTGATCTCTAACATTCTAATTTGCTATTGCTTGAGGACAAACAATGAGTTTGTTGGGTTTTATGCCCTAAAACTCGTAGATAGTGAATGGTGACAAATTGTTCACTTGTCTCAATATGTTATTACTGAAATTGCACAATTTGACCCAAATCCAATAAACTAAGATCCTAGGTTGTTTAGATGAAACTTTGACTAGTATGTGCGGACATACGGGGATCAGTGTTCAAGTAACAACCTAAATGGTCTATAGTATAGGGATAAGGCTAGGTACCTTATCCTGGTGACACTATAAGATACGGCCCACTTTGTATTTGATACAAATGCAATGATCCAAAGCATCCATGTAGGAGACTTGCAAGTGGGGGTATCCTATGCAATAAGTTTGCATAAGACCGGATCGCGAAATAGTAACCACTAGATGTAACATCGGACCGCGAGTATGTTATGAACCCCTTTTCAGGATGGATTGTCCTTAGATTTGTATGGGTGAGAGTGGCCACTTCGCCGACTCAATAAGCCTACCATTTTAGGGACAAGACCGAGTGGGGGGCTAGGAACATAACATTACAAGATGGAATTCACTCCTTCCCCTATTGGGGTAAGTAGATGTGTGTTCCCTTAAGGGCTGATTCCAGGTCTTGAACAAGGGTGCCCATCTTCTCCTGGCCCGAGAGGAACTGTTGTTTATTGGTTGGATCATAGACAGATTGTTCATTAGAGAAATCAGTGGTACTTGAGGATCTAGAGGTAATGCAGGGGTAAAACAGTAATTTGACCCAGCTGGCGTTATGAACACTCGTGAATGATTGACTTACCGTTATTGGTCAATATGTGTGGACACATAAATATTCTACGTGAGAAGAGTGCAGTTGTGGGTTTTTAGTGGAGTGGCCCACAGTTAACGAATGTTGACTAACTTGGTTAATGAGTGTAGCCAATTAATCTGGTATCGTTGGAGCTTCTGATCTGTAGGTCCATTAGGTCCACCTGCTAGCTCGTAAAGGGTTCTGAGGTTAAATAGTCTTGAATAGAATTTTGAAGTGTGTTCAAATTTGTTAAGGGAATTTTATTGTATTTGATACAATTAATATAATGTATGAAGATACATTATAATATAAGTTTAATTGGTGAATTAAACTTTAAAGCATAAAATCAATTTTGGATATGATTCAAAATTAATTAATGAGATAATTAAATATTTGGAGGAGTTCAAATATTAAATATGAATTAGATTCATATTAAATTATAGGTTAAAATAATATGAATAGAGATTCATATTAAAACTATAGTATATGAAAGAATTATTTGAATTTGATTCAAAAAGAAAATTAATTAAATATTTCATATTTAATTAAAGAATTGATTAATTGAAGAATTAATTAATTATTTTAATTTAATTTAATTTGATTAAATATTATTTAATTAAATTAATACTATAGTTCATATTTAATGTACATTAGATGAGCATTAAAACTATAGTATAAAAGAGTGAGACACCTTTGAATATGATTCAATTGTGAAGTTAATTAAATATGTGATATTTAATTAATATTGGGAACAATTAATTATTGAATTAATTGGTTGGCTCGAATTAATTCAAATAAATGAGATTTAATTGAATTGATTAGTTGAAAACTATATAGTAAAATTAATTTAGTTTAATTACGATTTAATTAAATTAATTTTGCATAATATATGGTTTTAACATTAATTATTATTTAATAATAATTAAATCTCAACGGTTGGGATGGTGCCATGTGGGGAGTTAGAGATCGTGGATCTCTCCCCTTCCCATTTGGGTGAAAAACGAATTGCAGGGTAGTCCTGCAGTTGAGGTCACTCTCTCTCTTTCTTGTTTCTTTAACAGAGAAGAGATTTTTATGATCTCTCTCAAACTCTCTCAATTCCTCAAAAAGAAATCACAACAACCTTGGCTGAGATTTATTCCCAATTCATGATTGAGTTCCCACAAACTCAAATCTCAAGATCCCAGAGTCATAGTGGGTGTTCTGTGGTGGTCGTGTTCTTGGAAGAAAATGTCGTTGTACAATTCTTAGAGCATCGTGCTGTAAATTTGGTATTCAACATGTTAGTTTCTTGGCCTTAAATTTACAGTAATCAGCATGCTTGATCTAGGTTTAATTTTGAGAATTGTTCTGAAATTAACTTTGTCAATGTATGGGTTTTTCCTAAACAAATTTCAATGCGAGACGATTTGATAAGTTTCCGCTGCCAAAGGATTTTCATTCATTCAGAGTTAAGTTTGGGGGTATGATAAGTGCCAAAAATATACCTATTTTGCCCCTTATTCTTAGCTTATTTCTTGTAAAACTTATATGTTTTAGATCAAAATCACTATTCTCGAGCTCTTAAATATGTTAAAGTTGACGAGTTTGGTCTTTGAGAGTCATGTGTGTCAAATTGTATGCATTTGTGCTAAATTGGACTTATTTTGTCAAGAATTTGACTCAATTTTATGTGCTCCGGAAAAACAGAGGAAACAGGACAGTTTACCAGAAATGCGCATTTCTGGGCAGTAACAGACAAGTTCGAGTCCGTCGCAGGTCAGTTTGAACCCGTTTTCCACGCACCTAACCGACTGATTTGATTTCGAAACTGACTGGGCTACTTGCAAGCACCATTTTGGTGACTCCTCAACCACTCCTTATGCCATAAAAAGGCCATGATTCGAAGGCAAATTCAAGTAGAACTTACTGGGAAGAAGAGAGTACTGACAGAACCCTAGTAGACGCTCATGAGTAGGGATTCCCAAGGTCCTTTCTAGAAGACAAAATTCTAACCTTAGTTAGACATCAAACCTTTGTGTTTGTAGAGATTTCACCCTATTTCTACCTTGTAAGGGAGAGTAGAGTGTCGTGAGAACTCTAGAAGGATTGGATAAATTGAAAAACCCTAGTTTTAGCTACTGCACCATATTTTTCAGCACCTATTTCTTTCTATTATTTCTTGTATTTATCATTTATTTATTCAATGGAAAGTTATTTGTCTGCATTATTATCCACCATGTGTACCTAAATTCCATTGAGGGGTTCGGTATAGTGAATTCCCTTATGGATTAAATGGCTTGAAAGTTGTTTATTTACCTAAGTTCTATTTTATGCATGTCATCCCTTATTGATTATCATTCCAATCTTGCAGAGTTTAACTTGATCACTTAGACTTTGTATGCTATGTGAGTTTGGTACTGAAAGGGTCAAACAATATCGGTTCTCATAAAGGTGATATAGGAGAAAAGGCTCGAAAGAGTGTATTCGTTGTTATAGGGGATGGTCGCTTATAAAACTGTAGGGTTATAGGTTGCATGCATGAATAATCTATGTTGGAGTCGGGTCACAGAAATGTGCATAACGATACTCACTTAGTCTTCTAACGGTTCTTAGGAGCAAGGCCAAATAGGAGTTAAACCTGACTCAATGCATATCTAGACTTAGGTTAAATAAGCCATTACTAGTGTTATTTGCCTTAGGGTTGAAGCTTTACTGAACACCTCGCTTTTATTATTATTGTTATTTATTTTTATTTTTTGCTTTATTATTTTCCAAAACCCCAACATCAATTATTTTCCTTGGTTACTTTTTTAAGCAATTTAAGAGCAGTTTCTTCTTCAAATCTATGTTCAAACTTAGTCTCTATGGGATCGATACTTTTGGAATACTTCAAGAGTTTTTATTACTGCATGCGATAGTGTAAACTTGCACTTAGTTGACTGAATACATCTTTAATTCTGATTTTACATCTTATTTTCTACCACCACCTTCAGTCGAACACGCATCAGTGTTACAGCTAGTGGTTACTATTTCGCGGTCCTGTCTTATGCAAACTCATTGGATAGGATACCCTCACTCGCATGTTCCCTACACGAACGTGTTGGATCATTGCATTTGTATCAAATACAAAGTGGGTCGTATCACATAGTGTTACCAGGATATGGTACCCAACCCTTATCCCTGTACTATAGACCTTTTAGGTTGTTACTTGAACATCGATCCCCGTATGTCCCTACATACTATTTCAAGTTACATACACACAACCTTGGATCTTAGTTTATTGGATTTGAGTCATATTGTGTAATACTTAATAATAACACTTTATTGTAGAACTCAATAATATATTTTATCGAAACAAGTATACAATTTGTTTAAATTCAATATCTACGAGTTTTAGGTCATAAAACCCAACAAACTCCCACTTGAACTAAAACTCTAGTTTAGTGGGATGTACAATAATCTATACAGCAGTGGGTGTATAAATACATATAAAACATATACAATGTACAAATACAATAAACTAGGGCATCACTATACCCATTACATAATGGTATCACTATATCCATTACATTTCTCCCACTTGCCCTAGATTACATCTTTGTACATAACTCGTAGACTTAGACCTTTTGCATGACCCTTATACACTTTAGCTGAGAGAGCCTTCGTGAATAAATCAACAATATTCCATTCCATTCAATGTGTCTGCTTGTCTTGGGCTGCGAGGTTTTTTTTTCTGAAAGGGTTAAGATAAAAATAAGATTTGATGAGAGGTTTTTTTAGATACAGTATTAATGTGAGAAATTAGGGGATTGACCTTGATTATGAGAGAGATTGTCTTTTAGATACACTTTATTTTCAAAAAAACGATAGATGCATCTGATTTGGTTGGAGGGGTAATGGGCAATCTGGGTCAAAAAATGGTCACGTGCATAGGACAAAATGGCTATAATTCAAACATTTTTTTGTCTATTTTTCAAACCGTGTTATTATTATTATTATTTTTTTTTTGGCCATTCTCAAGGATTTCCCTAATTTATATTATAATTTTAATTTGAAAAATAATATTACTTTGAAAATAACTTTTTAATAATATGTATTTTGAAAATATAATTATAAAATAAAAGGTATGTTTTCTTTTAGAAAAAATTAATTTAAAAATTTGTAGGTTGTTTTAAAAATATTTTCAGGTTTACTTTTTAATGCCCAATAATTATTAAAAGAAGGGTCTGATACCATCTCAATTTATCAGTGTAACCATAATAAAATGAAAAGGTAAGGAAGAATGAATATTTTAGCATGCAAGAGAAAACCCTTTGCTTCTATATATTTTGATCTAATGAAATTAGTCATATATAGAGGCCTGGCAAGAAAAACTCTTGCAAAAACAAACCCTCAATTTTTTTTTCTCTCGAATCTTTTATTTCTTCTACCTAATTTTCCACTATAACAGGAAGGAAGACAACCCTTAAAGACGCGAGCTAAGACAGATAATGGACCTTAATAATAAATGGGCCAGTATATGCAACCAATTTAATGGGCTGGCTTATCAAAGGGAAGGTAGAAAAAGGAAGAGAGAAGAAAGAGGGGGGGGGGGAGATAGAGGAGAGTGGGGACAAGATGAGATTTTTTTTTTTTTTTACAATATGTGGGGTGGGGGATTCGAACCACATATCTCGTGGTCATTAGTACAACTTTATGCCAGATGAGCTATGCGAGGACAAGATGAGAACTAAGGATTAGGTATATAGGAAATAATAAAAATATTGTACTTTAAATCATATTGTAAAAATACATTCATTTTCAAACTAGTAGAAATAATAAATTTGAAATTATTTCTAAAATGATGGTAATTTTCATCTAGGTAAGGAAATGCTCATTCAATTGTTGGTTGTCTTTGGAATAGACAATTTCAAATATGTTCTTAAACTTTTTAACACATGAGAAATCGCCTTTTAAATATTTTTTTGAAATAGAATTTCTGGAGATTGATTTTTTTTTAATTGATCCCATTGGACTCACTTTTTTTTGTTTTAATTTTTTTATAACATGTGGGAGTGAGAGGATACGAACCATAGATCTCGTGATCATTTTGCAAGTTGAACTATTCTCGTGTTGGGATCTCATTAGTTTCACTTGTTAGCATTGGTGGAATTTAAGAAATAGAAATCATGTAGACATGATTTTGTCATGTTGAATGTCACATCATAACTTAAGATTATCCTATCCTCTTATATACTTAAGAAAAAAAAAAACCATTTTCTTAATTACCTAACAAAATACACTTTTACTTAACATAGATTGAGTAAATCCTCACCCCAAATATATAAGTATAGCATGACATGTCAAATATTACCGTCTTAGAAAACAATAGAAATTACTACAAAATTCTGAATCATTAATCAATAAATTAATAAAATTAATTAACAATTTAACTAAGTAAAAAGAAAGTAATATACTAAAACAATGGTACACCAAATATTCCAAACACGAATACTTAATGGAAAAATAAGTTGAAAAACGTAATAGTAAGAGCTATAATCTTTTAAGTTAAGCGGAGGGTGTAAGAAAGTGGGCTGAAAATTGGCCTGAATTGGCCCATTATACTTGAAATTGGATTACGCAATTTACAGAAATTATAGCAGATAGACCGTTTTGGAACCAATATTTCACAAATGTCCAATTATGAAAAAAATTTCAGCTTTGTCTTGGCTCAAGATTTTTCAATTAAATCTTCCCTATTTTACCCTCCAAAATTCTGCACATCAAAGATTGATTTGTATTAATTCTTTCCATAATAAAATCTACTATGAAGATTTACCAATATCCAACTCTAACCCTAAATATGTTTCACCAAAAATTTTCTCCAATTGTCGTCACCTAATTCTTCATCTAATTGCCGTTAATTTGAAGTTTTTTTTGCGGCTCCATTAGCGGTTACCAAAAGTTTTTTTTCTCCAATTGCCGTCACCAGAAATTTTCTTCAATTTCTCTGCAGCTCCTCCATTTGCCGTCAATTGAAGCAACATGAGTATTCCTTTATTCATCATCATCTTCTTCTTTTTATTTTTGTTTGTTTTTTTTTTTTTTTTTTTTTTTGTTTTGTTAAACAGTCATATATCATGAGATTATATTTGTTTATTCTCTCTCTCTTTTTTTTTTTTTTTTAATTTTGTCAAACAGTATGAATAGAAGGAATCCAATTACATAGTTTGCATTTTTTTTTCAATTTTGTTATCAATAGATATTTTTTGTTATTAATATCTAATGTTATAAGATGTTTGTATTTACACTAACCCTTATCTACATCTAATCACCCATTTGATTGTAGAGTGTAATGTTTATTCAAATAATAAATATATACTATGCATTATAATATATAATCAATATTCTGAACCCATTATATATTATATATTCATCATTGTGTATTCAGTTCATAAATCAAACGTCAGAATAATAAATATATACTAGGTTGTATATTGTATCATAAATATATACTTGGAATTATATTATATAAACCTTTGTATATAGTATATATACGTCATGATTTGTAAAGATCATAAGTGAATTTTCAGGTTTATAAATAAATGTCATGCAACATAATCCTTATTAAATATTCTTCATACATTTTTTATAGGTAATAATCTCATTCCCATACAGATGGTGTTTGGTGGTCGTTGGAATGAGATTAATAACTATGTTGATTACCAAGTTTCTCAAATTTGTATTCATGAAGGAATGTCGTTCACTAATTTGATTGAACTTGTAACCCAAAAGTTAGGCAGCCCAGGTAGTTTTGATTCTCCTGACTTGTGTGTTTCCTTAGGATCATCACATTTCATGAATAACGACATGAAGATTGTGGAAGACAAAGATGTACATTGGTTGTACAACATTTTATCTAAAGGTGTTTTAGAATTATGTTAATATCACTTCTACTGTTTCGGCTGGTTCAAAATTATCCATTGACAGATAACTCGTTGTTTCCTTAGAACTGTCGGTCTATTAAAAATATATATATTTATTAGAATACATTAATGTAAAAACAAGCGCATAACTCGTAAAATATACCTCAGAGTCAATAGTTAAAACTTCTGCTTCCTTTTCTTTTTTATACACATTATTCGTGGGCAACCCCAACAATCTTTGACTTCTGCGAGTTGGATTCTTATTTGAAGATTTTTTTTCTCTCCCCATTTCCTGATCTATTATCTCCATACACATAAAACTATATTTTAGTAAATAAAGAGCATGCAATAGCCTATATTCGCACCTTCGTATTATTCCAATGCAATTCTCTAAATAAATTTAGATTTCAAAAAATGCACAACTATATATTTCTATTGACCATGAATATATTCAAATATAACAATCATATAAAATATATTATCCTTAACAGAAACCATCTAATATATTATATAAACCATTCGATCAACCATCAATTTCTTTTATATAAACCACCAGATATATTATATAAACCTACAACTAAATAATATATTATTCAGATTATATAATTTTTTATACCCACATAACAAACCTGAATATACCAAACTAACAGAATATTTTTTATACACCACAAAAACTCAATAAGTGTGACCTGAATGATTTTTATAAACCCACAACTAAGTAAATTTGGCTGAATGATTTTTATATATCAAACCCACAACTAACCCACAACAGTATATACCCACAGAGGGAGTGAAGGCGGGAACACTTACCGCGTTTGAAGGATGTGACGGTGGGAACAGAGGAAGTGACGGCGAAACACAGAGGAAGTGACGGCGGGAACAGAGGAAGTGACGACGGTCGGAGGATAGACGGCGAAACACAGAGGGAGTGACGGCGGGAACAGAGCGGCGCGCGGTCGAAGGATGGACGGCGAAACACAGAGGGAGTGAGCGACGATGGCCGGCAAATCGCGAGGGAGTGAGCGTTAAGCAGAAAATCGCGAGGGAGGGAGACCGGCGTGAAGAAGAAAATCGCGAGGGAGGAGACCGGCGTGAAGAAGAAACGTCTATTTGGGGATGTATATTTTGGGGTTTGAAAATAAAATAGTGAGGGAATCGAAGAGTTATTTGGAGAGATGATTTGAAAAGATTTTTGAGCCATAACTAATTATTACGAAAAGATATTTTTGGGTAAATATATGGATAATAACCATATTTATTTTCTTATATATAATATAATGGGCATTGATGTAAATTAATATCTATTTTGGCTTGGCTTAGGACAAAGCTGAAATTTTTTTCAAGATTAGACATTTATGAAATTTTGAATCTAATATGGTCTATCTATGTAGTTAACCCCGCAATTTGTGTGTATTGCAATTGCAAGCATCAATCTATGCTTTCCGTTTCATCTTTTCGGGTCCGTTTGGTTTCAAAACTTTTTCAAGAAATAGTAGTTTTATGCACCTGATGTTCCCATTTTATCTAATCATATATTAAAAACTTAATGATAAATTTACCAGATTATACGAAATAATGAAAATTTATAAAAACTAAATAAAAGAATTCTAGCCATACAAACTTTTAGAACAAAAATAACAACAAAATTAATGATAAAACTTTTCTTCCCAATTATAAAGGAACTTCAAAAAGGGACTGGTACCAATATTTTAGATTGTTTTCTTTTTTATTTTGAAATACTTTTTTGTTTTCAATTGTTTTCTTGAAGTATCTTTATCTTCCATTTTAATATTGTATATGTAATTGTTAGACAACAACAATTTGCAATTTATATGAAAAAGGAGTGTGTCAGGATATTATGATCGATAAACCTTGCAAATTTAGGTAAGAAAAAAAAAAGGGGCAATTGTAGGGTTTGCAAAAAGTTTTTCACTAATTACAAGCGTGTCACTCATTTTTTAGGATTGCAATTATGGCAAAAAAAAATTCAGCCCAACCCAAAACACAAATAGAAAATGTCAAAAATAGCCTTCCCAATATTTTCGCGTGTTTTACTATTATGAAGTATATGAGTAGTATATCAGATATATTGTTGATATACTACTAATATACCTAAAATGAATTATATCAAATATACTGTTAATATACTATTGATATACCTAAAATGAGATATATCAATGGTGTTATTGATATACCGTATATCAGGTACATCATTCATTTAGTCAGTGCGATTGATATACTGGATATTTGATATATCAATCAACCAATATATTAAATATACAATATATCATATGTATATGTAACGCCCCCAAAATTCAACCTAAACTATGGGACATTACTAAACATTTACTTCTCATGACAACCTAATGCCCCGAAAATTTCGGCAGCATAACGACAGAAGTATAAGCTACCCAAATTTTTAACACACCTGATAGACAATATATATATACACTTCTTAAGCCAGATTAAGCAGATAATCAATCTCACTCCACAACATCCATACACAATCCAACTCAACACAACAGAATATAAATGCGAGTCATGTCTCATATCAAGGACTACCTAAATACATTAGAAAATTCACGACGCGTAAAAGAAAAGACTTTTAACTTTTCAAAACTACACCTAAAACATTACAACCAAAATAACATCAACCCTCGCCCATTCATAAGTTAGAAGAAAACATTAACATCTTAGGCCACAACCTAACTCGAACTCAAAACTAAGGACGAGTAACAAGGAAAGCATGAACAGAACAAGCTAGCTATGGTCTTTCCTTCGTCACGTCTCCCCTACATCACCAAGCTCGAATATGTTTGCGGCACCTGCAAAACCTGGTGGTGGGTCAGTACAAAACCACGGTACTGAGTAAGTGGCTCACACCTGATGTGCCATCAAACAACATACATATACAAGACAATTATCATGCTTTTCAACCACAATATCATGCCTCAAATACAAGACAACCAATCAACACAACAAAACATACTCAACTAATGCAGTCGTGTAACAACCATGAACCTAACACATGAATTTCTGCACCATGCCATGCATACTCGATTTTCTCTCAAGCTCCACGAGCTTGCTCAACACTCATAGCCCTCACAAAGCTTTCTAAGATTGGCTCCTTCGAGTCACGCCGACCCCTGACCATATTGCCCAGTGCCTCGACGTTTCTATATGGCGCTCAGCGTTCGATCCTTGACCATATTACCCAAGGCCTCGAATTGTGCATCGCCCCTTGGCCATAGTTCCCAAGGCACTCGATGACTTCACAATCAAACTGTACATCGCTCCTTGGCCATATCTGATGACTTTGACAATATAAAGACTCATCACATCGCCCCTTGGCCATATTACCCAAGGCAGTCGATGCTCCTCTTAATCCATTGGTGACATACCACCCCTCGACCATTTTTACCCGACACCTGGTATTCACCTAACTTTCCTTTTCAATGCACAAGGTCCTCTGACCTCACAATCTCACTAGAATGCATGAATCCTACTCATCATGCTTCTAGACCATGTTTTATGCCAATGACACACTCACAATCCAGAATGTGTTTTAAACATAATTTCTAAACATCCACAATGAAATGAGAACATGCTAATAACATCAATATCGTCTCACAACATTCAACATGCTCAGCACAACGATTCAACATATGAAAGCAACAAAGCGTTTCAGCATGCTCGAACTCGTCATAAATATAACAACACATACATGTATATATACATCATATATTATCACCAAACAAGTAGAGTACACAACATGCTAGCACCCAAGCAAGCAGACCTAACAGATAGAAATCTACTTATAGGAAGCTCTAAACGCTCCTAAACTAGATGAAAAGCTCCAAAGATAATCCAAGAGCTCCTAAACCAAAACAAACAAACTCAATGCAAGCTTGCAAGCTAGCTCGATGACTTGGAACAAGTTGCATAGCTTTGCCAACACGAACTTGATCCTTGATTGGAAGTATTCGAAATAGTTCGAGTTGGATCAAACTTCAAACAAACAACACCCAAAAGTTAGAGGCGGCTCTAAAGTGCCCTACATTAAATTCAAAGAATCTAAAAGGGACTTACCGTCTTAAAGGAAACTTGGGTCTTTGCTAAAAAGCATCCGATGGAGTTCGAATCTATAAAACAGAGAGTTTAGACGAAACCAATGAGCTAAGTATGCCAAGAGTTGCTGAACTTTACCATAAAGGGTCTGAATCCTTGCTAAAACGTGTTCGATAAGATTCAGATTCACAAACCCAAACTCCTTAGGCTATAGGTAACTTGAGTTGAGACCCCTAGGCTATGGGTATTCGCCGAACACATATTTCAACCCAAGATGCCGCTGGACAACAATGGAATACACCTAATCCTGCAATTTCGAAGTCGAGTTTAATAAAGCATGGGCAACGACGAAAACTCACCAAGAGAGCCCGAACACGCTGAAACATACCTTAAATAAGCCCGAATACGCCCAAAACGCAGGAACAAAGAGGAGATCGTCGCAGGTCTTGGCTGAGAACGAGAGAAAGAAAGGGTTTGAGACTTCAACCTACCGAAACTAAACGAAAAAGCAACCAGAGAAACGGAGACTTACGCATAGACTGCTCGCGAAGGAGAAGAAACTGTGTGAGCACGCGAGAGGAAGGAAATCGCGAGGCTTGGGTCTTCTTGCTGCGCGCTGGAGAGATGAGAACAGAGTTAGAATGAGTTTTGTCTGGGTGCTGGCCAGCGGGATGAAGGATCGAGAGGGGGGAAAGAGGCTGTCGGTTGAAGAAAATCGCAGGGGGGGCTGATGGCTTCTTGCGTGAAGATGAAGGGCAAAGAGAGAGAAAGAGATGAAATTAGGGCTTTTGGGGTTTTTCTTGATTTCTATTTCTTTTTCTTTTTCTTTAAATAAAACCCAAGAATGAAAAACTCATTCTAATTAGGATTTAGGATCTTATTTAGGATTTTATCTTAAAATCCAAAACTTAATTCTTGAAATATTAGGAATAGGAAATAACCCACTTGATTTGGGATTTGGGTCTTTTGACATTTAAAATAAATGTCGAATAAACCTCCAAACTTTAGGAATTTAAAGATTTAATTAAGAATCTCTTTTCCCTAAATTTTAGAACTTTAATTTAACAATCCAAGGCTACACTTAAATTTGAATTTTCCGAATTAGGATAGGAACACCCAATTAATTCGAAAATGGCTCGATTTCGAAAAGTCGGCCCTTATAATCTCCCCACCTTAAGAAATTTCGTCCACGAAAGTTGCACATCTAACCACATTGGATGACTGACCTTGACTCCAACACTTACCAATCAAGGCACTTAATACCATCGGCTTTTGCTCATCAAGCTACCTTCCTCTAAAATCCTAAAGCTTACAACTAAGGCCCCAGAAGAATTTTTGATGTACCTTCATAACAACTCCAAAACGCCTTTGGCTGCCAACTCACATTTTCAAAGCAACCATCCTTCCTAGAATGGGTATGAGATGACACCGACGCCACCTTTGGCGCTGTCCTACTAACAACATGCCAAGGTAATTTGCCACTGCGACAACTGATGTTGAAATCACAATTCATTAATGATTCTCAACATCTTCTTGTCTTAGATTGAGATCCCGCTACGAGAGGGAAATGCTTGATAACAAGCAGAAATGTTATCATTTTCCTATTAATTTTAGGTAGTTTTGTGCATGAATTGTGAGCTTTAATGTATTTTTATGTTGATTTTGTAGAAAACCGAGTTCGAGATGCAAAACCAAGAATTTTACCAATTTTGGGTATAAAAAGAAGACTTTGGGCCATAATTGAAGAAAAGAAAAAAAGAACATTTGAAGTGGAGGCCCAAAAGCCCAAAAGAAATGAAGAAGAAGGCCAAAATCTGCGTGTATGGTTTCTAGAAGGCCAAGCGTCGCGACGCTTAGGCTAGAGCGTCTCGACGCTTGGCCAGTTATGAGGAAAAATCCAGAATCGCAACAGCGTCGCAACACTGTCCGAGTAGCGTCGCAACGCTGCGCCAGCTTGAGCGGCAAGAAAACGTGACGTCACAGCGTCGCGACGCTGTGATGTAGTGTTGCGACGATGTGCATCTTGGGCAGTAAGTCACCTCCGTTTCTGCTCCTATAAAAAGGCCCCTTCCCCATGGCTCAAATCATCCCATTTTTGGGGAACTCTCCCCTAGCTCAATAGAGAGAAAAAGTGAGAAGAATTGTGAGGAAAAAAGTGGGAATTGATCTAGATTCCAGGGCTCGGGAATCGATATGATCGTGACAGGAGCTTGGGATCAAAACCACGGTTATTTCTATCTTATGTCTTTGTAATTTCTTATTTTAGATTGAGTTACGACCATGGATCAAGATCATTTTGGCAAAATTATTTCCAATTGTGAGTAGATCAATCTTGAGACCTAAGGTCGTTATTCTAGCTAATTGGATATTGTAGCACAATTACTTGGGTTATGTAATGAATTTCTTCATATTTCATCTATGCAATTCATGCTTAATGCCTTTAATCCCTTGAACACGGATTGATTGTTATGTTGGTCTAAATTGATACTCGACAGAGAGAAATTAGATTAGATCCTAATTGCATGGCTAATGATTACTTGGAGCACGAGAGTGAAAGAGAATTGTTAGAAATTGATAATGAAGTTGCTTAATGTCAAACTATGATTAACTAAGGAGATGGACACATAAATTAGTTATGTTAGTATGAGATGTGGAGGAGCTTGAAAGAGAAATCCGCTTATAATTACTTCTAGATTTATGAAATTGAAGATTATTAGTTACATGCATCCATGTATTTGAGCTACATATCCAAAAAGCTAGTTAACACCCTAGGTCAAGTTCCCTTAATAGGATATTTCCAAATTTTTTGTTAGTTTCTTTAATTTTCGCTTTATCATTCGAATTGGGCTTCTAAATAAAATTGAACATCATGGTTCTTGGTACTTAATGGATATAATTCAAATTCCCTAAGGATTCAATACTCGGAATACTTTTCGTTTTAATATTACTTGGGCAACCGTACGCTTGCGGAAATTGCACAACAATGCTTTGACTCTTGGTCTGAGAATAAACCAACATACTGTCAAGGGCATTATCACGAGCAAGTCTAAAAAGACCTTGAGATTTGGTACACGACATCCATAGCAGTTGCAAAACGCTATTCAGCCCAAAGATCTCAAGCTAGCTTGCAAAACTCGAACTTGGCTTTGGAAGCAACCTTGGAACGCTAATACCATGATCTCAACTTAAGAAGCTAGATCATAAAACTACTCTAGGAATATCTTTTCCCTTGAAGGTAGCCTATACAAAGAGGTTTAAATAACAAGGCACCAAAAGAAGATACCCTAGCAATTCTAGCTCAAGATTTGCTTGACAAACAATGTCACAGAAATGAAGGAATGACTTGACTCCGAGACAAATAATATGAATGCAAGGACATTCATATCATAGATAGATTCAGATGATAAAGCATCAAAACAGGAAAGGTAATTCCAGAGCAATAGATAAACTCGAGGAAAGGGCACTAGCTTGGAAATGGGAGGTGAAACCGACTCCCCACCTTAGGGACTTTCCTCTTCTTCAGATTCGTCATCGTAGAGCTCTGGATACTCGGCCTTGAGTTCTTCATTCAAAATCCAAGGCATCAACTTCGAGATATTAGAACAGGGCTTCTACATACCTTCGAAGTTCATTCTTCAACAACTCTCGAATTATCGAGCTGGCTATCGAATGATAGAGGTCTTGTTTTCTTGAAGCTTCGAAAGAACTGAGCTTCCCGTCTATGAGCAGGGACTTGGTTCACACCAAGGTGCTGCAAGTTGCTTTGGATTGTATTGTCAATCATAGCTTACAATGCATCCAATGTCAACACCGCTTGAGGCATCGAAAGATGAATAGGGGAATTCACCTCGTGGCGCGAATTAACTTTAGGAACGATAGGAGAGCCAAAATAACCACTTTTTCGACTCTCACTCATCGCTAAGAGAGGGAACAAGGAACTCATTGAAAGAACTCTTCTAAGAAGCTTGAATAGGAGGGATTAACCTTGAGCTAAGGCAACAACCTAAACCTATAAGAAAACAACATGCACAACAAAACACACAAGCTATCTAGAAGACTATGGCAACATCCTATACCTACTAACACGCAATAACACAAACAATCACAAGGAAAACAAGAGCTATCTAGCTAACTATGGGAGCATCCTACTCCTACTACCAAACAATAACCACACAACGAAAGAAACTATCTAACCACCTAAAGGGAGCACCCTAAGCCTAGCTACCATAAAATAAAGCAACATAGGAAAACAATATGCTCAAACTAGGCAACCAAGACAAACAAAAAGAATACAAGCAAGTAATTCAATAATATATAATCATAATAGATCAATAGGTAACATATTATAACAAATATAATTTCACATACCTTGTGATGGAGAGGAGAACGAGGAAGACCACTAGTCTAACCCTATTAACAACCTAGATTTCCTAGGCCAGTCTACAAGAACAACTCCACTTTGATACCAATTGTAACGCCCCCAAAATTCAACCTAAACTAGGGGACATTACTAAACATTTACTCTCATGACAACCTAATGGCCCAAAAATTTCGGCAGCATAACGACAAAACTATAAGCTACCCAAATTTTTAACACACCTCATAGACAATATATATATACACTTCTAAAGCCAAATTAAGCAGATAGCCAATCTCACTCCACAACATCCATACACAATCCAACTCAACACAACAGAATATAAATGTGAGTCAGGTCTCATATCAAGGACTAACTAAATACATTAGAAAATTCACGACGTGTAAAAGAAAAGACTTTTAACTTTTCAAAACTACACCTAAAACATTACAACCAAATTAACATCAACCCTCGCCCATTCATCATCTAGAAGAAAACATTAACATCTTAGGCCACAACCTAACTCGAACTCAAAACTAAGGACGAGTAACAAGGAAAGCATGAACAGAACAAGCTAGCTATGGTCTTTCCTCCGTCACGTCTCCTCTACATCACCAAGCTCGAATATGTTTGTAGCACCTGCGAGTAAGTGGCTCACACCTTTGAAAGTGTTAATATCTAAAAAGCAGAAGCAATTTTGGATCTTAGGCACTTAATTTGTTCAATTCGAACAAACATTGCATGCTGTCCAAGTAGAGGAAAAACAGAGTATGTTTACCAACCTTGAATAAATGGAGAAATTGGTTGGATTTCTTTCTTCTTTTTCTTCACCAACGAGTCACGAACAACCAAAGGATCTTCCTTGCTATCCTCAAGCTTTTAGAACAGATTGTGGGATCCTCAAGTGATGGAATTTGAGAGTGAAAGCTTGAAGAACAAGCAAATGTAGGTAGGTTTGGTGAGTTTACAATTTGGCAGCAATTCCCTATGTTTCAAGCTTAATTTCTTCAGCCATCTTCTTCCCTTTTATAGAGGGATTAGAGATGAAGGAAAGCTCCAGCAATTGACCCTCAATCAACCAAAGATTAGTGGGAATTTTGGTGTCCAACATGAGCTGAGTGCATGGGTTTAGTCATCATACACTCCACCTCCAAAAATTCAATTTTTTTGAATTTAATTAAATCCATAATTATCCTTAATTAGTTGGATAATTATTTGAACATTAATAATCTGAAAAATTAAAATTGAATTTGAATTTTTCAATTTTAATTTAATTCAAAATTTATTTAAAATAATTATTAAATAATTAAATTATTAATTTAATATTAAATATTAAATTAACATTTTTCCACAAATCCCGAACATTTCCTAAATGTTATTTGCAATCATGAATCTCTATTCATGTTATCGGTATTTAAATCATATTTAAATATTAAATACTCACCTACACGGTTTTCACAAAAACCCGATGTACCGACAATGCCTATCACCTCTACTCACATTTCTCAACATGAACTTAAAGTAATTCATATTATATCCATTATATTGTTCCAAAGGTTAGTCTCGAGCTAGCGAGGGGACCTAATGGACCTACAGATCATGGGCTCCAATGGTACGAGGTTAAACTAGCCAAACTCTTTTAACCTAGTTAACCAACATCCGTTAACTACCGGGACACTCCACTATAGCCTAGTAGTTGAACTCCCCTCACTGTAGATATATTTGTGTCCACTCGATGTAACCATGGTTAGTAAGTCAATTCTTCACAGGTTGTTCGTTACTATAGATAGGTCAAAAGTCCGTTTTACCCCTATAGCACATCTTAGTTCCTTAAGTCCACTGGTCCTCTAATAAACAATTTTGTTCATGGTCCAACCATTAAACAAGATCCCTCTCGGGCCAATGAGAGGGTGGGGCCCCTTGTTCAAGCCTTGGATTCAACACTTAAGGGAACAACCTCTCTACTATCCTTGAATAGGGTAGGAGTGAACTCCATATTGCATTACTATGTCCCCAGCCATCCATCTAGTGTTATCCCCAAAATGGTAGGATTATTGAACGAAATTTTATGACCACTCTCACCCATGCAGATCAAATGATAACCCTAAACGAACAGGAGTTCATAGTAACCTTAGGATTAAGATCGAGTTACCTAAGTCATCGCATGAAATAATCAGTCTTAAAAGTAAACGGCGTTATAAAGTAAGAGTGAATTATTTCTCGGTCCTGTCTTGTGTAAACATCTTTTACACAGGATGCCCCTACTTGCATGTCTTTACATGAACGATCCAGGATCACATCGTTTGCCTTATTCTCAAAGTAAGTCGCATCCATAGTGTTACTAGAACAAGGTACCCGACCTTATTCATTTACTATAGACCATTTAGGTTATATACTCGAACTTGATCCCTGTCCATATTCACTATATAGTTCGAGTATCTCATGTTATAACCATGGATGTTTCTATTGGATTATAAGTTATAAATAAACAATTTCACTAAATAACATTTTTATTTATATAAAGGATAACAAAACTTGAGTTCCAGGATATAAACCCCAACAAACTCCTACTTGGACTATAACTCAAGTGAGATTACAATATTTTGTGAGGTAACTTAGCATTATATATCATATGCTAAAAGCTCGTAGTCCTAAATTCTGGAGATGTCCCTCAAACACTTTAGCCGTGAGGGGTTTTGTAAATGGATCAACCATGTTCTGTTCTGAAGCTATCTGGGTGACGATCACGTCTCTTCTTTGTACTATCTCATGTATGAGATGGTATCTGCGTTCAATGTGCTTTCCTCGTTTATGGCTTCGAGGTTCCTTGTAATTTGCAACTGCTCCACTGTTGTCACAATAAAGAGTGACTGGCAAGTGCATGTTTGGAACAACTTCTAACTCATTTAGAAATTTTCTAAGCCACACAGCTTCCTTTGATGCTTCACAGGCCGCAACATATTCAACTTCCATTGTGGAGTCGACAATACATGTTTGCTTAATACTTCTCCACACTATTGCTCCTCCATTCAGAGTGAACACATATCCTGATGTAGATCTCCTTGAGTCTATGTCGGTTTGAGAATCTGAGTCAGTGTATCCAGTAAGGATCAAATCCTTAGATCCATACACTAGCGAATAGTCTCTTGTTCTCCTCAAGTATTTTAGGATATTCTTAACGGTAGTCCAAGGTTCTTGACCAGGATTGGACTGATATTTGCTGACAACACCTATTGCATAGCATATGTCAGGACGTGTGCACAGCATTGCATACATAATACTTCTGACTGCTGATGCGTAAGGAATTCGTTTCATATCCTCAACTTCTTGAGGTGTTTTTGGACTCTATTCCTTTGATAGGTGCATTCCATGTCTAAAGGGTAACATTCCCCTTTTGGAATTCTGTAATGAATATCGATTGAGAATTTTATCGACATAGGATGCTTGAGACAGTGTCAAAAATCTGTTCTTTCGATCTCTAAGTATTTGGATCCCTAGAACATATTGAGCTTCTCCCAAATCCTTCATTTGGAATCGAGCTCTCAACCACTGCTTAATGTTAGAAAATACTCCAACTACATTTCCTAGAAGTAGGATGTCATCAAGATACAAAATTAAGAAAACTATAGTAGAATCAATGATCCTTTTGTATACACAAGGTTCATCTACATTTTGTTCAAAACCATAAGATTTGATTACAGTGTCATGAAGGATTGGAATTCCGTAATTCCGTAAAGCGGAAGCGTGATTGGGACCGATTCGTAATTAATTTTGTTTAATCTAAAATACCAATACATTGGCAATAATATTAGAACTATTCTAAATATATATTAAGGCTAAGCATACAAAAATATTAGATCTAAATCTAATTTATAAAGTAACAAATTACATACTCTCGTTGACGACTCAGATTAAATTCACCAACTGCTTGTGAATTAATCACGAACTAGTGCGAACACCACCACTATGGCTACACCGGTATGACTCTGAGACTTCTAGAGGCTGGAGACTTGTGGGAGCCTTTGGGAGAATTCTCTGAGAGTAGGAGAATGAATGAGATACCTTTCACCCCACCCCAGGGGTCCTATATATAGTAAAGGCCAAGACCTTTTTCCTAATAGGAAAAGGGAGACCTTTTCCTAATAGGAAAAAGTCTCTAATTTTAATAAATAATTAATTAATTCCATAATTAATTAATTTCCCAATTAAATATCATATATTTAATCTTAGGGATTTTATTAAAATTAAAATTAATATGAATCCAATTCATATTAAATTTATTTGAACTCTTTCAAATATTTTCTTTCCTAATAGGAAAAGGTCTCTAATTTTAATAAATAATTAATTAATTCCATAATTAATTAATTTACCCAATTAAATATCATATATTTAATCTTAGGGATTTTATTAAAATTAAAATTAATATGAATCCAATTCATATTAAATTTATTTGAACTCTTTCAAATACTTTCTCTCAATAATTAATTTTTTTTTTAAATTAATTCAAAAATTATATTATAAAGTTTCATAAACTTTATATTATAATGCATCAATATACATTATACGATTCCCCAAATAAATTGAACACTTTCAATTTACAATTTATACTTAATTGCCTCAAGTCTCTTTACGAGCTACCAGTGGGACCTAATGGACCTACAGATCAGAAGCTCCAACGATACGAGACTAATTGGCCAAACTCATTGACCAAGTTTAGTCAACATTCGTTAACTGTGGGTCACTCCACTAAAGACCCACAGCTGCACTCTTCTCACTATAGAATATTTCTGTGTCCACGGATATCGACCAAGCAGTAAGTCAATCCTTCACGTGTGTTCGTAACACCAGCTGGGTCAAATTACCGTTTTACCCCTGGGTTACCTCTGGTTCCTTAAGTACCACTGATTCCTCTAATGAACAAGTTGTTTAGGGTCCAACCACTAAACAGGAGTTCCTCTCAGGCTAGGAGAGGACGGCGCACCTTTGTTCAAGCCCTAGAATCAGCCCTTAAGGGAACACACATCTACTTACCCCAATAGGGGAAGAAGTGAATTCCATCTTGTACTGTTATGTTCCCAGCCCCCATTCGGTCTTGCCCCTGAAATGGTAGGCTTATTGAGTCGGCGAACTGGCCACTCTCACCTATACAAATCTAAGGACAGTCCCTCCTAAAAGGGGTTCATAACAGACTCAGGATTGAGATTGAGTTACCTAGGTCATCCTATTGAAATAGAAACCTAAACTAGTTAACGGCGTTACATCTAGTGATTACTATTTCGCGGTCCGGTCTTATGCAAACTCATTGCATAGGATACCCCCACCCGCATGTCTCCTACATGGATGCTTTGGATCATTGCATCTGTATCGAATACAAGGTGGGCCGTATCACATAGTGTCACCAGGATAAGGTACCCAGCCTTATCCCTATACTATAGACCATTTAGGTTGTTACTTGGACACTGATCCCCGTATGTCCCCACATACTAGTCCAAGTTTCATTTAAACAACCTTGGATCTTAGTTTATTGGATTTAGGGTTTATTAATGCAAAGTCGATTATTCAATAACCAAATTACTGAATTACTCAAATAACACTTTATTGAGATCGATTAATTTGTTTCATTTACTATCTACGAGTTTTAGGGCATAAAACCCAACATGTCAAACCTTTTATTCCAGGATCTTGAGGCTTGTTTTAATCCATAGATGGATTTGTTAACCTTGCAAACCTTTTGTTCTTCTCCCTGGACTATGAACCCTTCTGGTTGGACCATGTAAATACTCTTGTCAAGATTCTCGTTCAGAAACGCAGTCTTGATGTCCATTTGCCAAATTTCGTAATTATAGAAAGCGACAATGGAAAGGAGTATTCTTATCGATGTCAACATCGCTACTGGTGAGAAGGTTTCATCGAAATCAATTCCTTCTCTTTGGTTATAACCTTTAGCCACCAATCGGGCTTTGAAGGTTCGTACCTTACCAGTTTGGTCTCGTTTTCTCTTATAGATCCATTTGCAACCGATAGGTTGTATGTCACTTGGTTGATCTACAAGTTCCCAGACTAAGTTAAAATGCATAGATTCTATCTCAAGGTTCATGGCTTTGACCCACTGGTCCTTATCTTTATCACTCATTGCTTGTCTATAAGATAATGGATCCTCTACTTCATCATCAGGTATGATGAATTGAGTTTTTGTCAAACTCATGTACCGGTCAGTTTGAATTATAACCCTCCCACTACGACGAGGCATACTCACATCCTGAGATGGTTTCGAAGGACCAACTTCGCCAACAACTTTTGTTTGTTTGTTTGTTTGTAGTTTCCCCGAAATTTTCTTTAAGTATTAGTTTACTGCGTGATTGATGGTTTCTTATATGATCTTCCTCAAGGAATGTGGCATTGGTCGAAACAATAACCTTATTGTCGTGAGGATCATAAAATAGACCTCCTTTTGTTTCTTTAGGGTATCCTATAAAAAGGCATATTTTTGAACGTCGTTCCAATTTCTTTGGTTTTTGCACCGACACGTGTGTCGGGCATCCCCAAATTTTGAAGTGTCGTAAACTCCCTTTACGACCTCTCCATAACTCGTAAGGTGTTTCTAGAACACTTTTAGAGGGAACCATGTTCAGAATATATGCAGCAGTTTCGACTGCAAAACCCCAGAATGAATCAGGCAAATGCGCATAACTCATCATAGACCGAACCATATCCAATAGGGTTCTTTTTCTCCTTTCTGATACACCATTCTGTTGTGGTGTACCAGGTCCTGAGAGTTGTGAGGATATTCCATGTTCTATCAAGTAGTCTTGGAATTCTAAATCCATGTACTCTCCTTGTCGATTAGATCGTAGAGTTTTGATTGTTTTGCCTAATTTATTTTCAACTTCAGCTTTATACTCTTTGAATTTTTTAAGAGCTTCTGACTTTTGAACCATTATGTAAAGATACCCATATCTTGAACAGTCATCAATGAAACTGATGAAATATTCATATCCTCCACGTGCTTTAACATTCATAGGACCACAGAGGTCAGAGTGTATAAGCTCGAGGGTTTCTTTGGCTCTTTGGCCTTTTTCAGATAAAGGTCTTTTGGTCATTTAACCTTCTAGACAAGATTCACAAGGTGGTAATGAGTCATCTTCTAAGTCATTTAGAAGTCCATTCTTAACTAGCCTTTCAATACGTTTTTTGTTGGGATTGGTGTCCTAAAACTCGTAGATAGTGAATGTTAAACGAATTATATACTTATTCGATAAAGGCGTTATCGAGATTAATTCAGTAAAGTTATTACTAAATAAAGTAAATTGCACATATAATAACTCAAATCCAATAAACTAAGATCCATGGCTATAGGATGAACACTTGAGCTTTATGTAGAGACATAAAAGTGGATCAAGCTTGAGTAATAGCCAAAACGGTCTATAGTATAGGGATAGGGTTGGGTACCTTATTCTGGGGACACTATGAGACGCGGCCCACTTTATAGATGGTATAGACGATGTGATCCTAAATCGTCCATGTAGAGACATGCGAGTGGGGGCGTCCTATGCAATGAGTTTGCATAAGACCAGGACCAAGAAATAAGTCACTCTCTCTTTATAACACCGTTTACTGACGAGACTGACTATTTCATATGATGACCTAGGTAACTCGATCTTAATCCTGAGCTAACTATGAACTCCTGTTTATTCGGGCTTATCCTTAGATCTGCATAGGTGAGAGTGGCTCAGTATCGCCGACTCAATAAGCCTCCCATTTCAGGGATAGGAACGGGTAGATAGCTGGGGACATAGTCGTGCAAGAAGGAATTCACTCCTACCCGAATAAGGGATAGTAGAGAGGTTGTTCCCTTAAGTGCTGACTCCGGGGCTTGAACAAAGGGATCCCGCCCTCTCATTGGCCCGAGAGGGACTCGGTTTATTGGTTGGACCATAAACCAATTGTTCATTAGAGGATCAGTGGGACTTAAGGAACTAGAAGTACTATAGGGGTAAAACGGCTTATTGACCTAGCTATAGCTACGAACAACCTGTGAAGGATCGACTTACTAATCATGGTTAAATCAAGTGGACGGAAATATATCTATAGTGAGGGGAGTGCAACTATCGGGCTATAGTGGAGTGTCCCGATAGTTAACGAATGTTGGCTAGCTTAGACAATGAGATTAGTCGGTTAGCCTCGAATCGTTGGAGCCCATGATCTATAGGTCCATTAGGTCCCCCTACTAGCTCATATCGGAATTAAGCCTAGAACAAAAGATATGAAGCTTTGAATCGTTCAAAATCGGGAAAAAGGGTATTATCGTAAATTGTGTTTGACACAATAATTTAATTATGAATTAAATTAGAAAATGAGAGATGAAGTATTTAAAAGTGTTTTGAATACTATATATATGTATTAGGAATCATATATATGGAATTGCACAAGATAACAAAGATTAATTAGATTAATCATATCAAAATTAATTTGAAAATTTTCAAATTAATTACCAAGCAATCAATTTCAATTTAGAATTGAAATTGGGGGTAATTTGCAAGCTTGAAATTTGATTTCAATTTGAATTTAGTGGATTTAGTTGGAAATCCACTTAATGCATGATCATTCAAAGTGGAAAGACAACTCACTCATGCATTGTTGCATGTCTTGTGTAATGTACACCTAGAATCCACTTGAGCTTGCAAATACACCATGTGTCTTGTGTCTTGAGGCTTGGCTTTGCATGGAGAAAGTCTTTAAAAGGAGTTTGAATCATATTCAAATATGAGAGAGCCATTTCCTTAATGTTATGCTGCTGGAATTTGGACTCAAAGTTCTCTCATCTCTCATTCTTCTCCATTGCTTGATGCTTCAAGCATTCCCTTCCCATTCCCTATCTTATATAGACTCCCACAAGTCGTTCTTGGCCCGGAGTATAGTAGGGAAGACTCTAGAGGTTGTCCAAGGAGCATAGGAGAGGCAAACACCACAAGGAGTTCATCATAAGTGAGCTACAAAGGTTGGTGTTTTCTAAACTCTCTATTCTGTCTTTTCTAGATCATGCATGCTTTAGGAGTAAAATTGAATGTCTTAAGTGCTTTCGATCTTCAATTGCTTCCGCATGTGTAATATGTACACCTTCAATTGGTATCAGAGCTTGATTAGAGCACTTAATTCGTTTTAATTTTGCTTTGGTGGGTACCATTTTGAAATTGAATTTTCTGTGTGCTAAAATGGAAGTGTTCTGGTTTGGCAATTTTTTGAGCATTCAAACCTTCATGAAATTGTAATTGCTCGGATATGTAAGAGCGTTAATGTGTGTACTATAGTCTGTAATTTTTATAGAGTCATTAGAGTCCATATAGGCTGTAAAATTGAAGAAAAACCGGAGAAGACGCAGCAGAAAATGAAAATTCCAGCAAGCTGTTTTTTTAATTCCAGCAGCAGTTTTTTAATTCCGGTTCAGCTGCTGCCTTTTGGTCCGGCTCGGTCTGTTGCAGCCTCATTTCACTCATTGCATGGCTGGTTCATTGCTTGGATGAGCGGTTCGGGATGGTTCGTGAAGCTCGGGCGTGTTGCAAGTTTATTTATTAATTATTATTGTAATAATTAGTGAAATTGCTTGTGTTTTTTTTAAAATTGCCAAACTATTCCATTTTAGCTTGATTTAATTACTTTATGCATTGTGAATGTATGATTTAATTAAATGGATGTATGTGCATTATGAGCATGCCATATAGTTTTAAAACCCCACCATAGGAAAGCATGTTCATGCATTTGTTTAATTTTAATAAGTGTTATTGATTAATTCAAATGCATGAGGGAAATTTCATGTTTAATTAATATAAGTGTTGTATTAATTTAGGGAGATTCATGCTTGAATGGTTAATTAAAATTGATTATTCTTATAATAGTTATAATTATTAATTGATAAAATTAACCAAGCATGAAGCATGAAATTTCATTAGTTTGATTATAAGTGTTATTCTCAAATTAGGCTTGTTATGGATTGTTTTTATAATTGTTATAAAAAGAGATAGAAATCTAAAATCTATAACAAGATTAAGTGCATGCTCACTTAGGTTAATGAACCTTCAACAATTCGATCAACTTGCATAGTTTAGGTCGATATCTTGTAAAACAACGGTTACGAGAGAACTCACCCGACAAAATGCTGTCTAAGGCTGGAGGTATTTAAGTTGACGGTTTACGGAACACCTCCTACCTGGGCATTGAGTCGGTTCTTGAGTTAAGTTAACTCGAGTTTTATGAGCATGCGTGAGCGGTGTGAAGCGTTATACAAACCTAGACATAGGTTGTTTCTAAATGGTGCTTTTCTTATAACTTGAATGATTGATTGTTATATGCTTTAAAACACCATTAGAAAGCATGTTATAGGGTTTATTCATTAAAAGTTATAAGAGTTATAAAAGTTGATGAATAGAAACCATAAAATCTATAACAAAGAGTTGCATGCTAACATAGGATCTTAGGATCTTATCATTCTTTAAATGGTTTAAAATGAAATAGACCTAAGATCGCCTTTTTCTAATAGGATTAGAAATATGTCTTACTTAGTTTTTTAAAATAGTTTTAAAATTTGAGTAAGTAGGACATAAGACCTTGGTTATAAGGGAACTCTCCCGGCAAATGGTTCGGAACCTGAGTTGAATTAACCAAAGTCTTACTAGCATGCAATGTCACTAGGTTATTAAAAGAGTTTAATTCACCTAGACATTTAGTGTAAAGACCTTGTTTAATAAGGCATAGACTTAGATAGATTCATTTAGCCGGAATTTACCTAAGTAATAAGACCCTAAAACTTTACAACACTTTAGTGGGAGGAAAAGTATAGAAACGAAATATTCATATTAAGTTTCTACTCTCACGTCCCCCTGAGTTCACACCGTGAGATCCATGCTTGGCCTCGAGGCGCCCTGGGAGCGTCCCCCTACGGATGGTGTTTGCATGGGTTAATATCAAGGTGAATGGGGAAAGTGTTCATAGTAAGTGGGAGAAGGAAACGTGTCAAACGTATCCTGCGGTCTCCATCATTAGGTTGCACCGTGAGATTCCTATGCGCTGCCTGCGAGTCGCCCTGGGAGCGATCACCCTACGGAGGGCTTGCGCATGGGATTCGGAACAACGCAAACTCCAGAAATGGATAGGGTTTCCTAGGGCCATTCCCAACATTAGCTCTTCCCTACGGTGGCATTGTTGGGGCCGTCCTCTGCGATCTGAAAATGATGGGTAACACTTACAAGATGGTCTTGACCAAATTAACGTTAGCTAATAACTATTGGAGTAAGAGTTATTCTGGGAATAGTATTTGGCCGAGATTGTCTCGATTCAGAGGAGGAGTAGCTGACTGCCCTACGGTAGCGGTTATTCTAAACCTCTGAAGTATCGTTGCAAATAAATCAATTGTATATATGGGTCGATGATTGCTTTTGCTAAATCTGATTGGATAAATGTGATTAATGGGTTTAGTGCATGTTTCTAATAGAGATTAATTTGTTTGTTTCAGCAATATGTCGAAAAACGTATGTGCTTTGTCAAATGCCAAATTAAACGGTTTAGTACATACGACTAAGAATACTTGCTTAAACGCTAAACACGTGGCAAAGAATTTAGGTTTGGTCTCAACTGAGGAATGTCCTCAAACTAACTGCATAGCCAAGAAAAACATGATCCACGACTCTAAATGCGATTTATTAGTCTTGGAAACGTGTTTAGTGGAAAACGACGATTCTGCCTGGATACTTGATTCAGGTGCCACTAATCACGTATGTTCTTCATTTAAAGGAATGAGTTCCTGGCAACAGCTAATAGCTGGAGAGATGACTCTTAAAGTTGGAACAGGAGAAGTCATCTCGGCTATTGCAGTGGGAGACATAAAATTATTCTTCACCAAGGAACGCTACATGATATTAGATAATGTGTACATAGTTCCGAAGATAAAAAGAAATTTGATTTCTTTATCTTGTTTATTAGAACAAGGTTACTCAATTTCTTTTTCTGTTAATGAAGCGTTCATAACTAAAAGAGGTATTGATGTTTGCTCTGCAAACTTGAAGAATAAATTATATGTTTTGAGACCAATTGAGTCTAAAGCTATTTTAAATCACGAGATGTTTAAAACCGCTGAGACTCAACCTAAAAAGCGAAGAGTTTCTCAAGATACCTATCTCTGGCACTTGAGGCTAGGCCATATCAACCTCAATAGGATTGGGAGATTGGTCAAGAGTGGACTTCTAAACAAGTTAGAAGACGACTCGTTGCCTCCTTGTGAATCATGCCTTGAGGGCAAGATGACAAAACGACCTTTTACCGGAAAAGGTTATCGTGCCAAAGAGCCCTTAGAGCTCATTCATTCGGACCTCTGTGGACCAATGAACATTAGAGCTCGAGGAGGGTACGAATATTTCATCAGTTTCATTGATGATTATTCGAGGTATGGCTATCTCTACCTGATGCATCATAAGTCCGAAGCTTTTGAAAAGTTCAAGGAGTATAAGGCCGAGGTTGAGAACCTATTAGGTAAGACGATAAAAACACTTCGATCCGATCGAGGTGGAGAGTATATGGACTTAAGTTTTCAAGACTATTTGATAGAGCATGGAATTACGTCCCAACTCTCAGCCCCTGGTACACCTCAGCAAAACGGTGTATCAGAAAGGAGAAACAGAACCTTGTTGGACATGGTTCGTTCGATGATGAGTTATGCTCAGTTGCCTAACTCGTTTTGGGGTTATGCAGTAGAGACTGCAGTTTATATCTTGAACGTAGTTCCCTCAAAGAGTGTTTCTGAAACACCGTTTGAGCTCTGGAAAGGACGTAAAGCTAGTTTACGACATTTCAGAATTTGGGGATGCCCTGCATACGTGCTAGAAGCAAACCCAAAGAAATTGGAGCCTCGTTCTAGATTTTGCCTATTTGTAGGCTATCCCAAAGAAACGAGAGGTGGATACTTCTTCGATCCAGAGGAAAATAAAGTACTTGTATCGACAAATTCTACATTCCTAGAAGAAGACCACCTCAGAGATCACAAGCCACGAAGTAAAGTCGTTTTAAGTGAACTATCAAACGAAGCTACAGAAACATCAACAAGAGTTGTTGATGATGCTGGCACCTCGAGTCAATCGCGTCCTTCTCAAGAAATAAGAGAACCTCGACGTAGTGGGAGGATTGTTAGACAACCTGATCGCTATTTGGGTTTAACTGAAACTCCAGTCGTCATACCTGATGACGGAATCGAGGATCCATTAACCTTTAAACAGGCAATGAATGATGTTGACAAGAACGAGTGGATTAAAGCCATGGACTTGGAAATCGAGTCCATGCATTTTAATTCAGTATGGGATCTTGTAGATCAACCTGAAGGGGTTAGACCCATAGGGTGTAAATGGATCTACAAGAGAAAACGAGACGCTGCTGGAAAGGTACAGACCTTTAAGGCACGACTTATGGCAAAGGGTTTTACCCAGCGGGAGGGGATTGACTATGAAGAAACCTTCTCCCCTGTTGCCATGTTAAAGTCGATCCGGATACTTTTGTCCATTGCCACGTTTTACGATTATGAAATATGGCAAATGGATGTCAAGACTGCCTTTCTGAACGGTAATCTTGAAGAAAGTATCTACATGTCTCAGCCAGAGGGGTTCATAGCTCAGGATCAAGAGCAAAAAGTTTGCAAGCTTAAGCGATCCATTTATGGATTAAAACAAGCATCTAGATCCTGGAATATGAGATTTGATACTGCGATCAAATCTTATGGCTTTGAACAAAACGTTGATGAGCCTTGTGTTTACAAAAGGATCATCAACGACTCCGTAGCTTTCTTAGTACTGTATGTGGATGATATCCTACTCATCGGGAATGATGTAGGTTATCTAACTGACATTAAACTGTGGCTAGCAACTCAATTCCAAATGAAAGATTTGGGTGAGGCACAATTTGTTCTAGGGATCCAAATTGTTCGAAACCGAAAGAACAAAACGCTAGCCCTGTCTCAAGCGTCTTATATCGACAAATTGTTAGTTAGATATAAAATGCAAAATTCCAAGAAAGGACTATTACCTTTCAGGCACGGAATTAACTTGTCTAAGGAACAGTGTCCTCAGACACCTCAAGAAGTTGAGGACATGAGACGTTTTCCCTATGCCTCTGCAGTAGGTAGCCTAATGTATGCCATGTTGTGTACAAGGCCTGACATTTGTTATGCAGTAGGGATTGTCAGTAGATATCAATCCAATCCAGGATTCGATCACTGGACAGCCGTTAAAAATATCCTCAAGTATCTAAGGAGAACGAGGGACTATATGCTCGTGTATGGTTCGAAGGATTTGATCTTTACAGGATACACTGATTCTGACTTTCAAACTGATAAAGATTCGAGGAAATCTACATCGGGGTCAGTATTCACTCTAAATGGAGGAGCAATAGTATGGCGCAGCATCAAGCAAGGATGCATTGCAGACTCGACCATGGAGGCCGAATATGTAGCCGCTTGCGAAGCAGCAAAAGAGGCAGTATGGCTCAGGAAGTTCCTAACTGACTTGGAAGTCGTTCCAAATATGCATCTGCCTATCACCTTGTATTGTGATAATAGCGGCGCAGTTGCAAACTCAAAGGAACCTCGCAGCCATAAGAGAGGCAAGCACATCGAAAGGAAATACCATCTCATTAGGGAGATTGTGCACCGAGGAGACGTGATCGTCACGAAGATAGCGTCGGAGCACAACATTGCTGATCCATTCACGAAGACTCTCACGGCTAAAGTGTTCGAGAGTCATCTAGAAGGTCTAGGTCTGCGAGATATGTACGAGAAATAATCTAGGTCAAGTGGGAGAATTGTAACCGGTATATCGATACCTTAGTATACTGGGTATTTAGATGCCCTAGTTTATTGTATTTTTACTTTGTTATTAATACAAGTATTTATTCACCCACTGCTGTTATAGATTATAGTACATCCCACTAAACTAGAGTTTTAGTTCAAGTGGGAGATTGTTGGGATTGGTGTCCTAAAACTCGTAGATAGTGAATGTTAAACGAATTATATACTTATTCGATAAAGGCGTTATCGAGATTAATTCAGTAAAGTTATTACTGAATAAAGTAAATTGCACATATAATAACTCAAATCCAATAAACTAAGATCCATGGCTATAGGATGAACACTTGAGCTTTATGTAGAGACATAAAAGTGGATCAAGCTTGAGTAATAGCCAAAACGGTCTATAGTATAGGGATAGGGTTGGGTACCTTATTCTGGGGACACTATGAGACGCGACCCACTTTATAGATGGTATAGACGATGTGATCCTAAATCGTCCATGTAGAGACATGCGAGTGGGGGCGTCCTATGCAATGAGTTTGCATAAGACCAGGACCAAGAAATAAGTCACTCTCTCTTTATAACACCGTTTACTGACGAGACTGACTATTTCATATGATGACCTAGGTAACTCGATCTTAATCCTGAGCTAACTATGAACTCCTGTTTATTCGGGCTTATCCTTAGATCTGCATAGGTGAGAGTGGCTCAGTATCGCCGACTCAATAAGCCTCCCATTTCAGGGATAGGAACGGGTAGATAGCTGGGGACATAGTCGTGCAAGAAGGAATTCACTCCTACCCGAATAAGGGATAGTAGAGAGGTTGTTCCCTTAAGTGCTGACTCCGGGGCTTGAACAAAGGGATCCCGCCCTCTCATTGGCCCGAGAGGGACTCGGTTTATTGGTTGGACCATAAACCAATTGTTCATTAGAGGATCAGTGGGACTTAAGGAACTAGAAGTACTATAGGGGTAAAACGGCTTATTGACCTAGCTATAGCTACGAACAACCTGTGAAGGATCGACTTACTAATCATGGTTAAATCAAGTGGACGGAAATATATCTATAGTGAGGGGAGTGCAACTATCGGGCTATAGTGGAGTGTCCCGATAGTTAACGAATGTTGGCTAGCTTAGACAATGAGATTAGTCGGTTAGCCTCGAATCGTTGGAGCCCATGATCTATAGGTCCATTAGGTCCCCCTACTAGCTCATATCGGAATTAAGCCTAGAACAAAAGATATGAAGCTTTGAATCGTTCAAAATCGGGAAAAAGGGTATTATCGTAAATTGTGTTTGACACAATAATTTAATTATGAATTAAATTAGAAAATGAGAGATGAAGTATTTAAAAGTGTTTTGAATACTATATATATGTATTAGGAATCATATATATGGAATTGCACAAGATAACAAAGATTAATTAGATTAATCATATCAAAATTAATTTGAAAATTTTCAAATTAATTACCAAGCAATCAATTTCAATTTAGAATTGAAATTGGGGGTAATTTGCAAGCTTGAAATTTGATTTCAATTTGAATTTAGTGGATTTAGTTGGAAATCCACTTAATGCATGATCATTCAAAGTGGAAAGACAACTCACTCATGCATTGTTGCATGTCTTGTGTAATGTACACCTAGAATCCACTTGAGCTTGCAAATACACCATGTGTCTTGTGTCTTGAGGCTTGGCTTTGCATGGAGAAAGTCTTTAAAAGGAGTTTGAATCATATTCAAATATGAGAGAGCCATTTCCTTAATGTTATGTTGCTGGAATTTGGACTCAAAGTTCTCTCATCTCTCATTCTTCTCCATTGCTTGATGCTTCAAGCATTCCCTTCCCATTCCCTATCTTATATAGACTCCCACAAGTCGTTCTTGGCCTGGAGTATAGTAGGGAAGACTCTAGAGGTTGTCCAAGGAGCATAGGAGAGGCAAACACCACAAGGAGTTCATCATAAGTGAGCTACAAAGGTTGGTGTTTTCTAAACTCTCTATTCTGTCTTTTCTAGATCATGCATGCTTTAGGAGTAAAATTGAATGTCTTAAGTGCTTTCGATCTTCAATTGCTTCCGCATGTGTAATATGTACACCTTCATTTTTTTTATTTATGTGTCCTAGTCTTAGATGCCAAAGAAGGGTATCTTGAGAAACTTTTCATCTTTTATTTTGGGTTTGTGCTGATTTGAACATTTCAGTATTATGAAAAGCTTTTATTTCATTCGGTCTTAACACATACAGATTGTTTTATAGTTTAGCAGAACCAATGAAATTTAATCTTTTGAATATAAACACTTCGTTGATTTCAAAAGATACTTTATATTCATGTTCTATTAAACAAGAGATGGATATTAAGTTCCTTTCCATACTAGCTACAAGAAATTTTCCTTTTTTATAACAATTGGTTATAGCATTTTCTGAAAAACGCTGTGAAAAAGGGGAAAAAAAGGCGGAAGAGTTGTACACTTAAAATTTAGACCATCGCACACTTTAGATTTTAAAAAATATAATAATAAGAATGAACCTATGAGTTTTTCTTCATTTCTCCGCTTCGACCCACCCTCGCACTCCATTCGTTTTCTCTCTTCTCTATCAACCGACTGAAGTTGTTGAACTCGTTGATGAGGACGATGATGACGGATTTGGCTTAGGTGTTCGAGAGCTTGGACTGCGACGAGTCAGTGCGAGTCATCGTGCTCTTTGGTTTAGGATGAGCGTTCTGTGTTTTGGTGTAGACATTTGTAGTCGCCGGAAAGGTGGAATGACGGTGACAGTGGACATTGATGGTCTCTGATAAGGTCAATCAACGGTGGTAGCGGCAACGTAGGCATCAGTATCCCTTGATTTCTCACTACCGTCAAATTTTCCACTCTCTTCGGCACTTTTTCTTTCAACTCGAGCAACAACGACCGGAATCGCTTCAGTTCGTCGATTTTCATAGTTGCAACGGTTCGTCACACCAAAATCGACTGCTATTCCTCCATCTCTCTGCCGCCTCTGTCGCTCGTCACTTCTCGACATCGAACTTGACTGTCGCGTCCGTGAAAAATTGCGATTCAACTCCGCTAGAGGGAGGTAGGCCTCGACCGGCTTGGGCGGAGCAAAATATTGAAACGATTGAAAAGGGACTAGACATTGGGATGGGAGAAGCTAAAGATTTACCCGTGGGAGAGAAGGCAAGGATGGCGATCTCAACATCCCACAGAATGGAGAGCTTTGAGAAATAACTGTTTTATAAAGGTGCTGAAGCACTTTTTGATTTACGCCAAGTTTGAAGAAGCAACCACGAATTCTCCGCCAATTTTGATCATGAACTTAGGGCTTTCTCAATTCTCATAGTTGTCGATGAGTAAGTTCCTCTTTCCTTCATTTTCGATCTTCATGTTCATTTCACAAATTCAATTTAAGCCAATTCGATCATTTTTTGAACCCCAACCGAGGTCAAATTGTTACAATCGTGGTTGCCCAATGACTTCTGATTCTCACAGTTTTTATTTATTTTATTTATTTTTATTTTATGTTTTTGTCAAGGCTTTTCTCTTTTTGCTTCTTTTCTGCGAGCTGTGTTATGTCTCCATAGAATGCAATGCGGCTGTGAGATATATATTTATCCTATCTTAATTATGTGCTTGGTTTATATAAAAAATGTGAGGTAAGAGTGGTCAATAATCAATATATATCACCCTGCAAATCCAAAGATAGAGGTCAATCTCATACACACCTTGCTTTTCTCTTTTTTTCTTTTTCTCTTTTAGTTTATCCCTCCTTGTAGATTCAGAAGGAAGACTAAGACAATATTAAAAGTGTGAAGGTTGGATTTATATTCCCTAAAACATGAATTCAAGGGAAAAAAGAGTTGAATATGTTATCATGCCAACATTATATGGCTTTGCATGTTCTAGTTGTCATCAATACGTTAGTATCTGTCAATTTTGATCGGAGTGAAAGTGAATATTTTGTGCAAAAAGAAAAGTGGCTTGTATGTTGTTTAAATTTAAACCCTATTTTCTTTTGCAACAAAGTGCTCTTTATTGTCATTGCTCAAGTATTTTGATTACTTTTCAATTGGATTCTAAATGCACTAGTATACACTAGTATCTTTTTTTTTTTCTTCCTTTCTAAAGGATTTTGGCTTGAGATTTACAAGATTAAAGCCTGTGTTCTCATCTCTGAAGTTTTTTTCCTTGGGTTCTCAAAGTTTTTGGCTGTCCTTGGATTTCTCTTATGGTTTGGTGTTTTCTCCTAGCTCTTCTTCATTGGTTTGCTGTTTTTTTTTTAGTTGAGTTGGTTTTCTTTTTCAGCTTTGTTTTCAATTCATAGGGTGGAGTTCTTTTGGTGGTTTCTTCACGCTTGGTTTTTCTTTTGGCTCAAAGTGGTAGTTTTCTTTTTGGTTTGCTGGAGCTTTTGGAGAGGCTGGTTTGCTTTTTTGCCTGGTCATCTTCAGCTGCTTGGTAGTAGTTCTTTTGCTGGCTCTTTCTCTTTGGTTTCTTTAGCCTGTTTAGTGTTTTCTTTGGTTTTTTGTTGCAGGCTAGTTTTGTTGTTTGTTTGAGGTTCTCAGTTATATTTTGGAGTGAGGGGTGATAGTATGTTTTTTAGTCTATAAGAAACAAGGTTGATTTTCCTTTTGGTAGTAGACTTTATATTAATGAGAAAAAAAGAGAACACAAGGAGTTAGGAAGATAAAACATTCTTTGTCTCCAACATGCACATGCGTCCACACCTAGAAGAAGAAGAAGAAGCTATAATGAATTTTGGGTTTTGATAGAAGGTAGGGCTTGAGTTTCAACTAATAGACATTATCACTGTGCCAATTTTATTTTGAACTTTACAATGTGGTGAACTATCCTTGTTTTATTTTAACTACTTAAGTAGATGTATTTGCTAAAGTTGTTCTCCGCTCTAGGTGCTAGATTAGGTCCAGGAATTCCTGGCTTACAACTTGGCTTTGGTTTTGGTGCTGGATGTGGAGTTGGCTTAGGATTTGGTTATGGTGTTGGCAGGGGCATTGCCCAAGATGACAAACGAAGATACTCCAACGTTGGGGATCTATTACATGGTCATCAAAGTATTTTTCCTCAGTAAGTTCTCAAAACTAATTGTTTTCAACTCGTGATCAACTAATTTGTTATCTTACTCTCAAACTATATATAATTGGATATGAAAGGAAAAAAACCCTTGAGCAATGTGACAACAGTCAAAAGGTGAGTTTGCTTGTAGTTTTATGTTTTGTGAATTCACTACGTCAACAGGAGGTTTCAAGAAAGTACATTTACTTGGAGAGGATCATTTTCAGTTGAGCTTTTGAAAAAGTTGAAAGCACATTTTTGGCCCACTGGTACTGTAAATTTTATGCTCATGTTAAAGATGGTGAAGGCAACCCTTTTTGACAAGTTTCTTGTGTAGGTATGTGTCTTCCAAGGTTTAAATTTTTATACAAACGCTTTATTTTAATGTATAGTTTTTAGTAATTATCTATAATGTCTTTTGTTGACTTTACTAGCTGCTAATGGTATAAGTTCACAATCTTTTTAAATGGTTGAGATTAGGTAAAGCCAAAACCATATGATACTTATCGATTCAAATAGTTAGCAGGAATATGATTGTGTCTGCTTACATTGTGCATATAATGTGAGTTTTGAAAATGTTGGTGTTATGTACCTATGTCTACATCAAATTAAAGCTAATCCTTAGTTATTACAATTAGGTTAATGTTGCACTTCAACTTTCAAGAAGAAGATCAAACTATATCATTGAATCTTCCATTAGAGATTGGTATTCTTGTTTGGCTATGGGATTGGTTAACTTTATCTTCTTATTTATCTTTTCTCTACCGTTGGAGGGAATTTTCACGTTATATCTAATTTTGAAAATAAAACTATTAGATCACTAATAGCATGTCTGAGAGTGATTTTGGAAGGGTCAAAATCACTTGTCATGCTTTTTTAGTGGAAAATGACATGACAAAAGTGAATTTGGCCTATCTAAAATCATTCCCAGACATGTCATAAATCATCTTTAGTTTTCTTGTGTAATAATGTTATGAGGATATATATATGTAAAATTGTCTTCATTTTAGCTTCTCTTCACCAATCTATTTCTTTTCTTTGTTTTCTTTCACTTGACCAGTTGGCGTCTCTTTGTAGCTTTTGCCCAATTACAACGGATTCTTTGTTTTTTCTTTCACTCCGTTTTCTATTTTCTAAGGTTTTATGTTGATGTTCATGCTTGAGAAATTGTTTTGTTCTTTGGGTATTTGTCATCACCAATTTTACCAAATCAGTTAGTTATTGGTTTGTGTTTTAAACGTGGTTTAGTGATATAGGGAGTTATTTTTTATGCTTATTTTTGGTTTTAAGTATGAGTTTTAGTCAAATGAAGAACTGGGGTTTTGGGACTTCATTCAACTTGCATAATAAGGGAGAAGACATGGAACCAAATATTTTTCAACATTTTTCACCCATCTAATTTCTCTTTTCTAGCCCTAGCTATTTTCTATGCAATTAAGGGGCTGTTTGGAGCACTGAATAGGTTATAATAACCCCCTTTATTATAACTTATTTAGTGTTTGGGGCATGAACTAAAATAAATGGTGAGGTGGGTTATTTTTACCCCCGATTATTTTATCCATTCTCTACAGTAACCATCATTCAACCAACCCAATTATACTATCCATTTTCTACAGTAACTCTCTCCTCTCTTCTTCCATGCGACTCCTTGACTTTTCTGACGACCGCCGGTCGCCGTCGGCTGGCGAAGTTTCCGACGGCTGTCGACCACTTTTCCGACGGCCGTTGACCACTTTTCCGACGACTTTTCCGGCGATCGCCGACGACTTTTCCGGCAACCACTTTTTTTTTTCCTTTTTTCCATATTTCTTCTCATTTTCATTTTGAAAAATATAAAAAATGAAAATAAAGAAAAAAAAAAAAGAAAAGAAAGAAAACGAGGAAAAAAAATTTAGTCGTCGAAAAATTTGTTGGCAACCGTCGGAAAAGTCGTTGAAAACGTTGCCGTCATTAGGGTTAGAGGAAGAAGAAAATGATGAAGATGGAGTTTGAGGTTGAGGAAGAAGATGGAGATGATGATGGAAATGGAGGAAGAAGATGATGAAGATGAAGATGGAAATGGAGGAATAAGATGAAAATGATGGTGATGGAGGAAGAAGATAAAGATGGAGGAAGAAAATGAAAAAGAAGGAAAAAAGAAAAAGAAAAAAGCGATTTTTGGTCATTCCATGTTAGAAACACTTACCAGTTTCTTAGTTGGTCATTCCATGTTAGAAACACTTACCAGTTTCTCAGTTGTCTTTTTACATATATAAATATGGAGTTTTATTATATAATTTCTTTGTACATAAACATTCACCATTTTTACGTTGAAAATACAGAAATGAAACAAATATGGTTTTCCAATATGAAATCATAAAATGACTTCTTTTGTGAAAAAATCATGACCCTAAAAAAAAGAAAATCAACTCTAACCTTAGGTTATTTTTGTTTCCTTTTAAGTTAAACACATCATTTAACCCGTATACCCAATACTTTATTTTTTTTACAACTGAATCCAAACAATTTTTTATTGATATTTGCAAAATATAATATTTGACATACAATGTTGTATGAGGAAAATAAAAATAAAAAAAAAAAGTCAGGAAAAAAACAGTCAACTTGAACATTTGATTTAGAATCTCATGTTAAACATATCAGCAATCCAAAGACAGACAATTTTAACCCAGACTAAAACAATCTGCATTCCAAACACAGATTATTTTATCCCAGACTAAAATAATCTGCACTCCAAACACAGATTATTATAACCCCCAGACTATTATAATCTCCAGATTATTATAACCACTAGATATTATAACCAATTCAGCGTCCCAAACAGCCCCTAAATGTTTTGTTTGAAATTGTGTGATTTGAACTGTTTCTTTTGTAAATTTTCACATTGATATATAGAAAATTGTTTCTTGTTTTATTTTTACCTCATTGGCATTTTGCTACATTTAAATTTTTTAGTAGTTATTAGCTTCTAATCCTTCTAGATAAATTTGATCATTTTTTTTTCTCAGTAGTAAGGGCGAATGTGGAAGTTGTGCAAAATTTGATAAATTTGACCTTGATTTGACTTAGTTCATTGGTAAAATCTCTCCCTTATTAGACGTTATCAACTATTTTTGTCTGTTTTGTTCTTTTTTTCTCTCCAGCTTGTCTTCCATGTTGTATAAGTAAAACTAAATTGTATTCTTCTTTTATGAAATGAAATTATGTTCACTATTGAGGTTGAACTTTTATAGGCACTAAGAAGCACGAACACTGACACGCGACACGGACACGACATGACATGGACACGGCGACACATTGATAGGTTGTCTTCTATTTTATTTTTTATTTTGTTAAACATGTTTTTATAACTTAACGAAGGAAAGGATAGATTGAAGAAAAGTATGGAGAATAAGATTGAAGTTGAGCTATTAGATTAGTTGAGACCTCTATCAATGCATTGTAAACTTCTTGTGTTTGTTCAACATGGTGAAAGAAGTGGTTCTCCCCCAAAATTTCTTGTGTAAGTATGTATTTACTTTTTTTAATTATGAAATTTTTTATTGTTCTTTCTACTTTATTTACCCAAGAACCAACCAACTTCATTTATTCTATAGCTCAACTTCCCTTCCACGCTCTTCTTGTTACTTTTGGTGTTCAAACTTGTATATATAAGAAAGCTTCTTGCCGCATTTGGCAAAATTCTATGTTACACACAAGTAAATTATGAAAACAATTTATTCTTAGTTATCTATAGTTATGCTAGAGGAAGTATAGAGGTTGCTATCTTACAATGGTTTTCTCTCTCTATTTTATATGAGTTGAATGTATAATTTCAACACTACTTACTATATCTCACCACATTTTTGTCAAATAAAGAGCCTTTCAAGTAACAAAGCCTTAATAGGGGTTAGGCCAACTCTATTTTATGCCTCAAATGCCCACTTCCTTAATAATATATCTTGGAGTTGTATGTGTTGTTTGTTTATGTTTACATGATGTATCATTTTTGTTTCTATTATGCTTTCTTTTAAAAAGATTCTTGGTTTTTATGTCTCCATGAAGTTGAATGCATCTTCTACATATGGCAAGTATAAATATACAGGGTTTTTTGGACTTCTTTGACTTTAAAACCATTTCTCAATTTTACCTCTTTCTAAACTTTGTAGTGTTGTTCCTCAAAATAATTTTGCAAATTTTTATCTTTACCTCCTTTTTTACAATTACTCAGATGCAATTTCTTAGCCTAATCCCCTAGGGCAATTAATGGAAGACAAGTCACTCACAGTTGATTGTGTTTCTAGTTTTGAAATTTTGCGATTAACACATCCGAATGTGTTATTCTTTCCATATTAGTTTCTTTCATCCTATTATTTTTTTAAAAACATACTGAAGTTTTTTTGGTGTGACTACATACTTGTTCCCCTAATAGGTGGAATATTTTTTTTTTTACTTTTGTTAGTTTACTTGTTGACTGAATTTTATTTAAGTTCATTTCAAAGTTTGATCTACTATCAAGAGATTTATGAGTAGAGATATCAATTCTCGCAATTGTGTTAGGGGGATTTTATTGTGTTGTGCTTGCTACTGAAACAATCTAGGAGCATTTTATTGTGTTACTTGCGTTGTTTATATCAGACACATTGAATTTAATATAATATGAGCAACATTTTCTTTTTTCTTGTACTGGTAGAATACTAGTTTTTCTTCTTATAGTGTTTCTTTTGTCTTGTTGATATGTGAATGTCAGACATTATCGACAGTAGATCTACATGATTCAAAAATATCTTCTCTCATAGCTTTTAAAATGAAGGAGTCCATGATCTTGATATTCCAGGTCTGAAGAAGGTGTGCTTATGGAATAGATTGCGGTATGGTTCTTTTTCCATGATCTTGCTTAATATGCTATGTGTTTGTTCGTTTGCATTGCAGACAGGATAACATTGATTTGCAGACAAAAATTCTCGCCATATTTGATTTAATTTTCATCGTGAAAGATATAAGGATGTACAGTCAAGATAAGGTAATTGCTAAAGCTTGCTCTTCTTTTTTAACTCAAAATGTCTTTTTTCCTCTGTCGTGCTGGACTTGGGTTTTTGTCTATTTGCTTGAGTTTTATTGTGAACTCAAGATAAGACCAGATCACTGGAGTGTTTGGCATTATAGGTTGTCAATTTTATCTCTTCAGGACGTATTATTATTAATTACTCCCTTTGTAATTAGAATAACGAGTGATTATAGCAAGCCACATTTGCTAATGCAACCTTGGGTGAAAGTAGAGCTTTTAAAGAAGAGAATTGGCTCAACAGGTGAGGGGAGTTGTAAAGAGAAAGTAGTCATTTATATTTAATATAATTCTGCCTGCTTTTATGATCTTTGGGGTTGCTCAACTGTCTAAATTGCAATTTTGGTAGGTATATTCAGTACTGTCGAACTCATTGTGATCCCCGTTTGTCAGAATCTGCATTCAGCCATCCACAATGCTGCAGGAAATAGTTGAACAACATCAAATATTCAAAGTAACTGGAATAGTCTAAATTACGCATATATTTTATCATCATTTCTCGACACATAACATTTTGTAATTTTGGTAGCTTCTCAGTTGGCCTCTTTTCATATATCTCGGTACTAATTAAAGATTGATAATAATTGAATTATATTTGTTGTGTTTAAATTATATTTGATGCGAGACCTGACTTGCTTTATTTTGTGGAAGTTCAGAGTCTGTTTGTTGACCTTAAGTGTTAGGAAGTTTGTAGTTGAGCAGTTTTGAATATAGAAGTGTGTTCTCTTGTTTAGCAGGTGTTAGAAAATTTTGGGTTAGCCATATGTATGTTGTTATGCTGTCGAAATTTTTGGAGTATCCGATTAGAATTAGGATAAAGGCTTTAGTAATGTCACTAGGTTAGATATAGAAACTTGGGGCATTACATTTGTTACAAAAATTGTGATTGTTAGAATTATTAGCTACTTTGAAGGCATCTTAGTGTACATTCATCTTAAATCACTTTAGTAGTAGCTACTATCTCTTTGCATATTCTTTTTATTCTATTTCTTTGCACTTGGCAATTCAGGGTACTATTGGATACCAATAATAGGTTGAAAATTGGTTTATACTATTGTATTCAAATGCTAAATTGATAAGTTTAGTACTTACGTTCATGATAAGTTTAGTTAGGTTTCCAAGTTTAAACTTCGATAAGTTTAGTTTAGTTGTTATGTTCATAAATGTTGATATGTTCATAAGTTTAAGGCTTGATAGCTCTAATGGTTTGTGTGGTTCGATGAGTTTAATTTATTTCTTGTTGTAATAATTCTTTTGGGTTATGCAACTGCAGAAGGTAAAACACAAGTGGAGCCTTGGAGCACAAGAGGAGGCTTGGAGTTCGATTTAACTTGGGATAAATCGGTGAAGCATGTACGATGTTTGCTACATCCTTTTTTTTTTTTTTTTTACATATATATAGTTTGACTATGAATGATAATGAGAATATGTTACTGGGACATTTTAAAGTTTGAAAGTTTGAATGACCATTAACACACAAGAATATCTGTTTGTACAAAAAGCATGTTTAATTGTGTTTGAAAAGCATGAGGTTGCTCTGTTTGTTGTATGTTGTTTGTTGGCTCTTCAGGTGTGAGCCACTTACTCAGTACCTTGGTTTGTATTGACCTAGCTACCATCAAATTTTGTAGGTGATGAGGATTACTACAAATCGGGTGATGCTGAGGAGGAGGTCTGAGGAAGAATAACTCTCTAAGTCTTAATTTCATTGTTGTCTTTTGCTTAAATAGTGGTTATTAGAAGGACGTAGTCATTTTATTTAGTTCGGTGTTATTTAATTTGAGGGATGTATCTTATTTTTGTGGTTAGCATTGTGTTAGACTTATAAGTTTATTCGAGTTATATAAATGAAAATTTTTATGAGATTTGAATCGTAATTCTATTTGGAATTCTCTGGAGTTATATGTTTGTCTTAGTAGGTGGTTGAAATTTTTGGGTTAGCTATAGTTATGTTGTTATGCTGTCGAAATTTTTGGTATTGTTTCAGCAAATAATAGGATAATGTCACTTATAATAGGTAAATTTTGGGGGCATTACACTATATAGGATAAGGCAAGCGACTTCGATAGATATACATGTTATTACTTGTGCAAAAGTATTTAAATACATTATAAACTAATTTAAGTTGATTTTTTAATATAATAACATTTGAAAAAAAATGGGACAAATGTACACAAAACAATATAATATATATAGGCTAAATTATTAAAAATACCCCTGAACTATGGGGTTTGTTTCAAAAATGTCCCTGAACTTTGAAAAGTTTCAAAAATACTCCTGAACTTTGAAAAATGTTTCAAAAATACCCTTGCTTTCAATTTTTTTTTTATGGAAACCGTTAGAATTTACGGTGAGATGAGGAAAAAAGAAGAACATTTTTCAATAAGGGTATTTTTATATTTTATTTTTTTTTAAGTTCAATGGTATTTTTTAAACTGAAACTTTAACGGTTTTCATCAAAAAATTAATGGCAAGGGTATTTTTGAAACATTTTTCAAAGTTTAGGGGTATTTTTGAAACTTTTCAAAGTTCAGGGGCATTTTTGAAACAAACCCCATAGTTCAGGGGCATTTTTTATAATTTAGCCATATATATATATATAAACCAATTAAAAGTCAATTAGTGTGTCTATCATAGTAAAATTAAAAATACTATGCTATATTTTCTATAACATTGTTTTACTGTTATAAAAAATGTTATTAAAGACCGACCATAGCTTTTTTCTAATGCTATGAAATTTTTCCATAACACGTAGTATTACGCAATTAAAAATGGACCTTTTATAGCATTTTTTATAGCGTTGAAAAAACACTATGAAAAGTTAGAGACTTTCAATTTTTAACGCTATGAAAAGTTTTCATAACATTATAATAACGCAATTAAAAGTCCGATACTTTCAATAACGTCGGCTACGACAACATTTCATAAAACGCTATCGTAGCCTTACGATAGTGTTTTTTGAATGCTATCGTACGTGATTTTTCTTGTAGTAGGAACATACAAAACATCTTGTAACAAAATATATTCATCTCTAAAACAAAGCTGCACCTCTCCCACAGCTGCGGCTGAGACGACATCTCCCGTTCCTACTTTGAGTGTCACCTCGCCTTCTTCAAGAGTTTTCCAGGAACTAGTTTCCTGTATAGAAGAACATACATGATTAGTCGCTTCTGAATGTAATATCCATATGGAGTTATCATTTTCTACTAAGCATGATTCAAAAACAAGTAAATCGTATTTACCTAACTTGGCAGCCTCAACTTTTTCTGCTTTCTCCTCAACAAGATACTTAGAACAATTTCTTCTCCAGTGACCGTCCTGATCATAGTGGAAGCAAGTTCCTTTTTCTGTAATTTTTTCTTGCCCTTCTTGATCATGGGAGCTTTCCCCTTTCCCTTGTTCTTCTTTTTCTTCAACTGAATTCTTTTGTTCTTAGAAGTAGAAGACTCAGATTTATTCCCAGAGTTTGATCCTCTCAGGAACTTCCTACCAGAAACAACATTTGCAGGGGACTGGTAGGTCTGAAGCTAGTTCAGGACAGAGAAAAGCTTGAACCGCTCAAATTTGGAAAATTCGCGCCTGTTCTTCAAAACTCATCAGCGTCGCGACGCTGTCCCGATTAGAACCCCCTGTTCTTCGGCAAGCATGTGTTCTTCTCCTTCTTTCGATCAATTACAGTTCTAAATGGACTCTAATGACTCTTCTCAACACATTAATGCTCATATACATGTGATCAATTACATTTTCATCAACAAATTGAAGAGTAAAATTGCCAAAACCGTAATGTATCCATTTCAACACCCATGCAAATTGAATTTCAAAATGCTACCCACCATGATCAAATTAAAGAAAATTAGGTTCCCAAACCATGCTCTGATACCAATTGAAAGTGCTAATATCTAAAAAGTGGAAGCAATTTTGGATCTTAGGCACTTAATTTGTTCAATTCGATCAAACATTGCATGCTGTCCGAGTAGAGGAAAAACAGAGTATGTTTACCAACCTTGAATAAATGGAGAAATTTGTTGGATTTCTTTATTGTTTTTCTTCATCAACGAGTCACGAACCACCAAAGGATATTCCTTGCTATCCTCAAGCCTTTAGAACGGATTGTGGGATCCTGTAGTGATGGAATTTGAGAGCGAAAGCTTGAAGAACAAGCAAATGGAGGTAGGTTTGGTGAGTTTACAATTTGGCAGCAATTCCCTATGTTTCAAGCTTAATTTCTTCAGCCATCTTCTTCCCTTTTATAGAGGGATTAGAGATGATGGAAAGCTCCAGCAATTGACACTCAATCAACCAAAGATTAGTGAGAATTTTGGTGTCCAACATGAGGTGAGTGCATGGGTTTAGTCACCATGCACCCCCACCTCCAAAAATTCAATCTTTTTGAATTTAATTAAATCGATAATTATCCTTAATTAGTTGGATAGTTATTTGAACATTAATAATCTTAAAAATTAAAATTGAATTTCAATTTTTCAATTTTAAATTAATTCAAAATTAATTTAAAATAATTATTAAATAAATAAATAATTATTAATTTAATATTAAATATTAAATTAACATTTTTCCACCAATCCCGAACATTTCCTAAATGTTATTTTCAATCATGAATCCCTATTCATGTTATCGGTATTTAAATCATATTTAAATATTAAATACTCACCTACACGGTTTTCACAAAAACCCGACGTACCGACAATGCCTATCACCTCTACTCACATTTCACAACATGAACTTAAAGTAATTCATATTTTATCATTCCTATTGTTCCAAATGTTAGTCTCGAGCTAGCAAGGGGACCTAATGGACCTACAGATCATGGGCTCCTACGGTACGAGGTTAAACTAGCCAAACTCTTTTAACCTAATTAACCAACATCCGTTAACTACCGGGACACTTCACTATAGCCTAGTAGTTGAACTCCCCTCACTGTAGATATATTTGTGTCCACTCGATGTAACCATGATTAGTAAGTCAATCCTTCACAGGTTGTTCGTTACTATAGATAGGTCAAAAGTCCGTTTTACCCCTATAGCACATCTTAGTTCCTTAAGTCCACTGGTCCTCTAATGAACAATTTTGTTCATGGTCCAACCATGAAACAGGATCCCTCTCGGGCCAATGAGGGGATGAGGCCCCTTGTTCAAGCCTTGGATTAAGCACTTAAGGGAACAACTTCTCTACTATCCCTGAATAGGGTAGGAGTGAATTCCACATTGCATTACTATGTCCCCAGCCATCCATCTAGTGTTATCCCCAAAATGGTAGGATTATTGAATGGAATTTTATGACCACTCTCACCCATGCAGATCAAAGGATAACCCTAAACGAACAGGAGTTCATAGTAACCTCAGGATTAAGATCGAGTTACCTAAGTCATCGCATGAAATAATCAGTCTTAACAGTAAACGGCGTTATAAAGTAAGAGTGACTTATTTCTCGGTCTTGTCTTGTGTAAACATCTTTTACACAGGATGCCCCTACTCGCATGTCTTTACATGAACGATCCAAAATCACGTCGTTTCCCTTATTTGCAAAGTTGGCCGCATCCATAGTGTTACCAGAACAAGGTACCCAACCTTATTCATTTACTATTGACCATTTAGGTTATATACTCGAACCTTATCCCCGTCCATATTCACTATATAGTTCGAGTATCTCATGTTATAACCATGGATGTTTCTATTGGATTATAAGTTATAAATAAACAATTTCACTAAATAACATTTTTATTTATATAAAGGATAACAAAACTTGAGTTCTAGGACATAAACCCCAACAAACTCCCACTTGGATTATAACTCAAGTGAGATTACAATATTTTTTGAGGTAACTTAGCATTATATATCATATGCTAAAAGCTCGTAGTCCTAAATTCTGGAGATGTCCCTCAAACACTTTAGCCGTGAGGGGTTTTGTAAATGGATCAGCCATGTTCTGTTCTGAAGCTATCTGGGTGACGATCACGTCTCCTCTTTGTACTATCTCCAGTATGAGATGGTATTTGAGCATTGTTCTGTTGAAGCTTCCCAATCAGAGGTAAGTTAATGGTGGGCCTATAAAAGTGACGCTCCTCATCTTTTCTAGGGACTATCTTCACCCTCTGACACAATTGAGTTATGAGTGACCCAAATAACAGCTTCCCCGCTCTCTTCCTTCCACAGGAAAGGATCTCTTCTCTGATGATGCTCCCTATATTTATCTCCAACCCCTTCATGATGTTATAGAGAAGCATAACCCTCTCTACTGAAATGGTTCTGTCGTGGGTTGTGGGCATCAATCTATTCTTGATGAAGTGAAGCCACACTGCTGATTCTGGCTTGAGATCATTGGGCACTAATGTCTTCACCTTTGTTTGAGACTCCTTCCATTGAACTCCCTTGTTGGCCACCATTTTCAATGTTTCTTTCATCTGTTTGCCCGAGGGGTTCTTGATGGCGTCATTCCCTCTTTTCTTCTTTCTTCTTATTCTCTCAAATTTTCTCTTCTTTCTTTTTCTTTCTCGAGGAGTTGGAGTTCAGCAACCAACCTCCTTAGTTCTTCGTCTTCTTTTCTCTCTTTCTTAGATTGAATGGCCCTCTCGGCCTCTTTTCTTTCTTCTTCTTTCTTTTTCTCAGCTTCCCTCTCTTCTTCCAAGTCTTTTTTTCGTGCAAACTCATCTTCATCCCTCATACTCTGATTTTCTCTCTCTTTCAACCGTTATTTCCCTAAGTGCATCCTGTTCAGCCCTGTATCCTTCAGCTATGATGAGGGCTTGTGCAACAGCCTGTCGGATCATCTCTTCGAATTCATCCGGCGACATTCTTGCTACTTTAAGGGGCTCAATTATCAGGGGCTTTTCGGGTTCAGCCTTCTTGGAGTCTTTCTTCCATGCACTGTAAGTTACAAAAGGCTTGTCCCTACAAGAAGAAGTTGGGTTGGTAGAAGGGGCAGAAGCGTTACCCTTTTGAGTATCTCCTTGTCGATAGCTCTCTCCCACTCTAGAAGATTTTTCAGTATCACGCAATCGTGCTTCCTCTTCAAGAGTCACACGCCTTTGAGCTCCCATCTCACAAATCATAGAAAACCACTCCCTTGAGCGTTTTCTCAACTGTTGGCTCGCAGGTTTTTGGGTTTGGTGGAGAGAATCAAAAGGCGTGGGTCTTCTTTGTCGAGAACCATTTGGATTCTCCCTTTGTGCAGTCAACATTGTCGAGGATGAAGGAGTTTGAACATTGGTGCTTCGTTCTACAACAGCCGGCGAAAAACCCGTGGATCTCACGCTTCTTGTTTCGTGCATGCTCAGTTCGGATTGTTCTCCTTGGCTTCGATCAATTCGTTCAGCACTTTGGGCACTCCTATTACTCAAAGATCGAGTAATCTTGCGTGGGATTTCAGATTTGGGAGTGTTATTCATTGTTCTTGGAATGAGTTTTTCGGTTTCAAGAGAGTGAATATGGAAGGTTGGTGTAGTTGACTTGAATGCAAGGAAGTCTAAGTGGTTGTGAAGAAGAAAACTCATGTGTCAAGCTATTTATAGGTTTCTCAGAATTAGGTCACGTGACCGTCATTTAAATGACGTCACTGCCCTTGACCATTTGGGAAATATGATCGCATTTCCGAATGCACTGGGAAGAAATGCGATCGCATTTCCCCAATTGTCTTCCTTCTTTATTCTTTTTCTAACTCCTTTTATTTTCCTTGGTTTTTCTTACTTTCTTTCATTGGTTGAGACAATAACAAACTTGTTAGAAAGTTCACATACTTAAACATGATTATTCATCTCCTTTTTCTTAGATAAACACAAAATAACTTGGACTTTTCAACTCCCAGGTAAATCCCTAGGAAAAGGTGTTCCCTACGATCATCTTAAATACCTTTTCCCAGACCGAGTTTACTCTTGCCTATATATTTGATTTTTAACTTCTAAGAATTTCCTTATTAGTCTTTTCTTCTTATATCTATATTTTTTTTCTTTTAAAAACTGAAACATCAACAAACTTATAAGAGTTTTCACACATTTACTCCTTTTGAGTGAGAAATTTTTCCAAACCAGTTCAAGTTAAAAACCTTAGCTACTTCAACTCTTAAGAAAATTTCCATGTATTTATCAAAGCTCTTAAAAGAAAACAAACTTATGCATCAACAAACTAGACTACAGTCTAACAAAGTAATATACTAAGAACAATATGCTCATAACAAAACTAACAATTCTAATCCTAACTAAGCAAACAAAAGAACAATGAATTAGTGCAATGAAACAAATTACTAAAGATCTAACTAAGCAAATGAAAAACAAAGAAACATGCAGATGTTTAGAAGGAAACAGTAAGAAGTAAAAGAGAGCGAAAACTCCCTTAGTTCTTGGAAGGTTTATCCTCCATATTAGAGTTATCAGGCTCATCCAAGAGGGATGATGAAAATGGAGGGGAATTGAAGCTTCATCAGATGAGTTGCCCAGGAACATCCGTTTGATAGCCACACTAGAGCATAGGTCTAATGGTCCTTGTTCTACTCTTTTTTTTTTCTTTCTCTCCCTCAGGTTATCTTCCTCTTGTCTGCTAACTTCCTTCTACTTATTAACTTCCTTAAACATAAACATACAAATAAAAAGTTCAAAAGCTCAAGTATGCTATATTTTCCTTTTTTTCCTTTTTCTCTTTTACTTATTTAGGCAAAGAAAAAGAATGACTTAGCTGATCACCAAAAGGGAGATTAAAGCTTTATTCCTACTTCTTGCACTGCAAACTTTCATCTTGACCCTAGGTCTTAATAATGGATGAGATTTGAGTATTAATTGATGAATTTTAATCATGGAGTGCTTTGTCTCTATTATCAACTCACTCAATCTACTATTGTATGTAAACTTTATGGTTTTATCCTCTATCGTATACTGCATATTTTCATCCTCCACGATTTCCTCTTTGATTTCTTCCTCAAATAGAATTTTCTGCAAGCTATAACAAACAAAGGAATCAATAGGATCAAAATCAAACATCCATGCATTTCATCAAGGTGTTCGAATGCCTGGAGCACATTGAAGTTCACTTTTTGTGAAATGAGATCTGCATGGCTTTCTGCAACTTCTTTTTCTAGTGCCTTCTCTTTATTCTCTTTTTGAGGCTATTCTTCTTTAATCACTTCTTTCTCTTTTGTCTCCTCAGTACTTTCAAGTGTTGGAATGCCTCTTGCTTCAACTGGGAGTTCAGGGTCTTCATGCTCTAATTCACTTTGAAATGCTATCTTCTTGTATTGCTCTTGTGTTTCTTGTTCCACATTCTCATTAGTGTGAGGCAAGATTTCTTGTTGATTGTTTTTCAATTCCTTTATCATTTGACCTACTTGAATCTCCAAGCTCTTTATCGTGGCATCATTCCTTGCCATGTATTCTCTTATGAGTTCTTCCAGGCTGGTTGACACTTGTGGTTTCATCTCTTGTTGCATCTCTTGTTGGGCATACTGATCTTGATATTGGTCTTCAAAAGTAAACAGACATTCTTGTTCCAAATGAGGTGTTGGATTATTGTTGCTAACATCTTGCTGGTGTTGTGACGGGACCGTCGGAGGGTGTCGAATTCTCCTTAAGTCGTCAAATAAAATTTATAATCCATGACACTACTACTATTTTTGTAGTAATAGCGGCCGGGGTCGAACACAGGGAATGGAGAACTAGTAAGAGTAGAATTTCGTGCTTATGTAAACAGGGGTGATTTTTTATGATGAAAGACAAGCAAGAAAAATAAAATAAAATAAAATAAAATAATTGAATGTTGAACTTTAAATGGCACAAAACTAAACATGCAAAGGAGAAATTAGACGGGATCAATAACATAAAAAGGGATCGTTGGATTGAGAATTATTATGCTTGATTCTAATTCATTGGCTTCCTAATTTTCTCTAATAATTGTTCTAAATTGATTCCATTAGTCCGGTCGGCTTCTGGGTTACTCAGAGGACCCCCTTACACTAACCTGTGCTAATTAACTCGCTAATCGTGAATTCGACAATTAACAAGATTAATTAATATAAACTCTATCGCTCGCCACCCCTTATGCATAATGTAGCAACCATCCGAGACCTCTGCAATGGTTACTACTTATATCTAACTAGTTTATTAACAAGCAATTTTGCAATCACCTATTAAAACTAGCCGCTTTGGGATCGTTGGTTCGGAATCATAAGAACTAAATTCAAATACAATTTAAATCTAATTCCTACAACCTTTAACATGCATCCTAGTGGCTTGCCTCAACCTAGTTGCTATCTAAAAATAACTGATAGAATACACAAGCGGTAATCGCATAGGGCGTCAATCCTAATTGACTAGCCTCATGTATTGGTTTAAACAGGATAACATGCAAAACTCAATGAAAATACAGCAAGAACAGAAAGTATAAACCAAAAAATCAGCCAATATTATTTAGAATCAAGACATAAATCCAATCCAACGATCTAAACGAGTTTAGCTACGCATAGATGAAGTAAAAGCAACAATTAACATAAAAGAATCCATAGAATATCAACAATGGTCTACAAGAGTGCTGGAATGTAAAAAAGGCAAAGAAATCGTAAAAGGGACCAAAATTCTAACCTAATGGCGGACTAAAACTGAGGCTACATATATATAGAAAACACACAGACGTCGAAACGCCACGAACATTGCACTTCGGCCCGAATTCGCGTCGGCGTCGAGACACCAGCCTCATATCCCAACTTGCTGCTCAATTTCTTGATTTTGACTCGCTTCTTCTCGGTTTGGGGCTTCAATCTTCAGCTTTCGGTGTCATTCTTTAGGCCCGCTTAAGCACAATTGGGTCTCTTCACCTCCTCGTCGTCCAAGACATCGAGATGGCTCCAAAACTCCTTAATTGGCCCGAATTAACACCAATGAGCATGATCGGCTCCCGACATAGCCTAAGCTCAATTAACCTGTAAATAAGACAAGTAAAACATAAAATGACTCTGACAAGCTTAGGTTAAAGGCGATAAAATAGGACTATTTAGGTCCTATCATGTTGCAACCATCCTCGATAAGGATAAAAAATAGGACTCTGGTTGTCTGGTTGCCCTGTATAATAAGGATTAGACGGACAAGTTTCAAACAAAGGATGAATCTTAGCACAATAAACACAAAAGAAATTAGAATGACAAGCCATTGATGTGATTTGTGCACTCAATGTTGTGATGATGTCTTCTTCCACATGTGGGTTATATTGAGCTATCAAACCCTTCAGTTGTGCTTATCTTCTATCGCCTTTTGCCTTTTTCTTTTTTTTTTGTCTGACAACAGGAGGATCGACTCCGGGTACATCTATTAAAAGTTCTCGAGTATAAGAAGCTTCTTCAAGATATTCCTGTGCGCTCAACTCATGTTGCTCTTTCTTTCTATCTCAAGGTCTAGCTCGAAGAGATGATACTCTTTGCCCATGCACCAACCTCAACCTGCAAATGAAACTGCAAATCAAAGTTAGATTCTCTTAAGATAGAAATGCGGTCGCAATCAAATCGCAATTTCAACAAACAAAAACTGGTTTCACTTTTAGTTCCCGGTAATGGCGCCAAAAACTTGATGCGTGCTGGTACTGAATGATGGATGTTAGGAAAAGATGGTAAATATAGATTAAGAATATTGCAGCCAACCTAGTGCAAGTATACACTATCGCATGTAGTAATAAAATCTCTGGAAATATTCCAAAGATATCGATCCCACAGGGACTAAATTGGAAACACAGATTTGAAGAAGAAATTGTTCAAAGATTGCTTAGATAAGGCAACCAAAGAAATAGTTGATGATGATTTTTGAAAAGTAAACAAAATAAACAAGTAAAAAAAAGCAATGATAAATAAGCAAGGTATTCAATATAGTTTCAACCCTAAGGCAAATAACTCTGATCATGGATTATTAAACCTAAGTTTATTCATGCATTGGGTCAGATTTAACTTCTATTTGGCCTTGTTCCCAAGAACCGTTAGAAGGCTAAGCGAGTACCGTTATGCACATTTCTGTGACTCGACCCCGACATAGATAGTTCATGCATGCAATCTATAACCCTATAGTTGTTATAAGGCACCTTAGGTGGCCTTCCTTATAACAACGAATACACTCTCTCGAGCCATTTCTCCTATATCACCTTTATGAAAGTCGGTATTGTTTGTTCCTTTCGAGATCAAACTCACATAGCATACAAAGTCTAAGTGATCAATTTAAACTCAGCAAGATTCAGAATGATATTCGATAAAGAGTGACATGCAATGAATAGAACTTAAGCAAATAAACATTTTCAAGCTATTTAAACCATAAGGGAATTCACTATATTGAACCCCTCAATGGAATTTAGCTACGCATGATGGAATATAGTGCAAATGAACAACTTTTCATTTAAATAAAGAATAAAGAATACAAATAAATGAAAAGTAACAAGTGATGGAAATAAGGTGCAGTAGCTAAACCTAGGGTTTTTTTTCTTTTATCCAATCCTTCTAGAGTGGGAATAGGGTGAAACTCTACTCTACTTTACAAGTGGGAATAGGGTGAAACTCTCTACAAACACTTAGATTTGACGTCAACTAAAGGTTAGAATTCAGTCTTCTAAGAAGGACCTCAGGCATCTCTACTCATGGGCATCTACTAGGGTTCTGTCACCACCCTCTTCTTCCCAGAGAGTTCTTCTTGGATCTCTCTTTGAATCAAAGCCTTATACAGTGTGGGGAGAGTAGAGGAGCCACGAAATTGGTGCTGGTAGGTAGCCCAGTCAGTTTCGGAGTCAAAACAGTCGGTTAGGTGCGCAAAACACTCGTTCAAAACGACCCGTGATGGACTCGGAACTGCCTCTGTCTGCCCAGAAATGCAGTGGCATTTGGTTGTTGCCTTCCCAGAAATGCGGTCGCATTTCTTGGTTTTTCTAGATATCCTCTGTTTTTCTGCAGCACATCAAATTAAGTCACATTCTCATCAAAATAGGTCTTTTTAAGCACAGATAAGCATAATTTGACATACATGACTCTCAACTCCCTAATTCATCAACTTTAACATGTTTTGAGATCGGGAATAGTAAAATTGATCTAAAACATGCAACTTTGACAAGATAATGAGCTAAATATAAGGGTAAAATAGGTATATTTTGTACCCTTATCTTGAGTTTTTAATTTTTTATTTAGTTAAGTTTTTACTTTCTTTATTGTTATGGCTGAGAGAACAAGTGAAAACAGCGAGGTAAGCTGGAATTTATTGTTATGGCTTAAAAAGACTCAATTTGATATGAATTCGACCCAATTTGGTGTTGTGCAGGAAAACAGAGGAAAGCTGGAATTTACCCAGAAATGCGACCGCATTTCTGGGAAGACCAATATCAAATGCGACCACATTTCTGGGAAGGCCAATATCAAATGCGACCTCATTTCTGGAAAAACAGAGGCCGTTCTGAGTCCGTCGCGGGTCGTTTTGAACGAGACTTTTGCGCACCTAACCGACCGTTTTGACCCCGAAAATTACTGGGCTACGTACCAGCACCTATTTCGTGGCTCCTCAACTACTTCCAACACTATATAAGGCCTTGATTCGAAGTCAAATCCAAGCAGAACTCACTGGGAAGAAGAAGGTGGTGACAAAACCCTAGTAGACGCCCATGAGTAGGGATGCTCGAGGTCCTTCTTAGAAGACTGAATTCTAACCTTAGTTAGATATCAAACCTTAGTGTTTGTAGGTATTTTCACCCCATTCCCACTTGTAAAAGCGAGAGAGTGGAGTGTTGAGCGAACTCTAGAAGGATTGGATAAAAGAAGAAACCCTAGTATTTAGCTACTGCCATTATTTCCAGCACTTGGCACTTTTCATTCTTTTGTATTCTTTACATTTTATTTTCAATGGAAAGTTGTTCATTTGCACTT